>VDFB02000007.1:171417737-171520173 GCA_007258455.2 Sequoia sempervirens
TGAGGAACCCAACTCATTCTTATGGATTTGTTCCTTCTTTATAAATATTATCCTTTGGACTTCATATCGAGAACCTTAGACCCTTTCTATGTTTAGGTCTACATCCTTTCAACTCACATTATATTATGTCCTTAAATTTATTGATCACTATTATATCTAGCAGTATTGCACCACCTTTACACACCATAGATATCTTGATTAATCAAGTTGTGTAGAATGTATGTAACCTCCAATAATAATTTTCTTCACTATCTACTTATTTTTTGCAGCTTTTTATAAATTCATTTTATCACTAGTACTTATTATATTTTTATATTATTTTCACCTGAATGAATATATGATTTAAACTCTATTTGTTAAAATAATATAGTGTTAAGGTAACCAAAAACACATGTATCTACTTTCATAGGACTATGGAAATTTCACATTTTAAGATCAATTGTTAGAAAAACATATTATGTGGTCAGTGAAAGAAATTACAATAGAATTATTTTTATCACTATTAGACTACTCTATTAATTATTTTGATTAGTTGGTTATCCAATTCTTGTATAAATTTCAAAATAATAATGGTCCCTAGGTCACATTTATTGACCTAGTACAATATAAACAAGGTTCTCACAAAAAGGTTATTAAATTTATTTGAAGATATTATTCTTTATTCTCACAAATGACATATATGTTTCCTCACTCAAATTTGAAATAATTTTTCATCAAAAAAAAATAATCATTAATTGGGGACAAAATACTTCTTATGTATTATCCATAATTCACTCATTTGGGTATCACCTTGTGAGGTCACCAACATATAATAAGTTATTGTGAGGAATAAAACTTGTAGGATTGTATTGTGTCATCTAGGACTTCATCTTGATATAATAATTATAAAAATAACAAAGAAATATTTATATGTGCACATAATGGCCACATATTTCCTACTCTAAATTTTCTTACCCTTGAAACTTAGGCATGACCTAGAATCTTAGATGTTCCTTTCTTATTTATTTTAATTTCATATAAATATTGTGCACCCAAGGATCACTATGATGCAGTTGATCCCTTCCATTATCCACAAATGTATGAAGCTCCCACATAATAGAGTAGTGTACATAATCCACCATAATGGATTTTGGATTCTCTCTTTACATGGAAATTTCAATTTAGATTATTTGGATCTAGTCACTACTAAACCTATCTAGAATTAAATTTAATTTATATTTAAATCATATAAAAAATTGAAGGTAATAAATATATCTTTTATATCAGGTGATCCTTCTCCTTTCACAAATGTTTTTGATTGGCAAGAAAAATAGGTTTTTATAAGGGACATCAAACCCAAAAATCAAAACACTACTACAATAGAATAAAACATAGCTGGAACCAATAGTAGAACAACAACTAACCAAGATAAAAACTATAGACCACAAGAAAACAAAAAGAAAAAAAATCATACCATTTTCAATTCTATAGGGTGTATGCCACCTCTAATTCTTGTTGATAATATTTATCAACCAACATCAACAACTCTTCCTTCTCCTCTTCAAAGTTCTTTTTTCCATGAGTATGCACACTAGTACCAGGTGTTCAACTTCCACCATTATAATATTATATTTTTCCTTTCTCGGAATCTCCTTCATTTTGTTGTTGTGAGATCTCCCACCAATCATCTACTCTTCCCTGAATTCTCATAATTTACCAATGATAAATTTTAGGGTTTCCATGTTATTGATAATGGAGCATTGGCTAATCTTTAGGAGCTTTTCCATGTTGGATTTGACATCTTGAAACATCTTTTCAATATCTAGAATGTGTTTCTTATGATCCACTTTGACCTCCTAAACAAATTCCTCAACATCTATGAAATTTTCTTTAAATCCTCCACCATAGAGGAGAATTGGTCAATATCCTCATCAACACCCTTTGCCTCACCATCAACCTTCTCCTGTGGACACCTAAGTTTGATATTAAATTTGTTAAGTTCACTCAGGAACCACTTGGTTAATTTGAAACTTCCCATCAAACTATCTCTTTCCACCCATAAAACATCAGTAATCATTTCCTTTTCATTGATTAGGTAGTTGAAGTCCTCCAAGAAAGGAACAATCATGGTAGCTTCCACCATCATCCATTATGGCATCCCTATGCACTTGGGTAGTATCCTCACCCACTTTCTCCTTCCCTTTAGCACCAACTCCCCTCAAACCCTCCAAATCACCCCTTCTCTAAACATTATTACCATCATCTTCATCTCCTATTTGAGGCCCATCCAACAAGGAAAGAACTTTTTTGGGACTCTTTTTATATAGAGCCTTTTTGGACATGGGGTTTTCCTTTTCCTCTTCCCACTCAAGGCTAAGGGAGAAAAAGAGAGGGCCACCATCAAGTCCATCCCACCCTCATAATAAATCCAATCCCCAACATCCTCAACCACCTTAGTATCCAAACCCTTATCAGACAACACATGATGCTTATGGTTCTTAGTATTAATTTTCCCTTTCTCTTTCAAATGTTAGCCTCCTAGTTTCACAAATTTTATGAATTTATATTTCTCCTACTCCAAATCCTTCAAAAAATTGAGGAAAGTAACATGAATTGAAAAATATTCCTCCCTAATGGATAGTCTTCATTACTCACTTTTATCCCTTCCACACTCTTTGATTGTTGGAGTAAAAGGTCACCCATATTGTATAAACCTCTCATAGGTATCCCATACTTTAGTGGCTTCTCTTTTTCCTCCTCTTACCTATTTGGTAGCTCAAGTGAATTAACTGATTTAACATGACCCTCGCCATCCATTTATAATTTCCTAGGGCCCTTAGTAGTTTTTTTTGTTCCTCCTCCTATCTCTTGGACTTGGGAAGAAAAGAAAACCACACTAGATGACCCTCATATTCCTTCAATATATTTTTTCAGTACACACAAGATAAAATTATCTTTCATGAATTCACAAGTATTGTCATCATACCACAAATAGAGAGTATGCTTCCCATCTTGATTTCGATCCTAAACAATCTCCTTTGACTCAACAACCTCTTGATCTAAAACATCCTCTTAATCCTCAACATAACCCTTCTTATAAATTTTGCATCTCCCAATCTTATCCATTTCCCCCTCCCATTGATTTGGATGAATTAAACCCTAAAAGAGTTCAAGTTGTCTTGAATCCATCAATTAATTCTCCCTTAATCCCTCTTATCCTATATCTACCTCCTCTTTAGATCCTCTTGATCTACCAAATGTCAACATCATTTCTAGCATCAACCTTTCTTCACTTGTATTATTCTAGTGCACCCATCATCAAATATTTCCCAATGTGATTTTCCTAGAAACCATCAATATTGATATCCATCACCCTCTACCAAAAAAACATAAGAATTACTCCACATTACCTTTCTCCAAACCCAATAAAAATCCTCCCTCACCCCCACCACCTAGTCCTTCATGAAATGGATGTCTAGGTCTTGCACCTATACGTGCCATGGCCCATATATTGTTGATAGTAGCTAGAAACTATAATTTTTTTCATATCTTGATAGTGATTCATGTGACTCTTCTCTAAAAGTGTGCATGTTTGAATCCTATAGAAATATTTTATTATTATCTTCAATTGTTGATGCTTTCCACAATAGATGCTTAGTGGGATGGTTCTCTTATAGTTTTTTTTTCACATCTTGTTGGACTTGATTCTCCTAGTATGAATCTTATTATGGTTCCTCTACTATCTTATCCACCTTCCCCATATGATCAAGATTAGGAATAAGATAATTTTATTGAAGATGACCATTAAGAGTAGTACCTTTATTTAAGAACTGTATATATGCATTTTTTTTCTTTCCTTTTCATTCCTATATTATTGTTTGATATATATATATGTTCATCAAACCCTCCTGAAGAACTCATGCTACCCTTGTAGGTACATGGATTTGAGAGAAAAACTTCATCCCTTATTATATTTGTATCTATTTTCTTCAATTGTTCATCTACTTTATTTTTTATATTTTAGGGATGATGCAAAGCATTAAGACATTTAGGTCTCTTCCATATTGACCAAATATTTTAATTTTATTTTTAATGTGATGTTATTTCTTTATATTCATAGTTTTAAATGCTTTAAGAGTGATGACATTTAATTCCCTTACTTATTATGCTTATTATTCTCATATATGCATATAGACTTTAGGACTATAGATTCCTTTGTGTCCATCAATGTGATATATCTTGTTTCCATATGACATCCATATTCAACATGATGTAATCTTGTGAGCATAATTTTCTATTTTTCATGCTTGAAACATCCTATTTGATTCCTCTTCCTTGTAGGCATCCTTGTTTTTTTCTTCCACCTTAAAATAAATTGCATTCTCTATATCCATGCAATTATTTTAACCTAGTATCTATTTGCACACACCCCATATAAATTTTTTAGTCATTTTATCCTTTTATTTATCCTTTCCAAGGGCTAGTCTCTTGTGGTTATTATTATAAAAAATAATGTTATAAATATCATAGTTATATTATTTCCTAGCTGGACCTTTACTAATTTGGAACTATCTAGACACTATGTGAAACATAGACATCTACACAATGTGCTAGTGTCCCATTATAGTTCATGATTTTGTCACCACTTACAAGAGTTTCTTTACCTATCACTTACCTGGTTTGTAGATAACCTCTCTAGAGAAAACCCAAATGGTCACCAAAATCCCTATCCTCCATTTCATTTTGAATATACATCATTTTATCTTGTGCTTTTTTATACTCTCTTAGAATTCTACATCATTATTACTAACATTATGAATATTCTACCAATATTTTTGAAGTGCACATTAAGACTCTAGGATTCTATTGAGTACTTGGAATGTTTAATAGAAACCTACCATAGCACTCTTGCCTCCACTATTTCACCAAGCCTTCGAGCTGATTTATATTATTATTTTTCTCTAACTTCTCCATGTACTCTTTATTTTCTTATTCTAGAATCTTAATTGTTATCTTTGGCACCTAGTTCTTCATTAACTTATTTTTCAACACTCTCATTTCTATTTTTGTTCCATTGTCACTATTATTTTAAATCTTCACTCTATTTTATAATTTTCTACATTCTAAGTATTGTAGAGGTTGAAAAACTAAAATAGGGGCTTCATCATTTTTGATATACTCCTATATTTCCCCAATCATTTTTCTTCCTTATAGGTTAGCTTTGGTGAAAACATTCAAGTACATGATATTTTTTCAATATATTCCCTTTCATATCATTTTATTGTTTTCTTTTGAATAGATAAGTTAAATCCCGCTATTTCTTTTTATTGTCTATTAATCTAACTTCTCATTCTAATTTCATCTTTGCATAGACTAGACATGCTTTTGAAAGGAAATAAGTGAATTTTGGTCACTCCTATTGTATGGAATATAATAAAAAGTGCATATGTCTATGCTACAAATTGGCATGTTTCGTAGAGGCTCTTAGAATATGTGTCTTGGTTCTCTCTAGTTTGCATTTATATTTCTACACTTCACTTGATAATGCAAAATTTGTAAATTAATAGTTCTCCTATTTTTATTGTGTTTTAACTTGTCAAAAAATATTTCTCAAGGTTAAAACACATTAAGCCTAGCTAGATTAATTTTTTTATTCTACTAGATTGGCAACATATTAGTCTCTTCTCTTATTGAGGTACTTGATTCTAAAGTAGTGTTTAGTGAAATCATTTTACAAGGAGAACTATTCATTTCTTTATTTGATTAAATTTCATATACTACAATAATATCAAATCTCCCACAATCACATTAGTGGAGTCACTAGTTATAAAAGTATTTGGCATCTCCCTTAATTTGAAGGTACACACCTAAAGATAGAGAGAAATAAATTTAAACAAGTCCTTTATTTACTTATCATTGTTTTGGATGTAAATTAGAAGAATCAAATATTTGAGTTTCTTACATTAGAAGTATGAAGTCCATCCTCAATTTAATCTAATAGAGAGATCTACTAACACTCAACTAAAATAGCAAGATTGATGGATTGATTAGGATAATATGTTGTTTACAAAAATTGTTACAATAATGAAAGGGTCTGAAATATTTTTTACATTCTTTAAAAACCATGTTAATTAATTGTTGTACCTTTGAATGTATACACGAATAACCTTCATGTCCTTCAAATAGTCTTTTAAGGGATTTTAGAGATCCTTTATCTAGAGAATAAATGGAACTATGTTATTTCATCTTGTGGTACTTCCCATTAAACATATCATAGAAACCATGAACAATCTTGCTATTCTTCAAATCACCATTCCCACCACTACCATCCCTTGTCTTACCAATCATCATACCGTAAACACCTCTAAATGTTGTTTAAAACTAAATTATTATAAAATAATTTTAATTTGTTAGTTTATAAAAAGAAAATTGAAATATGTTATTATACAACTAGTTTTAATCAAATATATTATTACTTTCTATTAAAAAACAATATTAATTAATTATATTTATATAATAATATAAATAGAAAAATATAAATAGAAAATAATGTGTTTTCTTTTCAAAAATACTTTGAACATAAACTCATGATAAGCAAGGGAAAAATATAAAATTAAAAAATTAAAAACTATGTATACATTGTAATGTATAGAACAAAACCAAATAGATTGCTTACCCCAAAGAAGAGTAGTTCATCTTTATCCATGCTATCAATAGCTATATCTAATGCTGTTTTCCCATGATTGTCGCAATCGTTGATCAACCTTTTTGTGGCAGTTACCAAAGACTCTAGCATGGTTATCATTTTTTCTGAATTCCTCTCATATATCAATTCTGCATTTATGACGGCTACATGCAAAATATTTCTCCCCTCATTATCTACTTGTTCCACACAATCTCCACCATAGCGTAATATTAACTTCATGACATTTTCATTTCCTGCCTTTACTGCAATGTGAAGAGGATTTTGGTTTTCACCATCCATTTTATCACATAGGGATTTGTCTCTTTTTAGAAGCATGCTTGCAATTTTTTCATTTTCTTTAATATGTCTTCTATGCAACCAGGGATGAAATGGTGGCACAAGCTCCTTTAATGGAGGGATTAATGCAGCGATATGTAGGGGTGTCCTTCTGAAATGATCTACTGCTGAAAGGAGAACAGGCTTATGAACTATGAGTTTCTCAACTACACCTGCAAAAATAGACACCTCATAATAAGAAATTCTTAAAAGTAATAGTATTTCAAACAATATGATATTACATTTATGGTTAATATTAAACTTAGAAGGAAAAAACCATCATAAGATTTTTATGTTTGTTGTTTCATTTATCTTAATGATTATGCATAATTTTTTTATATTATAATAAAGTTAAATATATCGTTTTTATTAGAAATATTTTAATCTAATGTATATGTGGTCAGGTATACATATTTCTTGATATATAATGTTTAATGTAAAAAAAAAAAAAATTGTATTATTTTGTCTAAATTGTATTGACTAAGATAATTAAATTAAGTATTTTAATAACACATATATGTGTTACAAAGAAAATCAAATAAGTAAAACATGTATTCTACTTCTTTACAAAAAATAATAACTTCTTTTAAATTCAAAGAGATAGAGCACGAACATGATATCTTAGAATCCTTAGTCTAGTAAAGAAGATAGATACTCTCCAAAGAAATGGACATGTTCATGTTGAGCTTCATAAAAATGTCCCATATTTACAATATTTCATGTAATAAGAGATTTTGTAACCCATTTCAAAGAGATTTGTATGTATATCTAATATGACTTTGAGAACAATTTTAGAGATATTTGAGAAAGGAGTGCTTTAATACTTAAATTATGTTAGCATATTATTATTTTTATAAGGTTGAAAATAAATTGTTTCTATTTATTAATGGTCTTTCCTCTTTTTAGAGTTGAATATAAACCTATAAATTAATAAAAAATAGATAAATAAGAGTTCTTAATGTTGAAATTCAACTTGAGAAGATTTACAAAATGCAACTTAGGCAGGGAAGTTCTCTCAAAAAATATGTTGTAGCATACACTCATGCATTTAAGTTTGAAATTGAAATACTTGAAATGTTGAATGATTTCACCTCCATGTAGGAAAATATTTACCATTAAAATAGTTCATTGATTCATGTATGTATTCTACAACATTCAATATAGAATTGATACAATGACCATAGATAATCTTATCCTTTACTTTAATAATGTTTTATTTTATAATTTTCAATATTTCATTAAGGGTAACATGAACCCTTGATATTTGTTATGATTAAAATCAATAGTCTAGAGGAATTAGAAATGTTGAAGTATTAAGTGCAAAACCTTTAAAAGTAAATAAATCACACATGATTTATCAAATCTTATGGTAAGTAACTTTTCTTGTACTACATTAACATTTCTTTTGCCAAGAAAATTTATCGTTGTTCATCTTCCAACATTGATATGTTACAAGATTGAGAATAGATAAACCATGGCTACAATATAATATTATCATGATTTAGGTATCCTTAATATTTCTTATGTTACTTTATTTCTATACTTTGAAAACATTGTAATAAAATACTTTATCCTTTTTCTTGATTAACCCATTTAGACACATTTTGTCTAATGCCTACTAGTATATATGATTTACTTTTTATTTAGTTTAGTATCATTATATTTTGTATTGTGTATTTGGTCCAATATGTTTTGGGACATGCATGTCATGATATTATGTACTAAATTTTATGATGGGACCTCATATTTCCATTGAAGTGTTTTAATCGTGTACTATGAATACTTATATTGTGATTTTATATGTTGGGTTAGTACACATGGTTAAATATTTTTTATTACATTTGATGTATGTTTTCAATGAGATTTTATTTTTTATATTTTTATGTTATATCATACTTGTGGATGATGTTATTTTTGTAATGATATCAAGGAATATATGGATAGTGTATTTCAGATTTGTTATTATACATGTCCTTGATTTCTGGTGGATTTCCATAAATTTGTATGGAATATGTCCCTTGATTTACATACACATTGTTGGAAAAAGGCATAGGAGACAAGAAAGAAATACATACAAAAAATAACAAATGAAACAAAGATAAAATTGAAAATTTGAAAGTAATATATATATATATATTTTAAAATTGAGAATAGATAAAATAGAGCTATTGCTCATTCTTCCTTTTACATACACTACACTATTGTTTCTCCTGTTGCTACAACTACTACCACTTTGGCTCTTCCTTTTTACATATAATGCATATACAATGCATTCCTTGTTTTTATTGTTATATTGTTGTTGCTACAACAATGAAAATAGACATATCCTTTTTCTTTTACAAAATATGGAACTATCTCCCCTATTTCATCGTATAACCCAACAAAAAAGACTAAAAGCAACTACAACTAACAAATTAATTGCATACATTGTATGGAGGGAAAAAAATGGAAAGATCTGGGAGAAATTTAAAACAAATGTTTAAAATGATTGATGTAACAAGTGATGGCTGGGGGAGGAGAGAAGTCTATGGATGAGTTGGTGATTAAATCCAACACTCCCCCTTAATCACAACTGCTCCCATCTATGATGCCCAATCGACCTCTTTGATAGAAAAAACTTTCTTTCCCTAATGCTTTGGTGAAAATATCAACACATTGGTCTTGAGACCTGCAAAAATCCAAAATAATCTCTCCATTGTTAATCAACTCTCTAATGAAATGATATCTAGTATCTATATGTTTTCTTGTCTTGTGGAAAACTAAATGTTTTGACAATGCTATAGCCGAGTTGTTGTCACAATAGATCTTTGTTGCCTCTTCTTGTTCTTTTTTCAACTCTCTCAACACTCTTCTCATCTAAATTCCTTAACATGATGCACTTGTGGCTACTACATACTCTACTTCAGCAAATGAAAGTGTGACAATGGGTTGTTTCTTTGAAGCCCATGAAACTACACCTATTCCAAAGTGAAATACATAACCAGAAGTGCTCTTCCTATCACCAATGCTTCCTGCACAATCACTATCCATATATCATATGAGTTTGAACTCATTTGAGATTGAATATTAAATGCCATAATTCCTTGTTCCACTCACATATCTCGAAATTCCTTTCCCTGCTTTCCAATGTGAGTCTTTTGGAGACTCCATGAACTTTGAAATCAAACTTACACCATAAATTATGTCTGGCCTTGTGGCTGTTAAATACATGAGGCTACCAACAAGTCTTTTATACAAAGTTGGATCAATGTTGGCACCTTTATCATCCTTGCTTAATTTCAGTCCTGTGATAATTGGTGTTGGAGTTGATTTACAATTTGTCATATTAAACCTTTTCAAAATGTTATTTACATATGTAGATTGTGAGATGAATAAACCATTACCATTTTGATTCACCTCAATGCCTAAAAATTATTTCATGAGTCCCAAATCAGTCATTTCAAATTCTTTCCTCATAGCTGATTTGAACATATTGATTGAGATAAATTACCCATGAATATCAAATCATCAACATATAAACATATAATTAAAATTTCACCTTTTTCATTCATCTTGGTCTATAATGTAGGTTCACTAATACACCTATTGAAACCATTTTGTAAAAGATAACTATCAACTCTTCTATACCATGCTCTTAGGGCTTGTTTCAGTCCATAGAGTGCCTTTTTTAGTTTGTAAACATTGTCTTCTTGACCCAAAATATCATACCCAGGTGGTTGCTCCATATAAACTTCTTCTTCAAGGTAACCATTCAAAAAGGCTGATTTTACATCCATTGGATAAACTGACCACTTGTTTTGAGCTGCTATGGCAAGTATCATTCTAATGGTGTCTAAACGTGCTACAAGAGCAAATGCCTCAATGTAATCAACTTCGGGCTGTTGTGAATATCCTTTTGCCACTAGTCTTGCCTTATTTTTTGCAGATCACTATTTTCATTCAACTTGGATTGTAAACCCACTTCACTCCTATGGCATCTTTTCCTTTTGGAAGGCTCACTAACTACCATGTTTGATTGTTTTCAATTACATCAATTTCTTTATCCATTGCATTTACCCATTTTTCTTCTTTAATTGCTTCTTCAAAATGAATTGGATAATCTACAAATGCATATAAAGCAAAAAGAGAAATCTGACTTGCATTTTTTCACCTTCATTTTTCTCATAAATCTCTCTTAAACTTCTAATTTTTTGTCTCCTTAAGCTTGCCAAGGTTGGATTTGACATATCACTTGAACTTTGTAGAATGTGGAATTGATGGGCCTACACTATGAGTGTCTATTGCTGATGGTGTTTGTTGTCCACTTGTTGGAGTGCTTGTTTGAATGCGTGAGGCTACCCTTACACTTGATGATAGTGTCACTTGTGGAACACTTTGTTGAGCTTGAATGGGAGTGGAAGGAGTCACATTAGAAGTAGTACCTGCTGGTATAGAAATTTCATTTTCCTTTTGTGGTATGCTTGCTGATATGTTGACTATTTTTTCTACACTTCCATCCCATGCTTCCTCTTCTATAAACTGCACATCTTTGCTGATTATAAATTTTTTTCTGATTGGATTATACAACTTATAAGCCTTTGATTCATCACTATGTCCAACAAATATGCATTTTTCTCCTTTGTTGTCTAATTTTCTCCTCATTTCATCTCGTACATGTGCATATGCCACACATCCAAATGCTCTCATATGAGAAACATTATGTTTTCTTCCACTCCAAGCGTCTTCTAGAATCATACATTCTTGACACTTTTTGTTGGACATCTATTCATTATATAATCTGCACATGATATAGTTTCACCCCAATATTCATTTGGAAAATGTTTTGCTTTTAACATGCTTCTTGCCATTTCCATGATTGTTCTATTTTTCCTTTTAGCTACTCCATTTTGTTGAGGTGCGTATCCAGTTGTGAATTTCTTATGAATTCCATGATCTTTCCAAAATCTTATGAAGTCATTTGTAATGTACTCACCACCTTTATCCGTTCTCGATGCTTTGATATAATGCCCACTTTGCTTCTCAATAAGAGCCTTGAATTGAAAGAAGAAATCAAATGCTTCATTCTTTTCCCTTAGAGAATAAACCCATGTTTTCCTTAAATAATCATTAGTGAAGGTTAAGAAATAGTAGTTTCCACCAATTGAGGGTGTTTGCATAGGTCCACACAAATTTGAATGAACACTCTCCAATAATGTGTTTGCTCGAATTGACTTTATTGCTGGAAATGATTCTCTACGTTGTTTTCCCAAAATACAACCTTCACATACCCTTTTCAGTTTCTCTATTAGAGGCAATACCATGAGCATACTTTTTCTATGAAGAAAATTTAGAGCTCTAAAGTTTAAGTTCCCAAATCTTAGATTCTAAAGCCAATTTTCATCTTTTATTTCTGTAGACACACAAAATTGGCATAATGCATTCGATTAGGTCATATTCATCCAGTCAACAAATAAATCAAGTTTATTTATCAATCTCCTAAAGTCATCAGTTTAAATTAAATAAATCAACTTGATCCTAACATCACCCTCCTTGATTAAATAAATCAATCCTTTTATTTAATTAAGTCTCAAATCACCTTTCATCCCCTTTTGATTTAAATAAACCAAAATATTAAAGTCAAATGGGTCAAAGCATATAATCATCATTAAGCTAAGCTAATCTTGATTAATCTAACCTAACCACCCATCACATCCTCTAGCTTTTCCCACTTGCACCAATAAATCAATTTATTGATTTATTAAAATCAACATTTTCCATCAACATGGCATCTTTGAGGAATATTCCCTCAAGTTTGAAAATGAAAACAAGTGGACATGTACATCCAACATTGCAATAAATTCTCTCTTACATGTCCCCCACTCAGCATTTACTCTCAAATTCAAATTTGAAATCTCCCTCTCTTTGGCACATTGACCAAAATGTGCTCATCCTCAAGCCTATCACAAGTTGACAAGTGGCCTATTTTCTTTGGCTTGTTTTTGATCCCACATTGCTCTCTCATAAGCATTCTTTCAACTTGAGAATCTTTAAATAGAGATAATCTCCATTGTTCAAGTCCTCCACAATCTCCACAATCATTCATGTAAAGTCACTCTCTTCAGGAGAACTGATTTTTCCCACCATCACTCCATCTTCAAGGCATTTCATCATTTAGCTTATCTATCAAGGATTGGGAAAGGGCTATTTTCAACAATAGCACCAATCCACTACGGGAAAGGATTCATTTCATGTTTTATATGCCTTAGCTTGTCTTGTAATTTATTTGCATTTTAAAGCATGATTTATTATCTCATAGGAGCACTATGGTATTTGCATAGTT
Source organism: Sequoia sempervirens (assembly GCA_007258455.2). NCBI lineage: Eukaryota > Viridiplantae > Streptophyta > Pinopsida > Cupressales > Cupressaceae > Sequoia > Sequoia sempervirens. The sequence goes on from VDFB02000007.1 coordinate 171,431,057, forward strand.
TGAACTAACATGCTAATGTGCTTTGAGGTTTGAGCTATTTTGCAGATTTGTGGTGCTTCATTATGGTGCTAGAAGGAGGGCTATCCATGTTTGTTTGAAAGTTTCATCATCTAACATGCTGCTTGTATTTCCAGATTTCACATCTTAGTTAGAATGACTTTTATCTCACACTAAGATTGGTCATATTGCAATTACTAAGATAGAACTAAGTCTTTTCTAAATTTTCTTTAGGTGAATTGATGGGTCTCTTCTAATTTTGCTTGAGGTGAACTTATGGCTTTGCCATCACTCTTCCTTTCTTAATACGAGCTCATTGATACTTACAAATTGTTGTTACTCTATTTTTTTTTATGAATAATTTTCATCTGAGTTTTCGCATAATGATTCATTCAAATCTCATGCATCATACGTAGTGTTGGAAATGATAAAGCCTCTGCAGGTGTTGTTTGCACTTATTTTTTTTTGTTTGGGTCATTGAGAAAAGCAAAAGTTAAACAGCTCACTTGCCTTGTCTATGCTTCTGTATTCTACAAGCTTGTCTATGAAGGTCATACACTGTGGAATTCGATTGTACACTTGTCAATAGCATCTTCTTGAAAGTTCCTCATACCAAAAAACTTTGCTCATATCTTGCATTCATTGCATTCAATAAAATCACTTTTTCTGTACATTGCTGGATGTCCATACCTTGTTTTAAAGCTCCCATCCGTGCGCAGCTAGGGAGGATGCTGGGATGGCTGTGGAGTTCGGTTTTACACCTGAAAGTTGCATTTGCTTAAAAGTTTCTAAATCCTATTCAACAAATCTACTTTGTTGCATATCTTATATCAGTTGCACCACATTTTTTTTGAAGAAATGTCTAACAGTTCGCACGCCTTCCCTATGCTTTTTCATTCTGCATACAGACATTTGGTCAAGTAGTTCATCGTGCCCTTTGCCTAGTAGTTCACCTGCTACCTTTGCCTATGTTTTAGCTTTCTTGAGCTCGTGAGGGGAGGATGCTGGTCAAAGAAGTACACTGGTACATTGCATTTTAACAGATCATTTTCTTCAAGCGCATTCATGCATGCTAGGAACCCCAACACTGATCTTAAGGAGACTGTCTGTGATATGAATTAATTTGATTTCCTTAATCTCGTAATAGAAAAATGACGTACCAAAGGTAAGGTAAGGTAGACCAGTTGGGCATAAATAGGTGATATTATTGATATTTTGCGTTTTGTAGGGCTTGGATGATTTCTCTAGTAATTAGGTATAATCCCTTTGTCACCAGGATAGCTTGGTCTTCGAGCAGCAAGCAGTATATATCCTCAACTGCAGAATCTCTTAGTGGCCAAACTTTGAACTCATATTTCTTGATAATCATAGCTTAGCAATTGATCCCTTAGCCTATAGAGCTCAAAAAAATCAAAAAATATATAGAGTACAGAATGAGACAGTAGAAATCTTACAGATATCCTTCCACCTTGTCCTTGACCGCCTGGTCTTGACCTTGAATTTGCTAAATCTTTGTTACTCATAGTCTCTTTTCACTTGTCTCATTTCCTCTTAACTTCATGAAAAGGATCTTGATAAAGCAACTGACCTTGAGCTAACTGCCCGCCGACTGACTGCCCTGAGCTGTTTGTGAATGTGTGTCTTCAAAATGATAAGTACCGATGGAGGGAAGGCAGCTACACCCCGAATTCCTTAGAACCCATCCCTTATCATCCTTGTTGTCATTAAAAGATCTATTGAAAAAGGCAACAATGATCTACGTTATTAAAAGATTTAACATCACCTCGGCTATTATGGTTTTCTTTTTGCTATCTGACAGATCGAAGAACACTCATTTATCAACGTATTCTGGTCATGGTCGACCTATCTCTTTCGTAATTTGCACTACAAACATGCTGTGCCTGTCATCATCCTCACTTCGATTTTGGCTCACTCTTGACTTCTATTTTGGCTCGTTACAGAAAATTTATTCATATCATTGCAGGTGAGAATAACTTAATTCACCAGAGATGCCCTTGCCAATGGTAGCATTAAAAATGTAGTCAATTTTTTGATACACCATCTTATCAATGTAAGTTAATGAGGGCAGTGAAAATGGGCTGTAAAGGCGTCCTACAGTCAACAAATTCTGGTGAATGGTCGCTTTACATCCAAGCCTACATACGGAGTTATTATTGCTAGGTGTTAGGCTCCGACCCATCCCGTTGTCCAATCAGCGCCTTGTCAAAGATTCAATAAATCTTTAGATGTACATTATACAGGGGCTGGCATCATTAAATAGTGCAGCAAAGAGTGCAATTTTTGCTGCAAGCAGTACACCACAAGATCTCTAAGAAAATACTTTCTATTTGCAGCTGTCAGTAAATCCAACCTAATGCGTATCTAATATTCCTTTGCCACAAAGAAAATCTTCATCTACCCCCCATTATTATGTGTGTCTTGACTGGGTTAAATGTGTGGTTTGATTCCTGTTACTGTGAGCTTACTTTTTGTGTTTATGCATGACTTGCTGCAGGAAGAAGTATTTATGACACTTTCTCTATTTTCTCTATTTTTGTCATTGGTAAAGATGTAATTTTGTGGTTATATGATTAAAATGTGGTGGTATTTCATTCTAACTTTTCCTTGGTTGTAGGAAAATTAGGATTTTATGGAAAATTCTTGATTCTTATTTCTAAAATTTTACATCTATAGAAATTAAAATTTTCATTCTTATTTCTGCTGATATTTATCTTGTTTGGCATAAAGAAACAATGGTGGCCTCTCTCACGTTCAAAGAAATCTTATTTCTAATAGCTTTGTAATATTTGCAGGGCTTTCCATCACGTAACAATGGTCATCTTTTTCACATGAGGATCAAAAACTAGCAGATTTGAGCTCAAAACATGGGCATTGGACATTTAACTTGAAAGAACATTTTTAAATGCTTGTCGTAATAGCTTAGAGCTTCCATTTCTTGCCTTAATTTTTTGTTTTAGACCAACTAAATCACTAATTTGATCTTTTCAAAGTTGGATTAAAACTCAACCTAGGAACTAACTAGTCTTTACTTTTGGGCTAAAAATTGAACAAGCAAACTTCACATTTTGATTTTGGTGCTTAAAAAATGAATTCATCATTGCTTTGTGGCTTAAAATGAACATGTGTCTTTTATGTTTGTAATCTTTTTTGCAAAATAATCTCATCTAAAAAGGCGTATGCACTTCTCTTGCACTTCACGACGATCTTGAGAATCAAAAGTATTTTTGATGACATTAAGGTGCATAAAAGATTGCCTCCACACTTTAGTTTGGGTTTAAAATTGAACAAAATATTGTGCGAGTGTGAGTGGAGCATCATCACGTATATTCTCTTTCTTTGTGTCGTTAAAGATTGATTGAGTTACGAATTTTTTCTTTGCTTACTTTTATTTATCCTAGAGGGCCTGCCTTGGGGAAAAAGTACTCACCTAAGGGAACGACTCAACTGGTAACACTCTAAAGCCAAGAGTATTTCCAACCGGGATATAAATGTGGGTATTGGAGTAAATGCCAGTATCACGCGGTTGGCTCCGACAAGATGGATCAGAAAGGGGACTCTCGCTGTATGTGTCAATCTCCATGAATGGAAATTTTGAAATAGAACCCTTTGTTTTGTAGTGACTAATTGATCCATTGAGCGAGTTTATCAAAGTGGTGCATTGGAACTTAGATTCCAAGAAGTTACTTGCCATGTCCGATCTTGGTTAAAGTATAGAGGTTAAGACTTCATTCTTAACATACCTTTATACTATTTCCTTGGTTGCATATAAAATCATCTCTTCTATGAAGGGCATGAGGCAAGCCCACCAAGAAAAATGTACCAATTGAGCTAGGATGTTATATTGATTATGAGTCAGTTTGAAAACACAGTGCTTTTGATCGAAAACATTAGAAAACCAACATTCAACATGAGCATCAAATCTCAAACCCTTTAGGAGAAGCAAATATCCTTGAACAAATTCACATGTTATTGCTTGCCCTTGGGATTTGTATCCTTAGAGGCTTCTAAGCATTTGGATTTCATCTCAATTTTCTCCTACTAAGGTCAACAATAGGTAACTCTTGCCTCAAATTTCCTTGGTTTCCGCATAATACACTTTATGGGATAAGGGGAAAGTTGAGACATTAGACATCTAGATTCAAAATCTAATCAAGAGTGTGTTTTTGGTAAAAATAATCCATTAAGCAAAGATTAAATCAACTGGACCCCACATATGTGCTTGGCATCTTTTGGTCATATGGTTTTCATGCAAACATTGATCTTTTGATTTCGAATTACTTTGAGAGAAAGGCACATGTTCTTCACTATCTTGGTCGTGGAAACAAGTCCTTCCTAGGTTTATTTAGGATCAAATCAAACACTTCATTCATTCAAACATTTATCATCCCATCTCACCAAACAACTTTATAGCTTTTGAAACACCATTCTAGACTTGGGTAAATAATCAAAATCAAAATCACCTTGTTTAGTTAGGTGTATGGGAATGCATCCTTTCTCATAAATTTAATTGAATTAGCAATCCTTTGAACAAGTTCATCCTAAGATAACATCTAAACATCTTAGGGTTTACGAGTTCACTATCCAAATCAAACAATCAAAATCAAACCCTAAGTCTAGTATTGATCCAAAGTCCCTAAAATTTCAACACTCATATCATTTCCCCTTTTCATCCTTCATCTCATCATTGGTCCTAAGAACCTTAGGGGTCACTTTTACAACAAGGTCAAAACACAAGAGGAACATGGAATATAAACTTGATCCATACATCATGAGTAATCCAAGTCAACTAAACTATCAAAGCCTTACAATGCCGATTGATTATGAGAAATCACACTTATACAAACCGTACATAGGATCATTACCTTCGAAAAATTTCAATAGTACAAGTGTGAGTATGCCCAAATCAAAGATTGGAACACATTTCTCGATGGTAGATCTAAATCCAAACCTACAAGTCTACCAACTGAACAATCAATGCATGAGCCTTCAAACAAACAACATCATCCCATCAAATCCCTACGTGCCAAATGTGAATGTACCAAGTACAAGTTTTCCAAACATGAATCCGGAAAAATTTGGGATAAATATGTTTGCAAATCATACAAATGTTTTTCAGAGTCCAAACAAGATGTTAACGACTCCAAGACAAGGTGACACCATGCAAAATCACAATTACCTAAAACAAGGCAATTTGATTCCCAACATCAACAATGTTCAATTTCAACCTATAATGCCAAATCTAAACATCATCCCAAATCAGAACATTGTCCAAAATCAATTTTTTCATGATCCCATTCAAAAATCACAAGAATGCATCCCAAATCTGCTTGAACAAAAGCCAAATCAACTATATGAAGGGAGTCAAGATCGAAATCAAGATCAAATTTGGCGAGATCAAATTGCTACACTTGCCAAAATAGTCGAGTCATTGCGCCAAGAGACATCTCCACCACCATTACCCATATCAACATAATTCCTTGGTTTAGGGATTCCCTCTTTACCTAGCACCAATCACTCCATCCAAATCAATCCACCCAACACCAACCAAGCTATCACATCAAATCCTTTGAATATACCATTGACATCACACCAACAGATGGTATCCAATCAAATGACAACATCAATCCCAAAAAATCAAAATATGGTCTCCCAAGGACCTATCACCTCGGTCATTCCAACCATTCCTATCACTTCGATCATTCCAACCACCACTATCAGGCCCATCACATCTCAAACCCTCACGATCACTCCAAGCGTATCTCAACCACTCATCACAACATCTGAAACAATTCCAAATCCACCACCACTACCACCAAAACCAAACGCAGCAAGACAATATAACATTGTGCTAAAATCTCACTAGGCCTACCAAAAGGCCATCCAACAATATCTAGCCATGCAACAAGCAAGAAAATCTCAACAAGTGCAACAAGCCTCTCAAGATTCCTGAGCCTCTCAAGCTACCCAACAAACACAAGCACAAACACAAAAAAATGACAACTTTTGAGAACAAGGATCAAGATCAATCCATCATTGAGCACCTTGAAGTTGTGTCTACTCCATCCAATGATCAAATCAACATATGTCAAAAGTCACTTTTCAATCATGATCAAAATCCACCAACAATATCCAACAATGATCTAATTCAAGAAATGTCAACATAATTTGACCCTATGGTCGAGGACATCGGAAATCCCTCCACCAAAATTGTTTAAAACAATGATCAAGATCTCTCCATCAATGAGCACCTTGAAGATGTTTCCACCCCATCTGATGATCAACTCACCATACATCAAGAACCACTTTTTAGTGATCTATTTCAAGGAGTGTTAGAATTATTTGATCCCATTGACATAATCTACGATCCATCAACCAATGATCATATTGAAAATATCTCTACATCACCTTATGAGTTAGAGGACATATCTGAAAATTTTAGTCCAAAGCATGATCAAAAGCTTTCACCAAAGTCTAGCAATGGTCCTTTCCAAGACATATTGACATCTTTTGACCTCATGGTTATAGATACTGAAGGAACCCTGAACTCGACACTTGAAGATATTGAACCAATTACCATGTCTAATGACAACATCCAAGAACCCCTTATAAGCAATCCATCCTTTGAAACTGACCCATGTCAAGAACTTGATCCAAAGCATGTCGAAAGCAACTCCGAAATCATTCAAGATCAAGAATTTATATCTTCACGATACTACAATAATCTAATGGACACTCTCCTATCTATCCAAGATGATCATATCCATGTAGCACATACTCCTCCATTACCCATGATATGCTTTTTGCGGATGGACATGTAGATGATCTTCATCCCTGGAACAAGATTCTTTTACTCCTGGTATCATTACACAAAAAGAGCAGGTTATTGAGTTGCCAACATCAGGATCAGATATATCCAAAATTCAGACTGGGGACATCATGTATGAAGATATCCAACAGTATCCACTCAAGGAAACATGTCAAATAGAACAAGATATTCTAGAGTTAGCAGAGCAACAAATTGAATTAATGCCATCTACAATGGCTATCTATCAGAAAATGCTTATCGAACAAGACATCTCAGAACATGCAGAATCAAAGCATGAAGGTACTACTACCACCATACTAGGGGCAACTATGTCTCAAGAAAACGTCAACATAGGGAGCACAAAGAATCCTTCTGATGAAACCAATGCCAATACTATAACCAGCCGTGTCATGAATCTTCATCCACCCATCACACCATCCACGAATTGGGACCAACGTCAAAAGAAAGAATTGAATCGAATTACAAAGAATGTTATCAAAGAAAAAGAATCAAAAAAGCATAATGGGAAAATCAAATACATGTGGATACCAAAGAATACAAAGAAAGATTATCCCTACCAAACTCCATCAGTCAAAGAAACTATGGGGAAAAATAAAAAAGGGAAAAGTATCCATCAAAGATGTCCACAAAAGCAAAAGCAGGATTTTCAAGCGACGTACAAAGTGTATCAAGCAGTTGGTCCTAATTCCTGTCACACTTTCGTATCCACCCATCATTGCTCATCTTCCCCATTTTGGAGAGTCAAAGGTTCCAAACTATCAACCAATCCATCTCTTATCCCTAAACGCACTCCATCCACGCCTCCACACATGATATCCAATTCTCACATTGACCAAGTATTGGCAATGACCCTTCATCATAAGGATTTTGAAGGCACTCTATCACGATGTATGCACAGAGACAAAGTTAACCCTGATATCAATAAAGCAGATCAAGAATCTCAATGGTTGCATTCAAGTGCACGTATCTTAGCAAAGCAAATTCTTCAAGCAGGATATCGATGGCACATTATGATAGGGGCATCTACATTAGGAACACCTTGTGATTCAGCATGAGCTTAAAATCTTTCAAAAAAAAAACCAAAAAAATCCAAACATATGAAAATCCAAAAAAATCAGAAAAAGGATTGAAAACAGTAAAGAGAAAAATCATCCTCTAGTGAAAACCATTACGGTGGCGCTTTGGGCAAGAGCATGATGAAAACCTGGCAAACAGGCGTCATGAGTAGAATCGAGCATCTACGTGCGCCAGTTCAAGTGGAAGCATCTCATCCCATCTGTAATAAATCCAACATTCCATCCATCTCAACCATAATAAATCCACTCATCCATAAACCATTGATCCAATCCATTTTAATCCATCTACATCCATCATCCAAGTAATCTTGATCTTGATGAAAGTTTGGGGCACACTTTACATGGTAAACATCTTGACATGGGCCATTTTCATAGATCCTATCCTATCCAGCATTATCTGAGCCATGAAGGATTATCCAATAAAGCATTCCTTCTTTCAAACACCTTATCACAAGATAATCCTTGGCATCCTTTGCATTCTTTCCATATCCATCCATCCATACACCTATCCAAGCACCCATCCATAACATTCCACACATTGCTAGACATTGGGTGTAAGGAAAGCAGAGGTGCAGAAACACTTTCCTAATGCCAAATCCATAGGGAAGAATGCAATGCAGGGCTTTTAATTTTCTAACTATAGTCCAATTAAGACACACATGAAGGAATAACAGAAATAGAGCAAATACACAAAGACAAATAAAAAAATAGATTTTACGTGGGAAACCGTTTCGGGAAAAAACCCACCACACCAAGCTGTATCTCTTTGTATTATAGTAACAAAATTACATACAATCAGAAAGACAACTTTCTGGTGTTAGTCACAGTAGATTATTCTCACTGTTCAACTAGTTACATACAATGCTCTCTCTATGCCACTCGATTCTCTCGCTCTGTTCATTACCTACAAAACAAAATCAATCTACTTTAAATCTTCTGTGCATCCTTATCCGCCAATGCCAACCATAGACAGTTTCCATTCGAGTCTTGATTTTTCCCTGCATGCTATTTTTTCTAGCATTTCAACTAATGCATAAAATCAACCGTCATCATGCTTTAAAACTGCTTCCTGTGATTGGTCCACAAAGCTCCACCTAGGATGGTCAGACTGGTCAAGAGCATTCAACTTTGTTGGCATATCAGTGAGACACTCATAGTGTCTCCCCAATACCACAAAGTTTCTCTACCGGCATCGCTATAGATTCCATGAGTCGGTAAGATGCTATAATGACTGTTACATGTCATAACGAAACCATCGATGTCTAATTCAATTCTATCAACAAAGGTTTCCTTTATCGGCGAGACTCATATCGAATGGAAGAAGACATATCAAATTTAGAGAAGCCATCGGCAAGAAATACCGATGTCGCCAAGACCTTATGTCGAAATCTTCAAGTCATGCCGGCGTGAGCCACTCGTCATGACTATCGCTCTTCGGCGAGACTCATATCGAAGCAGAATTTCCATCGAAAGTCACACTATCACCAAGACTTGTGTCTATCACCATGGCCTTTCTCTGAGCTCCCTAGGTCTTACCGAAGACTTACTATTGGCAAGACTCAAGACTTTCACCGTGACGTTTCACCGAGCTCCATCATGTCTTACCGAGTCGGCAAGACATAAGCCCTTCGCCAAGACGTTTCTCCAAGCACCCAAAGATAACCCGAAGACTTCTGTCAGCGTGACTTATGAATTTTGCTAAGACTTCCCAGTGAAGTCTTTTGTCACCGCGAAGTCACCGCGAGGATACTATCTGTCGGCAAGACTTAGCTTCATCGCTGAGACATCTCCTCGCGACCCGTGAGTTACTTCGACATTCACCTTGACTCCCGAGAGTAGCCTTTGTCAGCGAGACATTACATGCTCACTGGGACATCTCACCGAAGCCCAAGCGTTAGCTCGATGTCGGCGAGACTTACACCATTTGCTAGGAATTCTCCCTGACACTCGTGAGCTAGCCCGATTAGATCACACTGTCGCTCGAAGAAATCCATTCGCCAAAAGGTTATGCCAAAAATAGAAAGTCATAGCGATAGACTTTGTTGGCAATACTTCAACCCTGTCATAGCGATAGGATCATTTCAAGAGCATCAGAACTGTTAGTCACCCAGACATGAACAATGTCACAATGACTTATGCCCTTCAGGAGTTTCATGTTAGTGAGGATTGAGGCACATATTCCAACAAGCTCCCACTTGACGAAGATCTTACTGACACCTCCAGAGCATAACAAAACTACTGAAATTCATGGGCCAAGAAGCCCATCGAACTGGCACACCACCTGAACTTGTCTGTGCTCACAGGCTTCGTTAATGCATCTGCAACATTCTCCAGAGTATCCACTTTCTCTAAGGAGACCTTCCCATCCTCCACCATATCTCGTATAAAATGATACTGTACATCTATATGTTTCGTCCTGGCATGGAAAGTAGGATTCTTTGCCAAACATATAACACTCTGGCTGTCATAGTAGATAGTAATCTTTTCTGCATCAAAGCCAATGTTAGAACAAAAACATTTTAACCAAATTGCTTCTTTACAGGCATGAGTGGCTGCCATTTATTCTGCCTCTATAGTAGACAAAGCGACTACAGCCTGCCGCTTGCTCATCCAACTCACTGCACCACCATTCATCATGAAAATATATCCACTGATGGATCTTCTACTGTCAATGTCCCCTGCCCAATCAGAATCCACATAACCTTGAATACTGAGAGTTCTCTATGATTCAACCAAGTTACCATGGTAACACAAAGCATAGTCTGAAGTGCCCTTCAAATATCTAAACACTCTCTTCACAACATCCCAATGTGTTCTTCTAGGATTAGCCATAAACTGACTAAGAACTCCCATTGCTTGGGCAATGTCTGGCCTTGTACAGACCATAGCATACATGAGACTGCCAACTGCACTTGCATAAGGCACACTGGTCATATCCTCCATCTCAGAAGAAGATTTTGGACAATCCTCAACTGATAGCTTTGTTCCTTGTGTAACTGGAACAACTAGCTATTTGCACTTAGTCATACAAAATCTCTCTAGAATAGTCATGATATACTTACTCTGACTGAGCCAAAGTTTTCTGTTCTTTCTGTCCCTGGTTATTGCCATTCCCAGAATGTACCCTGCTGCACCAAGATCTTTCATTTTAAACTTTGCAGACAACTGGGACTTAAGATCAGAAATCATTAGCTTACTATTGCCTATAAACATCATATCATCAACATATAGAGCAATAATAAGAATTTGATCACTTTTAACTTTGTAATATACACAGTGATCACATTTTGATCTTACAAATCCCAAAGATAAGACAAACGTGTCAAACTTTTGGTACCACATTCTAGGTGACTGCTTTAAACCATACAAAGATTTCTTCAACTTGCAAATTAGCCTTTCCTTACCTTTTACCACAAAGTGCTCCAGCTGGGACATATAAATTTCTTCTTCAAGATCACCATGAAGAAACGCTATTTTCACATCCATCTGTTCAATCTCTAAATCATATGCTAATGCAAGTGACAAAAGAAATCTAATAGATGTCAGCTTAGCTACAAGAGAAAAGATTTTTCCATAGTCAATCCCCTCAACCTGGGAATAAACTTTTGCAACCAACCTCGCTTTATATTTTTCTACACTGCCATCTAGACCTATTTTCTTTTTGAATATCCATTTGCAGCCTACAGATTTTTTGCCTTTAGGCAATGGAACCAAACTCCAGGTGTCATTCTTTTCTAATGATTCCATTTCTTCATTCATGGCTTCCAACCAAGAGTTTGAATTAGACATTTTAAATGCCTCTTTCATAGTCCTAGGTTCATCAGTGCTATAAATTAAAGCATAGGCACATGTAGACTCAATTACAGAAAACCCATACCTTTCAAGTTGCTTTCTTTCACGAGTTGACCACCTCACAGGCTGAGGCTGAGGTGGTTCTTCATCATCTTCAGAACTTTCAGAACTGCTTGAGCTCTCCTCAGTATCAGGTACATTTTGATTTTTCAATTCCTCTTTATCTGGTGTCTGAGGAATTGTTGCTACATCCTTTTCATTTTCTGATTTCTTCTTTGACTGTAGATCCAAAGTAGAAGGTTTCAGCTCACAAAAGATAATGCTTCTGCTGTGCAAAACTTTCTCAGTCTCGAGGTTCCAAAGCTTGTATCCTTTTATGAGAGCATTATAGCCAATAAATATACACTTTACAACTTTGTTTTCCAACTTGGATCTTTTTTCAAATGGCACATATGCATATGCCTCACAGCCAAAGACACGAATATGTCTAAGAGAGGGCTTCTTTCCAGACCATGCTTCCAAAGGTGTCTTCTCAACAAGAGCAGAGTTAGGAGAGCGATTTACCAAGTAACATGCTGTAGAGACTATTTTAGCCCAGAACTTCTCCTCCAAGCCAGCACTGCTCAGCATACTTTGTGCTCTTTCCATTATTGTCCTGTTGAACCTTTCAACAACTCCATTTTGCTTTGGAGTATAAGGTGTAGTCTTATGTCTTTTGATCCCATGATCTTTACAGTACCTTTCAAATTCATCTGAACAAAACTCACCGCCAAATCAGTCCTTAAACATTTTATTTTTCTACCAGTCTGATTTTCTACAGGGTTTTTAAATTCCTTAAACTGACTAAACACTTTTGATTTACTTTTCAAAAAATATACAAATGCTCTTCTTGAATAATCATCAATAAACAACACAATATCTTGATTTATACAAAGAAGGAACATTCACTGGACCAAACACATCAGAATGTATATAATCAAGTAAACTAGAAGTTTTGTGAGGATTGGAATAAAATGAAACATGGTGCTGCTTTCCATATATGCAATGTTCACAGAAATCAAATTCAAGGTTACAATCTTCAAGCCCTTCTACCATGTTTTTATTTTTCAAGGTTTTTAGACCTTTCTCACCAATGTGGCCAAGCCTATGATGCCAGAGCATAGTCTTCTCTGCTGGAAATTTAATCTCCATGGATTTTACACCATCAAGAACATTTTCCTTCTTCTCTTCATGAGCAGCCTTAAGTGACTTTGCATAGACACTATTGCATTGAATAACTTGTGCATCCAGCTTGTACAGAGTACCAATTCCAGCACCCCTAGCCAGCACCATAGAGCCTCTAGTCATCTTGCAGCCATTTCTCGAGAACATGACCTGCACTCTGATATCATTCAGCTTACTTACAAAAAGTAGATTTTGAGCCAGACCTGGTATATATGCATCACATCATTGATTCCCTTTACTCTTCCATCAGGGAATTGAATTTTGACTCTTCCACAACCAACAATTTCCAAAGATGAATCACTTGCCAAGTACACCTTTCCACCATTGTATTCTTTATACTTTTTGAACCATTCTCTATGAGATGTCATGTGGAAAGATGCTCCAGAATCAATCAGCTAGACATCATCGGATGCCCGTGTAGCCAAAGCTACAATGAAGGCATCTGCATCACTATGAGAAGAATCATTTCCAGAAGAGTTCTTCTTCTTCTTTTTCTCCTCTTTGCAATCCCTTCGAACATGACTAGGTTGCCCACAGTTCCAACACTTCACCTTTGACTTCTTGCCAGGAGACTTTGATCTCCCTTCTGATTTCAATCTGGATTTCTTGTCCTTCTTCTTGCCTTTCTCCTTTGGTCTACCTCTGATAGCCAGAGCCTCCTTTGCCATCTCAGAATATTTTCTTCTCATTTCTTTTGATAATAGAGAAGCAACAGCATCTTCCATTTTGAATGTGGATGCTGTACTCCCTATAGCCATCACCAAATGATCCCAAGAATCAGGTAGAGAACACAGCAACAGCATGCAATGATCTTCATCTTCAATCTTTACACCAACAGATGTCAACTGAGCAATCAGAATGTTGAAAGCATTTAAGTGATCAGCAACAGACCCTCCTTCCTGCATCCTCAAAGAGTACAACTTCTTCCTCAAGAACAACTTGTTCACCAAGGACTTGCCCTGATAAATGGATGCCGGTCTTTTCCACAAGGAAGAGGCAGTCTTTTCTTCATGCACGTTCAGAAGAATAGAGTTTTCCAAACAAAGCCTTATCAGCCCCTTAGACTTTCTATCTGCCAGGTCCCAATCCTCTTGCTTCATGCCTTGAGGCATTATTCCCGACACAGCAGTCCAAAGATCTCAATCAACTAACATATCTTCCATTTTGAGTTTCCACAACTCAAAATTGCTACCATTGAATTTCTCTATTTCCATCCTACTGGATGTGCTTGCCATCTCAATCTGTAATTAAATTAATAGACCTCTACCAGACTCCCACTAAAAAGGATTTAACACAAAAAACCCAACCCACTCACAAGGACAACACAACTGGCCAGGCTCTAATACCACTTGTAAGGAAAGCAGAGGTGTGGAAATACTTTCCTAATGCCAAATCCATAGGGAAGAATGCAATGCATGACTTTTAATTTTCTAACTACATTCCAATTAAGACACATGAAGGAATAATAGAAATAGAGAAAATACACAAAGACAAATCAAACAATAGATTTTACATGGGAAACCCTTTCGGGAAAAAACCCACCACACCAAGCTGTATCTCTTTGTATTACAGTATCAAAACTACATACAATCAGAAAGACAACTTTCTGGTGTTAGTCACAGTAGCTTATTCTCACTGTTCAACCAGTTATAGACAATGCTCTGTCTACACCACTCGATTCTCTCGCTCTGTTCATTACCTACAAAACAGAATCGATCTGCTTTAAATCTTTTGTGCATCCTTATCCGCCAATGCCAACCATAGACAGTTTCCATTCGAGTCTTGATTTTTCCCTGCATGCTATTTTTTTCTAGTGTTTCAACTGATGCATAAAATCAACCGTCATCATGCTTTAAAACTGCTTCCTATGATTGGTCCACGAAGCTCCACCTAGGATGGTCAGACTGGTCAAGAGCATTCAACTTTGTTGGCATATTGGTGAGACACTCACAGTGTCTCCCCAATGCCACAAAGTTTCTCTACCGGCATCGCTATGGCTTCCACGAGTCGGCAAGATGCTATAATGACTGTTACATGTCATAACGAAACCATCGATGTCCAATTCAATCCTATCGGCAAAGGTTTCCTTTATCGGCGAGACTCATATCGAATGGAAGAAGACATCAAATTCAAAGAAGCCATCGGCAAGAAATACCGATGTCGCCAAGACCTTATGTCAAAATATTTAAGTCATGCCGGCGTGAGCCACTTGGCATGACTATCGCTCTTCGGCGAGACTCATATTGAAGCAGAAATTCCATCAAAAGTCACACTGTCACCAAGACTCGTGTCTATTGCCGTGACCTTTCTTCGAGCTCCCTAAGTCTTACCGAAGACTTACTATTGGCAAGACTCAAGACTTTCGCTGTGACGTTTCACCGAGCTCCATCATGTCTTACCGAGTCAGCAAGACATAAGCCCTTCGCCAAGATGTTTCTCCGAGTGCCCAAAGATAACCCGAAGACTTCTGTCGGCGTGACTTATGACTTTCGCTAAGACTTCCCAGTGAAGTCTTTTGTCACCGCAAAGTCACCGTGAGGATACTATCTATCGGCAAGACATAGCTTCATCGCTGAGACATCTCCCTGCAACCCATGAGTTACTTCGACATTCGCCTTGACTCCTGAGAGCAGCCTTTGTCGGCGAGACATTACATGCTCGCTGGGACATCTCACCGAAGCCCTAGCATTAGCCCAACGTCGGCGAGACTTACACCATTCGCTGGGACTTCTCCCCGACACTCGTGAGCTAGCCCGATTAGATCACACTGTCGCCTAAATAAATCCATTTGCCAAAAGGTTATGCCGAAAACACAGTCACAGCAATAGACTTTGTCGGAAAGACTTCAACCTTGTCACAGCGATAGGATCATTTTAAGAGCATCAGAACTGTTAGTCGCCCAGACATGAACACTATCACAGCGACTTATGCCCTTCAGGAGTTTCATGTCAGTAAGGATTGAGGCACATATTCTAACATTGGGGGCATATATTTGCATCTTGCTTCAGGAATAAATCTTGATCTATATCCTCCAGCTTATGTGGTGATCTAAACATTGGCAAACGTGAAATCAAATTGGTCAAAAGCATTTGTGATCCAAAATCCAAATCACTAGCCCATGGCATATTTTGATGAGAAGATGTTCCTTATCTTTCATCGAACATCAATCCAAATAATCACTATCCATCACATCTAATTTGCACATCAAACGTCACATTAAATCATTCGAACAAATTTTGTTCCAAATCAAGCTTCATCAATCATGATCAATTAAATCCAGTCAATCCATAATCTTGGGATATCCTTCCCGATCATTGTGTTGCTTATCACTATCCTTGCATTGTTGTGCATCATCAACAATGATATCATCATTAATCCTGATCAATCAATCCTTGCATTGTTATGCATCCTCAACAATGTTATCATCATCAATCCTGATCAATCAAATCCTTGCATTGTTGTGTATCCTCAACAATGTTATCATCATCATCAATCCATCAATTTGATTAGTCAACCTTAGCTTGCTTTTCAACAAAATCCCGAACAGAGCACTAATATCATCAGACATATCCATATCCAAATCATCAAAATTGTGCGAAAAATCCAAAAACATCAGAAAAACCAAGAAAATCCAAAAACATTGGAAACATATCAAAATCCAAAAACACACAAAAAATCAAAAAATGTCAAAAAAATTGGAATCCGAACTACGTCGTCTCTGAGCTTAAACGTAGGCAAGGCTCATCTTGGATCAACCCCCGAGACATCAAAATCCAAAAAACATTCAAAAACATCAAAATCCAAAACATTCAAAAATATCAAAAATCCAAAACATTCAAAAAACACAAAATCCAAAAACATTCAAAAAATAAAAAATCAAAACATTTGTAAAATCTCAAAAAATACCAAAAACAACCTCAAAACATTGCAAAACTCCAAAAACATCCAAATATTTTTAAAAATCCATCAGTTTCGTCTCGCTTTCACTCAAAATAATCAATCATCCATGATAAACTGATCATCACCTTCATCCTTTGGCAACATAAACAGAAACAATCACAACAATCAGCAAAAGCAAACTACAATCGTAAAATACAAATCGAAACAACAAACTTTTAAATGCAAAATCAAACTCTTGATCAGTGGCAAACATGTCAATCAACCTTGTATCAACATCCTATCAATCAACTTATCAAACCATCATCATCCTATACAATGCATGTCCTAGGATATATCATTCCGACAATGGGCATCATTTTGGATATCACCTTGGATTCTTATCCTATCAAAACACATCCCTCTGGTTGAGGGTATGAAGAACATTGGCTTGTTTGCATACTCGATCTTTTCTTTTGATTTATCTTATTGCGCTGACTCCAAGGACCTCTCGATGATATCCGAACGAAAGATTTAGAGAGATAGGAATGGGGCAACGATCATTATCTTTTGTCTGCTGTGCTTGTTGGCCGTTCTTGTAAAATAACTTGGTGAATACTTGCTTTGTTAGGTATGTCCTAGCAAGGTTTCCGTATGTCAAGTGTGAACAAGAATACTCCTATTTGCTTGTTGAGTCAAATTCCATCGCACTAGGTACAACGCAATCCTGGTTCTTTATACCTTGATGCATCGTACCTATGTATGTTATCAAACATAAGGTAAGTAGCCCTTTTAAAATCCCAATCCTTGATAAGCGAAGCATCATCCATCTATCATCACCATCTCTAATAAAGTCTTGACCAATCATGAGCTTGTTGGATCCTCCTATCATCATCTAATATCTTGTTTTCTGCACTAACATCACATCATGAATAATTAATCATCATCACTAGTGCATCTATCCTGCATTCATCAATATTCTGCATATCATCTCACATGCATGTTCATCATCATAATATAGATCTGTTAGTCTAAGCATCTCATAAATCATACATTTACATAATCATAGTATATCACATCGTCCATCTCATCCATCTCACATCATATCATCATTTAAGTTGTTTAGGATAATATAGATTTGTTATTCTAAGCATCTTAAAACCATCTCATTTGCATCATCATCCATAACCATCCATTTTGAAACTCTTTATCGTGAGATTGACCCTCAAATAGAATCTTTTTGCTTGATCTCTTGAGGGGGCAATGTACCAGTGTACTTTCCACTGGGGCATCCAAAAAATAAGAAATTTCTTAAAATTTGATCGTGACAAGTTTATTCTTTGAACCAACGCAACAATTACATTGCTTCAAAGAGGGGAAAAATGTAGACACGCAAAATTGGCATAATGCATTCGATTAGGTCATATTCATCCAGTCAGCAAATAAATCAAGTTTATTTATCAATCTCCTAAAGTCATCAGTTTAAATTAAATAAATCAACTTGATCCTAACATCACCCTCCTTGATTAAATAAATCAATCCTTTTATTTAATTAAGTCTCAAATCACCTTTCATCCCCTTTTGATTTAAATAAACCAAAATATTCAAGTCAAATGGGTCAAAGCATCTAATCATCATTAATCTAAGCTAATCCTAATTAATCTAACCTATCCACCCATCACATCCTCTAGCTTTTCCCACTTGCACCAATAAATCAATTTATTGATTTGTTAAAATCAGCATTTTCCATCAACATGGCATCTTTGAGGAATATTCCCTCATGTTTGAAAATGAAAACAAGTGGACATGTACATCCAACATTGCAATAAATTCTCTCTTACATGTCCCCCACTCAGCATTTACTCTCAAATTCAAATTTGAAATCTCCCTCTCTTTGGCACATTGACCAAAATGTGCTCATCCTCAAGCCTATCACAAGTTGACAAGTGGCCTCTTTTCATTGGCTTGTTTTTGATCCCACATTGCTCTCTCATAAGCATTCTTTCAACTTGAGAATCTTTAAATAGAGATAATCTCCATTGTTCAAGTCCTCCACAATCTCCACAATCATTCATGTAAAGTCACTCTCTTCAGGAGAACTGATTTTGCCCACCATCACTCCATCTTCAAGGCATTTCATCATTTAGCTTATCTATCAAGGATTGGGAAAGGGATATTTTCAAAAATAGCACCAATCCACTATAGGATAGGATTCATTTCATGTTTTATATGCCTTAGTTTGTCTTGTAATTTTTTTGCATTTTAAAGCATGATTTATTATCTCATAGGAGCACTATGGTATTTGCATAGTTTGAACTAACATGCTAATGTGTTTTGAGGTTTGAGCTATTTTGCAGATTTGTGGTGCTTCAATTTCTACTTGAAAGATCACTTGAGTATCTGTTGTAGTTTTCTCTTCACCCTCTTGTGAGTTTATTGAAGGGGGTCCTTGAGAAAGTTCTACCTTCAAATCTAGTTTTAACCTTAAGGGAAACATCCTATTGCTACTCATTTGGACTTTAGCTATGAGCTAATTTCTTGGATATTTGTCTAAAATTGTGCATTCTTTGTTTTTGAAAAATACTCTATATCCCTTTTGAATGAGCTGCCCAATGCTCATCAAATTGTGGTTTAAGTCAAGGACAAAATATACATCGGAAATAAACTTTTTCTCCCCCTTCCTGGTTATAATGTTGATATTTCATTTTCCTTTAACTTCTAGTTCGTTTTCATTGCCCAATGTTACATCTGATTTTACCTCTCATCCAAACTAGAAAATATTTCTAAATTCCTTGTCATATGATTGTTGCAACCCGAGTCTAAAAACCATAACATCTTTTTCATTTTCTTGTGAAACATTGCATGCCAAAAACATAGTGATTTGTTATGATTTTTGGTTTTAGTTTTCTTTTGTGAAATTTTCATTTTGTTGTCTAGAATCATATTGTTTCTTTCTACATTCATTCAAATAATGTCCATATTTTTTGCAATAGTGACATTGGACTTCAGATTTGTCATACCTTTGGCCTTGAGGCTGATTTTGAGGTGAGTTTGGGCTTGAGTTTTGAGTACTACCTCTTCCACTTGAGCTTGATGTGCTACTTTCTCCACCTCTATATGAATTTCTTCCTATTCCTATAAAATTTGATCTTCCCTCGCCTCTACCATGGCTGATTGAAACTTGTTATTTGAATGCATGCTCCAATGATGAGTTTATTGACCTACTTAGCCTATGCTCATGATAAATTAGAGATGCATGAAGCTCATCAACTAAAAATTGTAAATGGTTCTTTGTTTCTTCAACGACCACAACTATGGATTCAAACCTTGTGGGTAAACTCCTTAAAGTCTTTTAAACCGATCTTTTATCTTCAAGTGTATCCCCATGAGATCTAATTTTATTTACTAGTCCAATAATTTGAGTGAATAATGAGTCTATTGATTCATTATCCTTCATGTAAATTATTTCAAAATCTGTGAAACATTTGCAACTTAGTTGTCTTAACTTTTTCCATACCTTGATAGGCTATTTGAAGTATATATCATGCTTGTTTGGACTTGGTTGTTGTTGCAATCCTTGGAAAAATGCTCTCATGCACTGAACACTCCTTGGAGGATAAAAAAGGGATTTTGAATCCTTCTTCATGTTCTCTCAATAAATCCTTCTCTGCTTGAGTTAATGCATTATTTGCTGCTACATCAGTTGGTTCTGGGTAACGATTTTCTACAAGCTCCCATAAATATTGTGAGCAAAAACAATTCCCTCATGGTGATTGCCCAGTATTCATAGTTCTTGCCATTAAACTATGGAATTTGTGGGTTTGTCAAGCTTGTGCTTTCTGCCATTGTTCACTATGAAAACCTTGTTGGAAAACACATTTATCTCCTTGAAAAGCTTTTGAAATTCTTCAAAACAATTGACCTTTGGCTTTGCTAAACCTTCTCTAATACCATGTGTTGGAAAGAGGCAGAGGAGACAAGAAAGAAATATAGACAAAAAATAACAAATGAAATAGAGATAAAATTGAAATTTTGAAAGGATTATTTATTCATATATATATTTCAAAATTAGAATAGATAAAATAGAGTTGCTGCTCATACTTCCTTTTACATACACCACAATATTGTTTCTCCTGTTGCCACAACTACTACCACTTTGGCTCTTCCTTTTTACAAATAATGCATATACAATACAACCCCTGTTCTAATTGTTATACTGCTGTTGGTACAACAATGAAAGTAGACATCCTTTTTCTTTTACAACATATGGAACTATCTCCCCTGTTTCATTGTATAACCAAGCAAACAGAAAAAAAGCAACTACAATTAACACATTAATTTCATACATTGTATGGAGGAAAAAATAATGAAAATATCTAGAAGGAAATTAAAAACACATGTTTAAAATGATTGATATAACAAGTGACGGTTGGGAGAGGAGAGAAGTCTGTGGAGAATTAAATGTAGGAGTTGGTGATTAAATCCAACACACGTGGGTTTGCTTATTTTGGGACTTAGAAAATATTTTGCATAGTGCATCCTTTATGTCCTTGTTTTTCAAAAGAGATGGCTTTCGAACATAGAAAATGCACCTTTTGCAACAAAAGCAAGGAAGTTTTCTTCTGGATCAGACTGGCCATAAAGTTTTTTTGTTGGTTTCAATAGCTGTAGCTAATATGGAGATAATTTTCGAGCAGTGTACTTCCCAGTTCCATTCCTGGGGAATGTGTTTTTGGCAAGAATTATTCTCCACTTCCATTTGGGCCAGTCATAAGCAAGCTTTGTTATGGAGTGACTTCAAAAACTAGTTTCCCGGCCAACAATTTTTATGCAGGAGTAGCGATGTCAACTTCAGAGAAGGAGATAATATCTTGATCGAAAAAATGAACAAATTTCTTTGAGTTCCTTTTCTCTTCTATAAGCATTAAATGATTAAGCATAGTAGTCTTTATATCTTTCTGAGTAACATCCAACAACTCTATCCGGTTCCATAATTTTGTTAATTTCCTAGAAAGCTCAAGGAATTTTCCATAAAGTTTAAGTGCATCACCAAATGCAAGAAAGCTCTGAGATACCACTGATGTTGAGGATCACAGTGCATTAACCAACTCCCCTTGGATAAAATTTTAAGCCTGATCTCCTTTATGATCCATATAATACATTAAAATTAAACCACATATCACATTGTGTGGAAACTACTTTGAGATAAACTTGTCTACAATTCCTAATAATCGTTTCTCCTTCAGAAGATCTTTATAGTGCTCCAGAAATCTCTAAACTTTGATTCTACCATCGCTTACTTTCAAGAATCACCACTAAAGAATGCAACACTCTTTTAAGTTGTTTGTGACTTTCTCTATTCATTATCATCACTGATTAAACAATCCAATTTTCATGATCGAGAGGAGCCTTGGCCACACATTTTTATTGCAGCTCCAAAGGAAGTGACTCATGGAACATATGATATAATATGGGTTTAGATTGGGTGATGCACAACAGTTCAGAAATTTTTTAAAATCTAGAGTTTTGAAATTATATGCAACACCTAGATTAAGTAATTCTTCAATCAACCTTCATAATTACAACAAAGGAACAAGGTACCACCAAACAACTTGGCTCTTCCTTGGGGACAGTAGCCAAGCCTTTGAGTCTTTGGTGACTGGTTTTCTAAATGTTGGATGGAAGAAGGTTCGATCTAAGTTAATGTGTTGATTAGTCTAGGATCTCTTTTTCCTTATTATATTTTGGAGAGCTCGACATGCTTACGACATTCTTTAGATCTGTTGTTAGTGTTTGATTTAGTTGACTAATTGATTAGACATTTCTATTGTAAATGGTATGCATTTCTATTGCACATCTTTAAATTGTATATGTTATTAATCTTATATGTTAGTCTAGAAGGAAAAAACACTTAAATTAGAAAAGAGGAAATAAAAAACCAAACCTTCTTTCTTCTAACATATCATTAGCATATTCATCTTGTCATCACTTCTTTTCATTTCCTTTCTAGATATGTTCTCTTCTTTTCTTACATTATTGATAGATATTTCTTTTTGTACCTTTGCTACTCCTCCTCCAAGTAATGATGATACTCATGCTTGTACCTCTCCCAAAATTTTTCCAACTCACGAGGATATTTTTGTGCAAGAGGATACAATCATTGATACTTTCCTTAACATCAATATACTTGCTCTTCATCTAAATGTCCCTCCTTTTGGAAAAGTGGCATGCATAGATGAAGAATCCAAATTCACATGAAATCTTCCAATGATTGATGTTAATCAAAATATATTTTCTACAAAAGTTCATATTTTTTATTCCCACAAAGAGCATATGAAGCCTAAAAAACTTGTGCACCTTCATTCTAATGCACAAAATGTTTTGCAACCGCCTCATTATCATGAGATCCTAAAGCAGTTTATTGTATCGCTTGCACAATCTATTTCTTTTAAGCATCTCAAATATCCTATTCTAACTTCTACTTATTCCTCTACGACATGTCTCTATGATGATTGTGGCTCTTTATATTTCTCCCCTCATGGATCTGTTGAATCTAAGATTGACCCTCCCCATTTTCACATCTCAACACTCAACAAGGATCCACATTCTTGCAAACAAATCTATTCTTCTTCTCATGTCAATTTCGTTATTTCTTATTCAAAAGGTGATCATACTCCTCATTTAGACAAGATTAGTAATGTGGTCTCTCCTCTTCCATCTAATTTGGAGACACATTATAGGTTTGGATTCAAAATTATTATTAAACTTGGATATAATAAAAATGGTTTAGGGTGCATGGAAAAATTATTCAAGTTTCCTATGAAGCTTATACCACACTTTTATAAATAAGGTTTAGGTTATTAGCCTTCTCATTTGTCTACATTCCCTCATCTACTGGCTGATGCATCTATGTCTTCCTTTTGTGAGCAATCAAACATTTCCTTACAA
Organism: Sequoia sempervirens; assembly: GCA_007258455.2. Classification (NCBI taxonomy): domain Eukaryota; kingdom Viridiplantae; phylum Streptophyta; class Pinopsida; order Cupressales; family Cupressaceae; genus Sequoia; species Sequoia sempervirens. The sequence goes on from VDFB02000007.1 coordinate 171,454,817, forward strand.
GAAAAATGATTAAATTTCATATTCCTTATTATTTGTCTAAGGAAGATAATATTGTTATGAGGCTTCTTAAATCCCATTTGATTACTCTTCCTCCTCCAACACATAATAAATTTCATAAACACTATCAAAAAAATCCTTATTTCTATGTATATCATTAAGTGCCTAGCCATCCCACCAATGAATCTTAAGCCTTGGGTGATAAAATAAAATAAATTATTGACTTTGGCACCATCACTTTTTCATTTTTTGATGCACCTATTGGCTCATCATGTGACAAGTGAGATTGGGTTTCACCTTTGTCAAAAATGTCCTTCTAAATGATGAACTTTCATCTATTGTGTTGCTCCTCACTATGTGGATTCATAGCTCTATGTTTTTTCTCATCAACATTCATAGTCATACAATCTTATGTACAACAATAATTCATCTATGGTAGCAAAACAATTGTATCTAGCATGTGTTTCACAAATGGTTGTCGTTGTACCTAAAGATCAACCTATTAATGCCCTATACAACTGCCAGAGTTAATGATTCCATGGGAAGCAGTTAAGCCATGTCACAAACCTAAGCGTTGTGTTGCACAACACAAGGAGACCAAGGGCACAAACCTTGCAACAATCCCCCCCAATGCAAGTGAGGGGTTAAAACCCATGACCTAGGCTCTGATACCAATTGTTGCACAGACGGTTGTCGTTGCACCAAAAGATCAACTTGTTAATGCTTAATACAACCTACAGAGTTAATGAATCCATGGGAGGTGGTTAAGACATGTCATGAACCCGAGTGCTATATTGCACAACACAAGTAGACCAAGGGTGCACACCTTACACCAACATGGTTGTACTCACCTATGTACATTGGGGGCCAAGGATAAATTGTTTTGGAGGTGTACATCCTTCTTGAGGATCCCATCTTAAGGATCCCCTCTCTTCTTTCTTCCCCCTTCTTTTCTTTAAAATATCAACATAGTAAATATGCTATTATTTTAAGGGGGGCATATCACATATCCAGTGGTGCATCCACATATGCACCCTTCTACATTCATGCTTCTTGATCTTTTGTTTATTGATGTGCACCCCTTGTGGTGATGTTTCCCCTAACACTCCTTGAGACGTGGTTCTCAATTTGTCCCCTATGATGTTGCTCATTTGTACACTCCCTAAGGTGTGATTATCAATTCATCTTGTGATTTTTTTCATTTGTACGCTCCCTAAGGTGTGGTTGTTAATTCATCCCCTAACATATTGTTGATTTGTATGCTCCCTAAGGAATTAACAATACAAAATCACGTAGCATAACATAACTTACTAGCTTATGAATTATTTTACTTAATAAGCCACCTAGCATGATGCAAATCTCTAGCTTGTGTGATTTATAGGGCATGATTTACCCATGGTAACCTAGAATAACACAACTTCTAGCCCATGATCCATAGAGGCTTTGTAATGTGCATGACCCCTAGTGATAGAGAGAGCTAGTTCCTGAGTCATTTACTCTTCATGTTTGTATTGATTTCTCACTATAGATATTTGTATACATTTTTCCTTTAGAGCAATCGATCAACACATAAAATTATATTCTTCTCTATATAATTCTATGTTTGTTGCATTTGGGGTATTATGCTTGGTATTAAGACAACCTTTCATACCGAAGTCTCATTACCTTGCTAAATCAGAATTTTTTCTTTATATAGTATGTATTAACATTGTTGTTGTATGCTTCATGTGTTATTTGTGTATTCTTAATCTATGCTTCATATTTGATTTATGCATGCACTTCCTATTTTATGTATATGTGCTTGTGTCATTTTATCTTAACATTGTGTTTTGATACGATCCTAAGCCTGGGGCCTATCACATCTCTCATCTTAGTGTTGTCCTATATCTCTAGTATCATGATAAAATAACTTTTTGGTTTCTTTGTATTTTACCATGGGTATGTATGTAAGTGCATACCCTTGCTAAAGTGGGGATAAATGTAGAGTCTTAATTTTTTTCTGCTCATAATTTCACACTAGTTTTGGCACCCTCTTTAGTGCATGTGCCTAATTATGCTTGTGATGTACCAATTTTACCATCTCTTCAAGAAAATTAATTAAATACTTATTTATTGGTATTTCACAAAGAAAATTACACATGGACAGAGGTGCCCAGTGCCCCTATCCTTGTTATTCATGCCCAAATTTTGGAATTTGAATGTCAGTCCTAGTGCGATTTATAAAATAGCTTTATTTTTTGACCCCAATAAATGGTTGATTCAAATATATTTAAATTCCTATATATATAAATATACAAGTTATTCCCTCCTTTTTAGCTATCTAGCAATGAGGAACCCAATACCATTAATGTAAAATTAAAATCAAGATAAGGAGAAGACCCGAAGCATAATTCACATCAATTACAATCTACAATCTATCAATAAATTTATTTTCAAGTATTGTGTGGTGTTTCCTATTTATATTTATCATCATTATATGTTCTAAAATTTGCAAGATCTCTAGGATACCTCTTCATCCTCCTTGTGTGATATTGGCATACATGCATCAGTCCAACAAGGGTTTCAAATCTAAGTGGTAATATATCCTTGTGTTTCATTATCATTTTCATTTATTGTTTCTCCTTTTCTCCCAAAGAGAACATACTCTTTATCATCTATCATCATTGTTATCATGGAGGTGGGAACACCAACACAATGTTTGACCAAGGTAAGCCCCTATACGACACAACCATTTTCCCTCTATCAATGTAGCAAGTTTATAAGTGTATAGGCATGAATTTTCACCCCCTTGCAAGTTCCCATTTTACACCCTTTACCTTAGAAAAGTCAAACTTGACAATGTAATTCCACATCCTCCGTCCGTACTCCATCCACTTGGTGCTTGTATATAGTGTTGGTGGGGGAATTTCTATCGGGGATGTGTGTGCGGTGTGTGGAAATCTACACAATGTGCTGCCATCGTGATAGGATTCCTACCTCTGGAATCTATAGAGGTGTTACATTCGCCATTGGGGTTGAAGCATAACATACCTACGCCTCCCAACCTTTGAATGGTTCTTTCCCTTCCAAATTCACCTAAAAATTGACTATTCTCTCTTCTCATTCATTCTTCTTGACATTCTAGACAATTCTCATGCTTCTACACAACTCTTGAGCATATTCTTGCAACTTCTTGGCTAATAGCTGCACTATCAATTCTTTCATTCCAACATCACAAAACCCTTCATATCTACCATAGAAGCTACAACTTGGTGTCTTGTGAGACTTCCTTCGGCATCGTTGCAGCCACATCATCTTTGCCATGGTTGTAGAATTGTATTTCGAGCTCTCATTGGCCTTGAGTGCCTCTAGTCGAGGGCGGTATTATTTTCTTACAAATTCATTTTTGTTGGATTTGAGTAGCATAGTGCTTCTTGTAGTATTTGGTATCCTTTCCTTTCCAACATAGTTTCTTAATCGCTTTTCTATACTATTGCTATATTGGTTGTCTATGGAGGTGGGAAAACCAAAATGGGGGTTTGACTGCAGCAAGCCCTGAAACAGCCCCAACATTTTTCCTTACTCTGTTGTGTGTAGGTACTTGTTCATGTGGAGATTGCAGGAGAATTGAACCTTTAATGAGTTGAACTCTTACCATTCTCATTCTTGTCATTTCTTATAGTATCTCAATATTTAAGTGATTTTGTCATTTCCTATTTTCTTCATCACCTGAAACTTTAGTAGATAAGTTGTTAGTAGGTTTTTAGTACCTTTGACTGTCCTTTTTTTACTGTTTGTCTATATGGATGACAACACACTTGTGAGATGCCAGTGCATCACACTGTCATCCTTGTTGTTCACTACTGTCCTCTGGTAGAGAGTTGACAGAATTGCAGTATGGGTTCCATATACCTGCTTGCTTAGTCCAAAGATAACTTTCAGGTTAGTAGATTGATAGAAGCACTGAGAGTGCTCTTCATTCTCTACCCTTAGCATCAAGAATTATCCTAAACACTTTTCCAACATGAGGTAGATTAGGGAAACCTTCTGCTCTTGGCTCTTCATGACTTGGAGCCTTAGAGTGGTCTATCCCCCTCCTCTACATTTTGGTAAACCTGATGTGAAAAATGTCTATCCCTTCCTTTGTGTTGAGACTCTCTCCCTAATACTCAATGACCATTGCAGACTTGGGTGTTGCGGGGTTTTATGAGCATCACAACCTAGTCTACGAGCTCTAGGTACATTTTTAGAAGAAGCTTGCAACACTTAAAAATGGATATGACGAAGGCCACTTCCAACTTTACCACAAGATTTACTACTGGTCATTTTTCCCAAGAGGAGATTTCGACAACTGAGATGGGTTTCATTGATGAGACCACTTGTGTACCCACTCTAGCATCCCCTACAACCTCGTCTATGGATGAGGATGATGTTTTACACATTCCTACATAACACCTTATGGCATTACGCAAAAGACTGTTAGATCTTGAAAATCACTTGGAGAAAGTACCCAATATGGCAAGAGCTTCTAGGATTGTTAATGAGGTGAGATACATGTTAAGAAAAGATCAGATGGGCATAGAATTCTAATGTGGCCTCACCAATCTAACTGAAGCATACATACCTTCGTATAACACTAGATTAGGTACTACCCAAGGGATGGTGCTTGATGCCTATGAGAGACATATAGGTGTCTCGATGCCTACAACATCCATATGCATGGTCGAAATAGGCCCTTCGATCAACATTTCCTCTACTCCTCAAACATCCCACACAATCAAGGAGAGTAGAATACCCCTTGGCTTTAACTTCACTCCTCCTAGTGTCCCTGGTGCTGGATGATCTGATGGAGTGAGTGGTGGTGGTTTTGGTAGCAGTGGTAGCATTGGCAGTTGAACTAGTGGTAGTTATAATGGCGGCTTTGGTGATGGTCACAGAAGTGGCAACGGTCATGATGGTGGTCACAGTGGAAGCTCTAGTGGGGGCTTGGGAGGTAGTTTCAGAGGTATGTTCATTGGTAGCCCTGGTGGTGGCTCTACTAGCCCTACATCATCTAATGACCTTGTTTTGAATTCTTTTCTTCGAAACATGGGTCAGATGCAAAACTAGTTAGCAAGCCTATCCTAGGCTTCAACTCAATCCATCTTTCAGCCTTTCTTTCAACACAACCCCCTATCTATAGCAATCTTAAACACTTCTTTCCCTCAAGGAATGGAGATTCCTAAGTTTGAGAAATATGGTGGTAAAGGGGATCCTCAAACACACTTATCCAATTTTAATGCAATGTGTATGAATTTATTTCACCACAATGCTTCGATGGCTAAATTTTTTCCTCGATCTCTCAATGATACAACACTATACAGGTATTATTCCTTTCCTAGCAATTCTATATTCTCATTCGATCAACTAGTTAATTAGTTTCTCTAGCAATTCCAGGCTAACATCGGTCTGAAGATGACCTTCTCAGATCTTGTCTGATGTAAGTAGGGAGAGCATGAGAAGATGATTGATTTCATTGCGTGATACCAAGCGCTCTTTTCACAAATCTCTTACTTGCTACCTGACTCAGATGTATAAAAGGTATTCATAGGCAACCTACATTGATCTTGGCAAGAGAAATTTTCCTTGATGAAGTATCCTTCTTTTGCACATCTGTGTCCTGCGTTGTGGGAGTATCAACAGACGATTGTTTAGTTCAGGGGATCCTCCTCGTGCTCCCATTCTAAAGGAAGATCTATAGTGTCAATTTCAGGAAAAGGTAAATCTATTGCAAATGTAGTTGGACCGTGACTAATGATCAAGGCCTCAGGAAAAATAGATAGTTTACGAAATTATCTGAGTATTATTCTTCTATTCTACAAAATTTATTGAAGGATAAAATTATAACATTAGAAGATCCTCAACCTTTAAGGGAGCCTTATCCTGATTGGTATGATGGAAATGCATTCTGCCAGTACCATTGTTTCCACGTGAGTGATATTGAACATTGCATGCACCTGCATCATGAGATAAAGGACCACATCGACGAAGATACCATCAATCTTGATGGTAAGAAATAAAATGCGAACAAGTCAATGGTGAAGGAAAATAGTGAGTTGTAGATTTATACGGACTCGTTTTCATCTCACTCTACTAACTTAATTATTGATCCTTCTGATTCTTCTCTTAAGGCCTCGACACACATAAATATGGTCTTGTTCACTCCTAGTCCTCCCCCTTAGCCTATGACTGGCTGGCGAGATGTGACTTTCACCTCGCAGGACTTACCCATGAATAATGAAACCTCTCCCCTATATATTCTTGCTCGCCTCAATGGAAACATTGTGACAAGAGTCCTAGTCAATCTCGCGAGTCGCATGAATGTTATCATTGAAGAGACTCTTTTGCTAAATTATTTATAGAGGGAGGAATATGAGAAGAAAAAAACTACTATTTGCACACATGACAGTCTCTCCCTTGTTCTGTATGGTTCTATAACTCTTTGTGTCCTAGTAGGACCTATGGCTATGGATACTACTTTTGATGTCATTCTAGAATCTGATTTGTTTAGGGTGAAGTTGGGAATCCCTTGGCTAGCTTCCATGAATGAAATCACTTCTGTTATTCACAAATTTCTGAAGTTCCCTCATGAAGGTGTTGTGCATGTCGTGCATGACACTAGGTATCACCATTGGTATCCTATGATGGTTATTCCTTGGATCATTTTTGGCTCACCTTGGTTGGTACACTTCCTCATAGAATAGAATTACTTTATCGAATCTACGTTAAGTATAAAACTAAGGGCAAGGGGTAGCTGAAAATGACCCACCCTATGATGCAGCAACAAGCTACCTCTTCCTCTCGAAATGGGAAGGGAAAGCCTACCCGCACTTAGGGCCCCTCTTCTTCTTCATCTTCCACTATCCGACATGTTGCTTCCTCTCTCCCTACAATGATGCCAATGAATTCCACTCCTATGCATTTCTAAGGAGTCCAGTGGTGCCTACTTGGCGAAAGCCCAAGCATTCAATGTTTGAACTTCTTGTCTTACCCATTTTGTTTGGTAAGGGAAAGAGTCCCCATGGAGCATCTTGTATGTCTCAGCCTCTATGGCCTCCTACTATTCCTACCTCTAAGGTAGTGAATGGGAAGAGGCCCATCATTGGGGTGCTTGAGTTTTCTCCCCTCGCTATTGTTCCATCATCCTCTCCATCTCTTCCTCTTGTTCCTATCTAAGAGTCCCTCTCTCTGGAAGAAATAACTATGATAGATACTTTGATTATTGAGTAGGAGTCTTCCATCCCTTCTCAAGCTCCAGCCTCTAGCTCCTATAGAAACTTCCTTGCATGTGAGCACAAGCATTGAAGGAAGGATCTGGCCACTGAGCAGGCCATCTTGTAGGAGAAGGAAGACGAGCCAACAACTCCTGCTTTGGCATCTTCTACTATGTCCTCTTTCACTCTTCCTACTTCAGTTCCCTTTGCCTTAGTTTTGGTCCTGACTCCCCCTACAAGCGTGAATGATCCTCACCTAAAGAGGGTGCAAGTATTCATTGCTCCTTCAGTTGAGCCTCCCCTTCTGATGTCCCTTTTGGATATCCCACCCTTTTTGAAACCCGTAGACATGTCAAATATCTCGGTGGTGTCTACCATAGTTTTCTCCTCTTCCTCCACCCCCTCTACTTCATCTATGGGGATTTCACATCCCCCAATGAAGTGAAAGATGGAGAATGACCTTGCTTGCAATGGGGGTTGGAAGAAGAGTTCACCTTCTTCAAAGGGTGGTTCTACATTGGCTTGTATCATTCGAGTGACAAAGGAAGCCTCGACATCCCAAGAGTTCATCATTGCTCCTGAATCACTCAGTGAGGCTAGCAGTGGATCTCAGAAACCACCTCCATTGCCCGCTAAGTTGATGCATGGCACTCCTGTAAAGTGCATGTTCATCTCTATAGATGATGTCCCGACCCTATTGACAATCTTTGTGAGATCGTTGAAGTTCACCTCATAGGAATTGAGTGGAGAAGACCTCGAGGGGCCTTCTTCCTTGGCTCTTGTTGTAGGAGGGTTAGAAGGTACCCCACTTGATATTCCACCCTTGTAGGATCATCCATCATCCCCTTATGATGATCTAGACTGGGAGAACGATGACCTCTTGGTTGATGATGATTAGGGGGTGCCTCTTCTTTATCTGTAGATTAGATTGTACATGTGTGTGTATTATGCTCCCCATGCTTGTTTGATGTGTTCTTGGATGACCCTTGTCACCCTCATAGGTGCTTGGATACAAGAGTTTTTTTGTGTCGTAAACCTTCTTCTATTTGTCACATCATTCTTCTCTTTGTCATGTATTGATTTTTGACAATTAGGGATGATGCAAAGTGTTGGGGGAATTTATGTGTCCCTTCCATGTTGACCCATTTTTTTATTTTCATCTTGTTTTCACATGTCCTTCACATGGTCTAATATAGTAGGGTGTTGATGATAGTTCATTTATATATTGTTATATATATTTAAATCCTTATTCATGAGCAACTTTGACCTTTAAATATCAGATCCCCCTATCTCTCATTTGTTAGGTCCTTGTTTTTCCTTTCCTTTTATCTTTCTCTCATCTTTGCTTGCTTTTTGATGTTGTGGTCCTCATGTGTTGTTCCTCGCATGTATGAAAAAATTACCACAATTACATCTCATTATGTTCTATGGGCCACAACATTACCTTCATTCTTGCTTTTCTCTCCTTAGGATGCCACATGACTTTGTGTTTGGTACACACCATCCTAAGTGGGGGCTATCATACCGCTTCGATTTGGAAAAGATGCACTCGGTGGCCAATGAATCCCTTCTTGAAAATCTCTTTTTTTCAAAAATTGCATTCCTCAACAAGGACCCATAACGGAATACTTTTCCTTCATCATGGGTTCATAAAAAAATAATTTGAGAAAATTTCCTCCAAGGAGGGAGCACCTTTTCCTGCAGGTGAAGTTATAACTTTCCCCTTGCGAGGGGGATTTCTTCCTTTCGAATTCCTTGATGTTGAATTGATTTATGAAAAATTTTGTTGCACTTTCAAGCAGAGTGTCCCTTGAGTGGACCCCTTTTCTTTTGAAGGGTTGTCAAGGGAGCCCTTTGAAAGCTCTTTCTTCAATTATTGATAATCTACGTGACTATCTGCTTGTCTACCTGTGTGGTTTCTTTTTGATATCTAATATGTTTTGTCTACGGATTAATATGTTGCTTTGCAAGTGCACCTATGAAGCCACTTTTCAACCAGACTCTGCGAAGCCTCTTACATTCAGCTTCCTTCAGGTTTGACCACCTAGCAGTGCCTTCTTTGTAAGTTCGAGGACCTATGAAGTGCTTTCATCCCATGGGATTTATTCACTATTGGTCTGTTGGCCTCTGGTGCACTTTGTTCAACTCTTTTCAAGATTGAGTAATTGTGGAGCCATTTTCTTGCCTTGCATTTTTGAGCATGTTAGATTGTAGTCTGCTTGCTTGATGGTTTAAGTATATTTTCTTGAAACTCTTTCAACCTACTTTACCGAACACTAAGTAGCACTCATGTTTGCTAAAGTGGGGGGAAAATGTATAGGTGTCAATTTGCACCCCCCTTGCAAGTTCCCCCTTTACTCCCTTCACCTTGGAAAAATCAAACCTGACAATGTAATTCCACATACTCCATCCGTACTTCATCCACTTGGCTCTTATATGTAGTTTCAGTGGGTGAATTTTTGTTGGGAATGCATGTGCAACACACAAACATCTCCATGGTGTGTTACTGTCCTTACAAGATTCTAGCCTTTGGAATCTACATAGGTGTTATGTTTTCCATTAGGGCTGAAGCATAACATATTTGCATCTCTCTACCAACCTTTGAATGACTCTTTTCCTCCTAAATTCACCTAAAAATTTACTATTCTCTCTTCTCATTCATTCTTCTTGACATTCTGGGCAATTCTCATGCTTCTACGCAACTCTTGAGCATATTATTGCAACTTCTTGGCTACTTGATGCACTATCAACTCTTCCATTCCAACATCACAACACTCTTCACATCTACCACAAAATTTGCAACATCGTGTCTTGTGAGACTTCCTTCAGTTTTACTACAACCATGTCAAGCCTATCATGGTTGTAGACTTGCATTCCTCTCTCATTGGCCTTGAGTGCCTTTGGTGGAGGGTGGTATTATTTTATTACTATTGTATTATTGTTTGATTTGAGTAGCACAATACTTCTTGTAGTATTTAGTATCCTTTCCTTTCCAACATATTTTCTTAATCACTTTTCTATACTATTGCTATACTAGTTGTTTGTGGAGGTGGGAAAATGAAAATAGGGGTTTGACTGGGGCAAGCCCCAAAACAACCCCAACATCTTTCCTTGCTCTGTTTTATGTAGGTACTTGTTCGTGTGGAGCTTACGGGAGAATTGGACCTTTCATGAGTTGAACTCTTACCTTTCTCATTCTTGTCATTTCATATAACATCTCTCTTAATATTTAAGTTATTTTGTCATTTATTGTTTCTATCATCACCTCAAACTTTAGTAGCTAAGTTGTTAGTAGGTTTATAGTACCTCCAACTATCCTTTTTCACAGTCTGTCTATACGGATGACAAAACACTTATGAGATGCCAGTGTGTTGCGTTGTCATCCCTATTGTGTTGTTGTCCTCTAGCAGGAAGTTGACAAAGTCGTAGTCTGGGTTCCATAAACTTGCTCGCTTAGTCCAAACATAAATTTCAGGTCAATAGATTGATAGAAGCACCAGGAGTGCTCTTCATTCTCTACCCTTAGAATCAAGCATTATCCTAAACACTTGTCTAACTTGAGGTAGATTAGGGTAGCCTTCTGTTCTTGGTTCTCTGTGACCTAGAACCTTAGAGTGGTTGATCACCCTCTACAATAAGTTGTTGATGTGTGAAGAGGATTGGATGTCTCAACTCATTTGAATTCTCATATGCCCTAAATCGTTCCTTCAAGGATTCATCATCAACAAACTAGGGTATGCTAGTTATCTGAAAACAATTAAACTTTGGATCTTGATTTTAACTATTAGAGGTTCTTTGGCACTGCTAAATTTGTACAGAGTCTAAAACTTTATATTTTGACACTTCTAGAAAAGGGCACCTAGTGTTGGTGGCCTACCAATTATACTCCTACTTTATGTGCCAAGTTATCGTTTGTATCTCTTAATCAAATATTTTTTTTTTGTGATTCTATTTTTTAACTATTGCATTCTATCATACTTAGTCAATTTGATCACTTGTTAACCTAGATCGACATATTCTTAAATCAGACCTCATAATTACAATAATGGAATAGATTCCCATCAAATGACTTAGATCTTCCTTGAGGATAGTAGACAGGCCTTTGAGTATTTGGTGACTCATGTTCTAAATATTGTATGGGAGAAGATTCAATCTAGGTTAATGTGTTAATTAGTCTAGGATCTCTTTTCCCCTATTACAAGAACTAATTTACATTTACAATCATTGGTATAGAGACTCCACTACATAACCAAGATGGGCCTCAATGGAATAGAACTTTCCCAAAAATATATAGAAACCAATCATTCACATGAAAACATAGACCCATATATAGATCTACAACTAGGAAATATGATTCTGAAAGAGAAGACATGGCTACTCTATATTTGCATAGAATATCCATATATTCAACATCATCACATTTGATTCTTATGCATCAAAATTATTCTCTAAAATATTTGAGGAGACACTTATTGGTGCAAAAAATTAATCCTCATTTGATTCATCACCATGTTATTCAATAAAAAGCTCAAGATCCATTTATGCATTGTATAAAATTCCCCACATGAAGTTCACTAAAAATTACTTTGAGAAATGACACAAATGTTCAAGCTCTACACTCTTCAACTATTGTAATAAATTAGGGCATGGAGGCTACACCATTTTGTCATTTAATTCTATTTCTTCCTACATAAACAATATTTTTTGGGCACCTTTAGATTTGATGTAATGGCTTTAGGGTCATATCAACTCAATAATGACATCCTCTATGGTTTTCTTTGCCATTGCTAGAAATTTATTGCAAATCTATGTCCAAATGGTGAATATTGTTTACTCAATACGAAAAACCTTTTTTAGGTAGTCACTACATCAAATTGAATCATAAAAGACCTTCTAAATGTGTAAGGGGATGGGTGAGACTATATAGATAAAAAAGACAAGAGTTTCAAAACATTAAGATTTGAGGGTCAAGAATATCTCAAAACTCATACCAATCAAGAGGTTAGAGTATCAAAGGATGAAGGTGATGATAAAATCATATAGATGGAGGGAAGTTTGAAAAATAGTCTTGATGGGATAAGAGAGCATTGAAGATCAATGTTCAAAGATGAATCATACCTAGTACCACTTTAAAAGAAAGCTCGTAACTCTAGATTTAATAAAATGAATAAGGAAAGTTATTGTGTGGTAAAATTTAGGATATAAAAAAGAATGAGTACCAAGCTAAATGGATCAACAAAAGTCTAAATTTGAGAAAGTATATGAAAAAATGGTGAGGTTTAGGAGTTGTGCATGATAGAAAAAAGTACCTAAGTGGTGAGAAGGGCACAACTCCAACTTCAATAAAGTACTTCGTAAAAAATATTTAGTGAGGAGTCAAGAATTGAGAAAGGCTCATACAAAGTACTCAAATAAGGGATGGTATGAACCTCCAATCTAAAATACTTAGAAATGACTAGTCAAGAATTACATGGAAAGGGTGCCTAGGTAAAGGAAACTTTGATAGGTTAGAAGGGAATAAATGAAATGCACATGATTTGATAAGGAAGTTTGAAATTCTAGCATAAATAAAGGACATAATTGTTTAATGTGAAATTTCAAGGATTAAAGCTTAGGGAAAGCATAAGTCTAAAAGTTCAATGTGACAAAGAGCTTAAGAAAACTAGTCGAGACTTTAGATTTAACAAAATTTAAGGAAATGATACTCTTGCAAGGGTGTGTTTGAAACTCCAACATTGATAGGAACTTAATGCAAAGGACTAGTGCCTGAAAGGTATGCAAGCAAGGGGAAAACTGAAAATCTAACAACCATACTTAAAATTTACAAGGCTAGGGACCATATTGTTGAGATCAAGTGGAAATGTATGTTAGGATAATGAAGCCCAACAACCCAATAAGGACAAAGAGGAAGGTGGTGATAGATGGGATGACATATTAGGATGGACAACTTCAAAGTCTAAAACTTTGATAATTTTCAAAAAATTAAGGAAATAGCCCAAATAGACCCAACACTTGGAACTTTTTATTTTATTTTTAAATTGCAACTCTAGACATATACTGGGCACATAGGATGACATAAGTCAATATTTATGCAGCATTTGATTCATGGAAACTCACTTATACTATCTTAGATTAGTTATAAAGGGTGGGCTAAGACAATCACTACAACACATGGGAAAAACATAGCCTAACCTTCAAATTTTGAGGCCTACAAAGCTAGGCTCTAACACCACCTAAGTGCTAGTGTCCAAAAAGTAGCTCCACTTTAGCACTAGTGTTCAATTCAAAATTGAGAATTACCTATTTAGAAAACCTAAAAAGCCTCCATATTAGTTTTTGGTAGAATCCTTGCATGTAAGGTATTTGTCCCTTTTCTCTTGACCATTCAAAAGATATAAATAATAAGGATTGAGGGGAAGGAAGGTGGGGTTTATGTTTAGCAAGCAAAGGAATTCTTCCAATCAAAAATATCTAAGTGAAGTGAGGGAGCCCTACATATAGGTAGGGTCAATAATACATAACTTCTTCTCTCATGAGGTTTGATTTGTAAGACTACACAATACCCTAAATATCAATTGAAATTAAGCCCATTATCATATGTAAGCAATTATGGTTAAGCACTAACTAGTCATTGTCATAAGAGGGAGATAACTTGGAGAGGGGGAGAGGGCATGAAGAGCCCATATGCAATATAATATAATAGTTAGTTCTAATTTAATCAAGATCTCAAATGCATTCATTTAGACTATTACCTAGACTGCACTGTCTCTAAATAATATAATGTAAGCAATATTTTTTTCGAATAAAATTAATTATACACAAACATTGCAATCACATATTTAAACTAGGTGTCAAAGGACTTCAAACTTTAAATGATAAATATAACAAATATGAGATTAATTTATAAGATTACACAATAATCTAAACATCAATTGAAACAAAAGATGACTATTTATGTTTTCCAATTTGATTGAAAAAGAAAAAAGAAAAAAAAATGGTTTTTATTTTATATTTTATTTTTCTTTTTATTTTGAGGCCAAATGAAATGAGTTGAAGCTTTTGTAGTGAATACCACTAATTTGTCTACCAAATACAAGGAAAAGCTTTGTTTTCGCAGACCCATCTATTTGTTGAAGACGACACAGTGTAATGATGTTTGGCCATCGGATTCCCTGGTGTACATCTCCACGGGCGCACCGCCCAATAAATTTTCAAAGATCTCAATGATGTCCGTATGACCGGCCAAGGCAGCATTGAATAACGCCGTTTCACCAGCTGTATTCCGCACACTGGCAAGCTCACGCAACCTGCCCTCAGAATGCCTCAGTAAAATTTTTACTACCTCAGCCTGCCCTCCACTGGCGGCTTCATGCAACGCCGTGTTTCCATGAACATTCTGCATGGCCAGCAATCTATGCCCTATTTCCAAATCATTTGGCGGTAGCAACTTTTCTATACATCTTGTACTACCATAAAATGCAGTGATGTGCAGAACAGTATTCCCTGCACGGCTAACTTCATCCAATATATCCACGCCCGGACGGAGCCATTGTTGAAGTGTCTCCACATCGTCTGATACAGCAGCTCTGTATAGTTCCGTGTCCATAGCTCTGAAAAGTTCGTAAGATTTATATACGTAAAAATCGTTCTAAATATGTGTAAAAGAAAATAGAAGATTGCCGTTCGAAAATTGAAAAATAAATACAAAATCAGTGACACAATTAACAATATCAAGAATAGTATAGAACATACAGAGTTGCAGCGTACACAGAGGAGCTCCTTATTTTGTATTGGGGAGAAAAGCAGTACTTAGTTATTCTAATCTTGCTTCAATCCGATGGGCTATATCGATTACTTTTGTTAGCGAAATGATAGGAGACTATTATTTCCATAGTCGCTTGGAAAAAAACGGATCGATCAACTTCAAAATCACTTTTGTTAGCGAAATGATCGGAGACTATTATTTCCATAATCCTTTGTGTTATTTCCATAGTCGCTTGGAAAAAACGGATTGATCAACGTCAAATCAGGGTTCACTATTATTCTTCAGTATTATTTCCAAAGTCCTTTGTACAGAGAATCTATTTGGCAGAATGATGAAGTTCGACATCAAAGGAACGGATTGATCAACGTCAAATCAGGGTTAACTTTTTTTATTGTGGAAATCTATTTGGTAGATGCATCTCTGTGTTTGGGTGAAAATGTTGTTTTATGCCTAGTGAAAATTGTGGTTCAATTTGTGGATAACAATCTATGGTAAAAGAAGTTAGTTCATTTCATTACATTAAGGAATTAGCTTTCACAATTGTGGTGGTAGTTTTGTTTGTAGTATCTTTATATTCTACTGAATATTGAAGTTGATTGGATGAGTGAAAGTTGGTAATTTGTAGTATGACATATCTACAAATCGATTGTGTGTTCAATTAGAGTTATTTATGTTTGTTGTAAATTATTTTGGGTTTGTTTCAAGGGTGGATATTTAGGAAGGCCGAGATAACTATTGTAGAGGTGTGTAGTGCTACAAAGAGATTCTCTACCATTGGACCACTGAAATTTCATTGCTCGTTATTTTTTTGTTGACAACAAGTTTCATGTGGTTTTGAGCTTTGTACCACATTGAGGCTAATTCATATCATGTGGAAAGTTAAGGGAGGATATATATATGGTTTCAAGTCATTTGAGAGAGATTGAAGAATACTAGGATGGTATATGGGTGTAGAAGACAAGTACAACAATGAGTGAATACTAAGAGATAGAGTAAAGAAACAAAGCATATAATATGAGATACAATCTAAAATATTGAATGTGGCATGAAAGAGTGTTGTTTAGTAGATAGAATTAAATGTATTTATACTAAAAATAATTAAATGTGGCCTTTTACAAGTCTACAAGTGATTCCATAGTGGTGATTATCCAATTGTGAAACCTTATTGTAATCAAATGGTTATGGCCTAGCATGTAAGAGGGCCCATTGTGATAGGCTATGTGGTTGTAATGTCAAGGGTAATCATAGAAACTTATATAATTAGCTCTATTTTTCAATAGATCTTGTGTTATTGTGGAATTAGTTATGTTTGGTTTCATGGTTGGACTATCCTTCTTTGGATCCTTCTACCATGTGACAAAATCAAGCGGATAATAGTTACTTGGATCATGGGAGACTTGTATATAGAGCCCTGATCATGAGGCAATTTACAAGGGATAATTATGGATAGAGTATGAAATAATTTTTTTTATCAAGATGTCATTGAGAAGAGGGTGAGGAATCCCTAATATTGCAATAAAATGGAGGAGATATATGAGATACTAAAATCAATGCAAAATTTAATCAATGCACTAGAACAAGACCACCAAAGGAACCTAATCCTAGAGTTGAGGAGAGGGATAAGGAGGAACAAGAAGAAAATCATATCGAATTAGTGGGAAGTGAAAAGGATAAGAAGGGGAGAATGTTAAAGGACATTAATCCCATAAGCAAGAGGACCAAAATTGATATTGTAAATTATTTTAGAAATTTTGATCATGAGAAGTTTATACAATGGATCATTGATTTACAAGAGCATTTCAAGGATTAGGAAATTATGGACCCAAATAGGTTGCAGTTTTTGGAGGCCAGTTCAAAAGATCATGTGGTGATTTGGTGGAAGGAAATCTAAATGGAAATGAATAGAAAAGGATAGTCTAGCATTACCAAGTGGGAATAAATGGTGGTTGAGATGAAATATAAATTTATTTCACCCAATTACTAGTTGGAACTATTAAAGGAGCTAGAAAATTTCTGTAGAGATATGATTATCAAGGAGTACATTGAGGAATATTACAAGATAAAACTTAGGCTAGGCTATCATGAGGGAGGGGCTAAGAAAGTGGAAAATAATGTCAATGGATTGAGGGAATCCATCCAAGAGGATTTGGTTATGCAAAATATTTTAGGTTAGGTGAAACTTACCTCACAAACCTAAGTCATTTTTTATGTCTATGTTTCTTGGAAAGTGTCCTAGGGGACATGAGAGAAATGTATTCAATTTTGGCATATTGTAATTGTATTTTCAAGAGGGAATTTAATTTTGGTAGAGGTTACATATCACTAGAGGAAAATTTTATCTCTCCTAGGAATCCACATTGGGAATGTGAAGGATCTTGAGTGGAGCACCCAGTTTGTAGGGAAATAGTTGTATTTTGGTCCTCCATTTGGAAGTTGAACAATCACTAGAGCATCTTGAATGCCAAAAGTTGAAGGTGCTATGGGTTAGGTGCTCACATTGAAGCTTTGTGAACATTAATTAATTTATTATCATGACTCTTGGTTTTCCAAGGATGAGGTGTTAGTTTTTGTAAGTGGTTTTGGCACCTCTTGTTTTGGTTTACTACTATAGTTTTGTCTCTCACAAGTTCTATAAATGGGAACCTTGATATGGTTCATCTTGTGTCATTTGTAGGTGTACAAAAGAATCCATGTTGTAGGAGATCAAAAAGGAAGTGTAAAGAGGTGTATCTCTATTTTGAAGATAAATAATATGCTTGCTTTATTTTCTTGTGTGGATTTTTTCCCAAAAGGGTTTCTCCACGTAAAATTGGTGTAATATGTTAGGGTTAGAGATGGCAGATATCTAACAATTAAATGCAGATTTAATTAATAAACAGAGAAACTAAAACACACACAGATTAAATCATAACACATAAATTTAATGTGGTTCACCCAATCCGGGCTACATCCACCAAACCGCAGCCATCCAATACTTTTATTATCCAGTGTAAAACCTATTACAATCTTGCAAATAATCGCGTTTTTCATCATATTGTAATACCCATCCGAACCCCTTTTTAACAAGCTTAGAAGCTTCTAGATTTTAGGGTTCTACAAAATCAGATTTTTCCTTTTTCATTGATTTTTCCCTTTTTCGGTGATCACGCGAAAAAGTAGGAAGAAATTGTACAGTATAGGGGCCGGGGTGTACAGTATACCATGGGCTATACAGTATAGCATGAGTAGTCGCCACATACCAACAATCTCCCACTTGGAGACTGATCAGGCTCCACACCAACACAATCTCCCACTTGGAGACTAATTCTGGATGACACTGCTGCAATTACAGCTCCCACTGAAATAAGTACCTTGGACCTTGCTGCTCTGTTATACTTGAATTCAACCTTGAAGACCAACCGAACCTGAAGAGGAGCTCAGCTTCTCCCTTGTCACCGCCTTCGTAAACATATCCGCTGGATTGACATATGTATGTATCTTATCCAGCTTAACCTGTCCATCCTCCAACACTGACCCCGACAAGGATAGGGGCTGAGGTGTACAGTATACCATGGGATATAAAATATAGCATGATCAGTCGCCACATACCAACATAATATATGTTTTCTATTTTTGTATTATGGTGAATGTGCAATCAAATGCATATAATCATATTTTCTAATCTTATTTTCAGATTTGAATACACATACATAAGTTAATATTGCAACTTAGTTCCACCTTGCTTTAAACATTTGGCATCATAGATAAAAGTTTTGTTTAGAAGGGGATGCATTTCTCTTAAGTGTTGGAAGTTTTTTGGCTATAGTGGGAGCTTTTTTTTGTGGTATATTGGAGATTTATGAAGAAGATTGTATACCATGGCTTCTAGATCTAGACAAGATATTGAGAAGTTCAATGGAATGGGTTATGAGATGTGGAAATTAAAGATGGAGGATCTCATAAAAGAGAGAGATTAGAGGTTGTCAGTTTTGAAAGAAAGTAAACCAACTATAATGAATGATGGAGATTGTAAAAAGTTAGACAAGAAAGCATGAAGAAATGTTTAGTTGTGTCTTATAAATTTTGTCCTTTTGATTGTCTCAACTAAAGATACATCATGTAAGTTATGGAAAAAGATAAGTGATATCAAACTAAAAGTTAATCTAACAAGTTAATCTTAAAGGACATTTATATTATTTAAAAATGAAAGATGGTGAATTTATAGTAGATCATTGAAATGCTTTTAGTTTGATTATAACTTAACTTGCATCTATAGATGTTAAAATAGAAGATGAAGACAAATGCATCCTATTTATTTGTTCTTTTCTTGAATCTTTGGAAAAAAAATAATTATTACTATAGGTAGTGGTAATGCAAAACCAAAGATGGACACCATAGTCTCCATACTTCTTACAAAGGAGATTAGGACAAATTACATGAATCTGGGCTCCTAAGATACCTTGTATGTGTAAGCTAGGTCCAAAAAGAAAGGGACTAAAGGGGATAATAATAAGGATAAGTTTAAAGGATATTGTAAAACCCTTGAAAGAAGCAGAGTAAAGTGTTGGAATTGTGATAAAATAGGGCATGCGAAAAAGGAGCGTAGGAATAAGAAAAAAAAATGATTCCTCCACATAAAAGTACTTTGATGATGATTCTAATGCTTTGTTTATTTCAGCTAACATTGTTAGTGATGATGCTAGACTTATTGGTTTAGGTTTATCCTACCATATGACTCCTCACAAGGAGTGGTTACTAATTAAAATGAATATGATGGGGGAGAAGTTTTCCTTGGTGATAATAGTACAAAGAGGATTGTTGGTAAGGGAAAGTTAAAGTTTTGTTTCAATGATGGGAAGATTGAAATCTTGATAACATTTTTCATATTCTAGGACTTACAAGAAATTTACTTTTAGTGTCTAAGCTAAATGATTCTGGAATACATGTGACACTCGATAAGTTTGGTTGCAGATAGGTAAGAGGGAATTTCATGATATCTAAAGGAGATAAAATAAGGACTTTGTTTAGGCTAAATGCCTCTACTTTAAGCAACTTGAAGTCAATGCAACGAACACTAAAAATACATGTATGCTATGGCACCATAAATAAGGTCACATAGGAGAAAAATGACTTAATGTTGAACAAAACTATCTATTGAGAAGAGGGGTGAATCACTAGAGAAATTAAAACTTTTAATGCAAATTAGAATGAAATGCATAGATCACACACACAAGTAGACATAACATTAGATATATGTGGAAAACCCAATATTGGAAAAACCACAATGAGAATAGTTGCTAGGATCTACTGTCCTAATCCAACCTCACAATAAAAACCTCACTAGTTACAATGTTTAAGGGAAACAACCCTAAGGAGACACCAATCCCTAATTTAAGAGCACAAACTCTAAGGAAGAACCTAATCCCTAACTAAGCACCTACTAATGATTCAATTGATTAGTAATGGGTCTATAAATCTATATTACAAATGATTCAACTAAATCTAATTATATATTATAGATATGTTCTGCTACTATTCATTCTCTTCTTCTTCTCTACTCTACTCACTTCTCTTCAGAAAATCCTTTATTTTTTGCAATTACAAGAACATTTTCTCTCTTTGCTTTTAACTCTTCATCAACATACCTCTCTTTTCTTTTCTATCTCTTCTCTCCTCTTCTCTTCTCTACACACACGAATGTGTATCCTAGATGATATATTTTTGCATTTGATCTAGGTCTCTCTTCATTGTCTCTATTATGCTAGACTCATCATCATTTTCCTAACCGACAAGTCTCCTTTTTCTCGAGCCATACACCATTGCCACAAATTATTGTATTGTTATATTTTTAGCTATATCAAACCTTAGATTTAATACTCATTTAATGACCATACTTGCATGATTGAACTAGTATTAGATTTTATAGTTGTCCATGCTTTAATATTGCCATCCATACATTTTAGTCACCAATAAAATACAACTAGAGTATTTGCAGCAATAAATGCTGCCTTCTATGTCAAATTCCACTACTTGACTAAGAGTTCCATTGAATGACCCTTGATAGAATTAAATATTTAAATATTGTCCATAGATTTGAAACTTTGTTCCATGATCTAATTATCTCCATTCAGTATGATTCATCTTTAAAACATGATTTTTTGATCATGAATTTCCTTTTAATATGCATAAAAAATATGTCGAGCAAATATACTATTTTGGGTAGACTTAACCTAAGCTATGTCATCATGAACACAAGTCGACATTTTGCATTCTTGCAGAGCCAACATAGAGACCCACCATTCTTTCCATAGAGTAGCGAAAATATGCCATTTGTCTCATAGACATCATGTTAGACATGCATCATCATATCGAATTACTATAAATCCAAAATGGGGACCCACCATTCTTTTCTTATAATAGCAAAAATAATCCGATCTTCTTCTTTAAATGCACATCATTGATTTGAAATGACTTACCCTTTGTGCTATGCAAACTTCAGCAAGGACTCATGTAAGTATCCCATGTTTTCACATAGCCAACACTAGGATCTATTAACCTTTCCGTGAAATGGCAGAAATGTGCCATATGTCCTACATATGTCATGTGGAACACATGGTGATATTTTGCATCATATCATAATGAGATTTTTTAGAGTGGATGAACAAGGTGATGTTGCAACAATTGATATTCTCCTTGTTTATCATAGTTGTAAGTCTTTGCAAAGAAGAGAACTTTAAACTTAGTCCCACTGGACACATAGTATGATTCTATGTTTTCAAAGTCAAAAGAATTGGGCCTACCACAAGTATTATAGACATGTAGAAACCATCCAATCTACCTAAAAACATATTTACCATTTATCATTCTCGAGCAAATATTAAACCCATTGACTTAGGAAATACTAAGGTCATTGCCTTTCGGTTAACCGATAAGCATTAGGACAAAGGGATTGATAACATGATGACTCATAAGGCTTAAGTTGTAACTTAAGAAACCTGTGACCACCTATTTCCAATCAACACAAAAATAGAAAGACTATGTAATGCCATGAATGAAACCCTTACAGTTTTTCTACAAAAACCTAGCTAGATAAAAGAGAAGAAATCATTCATTTCTAAGCTCAACTCTTAGCACCTAGACCTACGGACCATACATCTGATCAATAGGGACATCAGTTTATCCTTCTCTTTAGGTGTAAAACACTTGTCAATGTATACCAATTTTGGATCATTAGGATCCCCAATGTTAATTATCTCATACTCTCTCAAACTATTGATAGCCTCATTAATCCTTCTCAAGTAATATCCGTGCCATTTTTATCAAATAAATCTTCAAGAGAGATCATATCTTTAGGAATTTTATTACCTTTTGACTAGATAACTCTAACTTCTAAATCTTGTATATCATTAGGATAAAACTCCTTACAATCAGCTACACTCTCTTCAAAATAAGAATTTGTAAACATTTCTACACTTTATAAGAAGGATTGAATATGTTTTTCATTCTTGAAGACTTTCCAGTAATCTACATTATCTAGCACACTAGGTCAATATAGCATCTCTACTCTATATAATTTTTTTAAAAAAAATTAAGGGGGGTAAAAACAAGGATGTAGAAACTGCCAACAAATCAACTCTTCAATTTTCTTCCCTAGGCATTTCCTCAATAGAGAAGGCATCAAAATATTCTATGCTATCCTAGACTGTGTTTCTATAATGTCTCAACCTTTCATTTTTAATAGTGAAAAATCTACATACATGTTAACAATTAGCTTAGCATCTCCAAGAGCCCTTAGTTTCTTGATTCCTTTCTCTTTAGTTGTGGCTAATACCAACAACAAAGTTTCATAATCTATTGTATTTTTGGTATTCTTGAATTCCAATTTGTATGAGAAAGGAAGTTTATCCCCATCTAGAGAAACTAAAACCACTCCTGCACCAGATCCTGAACTTGAGTAGCTTCCATCAAATTCTAATATCCATAATTTTGAAGAGATATCTGGACTAAGGATATTTGTGTCTTTTTCTAGTTCTAAAAGGAGCACATAATTATTGAATTTTGATTCTTCATGCAAAATTTGAGACCTAGGATCATCTAAATTCAAAACTATAAATTTGGCTTTGGGCTCTAGATCTAGGCATACCATTTTATTGCCCATGGGTATTAATGCATGGATGCCATATTGGGATCTACAACCTCAATGTGAGAAACTTGCATAACACTAAAAAAATTAAAGAAATGACCCAAATAGACCCATTACATGGAATTAAAACAAAAATGATTACAACTCTAAACATATAATGAGACCATAGGATGACATAAGAAAAAATTTAGACAACATTTGACTCATGGAAACTCACTTATACTATCTTATATTAGTTATAAAGGGTGGTCTAAGATAAATACACTACAACACATGGGAAAAAAATAGCCTAACCTACAAATTTTGTGGCCCACAAAGCTAGGCCCTAACACCACTTAGGTGCTAGTTTCCAAACATTAGCTCCACTTTAGTACTAGTGTTCAATTTAAAATTGATTTGGAAACCCTAAAAAACTTCCATATTGGTTTTTGGTAGAACCCTTGCATGCATGGTGTTTGTCCCTTGTCTCGTGACCATTCCAAAGCTAGAAATAATAGGGATTATGGTGAAGGAAAGTGGGGTTTATGTTTAGCAAGCAAAGGTATTCTTCCAAACAAAATGATCTAAGTGAAGTGAGCAATGCTAGATATAGATAGGGTCAATAATACATCTTTTTCTCTCACAAGGTTTAACTAGTAATATTACACAATAACCTAAATATCAATTGAAATTAAGCTCATTATCACATGTAAGAATTAATGGATGACCACTAGCTAGTGATTATGTTAAGAGAGGGATAACTCTAAGAGAGGAAAAAGGAATGAAGAGACCATATGCAATATAATTTAATGGTTAGTTATAATTTAATCAAGATCTCAAATGCATTTACTTAGACTTTTATTTAGATTATAGACTGTCTAAATAATATAATGTAAGCAATTATTTTTTAGAGAATAAAATTAATTATACATAAACATTGCAATCACATATTTTAACTAGATGTCAAAAAAGACTTCAAACTTTAAATGACAAATATAACAAATATGAGATTAATTTGTAAGATTACACAATAACCTAAACACTAACAGAAACAAATAACCTAAACATCAACTGAAAGAAAGAGAGACTATTTAATTTTGCAATTTGATAATTAATATACAAAATTTAAAATGTATTTTTTTTATCATTTTTGAACCAAATGAAATGACTGAAAATTAGGACCCGAAAACTTTTGTAGTGAATACCACTAATTTGTCTACCAAAACTTTTGTAGTGAATAGAACTAATTTATCTGCGAAATACAAGGTAAAGCTTTGTTTTAGCATACCCATCTGTTTGTTGAAGACGACACAGTGTAATGATGTTTGGCCACCGGATTCGCTGGTGTACATCTCCATGGGCGCAGGGTACAACCAATTTTCAAACATTTCAATGGTGTTCGTATGACCGGCCAAGACAGCTTTGAATAACGCCGTTTCAATATATCCACGTTCCGACGGAGCCATTGTTGAAGTGTCTCCACATCGTCTAATGCAGCAGCTCTGTATAGATCCGTGTCCATAGCTCTGAAAAGTTCATACAATTTATATACGTAAAAATCGTTCTAAATATGTGTAAAAGAAAATAGAAGATTGGTGTTCGAAAATTGAAAAATAAATACAAAATCAGTGACGCAATTAACAAGATCAAGAGCAGGATAGAACATACAGAGTTGCAGCGCACACAGAGGAGCTCGCAAGAGTTAATTTTCAGTTTGAGGGCGAGTCCTTATTTTTGTATTAGGGAGAAAAGCAGTACTTAGTTATTCTAATCTTACATCGCAATCCGATGGGCTATGTCGATTACTTTTTTTTAAGCGAAATGATGAAGACTTGTGACGCTTGGAAAGACCATCACTGGAATCTGCTTTAGTGAAGGCCAACTTTCGCAGAACACATCGTTTTCTTCAGTACTAGTGTTCTAAGCGTATTATTCCTTCCACATAGAAGGAATGGATTGATCAATGTCAAATCAGGGTTAACTATTATTCTTGAGTATTATTTCCGTAGTCCTTTGTACAGTAAATCTATCTGGCAGAATGATGAAGTTCGACATCAAAGGAACGGATTGATCAATGTCAAATCAGGGTTAACTTTTTTTATTGTGGAATTTTGATAGTTCAGTGCATCTTAGACACTCTACAACAACACAAATTGCAAGCCAACTTCAACATAACACAAATCTAATATCTATGCTACATCATCAATGATGTAGGAATCCAGCAAAAACCTTGAAAAATCAAGTTGATTCGAGATAGGCCAACTATGTCCCACATCACCAAAATGTGTAATTTTCTTGGACTAACAAATTTCAATTACAAGGTTATTCTCATATTATTATACATCGCATGGTCATTAAAGGAAGCCAAATATTATAACTAAACAAATTCCTACTTAATATTGAGAGGGGAGAAATAATAAATAGCCTTTAATAAAACCATTTAAAAAGGAAATAATATATACAAAACATAAGAAACACAACATTTAATACAATAGATACTTTAGGAAACACGGATGCAGATGTGTCTCTATGTTGGGTGAAGATGTTGTATCATGTCTAAGAAAGTTGAAATTATGGTTTAGTTTGGCTGCGCATGTGTGTTTGATGGTTAACACTCCATGGTAGAAGATGTTAGTTCATTTCACTACATTAAAGAATTAGCTTAGTTCATTTCACTACATTAAGGAATTAGATTTCACAATTGTGATAATAGATTACAATTGTAGTATCTTTATATTCTATTGAATAGGGAAGTTGATTGGATGAGTGTAAGTTGGTAACTTGGAGTATGACATATCTACATATCGATAGTGTGTTCAAATAGAGTTATTTATGTTTTCTATAAATTATTATGCGTTTGTGTCAAGAGTGAATATTGAGGAAGGTTGGGATTACTATTGTAGAGGTGCGTTGTGCTATGAAGAGATTCTCTACCATTGCACCATTGAAATTTCCATGTTTGTTAGTTTAGTTGACAACATGTTTCATGTCATTTTGAGCTTCGTGTCCCATTGAGTATAATAAATATCATGTGGAAAGTTGAGGGAGGATATATACATGATTTCAAGTCATTCAAGAGAAAGTGGAGAATACTAGGACATGGTATAGAGGTGTAGAAGGTAAGTACAACAATGAGGGAGTGAATACTAAGAGATAGGGTATAGAAACAAAGAGTATAATATGGGATACAATCCAAAATAGTGAATGTGACACGCAAGAGTGTTGTTTAGTAGATAGAATTAAATGTACTTATACTAAAATTCATTAAATATGGCCTTTTGCAGTCTAGAAGTGATTCCATAGTGGTGATTATCCAATTGTGGAATCTTGTTGTAATCAAATGGTTATGGCCTAGAATGTAAGAAGGCCCATTGCAATAGGCTACATGGTGGTAATTTCAAGGGTAATTATAGAATCTTATGTAATTCATTCTATTTTTCAATTACAATGGACACATCTAGGGAGAAATTTCTTAAGTTTTTGAAGGAAAGTAAGGTGGATTTTAATAAAGAAGAAAGTAAGTATGCAAGACACTGGCCATTCAACTAAGCAGGTAACATATGGTAGAGGAAAAATGTTGGGCGAGACTGACCATGTGTGCGTATCATGATGTTGTGATGTGTGACATTGTGCCAATGGATGTGTGTCATTTTTTGTTGGGAATCACTAGAGCAGTAGGTGCAAGAATTTGGGTCCATAAAATGTTTAAAAAACACTAGAAAGGTAGGTGCAATAAGTTGGGTCCACAAAATGTTTTTTTTTATATATATTAGAGATACTTCACAAAAAAAAAAATACATCATATGGAGCTACAACTCTTGAAAGTATCAGAGAGGATTACTATCTATCTTAAACCAAAATTTTTGATCGAGTTTGAATTTCTTAAAACTATTATAGGAACTACAATAAGTAGAGCTAGTCCCAAGCTCCTATTACATTATTGCTACATTCTACTTTATCAAACTCAAAAGTTTCAATAGGAGGCACAATTAGATTAGGATCAATATTCATGACAACAAGCAGATCGGTTTCCTTCAATTGGTTCATTTTATCTCTCAATTTTGATTTATCTATCTTCCTCTCTTCCAAGTACTTTTTTAGTAGCTCCAACTCCTCCTTGTCTAGTTTATTCATCCCTTGCAGAAAGAAATGAACTGATGTAATTTCATATTTGTAAACCAACATGGCACCTTCCTTTAACAAGATCATAAAGTATTCTTTGGGATACTCCATGACAATAGATACTTCTAACATTATATTCAAGAAAGTGAGTTCACTACTAAATTTAGTAAGATGCCTTCTTTTGCTATGAAAAAATCTCCATTCCTCTTCTTCCATAAACACCTTAAAACTCCATTTGAAAGAAGAAGCCAAAATTTATTTAAAGTAGCATCAAATATCTCAACATACCTAGCAAGAATCTCATGCCAAAAAAAACCAATATCATCATTCTAGTTCACAGGGTGACCAAAAAATAAAAACCATATAGAAATAACATATTTGCGATTAAAAAATAAATTTTCAAAAGTTTCAGGCATAGAACAACAATCATAAATTTTAGTGGGAAGCCCATACTTATGCAAAACATGCCGAACAACCCTTTTTTAAAATAAATAACCAATGAAAACAAGCGTTTTTAGGTTCAACAACATTCTTCCAAAGATCGTCATTTTTTTTATCCTACTTAGAGTTAGGCGAGTTCAAGTGCAATGAGGAATTCAACCACTCATATACCTTTCCCAAGCCAACAAGCATTAAAGGGTTCACAAAATGTTCAAAAAATGGGAGTGCTTTTCGTTATTTTCAAATTTTGTTATAGTTGGACTTAAAATTTGAAGCACTTACATATAAAATATATAAAAAGGAAATGTATTATTTTGAGTCTAGTTTTCAAATATGTAATTTATTCTAATACTCAGATTATGAAAATTAATTGTTGATAGGAATGTATAAAAACCACTTTCTAAAAGTTAATTTTTTAGACCATACCATGCATGTGTATGAACACCATAATTTGACCTAAATAAAGTTATCTTTCTAATTTATTTTGGATAAATATGTGTATTATATTTAGTCGACAGGCTATTTTACGTGGGGGAACCCCACTGGTATTTCCCCCAGTCTGACGCCGGCGGGAACCCCATGAATTGTGGTTTGCTTTTTCCGATTTCGTCGTATGTCACCGTGACTGCCACACAATGTTAAGGAATAGTGACAAAAATTACTTATTTCAAGTCTTGCAAAAGCTATGTATTTCACGAGGTCGTCGAAGTTCCGAGGGGAACAATTCAACGAAACGGTTAATAACCAGACTAGCTATGAAAGGATTTATTGTTGTTGTGGTCCTCCTGCTCTGCGCGGACATCCAGGGCGCTAGGAAAGGCTGATTTCTTTTGAGGAAATTGGCAGCGGGAAATAGTAAAACTAATGTGTACAATCAATTAGAAACACAGGATGAAGCACAAGAGGAAATAGGTTGGAAGTTGGTTCATGGAGATGTTTTCAGGGCTCCTTCCCTTGTAAGGTTACTGTGTGTTTATGTGGGAACTGGAGTACAATTTTTTGGGATGACCCTTGTCACAATGATTTTCACAATGCTTGGTTTCCTTTCCGCATCAAATCGTGGAGGTCTCATGACGGCTATGCTTCTTTTGTGGGTGTTCATGGGTTTTTTGCTGGGTACTGCTCTTCTCATCTTTATAAGATGTTCAAAGGCACAGAATGGAGAAAGAATATGCTCAAGACAACCTTTTTGTTTCCAGGAATTGTATTTTGCATTTTCTTTGTACTTAACACATTGATATGGGGTGAAAAATCATCTAGTGCAGTTCCTTTTGGTACCATGTTTTCTTTGGTTGCTCTCTGGTTTGGAATTTCTGTTCCCTTGGTATTTGTGGGTAGTTACTTTGTGTACAAGAAACTTGCAATTGAGGATCCAGTGATAACCAATAAAATTCCCCGTCAGATTCTAGAACAAGCTTGGTACATGTGGCCATTTTTCTCTATACTCATTGGAGGAATTTTCCCTTTTGGTGTTGTTTTTATTGAACTATTCCTCATCTTAACTTCTATATGGCTGCATCAATTCTACTACATCTTCGGGTTTATGTTCCTTGTCTTTGTGATTCTTGTTGTCACATGTGTGAAGATAACCATTGTCCTATGCTACTTCCAGATGTGTAGTGAAGATTATCACTGGTGGTGGAGATCTTATTTGACTGCAGGCTCTTCAGCTTTTTATTTGTTTCTATATGCCACATTCTATTTCTTCACCAAGCTGAAGATATCAAAGCTCGTTTCTAAGATTTTGTATTTTGGTTACATGATGATCATTTCATATGTATTCTTTGTATTGACTGGTACAATAGGTTTCTATGCCTGCTTCTGGTTTGTGTGGATGATATACTAGTCAGTGAAGATTGACTGAAGCTTCTCATTTGGTGGTCATTTTTCAAAAGGGCCTGAGAAGTTTTGGTTTAAGGAATTGCTATTTTCTCATTTATTTAGTTAAGAGTTGTGGCATGACATCATAGGTTCTGCTGGCAGCGAAGGCAATGCTAATCTTGTATGATGGTGTATTTATTGTTTAGCTCTAACCTTCTTGATACAATTCCACGTATAAGAAGCTTGAGGAGCTTGATTTTCAATGTAATACAATGTTTTGCATTGCTCTGAATGTTTGTTAAAACAGGGGAGCAGGAGAAAAAACACACATAAACAGAGACACAAAAAATATAACACAGAAATCTGCACCATGTGCTACAACACTGCAACTCTATTTATCAATTTCATCAAACATTACATTTGATTCGAATACTTCAGCATTCAACATTTCTACCTCATGATTTTATAATCATTCAACACTAACATAACATATTACATGTGCTTCATTTATGGAGGTCTTAAGAACAATCTAGAACCTCCTAAGGAGATGGAACAACAATATAAAATTATATTTTATGTTGCCCACAATCTGTGTGAAGCAAGCTAATGGTACGATGGACAAACTGGGGGAGTTGATAAAAAAAATACATTCAAATCTTGCGGAGATTTTCTTTCAATGATATCTTAAATGTTGCAGATATAATATGCATATAGAGTATTTGAAACATGACAGGTTAGGCAGAGGGTAGTTGAGATTACTTCCGACAATGTTGACACCTTTAATATTTATTAGTTGTTAAGTCTATTCAACCGTTGAATATAGTCTGTCGGATATTTTTTTTCTAAATAGATTATATACTTGCTGGAACTAGTAAAAGTAATGTGTACCCATTAACCTTGTTTAATGCCCATGGTTAAAGATTTCAAAACTTGCTGTAAAGTATATATATTTTCTATGACTTGGCACGTTGCATTTGTATTAAATAAATTCATCCATATCATCTGTGGAATATTATGCTGCGAGCCACCATTAATCGACATTGATCAATATTAGGCTATAAAATTATTAAATTATAATATTATTATTTTTTTAATTTTTCCAACTGCCGGGTAGTAATAAGGTTAGAGAGTTTAGCGATGTAAAAGAAGTATTAATATTGATGAGGGAAAAATTATTAATTTGTATTTATTAATATGAATAATTTTTATTCAAATATGAATTAGTAATTATCGATGTAATTGGATTGGACAAATAAAATAAATAATAAACATAATATCCTTATTAGTAACTACCAATATTGTATAATGTTAAATTTAATTTTGATATTACTATTTATATCACTATGATAACAATGGAAATAATATTATATTAAAAATTTAGTGTATAAAATAATGCTCCTATTATTAACATTTAATATTTAATTTAATATTATATTATCAATATTAAGAAGTAATCATGGATATTCGTATATAAAATAATAATCATGTCAAAAAATATTAATGTAGATCATGAATGTTAATGTTATTTTAATAATAGATGTTAACATAATAATAATAATAATGTTAAATGAAATATTATTA
Organism: Sequoia sempervirens; assembly: GCA_007258455.2. Classification (NCBI taxonomy): domain Eukaryota; kingdom Viridiplantae; phylum Streptophyta; class Pinopsida; order Cupressales; family Cupressaceae; genus Sequoia; species Sequoia sempervirens. Next base: position 171,485,877 of record VDFB02000007.1, read on the forward strand.
GTTATTTAAATAATGCTATATTTTTAAAGTATAAACATTGATGGAATATCTCTAATTATAATTTGGCCCAATGATAAATTAGTAATAGTGTTAGTAAGAGAGAAAGAGAGGAGGGAAAAGAAATAGAGAGGGAAGGATAGAGAAAGAGAGAGAGGAGGGTAAAGGGATGGAGGGAGGTAGAGAGGGATAAGTGAGATAGAGATAGGGAGGGAGAGAGAGGTGGGATAGAAAGAAGTAGAGAAGGAAAGAGAGACCCAGAGAGTGAGAGAGAGAGAGGAAGGGAGAGGTTGAGGTATAGGGAGATACAGAGAATTAGAGGGGAAAGGAGAGAGAGCTAGAGAGGAATAAGTGAGAGAGGGAGATAAGTAGAGAGGGAAGGAGAGAGTGAGGGAGAAATAGGTGGGATGGAGGGAGGGATAGGTAGAGAGGGATATGTGATATAGAGAGAAATAGAGAGGGAAGAAGAGAGCAAGACAGAGAGAGAAGGGGCGAGGGAAGGAGGGAGAGGTAGAGAGGGATAGGTGAGATAGATCACTATTTTTTTCACACCATCCACTACTATAAATAATGTGGGCTCAGCCTATCGGCGTAAGAATTGCACCTCATTGAGGTGAAAGTGCTAGTAAATATTGATGAGCATATTTTTCATAATTTTTTACAAATATATATTTTTTAATTTTTTTATTGGCCCTAATTGCTATTTTTGAAAACCCTCATGTAGGACCACCATAATTTGAGCTAAAATAATTATTTTTAGAATTTTATAATGTTTAAATAATTGTGTCTAGATTGATGTCATATAATTTAATTTACAAGAAACTTTTTTTATTGAGAAAAAGGGGTAAAAATTTATTCAATTAGAGAAGATCCAAGAGTTCAAGGAGCAAGACTAGAGACAAATAAGGCCCAAAAGGAAACCAACCAACAAAAAATAAGTCATCAAAACTAGGAGAACGTGAATCAATTCAAAGACCATGAATATCCTCATGAATTGACATCTTCAATTTTGGGCAGAAACACCAAGAAGATGCTCTGAATCATCAACCTTCCAATCACCCCTAAACTCAGAAGCCTATGGCTTCCTTGCAAGCATGAGTAGTTACTATGTACTTTTATTCTATAGTGGACAAAGTGACTATAGATCACTGCTTACTCATCTAACTGATAGCACCACCAAACATCATGAACACATAGCTATTGGTGGATCTTTTTCTATTAATGCCACCTGCCCAATCTGAATCCACATATCCATGAATAGTCATTGAATGCCAAGGTCTAGTAGGATACCAATGAAAACATAGGGAACACTTGGAAGTACCCCACAAATATCTAAACACTCTCTTAAACATATCCTAATGTACTAGTCCAAGATTAGTCATAAACCGATAAAGGACTCTCACTGCTTGGGCAATGTTTGGCCTTGTACAAACCATGGAATACATAAGGTTACCAACAACACTCAAATATGGTACTATGGTCATGTTCTACATCTCAGTAGGATATTTTCAATAATCCTCCATTGAAAGCTTCATTCGTTGTAACACAAAAATAACTAACTATTTGCAAGTCACCATGTTGAATCTCTCCAACACCGAGTTCACATACTTGCCCTTGATTAACCAAATATTTATATTAGCTTTGTCTCTTCGAATCTCCATCCCAAAATATACCTCACTGCAACTAATTCCTTCATTTCAAAGTGTGTTGACAACTAAGACTTTAGATTTGAAATTAAAATTTTACCATTTCCAAAAAATAACACATCCTTTACATACAATGTAATTATAAGAATGCAACCATTATCAGATTTGTAATACACACAATGGTCAGATTTAGATCTCAAAAATCCAAAAGACAACACATAGGTGTCAAATTTCTAGTACCGCATTCTAGGAGATTACTTGGATCATATAAAGGCTTTTATAAGGGTGATCCCACAATACTAGTTTACAATTTTTGGACAAACTAGACATTGAACTAGTTTTTTTAAAACAAATCTTCACTTTTGGGCACCTATAGCTGCTAAACCATGAGGAATTTGAAGATGAAATGAACTAGTGATTTGTGACATTTTTCTTCTTCTGTAGATTCTTGTAAACACAGGTTTTGGTACCCTAATGTACTCTTTCACTTCTAGGGTCTTTCACCTAAAAGGAAAGGAATAGGGTAAAAAATGGATATGTTCACACTCAAGATTAACATAAAATGAATGAAATATGCCTAGATGAGATGATCTACATGAAAAGGACTGATATAATAGATTGATTTGGTATGCAAGATGAAGAAATGCAAAGTGTTTGAAAACATGTTGTGATATACAAAAATAACTGAGAACACAAACAAACAATAATAGAACTTAATTAAATTGAATGAGGTGCACTTGGAGGCTGAAAGATGATGTGGAGAGGTCCTAGAATGTTGCAGAGTTTACTGTTGAATCCCTCTGGAACTCATTCACCACATATGGAAAATTAGTCCTATTTCTGGTGAAAACTACTAGAATAGGGTTCGGGATACCGAGAACTAAAAACTTTAGAAAACATTTTTTCCAGCTTGGCAGTGGGACTCATTCACAATAGATGGCAAATTAGTCCACTTGAAGATTTTTGAAAAGTCAAGGATCAAATTTGTGGGCCTTGATCTGCACTTCTTTGCCTAATAAGTTTTCAGATCCGAATCTAGAAAATCTGACAAGAAAGTGTTCACCAAGCTTCAAATAGAGTTTTATTGACTTTGAATAATCTTCCACAATTTTATGACACATTTAAGACCTATCTCTTTGATAAATTTGCATACAAGACCTGCAAAACACACATGCAAATAGGAGAAAATGAGTTAAGGGTTTGAAATGACTGAAAATCATGACCCCAAAACTTTTGTAGTGAATACCACTAATTTATCTACCAAATACAACGAAAAGCTTTGTTTTAGCATACCCATCTATTTGTTGAAGATGACATAGTGTAATGAGGTTTGGCCATCGGATTCCCTGGTGTACATCTCCACGGGCGCAGGGTACAACCAATTTTCAAACATTTCAATGGTGTTCATATGACTGGCCAAGACAACTTTGAATAACGTCGTTTCAATATATCCACGTTCCGACGGAGCCATTGTTGAAGTGTCTCCACATCGTCTAATACAACAGCTCTATATAGATCCGTGTCCATAGCTCTGAAAAGTTCATACGATTTATGTACGTAAAAATCGTTCTAAATATGTGTAAAAGAAAATAGAAGATTGGTGTTCAAAAATTGAAAAATAAATACAAAATAAGTGACGCAATTAACAATATCAAGAGCAGGATAGAACATACAGAGTTGCAGCACACACAGAGGAGCTCGCAGGAGTTAATTTTCAGTTTGAGGGTGAGTCCTTATTTTGTATTAGTGAGAAAAGCAGTACTTAGTTATTCTAATCTTACATCGCAATCCGATGGGCTATGTCGATTACTTTTTTTTAGCGAAATGATGAAGACTTGTGACGCTTGGAAAGACCATCACTGGAATCTGCTTTAGTGAAAGTCAGCTTTCGCAGAACACATCATTTTCTTCAGTACTACCTAGTGTTCTAAGCGTATTATTCCTTTCACATAGAAGGAATGGATTGATCAATGTCAAATCAGGGTTAACTATTATTCTTGAGTATTATTTATGTAGTCCTTTGTACAGTAAATCAATTTGGCAGAATGATGAAGTTCGACATCAAAGGAACAGATTGATCAATGTCAAATCAGGGTTAACTTTTTTTATTGTGGAATTTTGATAGTTCATGCATCTTAGACACTCTACAACAACACAAATTGCAAGCCAACTTCAACATAACACAAATCTAATATCTATGCTACATCATCAATGATGTAGGAATCTAGCCAAAACCTTGAAAAATCAAGTTGATTCGAGATAGGCCAACTATGTCCCACATCACCAAATTGTGTAATTTTCTTGGACTAACAAATTTCAATTACAAGGTTATTCTCATATTATTGTACATCGCATTTTCATTAAAGGAAGCCAAATATTATAACTAAACAAATTCCTATTTAATGTTGAGAGGAGAGAAATAATAAATAGCCTTTAATAAAACCATTTAAAAAGGAAATAATATATACAAAACATAAGAAACAGAACATAATACAATAGATACTTTAGGAAACACAGATGCAAATGTGTCTCTATGTTGGATGAAAATGTTGTATCATGTCTAAGAAAGTGGAAATTATGGTTTAGTTTTGATGGTTAACACTCCATGGTAGAATATGTTAGTTCATTTCACTACATTAAAGAATTAGCTTAGTTCATTTCACTACATTAAGGAATTAGCTTTCACAATTGTGATAATAGATTTGTTTGTAATATCTTTTTGTTGTGATATGCAAAAAGAACTGAAAACATAAACAAACAATAACAAAACTTAATGAAATTGAATGAGGTGCACCTGGAGGCTAAAATCTAATGTGGAGAGGTTATGAAATGTTGCTGAGTTTACTGTTGAAGCCCACTAGGACTCATTCACCATAGATGGAAAATTAGTCATATTTCTAGTGAAAACTGCTATAATAGGGTTTAGGATACCGGGAACAAAAAACTTCAGAAAACACTTTTTCCAGCCTGGTAGTGGGACTCATTTACCATAGATGGTGAATTAATCCACTTGCAGATTTTTGAAAAGTCAAGGGTCAAATCTGTGGGTCTTGATCTGCACTTCTTTGCCTGATAGGTTGCCGGATCCAAATTTGGGAAATCTGACGGGAAAGTGTTTTCCAAGCTTCAAATAGGGTTTTGTTTACTTTGAATGATCTTCCATAATTTTATGACACTTTTAAGACCTATCTCTTTGAAAAATTTGCATACAAGACTTGGAAAACACACATCCAAAGAGGGGAAAATGTGTTAAGGGTTAGAGTATACGGGTTTGCCTTGGTCAAACCCTTGTTTGGTAATCAAACCCTTAAAAATGAAATAAAATAAAGAGAGAATGATGAATAAATAACATGTAATTCCATAAACTCACCAAACCCTTGATGTTGAAGTTTGAAGATATGCTGCTCCAAGATGCTTGAATGCTTGATTGAATGATTAAGGATGCTAGAATGCTTGAATACTATGATGGATTGAATGCATGAATGAATACTTGAATGAATGGGGGTCTTAAAACATGAATAGGAAATTATACATTTATACACAATTATGCCCGAATTTCCTAAAAATACAACATCCCAAGATGACCTTAGGCCTTAAGAAATAAAAACCCGCCAGTAATTTGTATTTATTTTGATTTTAGTGCCAAGAGGGACTCATTGGCCCCTAATGGTAAATGGGTCCCACTCAAGGCATGCAAATGGGTGTCAGGAATTAATTTTTCTTAAATGATGTTTGTCGGGTTTATATTTAAAAAATACACTTAATTAAGACCTATAATTGCATAAGGGGTCAAGTAAAGCATAAGAAAGGTGTATTTATTGATGAAAAGCCTGGAAAAGCATGAAAGTTTGTTACAAGGCTTTACAATACTTTAAAATAAGACTTGGTAAGTGTTAAAATGGGGTATGTAGTTGAATTATAATAAGAAGATTCTAGAAAAGTGTGAAAATGTGTTACAACATTTCACAACACTTTTACAAGACATCATAAAGTCTTAATGATTCATAAAGATTCAATACCTAATGTGAATGTGTGGGCCACATTGCAATATTAAATCAATGCAAAATCAAGCCAATTAAGCACAAGGAGGGACAAAACACGAAAAAGTAGAAGGGTTACTTTTTTCGTGTCCACATTAAGCCCCCACTTTAGTGAGAGGATGAACTTGCTTCAAACTCACACTAAAGTAGACATTTAAGAGGGGTCCAATCGTACCAATGTGGATGGTCTAGGATGACAAAGATCAAAGGAGGTTGCACAAGCCCCTAGGATCCAAGATCCTAAGTCGCACAAGGTGAATGATTTGTAGTAGAACAAGATACATGATCATGCAATGGAAAGAACTAGAAAAAAGAGAAGAGTGAAAAAAACGTGGATTAAGCTTCAACCATTTGTCCAACACGATGTGGATCAAATCTAGGTTGTTTTTCCAAAAATGCATACTCACTCTGAGGCGACGAAACTCTTAGCTATCTGCTGGGTGAGAAGTCCTGAAAGGTGAGACACATACTCCCAATATGTGCTCACACAAATGTGAGTGGCTATGGGGAAAGTCATGCCTCAAAATGGGCTTCTTGCTCAACCTTACCAAATTTACACCTCTTGATAAATTTAATAAGGCGCCACACAAAAATGATCTTCGAGCTCTATGAGGTAAGCAAAACTTTGTATGCTTGATACTCATAGACATTTTCAATGCAAAATAGTGCAAGAAATGTTCAAAGAGATTTTTCTTAGTTCATGCAAGGTCTCATCTTAGGGAACATTGTGCCTAATGTTTTGAAGAGAGCATGTGTCAAAGAAGTATCACGCTCTTGGAGGGAATCAAGCCCAATGACTCCACCAAGAAAAGGACCCATCACAAGAAGAAAGAATTCACGAAATGAAATACGAGTGTCGGTGTATGCCCCCACTTTAAAGTAGTTGCTAACACCACTTTTGTAAGTAATTTCTTTAAAGTAGAAGAAGAAGACATGAGAGCTAACTAGGAAGGCGCTATACCAAGTCACATGTTTTCTAGAAGCTACATCATGAAGAAGGTAGTATGTCACATGCGAGCCAACTTAAGGCATGCCATCCACATCCCAAGCTTTCTCTTATATGCTCATGAAAGGCTAATGATGAGTCAAAAGAGGCAACGACAAGTGACATATGAGGACAAGGCTAACTAGCCTCGTTTCCCCCACTTAGTTCAAGACAAGGGTGAATCGAAATGATTAATGAAATGCATGCTAGAGTGAAAATTAGTATCAATAAGAGGAATGGGGTGCCCCCACATAAGGAAGAACACCAAAATCCTTAAGATGTTGGATTTTACTACTCAAAGCATTACATTCATTAGTAGCATGACTGTGAACTCTATGATAAGTGCAAAATGAAGTACTGTAATAAAATTTCTTTTGAGTTCTTGGAGGAAGGGTTATCAAGTGATCTTGGATGAGTCTCAAAAAGATACCGTCTTGATCAATGGTAGAAGGTTCTCCTGTAGTTTGCGACAAAGATACCTTTTGCTTAGTATTAGTTGTCATACCTACGCAAGAGTCTTTAGATTGCAATATTTTTTTCTCTCCTTTATAGGAGGGTGTAAAATCTAATGAATTCAAATCATTAGTTTTTTTCAAGATGACATTGACATTGAGCAAAGATGTCTTTGTTTGCAAAGAATAACCATCAAGACCAGGGTGTTGCCACAATAGTGGTTTACACTTTTTGGGACATCCTGATTTTTGGTGAAATCACATATTTTTAGAAAATATAATGACTTAAGCCTTGAAAAGTTCTATTTAAAGGATTCCAATTGAAGAGGGTTTGATCAAAACACCTTAGACCAATCCCCCTTGGATAGAACTCCGCTAGTTTTAAACCATGCCTATAACAGAGTCTTCGATACACGTATCAAAATGCTGATAAAAAACCACTTTTGATTTACCTTTTGGGGGATCAAATGAATTTGTTTACAATTTATGTTTTTTAAGTATGTAGTCCTTATTATAACCTTCCAAAAAATTATAATGTTAATTTAATTTAATTTGATTATTATATTTATTTTTTATTTCTTGTGAATGTAGGTTTTTCACAGAAAATGAAGCTCTTTGTTCTGCACATGTGGAAAAATAGAATATTATCAAATTTTTTATGAAAAATATAAGCACACCAGATATTGGAGTCCTTGATCCAACAAAAAAAATAAAATTGAATTTTGATACATACAAAAAAAGTTACACATTATATAGTCCGCCTATGTCTGAATTGTAATTGATTTGACTTCAAAACTTGATTAAGGAAAAAATATTCAATAAAACACTATCTAACCTAGTGGAAGCACTAGATATCAGAGTTACAAATCTAAATTCAAAAGAATTAGAATTTTATCCTTCATAGAAAAAAAGTTATGTTATACGGTGAGCATCACTTTTTAAAAATGTTGTTTTCTGAAAAAAGATAGTTTTCGAGGGAGATGAAAAAAGAAGTGCAATATGATTCCAAAAATTTTGAAAAAAATATATTTAGAATCTACAGACAAAATTTCACAAAACTCTAGTTTGCATCATCTTCAAATTCCTCACGGGTTAGCCGCTATAGGTGCCCAAAAGTGAAGATTTAGTTAGAAAAAAAATATTTCAGTGTCTAGTTTGGCCAAAAATTGTAAACCACTATTGTGGGATCACCCACCACTAGTGTCTATTAGTTGAGGATGCACAACTGGTAAATTTGTCTTAGAAGGGTGTTTTATGATAGTGTTGATGTTGAGTGAAGGATTGTTGATTTCTATCAAAGGATAATAACCAAGACCATGATTTGTTGCTTGTGTGTTAGGTTTGATGGGGACACAGATACCTTGTTCTCTAGCACCATATCCTTTTCCACTATATCCCAGTTGTTTCATAAGTTCATAACCTTTTTCTATAAATTGTTTTCATTGCTTTTTGTGTCATAGAAAAATGGACCTTTGTCATTTTCATGGCCTTTTAGGTTTTGTTTCATGGTGTCATAACTATGTTTCTTTGATTTTATGCTGTAACTTGGCTTGAACATGCTTATTTAGGTACTAAAATTCAAAGAACGACATCTTGTGAAGGTGTTGTGAAGTGTTGTAAGACATTTCTACATTCTTCTAGACTCTATTTAATACAATTTACCTAAAAATAACCTTTTTACTCATCAACAAGTCCTATATTGAAGTGTTGTAAAGTCTTGTAACAAGCCTTCACGCTTTTCTAGGAATATCTTCACTATTTACACCTTTCTCATACTTTATTTGATCTTTTTATGCCTTCATATGACTTAATTAAGTGTATTTTTGCATATTATCCTAACAAATAACATTAAATACAACATTATTCTCGACACTTGTTTTTAGGTCCTAGGTGGGACCCATTCACCATGGGTGGCGAATGAGTCCCTCTTGGCCCCAAATTCAAAATATTTCAAATTTCCTTTCAGGATTTTATTAAAAATCACTTGATGTTAGCCTGTGATGAGGTATGAACAGATAGTAAGGCACAAGAATTGTGTAAATAAGTGATTTTCACCTCATTTTAACCCCCATTCATCAAGTTCACTTATCCACCTATTCACTTAAGAATTCAAGCATTCTACATATTTTCAAGCACTTTTCAAGCACTTTGAAGCAACCATTGACAATTACTTCAGAATTACAAGATCAAGAGTTAGGTGAGTTGATATCATTTGCATGTTATTACTTTATCTTTCTCTTGTATTTCATTATCTTTTCAAGGGTTTAATTACCAAAAGTGGGGTTTGACCAAGGAAAACCCCTATTCACTAACCCTAATCATTTTCCCCCTTTTTCTTGTGTATTTACAGCCTTTTGTTTGTAGATTTTACAGGTTATTAGGTGTTGAAGATTGATTTTTATGTCAACTAGGTGCTTCAAGTCAACATAAGTCAAATTCAAGCTTGGAGAGACTTATTTGTCCATTTTCTATAGATTTGACTTCGGCAACCCGACAAGCAGACATTCCCAGATCTGGTGTTGCAGAGTTGTCTCCTGGCTTTTTAGAAATTTGGGAGAGGACTAATTTTCCACTTGTGGTGAATGAGTCCCACCTTAGGACTGAAAACTTGAGTTTTGTCAGATTTCAAATCCCGACAGACATAAATAAGCTCCCGACAATTTTTCATTAGTAGGAGGACTGATTTTCCACCTTGGGTGAATGAGTCCTACTATGAAAAATCAATAAAGGGTGGTCCCACAATAGTGGTTTACAATTGTTGGCCAAACTGGACACTGAAATAATTTTTTTTAACTAATTCTTCACTTTCGGGCACCTATAGCGGCTAAACCGTGAGGAATTTGAAGATGATGCAAACTAGAGTTTCATGAAATTTTGTTTGTAGATTCTAAATATATATTTTTCAGTTTTTTTGGAATCAGATTGCACTTCTTTTTCCATCTCCCCTGAAAACTAGTTTTTTTCATAAAATAACATTTTTAAAAAGTTATGCTCACCATATAATGCATAACATTTTTTCCATGAAGGATAAAATTCTAATTCTTTCAAAGTTAGATTTGTAACTCTAATATTGAGTGCTTCCACTTGGTTAGATAGTTTTGTATTGAATATTTTTTCTTTAATCAAGTTTCAAAGTCAAATCAATTACAATTCAGACATAGTGCGACTGTATAATGCATAACTTTTTTTTATATATCAAAATTCCTTTTTTTTGTTGGATCAAGGACTTCAATATCTGTGCGCTCATAGTTTTCATTTTTTTTTTATAATCTATTATTTTTCCACATGTGTAGAACAAAGAGCTTGATTTTCGGTGGAAAACCTACATTCACAAGAAATAAAAAATAAATATAATAATAAAATTAAATTTATTTAAAATTATACTTTCTAGGAAGCTTATAATAAGGACTACATATTTATAAAAAATAAATTTTAAATGAATTCATTTGATCCCCCAAAAGGTAAATCAAAAGTGGTTTTTTATCAGTATTTTGATAGGTGTAAAGGAGACCCCATTATAGGTATGGTTTAAAACTAGTGGGGTTATATCAAAGGGGGTTTGATATAAGGTAGTTTGATCAAATCCACTTCAATTGGAATGCTTTAAATGGAACTTTTTAAGGCTTAAATAATTATATTTTCTAAAAATATGTGATTTGAACAAAAATAGAATCTCCCAGAAATTGTAAACCAGCTTTGTGGGATCACCTTAAATTTCATCAGAATTCCAAACACTCTAGAAAGCTCACACTTTATCTAGGTGTACTCAGATTTACCCCTGTATCTTTTGTTCTGCATAATTTCTTCATTTTCATAGTTGTTTGTATATCACAATGTGTTTTCAAACATAGCTTAAATTGCACTTTTGCATTCTTTTTAGTTCATCTTAATCAGTTAATTACATTTAGTTAAGTTCATTTACATCATATCACGTTGCGCACATCCTAATTTGAGTGTTACATAAGCTTTTTTGGACCTAAATCTCTCTCCTTCGAGGTGAAAAAACCTTAGAAGTGCAAGAGCCAACATTTGGGTTCCCAAAAATCTATGTTTCATTTTAGTGAACCTTACTTTTGAAAACTTTAAATTTTTGATTGCATTCATATCTTGCATCCTAGTTTTCATTTGCATTAGCATTCAATTAGGGCATTGATTTGTTATTGCATTCTAGGACCTTTCATTTTGCATTAGTGAAATGTTCATTTAGTTTTCATTTTTGCATTCAATTTCACTGAAAAAAGTAAAAATCTACATTCTACATTTGTAATTGCATTCTGTAGAACATTTAAATCATCCTTAAAATTCTAAAAAAAATAAAAAGAATTGCATCCTGGGACTCATTCACCACCCAAGGCGAATCAGTCCCTCTGCACCTTTTAGACAGTAGTTCTATGCTTTTTCTGGCATTTTCTTCAATTTCTATTTTCTGTATTTGCATCTTTGTTACAGTTAGTAGATTTTCTGTCATTTTCATTTTACGTTCTTAGATTAGCTTGCATTTCCATCCACCCCTCCTTTGTGCTACTTGCATGAGTGTTTGGTGCCCCGTTGATAATACTTTAGTGAGAAGAAGTTCTACACTCATGGCATCCCACGATAGCACTTTCGTTGTGGACCTTGGGATCTCACGAGCTCCTACTCCTAGTATGGACAATGGTGCATTAGGCCCTAACAATACCACTTCCATTCCTTCACCTTTCCATCCTATGCATGTTTACAATCAAAACAAATCCCTCCCGCAAGAAAAGGTCATTAATATTCATGAGGACTTTGCACATATACAACAAGATTTGTCACTTGAAAACATTTCCACCACTACTATACCTGTTATTGAGAACCTTCATCACTTAATTGAGAGTGATGATGGCTTACAAGTGTTGAAACAAATTGCTAAGATTTACAATAAACATGCCTCTTCAAATATCCAATTTGCAAACATTCTTGTAAGCCAAGGAGCACCTCAAGTTCCTCCCCCTTCAACTATAGCCTCCATACCAACTTACACCAATCCACAAGTCCACACAACTATGCATCAACCTAATTATGTGGCTACTTCTTTCCCGATTTCCACTAGCATTCCTACTTTTATGGAATCACAAGTTCCTTCTACCACATTCACACCCCTTAGCATTCCTTTCACCTCCCCTAACATCACTTACACTCCATCACCATTTTCCCTTCCACCTCAACCCAATTATTCCGATCCTCTTCTTACAAAACTGCTTAACACTGTTTCATCCATGCAACATCAACTTTCCACCATTAGTCAAGGTCAAATTTCTCCACCCACATATCTTGTCTACAACAACCCCTTATCATTAGAAATCTTATGTACCCCAATGCCACAAGGGATAGAAATGTTGAGGTTTGAGAAATATGGAGGAAAAGGAGACCCTATCAACCATGTCAATGCTTATACCGCTTTGTGTAGTGACTTTATCCTTGTCGATAAACTTTTAGCAAAAAATTTTCCAAGGACCTTGAAAGATACCACTTTAGAATGGTTTTCCAACTTTCCCAATCATTCCATCCATTCATTTAATGAATTGGTGGAGGCTTTCATTAATCACTTTCATGTTGATGTCAAAATTCCAAATGCACATTTGCAGAAGATGTTTATTGAGAATTTGCACACCAACCTTCAAGATAAACTTACCATGATGAAATTCCCTTCATTCATGCATTTATGTACAACCTTATGTGATTATCAAAATTTGGTTTCAAGTTGTGAGTCAAAATCCACTCCTAGCCAACTTGACAAACCTGAAAACAACAATCAAAACCAAAATCATACGCAAAACTTCCACAAACATAACTGAGGCTTTTTACAATTTAATCCACCTCCTTCACCATAACCACAACCAACTCAACAAGTTCACAATTCAATGGTTGCTACTAAGACAACCGTGCCTTATCATTATGGAAATCTGAATAGACAATTCACTCCTTTACCTGACACCCTCCATCATACAATGAACCAATTAATTCAAAAATGCATGCTCACCTTCCCACCTGTTCAACCACTTGATCCTAATCAACCCTTATCACCTACCTTCAAACCCAACACTTATTTCCATTTTCATTGTCAAAATGGCCATGCCACTGAACATTGCAAGTGTCTTAAACATTTAGTTCAAGACCTTATTGATTCAGGTGAATTGGCCATTATGGGCCTTAATGATCAAGGCAATAAGTCCGTTGCACCCCCTAACCAAAATTTGCAAATCTTTACCAACCCTATGCCTAAACACACTACGTCATTTGTGTTGGAATTGTGTGCATCAATCCCACAGGTTGAAACTTCATGTGAGCAATTTCAATGAGACTGAGGAGATATCTGGCCAATCTGCTAGTAGATCCTAAACTGTCGTTGTGACCTCTTGAGTGTCTTCGCGATCGGCATCTGAAACCTTCGGCGTAACCTTGGACTGTCGGAATGATGTCTCGGCGAAGATAGGAAGTCTTGCCAATATCGACGTGACCTTTGGTCTGCCTGGCTGATGAGGAAATTGATATGACTTGCTCCTATAAACATGAAGTCTTGGCGACTAGGAGATGTCTTGTCGATTGGAGTCATCGGGGTAACATGGAAGCCTTAGTAAGAGGTCTTGCCAAAGGGTGATTGTCTCGCTGACAATGTTACATTGTTGTCATCGGGGTAATTCGTACGCTTCGGTATGAAGTCTTGGCCAAAGCGGTAAGTCCTACCGACTTTGTAATGGGTGTCTTCGGTGTGACTCTTGGCGAATAGTGGTCTCGGGGTAACCTGAAGACTTCGGCGTGAAGTCTTGGTGATATGGAAAGTCTCGTCGATGGATATGCTTTTGGGGTCTTTGGTGTAACTTGAAGGCATCAATATGATGTCTTGGCAAAGAGCGTTTGTCTTGCCGATGGGAATCTTGATGTCGCCATGACTCTTGGAAACTGCTCGGTGTTTGGTATAACATGAAGAGCTCGGTGTGATGTCTTGACGAAAGTTGATTGTCTCACCGAATGGAATTCTCACGTCGGCATGACTTGAATACTTTAGTATGAAGTCTTGGCAAACTGCGATTGTCTTGCCGATGGAAAAGCTAACATTGATATGACCTTTGAACTTCGGTATGATGTCTCATCGAAAGGCGATTGTCTCGCCGATGAGAATGCTGAGGTCGATGTGACTTGAAGACTTCGGTGTAATGTCTGGGCGAAGAGCAATAGTTTTGCCGATTGATGAACTCTTTGGAATACCTTGTGATCTTCGGTGTGAGGTCTTGGCGACATGGCGAAGTCTTAGCGATAGCTCTCTGGACTCGGTATAATGTTTTGCTGATAGTGAAGACTCTTGGTGATAATGATGATATGGGCTCTGTGGCATCGGGGAGACACGGTTAGTGTCTCAACACAAGTTGATTGTTGTTGACTGAGTGAAGACTATGCGACATGGTGCGATGTGGACCAATCCAAGAAAGCAGAATGTGAACCATTTGTTGTGAAACCATTGTGACCATTTCTATGTGGAAAGGGAAAACTCTACATGAGGAAATGGAAACATCTACGACAATAAGGATGTTGAGCTGGAGATTGCTATTTTTGTGATCTTGAACCAATTCATAAAGAGCCTATTGAGAAAAAATGCATATATGTATGCATTTGATGTTCTATATGAGTAGCTGAAGAGCCGAGAGCCAGTGAGAGAGCGATAGAGTGAGGACCGAGTGGCTGGCCGAAAGGCCGAGGCCATGAGGTCGAAGCAATTGAAGAGAGAGGCAGAGTTGTGCTGGAATCTCTCTTGATCATGAATGCCATGGTTGATATCTCTGGGAGAGTTTGCTACCAGTTGTACCCAGAATGAGCAAGATGTAATCTCTGAAAGGCTCAGAGCCTGAAAATGTATTGTACCTTTCTTTTGCTAAATAATACAATGGCTTGAACTTTGGAGAGTGGTGTTTTTTACCCGAAAGGGTTTTCCCCACGTAAAATCTTTGTGTTCTAATTTTTGTAGTATCTTTCATCTGTGTTGTTGCTTGCTATTGAATTTACATGTGTTTCTCTCAGAAGGATTAATGTGGGAAATAACTGTGTCTATTTCCACTTTAGGACATAGTAGTACGTGTCTTTGAGGCAACCTAATGAAATTAAAGTTACTAAAGGCACTACTATTCTTGGAGGTTTCTCTGAGATGCCCTGCTTTTCCCTTACAAGTGGTATCAGAGCCTTCTTCTGGTTGTTGGTTCTGGGTATTTCTCCTGTGAAGATTTCTTAGCTTGATAGGCTGAAAGAAATCTAGAGGAATGGACTGATGTATTGATCCTTTGATGAGTGGAAGCCTTGTGGTATTCTGAGACAGCATGCAGCTTGAAGGATGGTTAAGATAGAAAAGGGAGTTGATCATGTTGTTATCTGTGTCTCCTGGCTGGTAGCGGTATAACCTTGGAGTATGAGTTGGATTTCTTTTCTTTGTGGCTGTGTAGCAGTAAAGCTTTCATATTGGGTGTCTGTGTGTCAGGCTCCTGAGTGATATGGAGAAGCCTAGTTTGTTTTTTAGCCATGGAAGAGAGTTCTTATGCTAGGTGGTGGTTCCTGGTGTTGGAAGGCACAGTTTCCTATTAACCTCGAATACATAAAGGCTATGGAGTTAATCATTAGATGATTTGCAAGCTTCTAAAATAGCCTTTCTCTCTTTCTCGGATGCATGTACATGGTAGTGGTTTTAGAGTTGGTCTGAAAGGGGCCTAGATTCTTCTGAACTATTGTTTTCTTTGTAAGGATGTTTTGTATTTGCATGGCTCTGTGGTTTTGTAGGTTTTACATGGTTAAGCAAAACTTGTGGTCATGTGGAGTTGCTATTAAGCTATTTTCTAGACCCTGGTTTTTTGGGTGTTGCTGGATGAGATAGTTGCAGTTTTGCATGCATGCTTGGTGCATGGTTTGAGGAGGCGTGTTTTCTTCTCTACATGGGAGTGTTGGTACGTGATTTTTCACTCAGCATTCCTGTGGTGGTGCTTGTGGGTTCCTTGACTATGGTGCATGTTGTGGACATGATTGGCAAGTTATATTTGGCATGATCTGGTGTTTGAGTCATGTTGTCTACGTGGTTATTCTCTTTGAGATCTCAGTTTTGCATTTCCAATGCGATGATGGGTTTGCACATTTCTATTGAATGGATCTGCAGGTTGCACAATGTTGTGGGCTATCTTTACCTACATGGTTGCTATGAGACAACTCGGAAGTGGACTGTCTATATCCACGAGGTTGATTCATTGTTGGTGCAAACTTGTTAGTTGGCCTTGTCTATGGTCACTTGTGCATTGGTGTGGTGTTTTGAGATGAGAGGATGGATACTATTGAGTACATGAATAGTCAGTTATGGGAACCTGTAGCAGGTGGTCATGATGCTTGGAGAGCTTGGGTGTCACATTTTAGTGGGAGCTTTAGCAGTGACTATGGATTCATCACATGGTGGTGAATGGTCTTCTTTAGTGTTGCAGATGTTTCTTGGGAGAGCTCTTAGATCCTGTTGCTCCAGAAGGGTTCTTTCACATTTGCATGGACATTACTTGAAGATGTGCAACATCTTGGATCCATGGAGGATGCTTGGAGTCTTTGGCTAATGTGTTGGTGGTGCTTGACATGTGATGTTTGTTTTTTAAGTCTATTTGCTTTATGTCATGGTATACTCTTTCTTGTGCACTGGAGTTTTGGCATTGTGCATTGTACTTGAGACAATGGTGAGGTCACTTGAAGCATGGGATCTCCTAAGGGGATGTGTAGATCATGGTGTCATGATAAGTTCCTAATTTAGATGATTGGAGCTTTGACAGTGGTCTGGTAATTCTTTGTGTATTGGGTGCTTTGATTATTTGCTTGATACTTCGTGATAGTGCAATAATGCAGTTGAAATTTAGCATGAGATGATTAGTTGGTAGTACTCATGGATACATGAAGAATAAGGTGAGGTTGTCTTTCTCTCATGAGAGAAGTGTTGCTGCTTGTTACTCTTGTTAAAGTGTTTTAAGCAGAAAGTCTGAGAAGCCTATACCTTGGTTGAAGGTGAGTTCAATAAGAGACCTATGAGGAGATTGCTCTTGGATTAGTCATGATGACTTGTTTATCTTGAAGGAGTATTCTCATTCCCACTCTTGGTCTACTCGATAGTTTATCTGAAAGGTATTTGGCCCATTATATTTTTCAGATGTGTTTTATTAAGTTCACTTTCATGATATGGATCTTGAATTGTTGTCTAATGGTTCTGGAGGATTCATAGTGAAAGATGTACAGTTTTGTTTTATCTCCTTGTTACTAATGAGAATTGGTAGGAGATGTTGTATGGGCTGATTTCCTAAAATGGGGAATGAAGTAGCTTGATCTTCTTTGAGATGCTTACATCCATGTTGGTTTTAAAGTCGGTTTGATCTTGGTGATTGAATGGATGGATGTTGTTAAGGATTTTATTTTAGGATGTGAAGAAGATCATTCTTGACATAGCTGGCTGTTAGAAGTGTATGTAGGAGGATGTTCTATAGGAAGATGATGTGCAAAGTTTCTCTCTGTGGCCGTGATGGTTTGTGGTGAGAGAAATGTGTCTTGTAGCGTTTTGTTGCAGGTTGTGCATATCATTGTGGATATTTCCCTGGTACTACATGGTTGCATTTTCTATGTGCTGTAATTGGTAGACTTGTGATGCTTTTTGATCTTTCAGATCTGAAGTACTTAGGTAGTGGGAGTTCCTATTGTGTTTTGTCTTCTTTGACTGATTGATACTTGGAGCTTGCATTCGATGTTGATGGGTTGGTTTTGGAGCGGCATAAGTTTACTAATGTTGATACATGTGAGGTATGTGAGATTGGATGGCATAGCATGAGCTGTGGGTGCTATTTCCAGTTGTGTGGGTTTATCAGTTGGATGGAAGCAGTCAGTCTGATTGTTGTTCTAGCTGATGTTCTATATGTTGTTTCTAGATAATGACTTCACTGTTGTGTTCTGATTGAAGCTTTGAAGTTGAAATTGCTTCTGTATAGCATTTGAGCACAGTGAAGTGGTAGCAGTATCTTGTTGGTGATATCATTGGGATCTTTTGCTTGTGTTCTTTGGAATGGTGCTTATACACCTTGGCTTTGTATTCTTCTTCGATAGGTGGCATGTTGGAAGATGACAGGTTTGTTGCTTGAAGGTGAACATCTTGGATGTTGGAGCAGAATTCTTGATAGAGCATGAGAGCATGTTTGAGATCTATGTGGTTTCTTGGAAGGCTGTGATCAATTGCTTTGTTGGTCATTGAGTTGCAGTTGGATGCCTGGTCTTTGTTTCCGATTGTCGGGTCGACTATTATCCATGGAATCATGTTGAATGGTTATATTGAGTGTTACAGGGTTTGAACTGGTGGAGCTAGTGTGATCTTCGTCAAGTGGGAGATTGTTGGAATTGTGTGCCTCAATCCCACAGGCTGAAACTTCTTGTGAGCAATTTTGATGAGACTGAGGAGATGTCTAGCTGATCTGCTAGTAGATCCTAAACTGTTGCTGTGACCTCCTCAGTGTCTTGGCCATCAGCATATGAAACCTTCAGCATAACCTTGGATTGTCAGAATGATGTCTCGGTGATGATAGGAAGTCTTGCTGATATCGGCATGACCTTTGGTTTGTTTGGCTGATGAGGAAATCGGTATGACTTGCTCCTATCGGCATGAAGTCTTGGCGAATGGGAGATGTGTTTCCGATTGGAGTCATTGGGGTAACGTGGAAGCCTCGGTAAGAGGTCTTGCCGAAGGTTGATTGTCTCACTGACAGTGTTACATTGTGGTCATTGGGGTAACTCGTATGCTTCGGTATGAAGTCTTGGCGAAAGTGGTAAGTCCTACTGACTTTGTAACGGGTGTATTCAGTGTGACTCTTGGTGAACAGTGGTCTCGAGGTAACCTGGAGACTTCAGCATGAAGTCTTGGTGATATGGAAAGTCTCACCGATGGATATGCTTTTGGGGTCTTCGGTGTAACTTGAAGGCATCGATATGATGTCTTGGCGAAGAGCGTTTGTCTTGTCGATGGGAATCCTGATGTCGCCATGACTCTTGGCAACTGCTCGGTGTTCGATATAACATGAAGAGCTCGATGTGATGTCTTGACGAAAGACGATTGTCTCACCAAATGGAATTCTCACGTCGGCATGACGTGAAGACTTTGGTATAAAGTCTTAGCGAACTGTGGTTGTCTTGCCGATGGAAAAGCTAACTTTGATATGACCTTTGAACTTTGGTATGATGTCTCATCGAAAGGTGATTTTCTCACCGATGAGAATGCTGAGGTCGATGTGACTTGAAGACTTTGGTGTAATGTCTGGGCGAAGAGTGATAGTCTTGTCGACTGATGAACTGTTCAGAATACCTTGTGATCTTCGGTGTGAGGTCTTGGTGACATGGCGAAGTCTTAGCAATAGCTCTTTGGACTCGGTATAATGTTTTTCTGATAGTGAAGACTCTTGGCGATAATGAAAATATGGGCTATGTGGCATTGGGGAGACACGGTTAGTGTCTCACTGACATGCGACACAAGTTGATCGTTGTTGACCGAGTGAAGACTATCTGACATGGTGTGATGTGAACCAATCCGAGAAAGCAGAATGTGAACCATTTTCTATGAAACCGTTGCGACCGTTTTTGTGTGGAAAGGGAAAACTCTACACAAGGAAATGGAAACATCTACAACAATAAGGATGCTGAGCTGGAGATTGTTGTGTTTGTGATCTTGAACCAATTCACAGAGAGCCTGTTGAGAACGAATGCATATATGTATGCATTGGACATTCTGTATGAGTATCTGATAAGCCAAGGAGCTGAAGATCCGAGAGCCAGTGAGAGAGCGATAGAGTGAGGACTAAGTGGCTAGCCAAAAGGTCGAGGCCATGAGGTCGAAGCAGAGGAAGAGAGAGGCAGACTTGTGCTGGAATCTCTCTTGATCATGAATGCCATGGTTGATCTCTCTGGGAGAGTTTGCTACTAGTTGAATCTAGAATGAACAAGATGTAATCTTTGAAAGGCTAAGAGCCTAAAACTATATTGTAACTTTCTGTTGCTAAATGATACAATGGCTCAAACTTTGGAGAGGGGTTTTTTACTCAAAAGGTTTTTCCCCACATAAAATCTTTGTGTTCTATTTTCTGTAGTATCTTTCATCTGTGTTGTTGCTTGCTGTTGAATTTACATGCGTTTCTCTCAGAAGGATTAATGTGGGAAATAACTGTGTCTATTTCTGCTTTAGGACATAGTAGTACGTGTCTTTGAGGTAACCTAATGAAATTAAAGTTACTGAAGGCACTACTGTTCTTGGAGGTTTCTCTGAGATGCCTTGCTTTTCCCTTACAATTTGTCAAGGTAAGTGAACCTTCAAAGCATGATATAATGACTATGGATACACATAATGAATAGCCTGATACACCTCCTATTGTTTCTCAAGCTAGTCCTATGGAGAAACTTGTAGCTATGATAGACGTTATTCCTTGTAAGGGCCAAACCACTAAATCTCTTGATATTTATTTTTCTGCTAAGGACATATTACAAAAGCTTCTTGATGGTCATCTCTACATAGTTGAAAGAATCTATGATAAACCCACTAATGGGATATTAATAGATCCCACTTGTGGTGAGAATGTGATCACAAAGGAGTTTCTAGTATTACATGATCTATATCAAGATGACTATAATAAACCAATTGCATGGATTAAAACACATAATAGTTTTGCATGCCCTATGATTGGATCAATCATGCTACCTTTACAAATAGGACCTATGAATTTTTAGGTAACATTTTCCATTATTCCACAATCTGACCAATTTCGTTTATGGCTAGGCCTTCCTTGGCTTCGCTCAATGAAAGTGATCCCATCAGTTGTTCACACATGCTTGAAGTTTCCACATGGCAATGAGGTATTCACCATACACCATAGTGGCTTTAATCCTTTATCTTCCAAAGGTAACTTTTCATTAGAATCCTTTTGGCCTAAACCCATGTAACCTATCACCTCTCGTAAGGACTTCTTTTACATTGTTTATCAAAAGTTTAAAGCCAAAAAGATAGTTGAATTATCTCTTCATAACACATCTCTATCCACCTCCACCCATCCTATCCTATATGAAATCATGTTTACAGCTGACTTTGATATTGAACAAACCATCAAACCTTTTGAACAATCCCCTCTTGACACTTCTCACCCATTGTTTAAATGACCGAGAGAAAATGAAATAACTCCTATCTTACCTCCTCGTATCAAACAAGTGTATAAAGTGAAAGAGAAAGTGGTTGACCCATCCTCTTTGGTTTCTCCTGCTTTTCCCCTTTTGGAAGTGGAAGAACCTATGATGACTCAATCTTCTCTTACATCTCAACAACTCCAAAAAAAAATTAAACAAAACCGCGGTGCTTAGGAACATAGGCGTCGCCGTTGTCTCCTTGCTCATCAATCTCATATGGAAGAAAATAAACCTCCACTCTTGATAGAAGTACTAGATGACCACCATCCCTCTCCTGACCTACCACATGATTGTTTAGCCCAACAACCAACACTCTTGATACATCCATCCTTCGAAATCACCCTTCGTCCTCTTGTCGTTATTAATCTTGATGATGACGATGATGATACAACGATCACTAAAATAGATGAAGAAGTACACAATGATTTGAACTCTTTATATTTGTCTACAATGAGCTTAAATGATAAATCCTCTCCACCAAGTGAATAACCTGGTAGAACTCTTAGTTCGACACTTGCGATTTCTCCTTTGGATAGTCAACCGCCTTACACTGAACATGTTTGGGAGGAAGATGACTTGTTAGTTGGTTGACTTGCATTTGCCTAGCTAGCCTTTTATCTTCATTTTTTTTGTGTGTGTCATGCTCCCTCATATCCTGCGTTTGATGTTTCCTCTGTTTGTACACATCTTCTATTTGTATCTTTATTCTTCTATTTGTCGTGCTTTGTTTTTTGTTTTCCTTTTGGAGATGATGCAAAGCGTAGAGATGCTCTATGTCTCTTCCATGTTGACCCAAAACTGTCCTTGTCTTTTTCATTTTTGTTTTTTGTTTTCCTTTTGGGGATGACGCAAAGTGTAGAGACACCCTATGTCTCTTCCATGTTGACCCAAATGGCCCTTTTTCCTTTTTCCTTTGTCTTTTCTTGTGTTTTTCCTTTTGGGGATGAAGGCATTGAGACAGAATGTCTCCTTCATGTTGACCCAATTTTTTTTTCCTTTTCATTTCCTTTCTTTTCACTTGTGTTTTCCTTTTGGGGATGATGCAAAGTGTCGAGACTACAATGTCTCTTCCATGTTGACCCAAAATGGATTTTATTTCTCCTTTGTTTTTGATCTCTTTGTGTCATTATTCTCATTCTATGTATTTGGGGAATGATGACAGTTATGAGCTCTTTCATACAAAAACATTGCAACAACGACCATACTAACCCTAAATCCATAGATCCCTTATGTGTTTGGTGTGCTTTCATTTTTGGGGGGAAAATCCCTTTCTTTTTTTTCATTTTTCCTTGACATGACGCAACCTACCTTCAAAAAATATGACTTGGCATAAAGCTTTCCATGTTGGCTCTCAGGTCTTGTTTTCTTTTTCTTTTTTGCATTTTCTTTTCTTCTCTAGTTTCAATTAATTTCTCATAGAACGATGTGTAGCAACTCCTTTAAAGTGGGAACCATACATTACCATTATTTCATTGTGCAGTCATTCTTCTTAGTGGATATTTGTCGTTTACGTGATGCATTTTTCACTTTGTGGAAGACATTGGGTGTGATGTTCTTCATACTTGTGATCTTTCTAAGCATATTACATTCCTTTTGGTGACCTGATGAGATGCATTGCATCCCCTAATTTGTGAATATACTATTCTCTGATTGGTCCTCTCTTGGAGACATTAGACACAATGTTCCCTAAGTGACTGGGTGAAGCCACAATAGTGGTTTACAATTTGATGGAGGAAGGAAAACTGAGAAAAAATAACCCCATGGAAAAAAAGTTGGTTTTAGGGGTTCGAATGAACCTACAAGTTCGACCGAACCAAAAAGGGGTTCGACTGAACTAGGGTTTGAGTGAACCCATTAATTACTAGGCCCACATTTCTCGCCCAAAAAAAAAAAAGAAAAATGCATATCGAAGGGGGTTCAAATGAACTAGGGTTTGAATGAACCCCTAGGGGTTCGTATGAACCCCCATTATTCCTCATTCTCCCCCTAAAACAAAAAAACAACCTAAATTTTTATGCTTTGAAGCTCAGGTTGAGGATGAAAATGGAGGAGTCCTCACAAACCCAATTGGAATCAGGTAGTCCTCAGAACGAGCTATCCAACAAATTTATAATTTTAATATGTTTTGGTTTTATTATGTATTTGTTTATTTTATTTTTATTAAACATAGGTTTTTCATCGAAAATGAAGGTCTTTGTTCTGCACATGTGGAAAAATAGCAAATTATCAATTTTTTTTTTGCAAAATATGAGTGCACTAGATATTGAAGTCCTTGATCCAAAAAAATAAATAAAATTGAATTTCAATATATACAAAAAAAGTTACATGTTATACGGTTGCACTATGTCCGAATTGTAATTGGTTTGATTTCAAAACATGATTAAAGAAAAAATATTCAATAAAAAACTATCTAAGGAAGTGAAAGCACTATATATCAAAGTTACAATTCTAAATTCGAAAGAATTAGAATTTTATCCTTCATGGAAACAAAGTTATGCGTTATACGGTGTGTGTCACTTTTTAAAAATGTTGTTTTTTGAAAAAAACCATTTTTCGTGGGAGATGGAAAAATATGTGCAATCTGATTCCAAAAAATTTGAAAAAAATAATTTTAGAATCTACAGACAAAATGTGACGAGACTCTAGTTTGCATCATCTTCAAATTCCTCACGATTTAGCCGCTATAGGTGCTCGAATGTGAATATTTAGTTAAAAATAATAATTTCAGTGTTAAGTTTGGCCAAAAATTGTGAACCACTATTGTGGGATGACTTGAAGATCTCTTTTTATAACTAGTTGGATTGATGATTGAAGCTTCATTCAATTCTTTTCAACACTTGTGTGTTCCTTTTGTCCTTATGCCTAGTTTGCCATGGGATCTTCATCCTGGGGGTTTGATCATCCCTCTTGATTGTTGTATTCCATCTTGCTAGCATAAGTGCATTCAAACCCTCCACTCGATGTGATGTTCATGGCTACTTTAGTGTGAGTTTGAAGTAGGTTCATCCTCTCACTAAAGTGGGGGCTAAATGTGCTGTAGAAAAATGGCCCTTTGTCATTTTCATGGCCTTTTAGGTCTTGTTTCATGGTGTTGGAACTATGTTTCTTTGATTTTATGTTGTAACTTGGCTTGAACATGCTTATTTAGGTACTAAAATTCAAAGAACGACATCTTGTGAAGGTGTTGTGAAGTGTTGTAAGACATTTCTACATTCTTCTAGACTCTATTTAATACAATTTACCTAAAAATCACCTTTTTACTCATCAACAAATCCTATATTTAAGTGTTGTAAAGTCTTGTAACAAGCCTTCATGCTTTTCTAGGCATATCTTCACTATTTACACCTTTCTCATACTTTATTTGACATTTTTATGCCCTCATATGACTTAATTAAGTGTATTTTTGCATATTATCTCGACAAATAATATTAAATACAACATTATTCCTGACACTTGTTTTTAGGTCCTAGGTGGGACCCATTCACCATGGGTGGCGAAAGAGTCCCCCTTGGCTCCAAATTCAAAATATTTCAAATTTCCTTTCGAGATTTTATTAAAAATCACTTGATGTCAGCCTATGATGAGGTATGAATAGGTAGCAAGGCACAAGAATTGTATAAATAAGTGATTTTCACCTCATTTTAACCCCCATTCCTCAAGTTTACTTATCCACCTATTCACTTAAGCATTCAAGCATTCTAAAACATCTTTTCAAGCACTTTTAAAGCACTTTAAAGTAGCCATTAACATTACTTCAGAATTATAAGATCGAGAATTAGGTGAGTTGATATCATTTGCATGCTATTACTTTATCTTTCTCTTGTATTTCATTATCTTTTCAAGGGTTTAATTACCAAAAGTGGGGTTTGACCAAGGCAAACCCCTATTCACTAATCCTAATCATTTCCCCCCTTTTTCTTGTGTATTTGCAGCCTTTTGTTTGCAGATTTGACAAGTTATTAGGTGTTGAAGATTGATTTTTATGTTAACTAGGTGCTTCAAGTCAACATAATTTAAATTCAAGCTTGGAGAGACTTATTTGTCCATTTTCTACAGATTTGACTTGACACCCTGACAAGCAGACATTCCTAGATCTAGTGTTGCAGAGTTGTCTCCTGGTTTTTCAGAAATTTAGGAGAGGATTGATTCACCACCTATGGAAAATGAGTCCCATCTTAGGACTAGAAACTTGAGTTTTGTTAGATTTCATATCCCGACAGACAAAAATTAGCTCCTGACAGTTTTTCATCAGTAAGAGGACTAATTCGCCACCTTGGGTGAATGAGTCCCACTATGAAAAATCAATAAACTTCATCAGCATTCTAGACACTCTAGAAAGCTCACACTTCATCTAGGTGCACTCAAATTTACCCATGTATCTTTTGTTCTGCATAATTTCTTCATTTTCATAGTTGTTTGTATATCACAATGTGTTTTCAAACATAGCTTAAATTACACTTTTTGCATTCATTTTAGTTCATCTTAATCAGTTAATTGCATTTAGTTAAGTTCATTTACATCATATCACATTGTACACATCCTAATTTGAGTGTTACATAAGCATTTTTGGACCTAAATCTCTCTCCTTTTAGGTGAAAAAACCCTAGAAGTGTAAGAGCCAGCATTTGGGTTCCCAAAAATCTATGTTTCACTTTTGAATTGGGTGGTTTTTCATGATTAAGTTCATCAAAGTTCATGTCATGTAATTTTATTCTTTGTCTAAAGTGGTTGAGGTGGATGCTATTGAAGGGTCATCCAAGTTTTGTGTTGACATGATTGCGTTTTCGTTTCCCACAATTAAATATTTGTTTATGATCTTGTACTCTCCCATGAGTGTTGGTGTGAAGTCTAAGGAACCCCAATCATAATCTAAGATATTTTTTATTTGTTCAATATTTTTTTTTTTCTTGTTATTGGACAGGTTCCATTTGTGTAGTTGGTGACACTGTGTTTAAATGATTTGCTTTGTTTTTCTCAATGTTCAAACAAATATTTGGATTTGGGTCAGTGTCAAGTATGTGCATTTTTTTGTTGTAGATGTATTTAATTTTATGATGAAGAGTGGAAGGCATGCCATTTATTGCATGAATCCATGGTTGGCCTAAAATGAAATCATATGAAATATCATTAGGCATAACATGAATTGGTGTATCCAATGTAATGTCCCTAACTGTAAGAGGCAAAGTGATCACACCAAGAAGTTGTTTACTTGTATTGTCAAATCCATGGATAGATAAGGAATCAAGTTGAATTTATGATTTATCCACATGAAACCTATCCAAAAGGTTTACACTACACACATTAAGGGATGAGCCATTGTCAACAAGGGTTTACTTTATCCCTATTCTTTTATATTGAGATGTGATTATGAAAGCATCATTTTTTTTTTGCACTTCAAAAGGGGGGAGTTCACTTTGGTGGAAAATAATGTTAGCATTCAATCCTTGAATTAGGGCTGCTATTTCATTCAGTTGTGCATTAGAAGGGATAAGAATTTGTTGCAAGGCAATTTGAAGCATATTGTGAAAGTTAGGTGAATTCTAAAGTAAATCCCATAGGGATATCTTTGCGGGAGTGCTCTTGAGTTGTTGAACAAGATCATATTCCCTTAATCGAGGAGCACTAGGAAGTATAGAATTAGGAAAAGGTAAAGAGGTTGGGGTTGGTTACTATGGTTGTAGATTATTTCTAGTGTTGTATGTATGAGCAATGGTATTATGAATCAGTTGTTGTGACACATTATTCTGAGGTGGGTAAAGGATAAGTTCATGTTTTTCATGAGTGTGGTGTTTGTGTGATGGTGGATATAGGATGGGTTCAGGTTGGTTTTGAGTTTCTTGTTTGTGTGAAGGTGGGTAGAGAATTAGATGGTTCTTAGGATTTCCCACGGGATATGTATGAGGTCCATTAATTGAGGGGGGTATAATGGACACTTGTGCTTTCATAACCTCAACAGTCTTGGTTTGATGTATCTCTAATAAAGGGAAATCTAGAATCACCTTTTTATCATGAGCTAAGGAAGGCACATGACTATTGTTTTCATTTTCTAACACCATGATATTCTCCCTAGAAGGAGAGTTTTTAGGAGAACTACAAATCATATGTTTTTTACATTCATGGATTGGTTCTTCTAAAATGACTTCATCGTAAGTAGGCAAATGATCAATAGTTGAATTATCTTGCTCAATAAGGGTTTCCATAGGTGATAGGGGACAAGTAAGACTCTCATGACTCTCATTGGTTGTGTTTTCTAACATCAAAGCATCTTCCTTATAACTAGGGGAGATACTAGGTGAAGGAAAAGTATGATTATCATGATCATTTATGACTTCATTCCTTTGTTCCCTAATGTCTTCCAAAATAGGAGAGGTAGGGGAAGGATCATAAAGAGGGTTGTTGCAGACCAACATATCCTCATCATTTATAATGTTATCTTCCTCGAAATTATTCTCACAAGCCAAAGGAGAATGAAAATTAGGTAAGGTGATGTTTAGGAATGTGTCTATGATTTCATTCTCTTGTGCTAAAATATCTTCCCAAAGGGGATGAGGAGAAGGAAAAACAAGATCCTCATGATTCTCAATGATTGTATCTTCTTTCACCAAGATACCTTTGTCATTAAAAGAAGAGGTATTGGGAGAAGAACAATTGTGATCATCATGAGTATCTATATTTGTATTCTCTTCTATCACATCATCCACACAAATAGGAGAGATAGGAGGGGGAGCAAGTTTAGGGAAAGTATTATCATTTTCACTCTCTTGCACTAAGAGACTTTCATAACTAGGGAATGCATTGAATGAATGACTAACATGCTTATTAACTAACTTTGTCTTTACAAATTTGGAGAAAATTGAAAGTAACATTTGGAAAAAGTAATTTATGCAAACTTGAAATGCAATGTAAGGATGTAAAATGAAATGAAATTTTCAGCACAATGCAATGATCTGAAAATGAAATGTTGTGAATGCAAAATTGAAATTAAGCAGTGCATGAAATGAGCCAATTTAAGCTAGATCTAAGGAAATGCATGTTACAGAAACTCAGCCAACTGATACAAATAGGTAAGGGAAGCAAACAGAAGCTTGAAAATAGGGTTTTCAGTTCTATAAAAGGAAGTTTCAAAGGCATAAAGGGAATAAGTCACCAAGGTGGTGAATGAGTCCCAGTGGTGATTTTTTTAGAATTTTTAAACCCTAATACAAAGTAATTGCAAGCTAATTCTAGGATGATGAAGGAATCCAAAATCAGAAAAGAAAGTATTCTAAAGGTGGGTTCACCAAAATGTAAACACGGGTTTTGGTACCCTAATGTACTCTTTCACGTCTAGGGTTTTTCACCTAAAAGGAAAGGAATAGGATAAAAACTGACTATGTTCACACTCAAGATTAATTTAAAATGAATGAAATGTTCCTAGATGAGGGGTATGTGTAGGATCATAATGGAAAAAAAGGCCCTTGAGTGGCAAAAAATTCAGAAAAATCAAAGTTAAGAAACTTGACGTAAAATTTTGAATAAGTTATCAATATTATTTCAAAAATATGTAAGAATAGAATCTGTAGCAAATTGAATGCAGTTTCTAAACTACTAGGTTTATTTTTAAAAAAGAAAAATCTATTTGGTAAAAATTTGAAATTTCAATGTAGTAGTACTTAAATTTCAAGGAAAAAATAAGTAGGTGTCTATCACCATCCTAACCACAATAAAATGATAATATTTTTTATAATATTTTATATATAAGTAGAGGACTCATGTCTAGATGTGATGCATATTTTTGGTAATTTTTTTCCAAGTAAATAATTAATTATGATTTTTTATTACAACTTTTAAAAAATATAAAAAAATCGTATGTCTGACCACCTTAACTTGGTCAAAACTTCATGAAATTCAATTTTTCTTTTTTTAATCAAATAGTATGCGAAGCATAGAATGTGATGCATGTTTTGGATTCCAAAAATGTGATACCGTTTGAAAGTTATAGATGTTTTTCAATTAGCCTATCAATAAGGACTTTAGTCGTAATTCAAATAGAAAATGAATAATAATTATTTATTAAATTCAAAGTAAAACATAATTTATATTGGTGAAAAGCTAAGAATCTCCTTTAAAAACCCTTTTCATTTCATCAATTTTGGGTTAAAAATTAGTTATTAGCCACATAGCCTACAACTACCTATCATATCGCCACTTTTTGGCCCATCATGATCCTGCACATACCCTAAGATGATCTAAATGTAAAGGAATAATAAAATAGACTGATTTGGTATGCAAAACTAAGAAATGCAAAGTGTTTGAAAATACAGTGTGATATGCAAAAAGAACTAAAAACATAAACAAACAATAACAAAACTTAATGAAATTGAATGAGGTGCACCTGGAGGCTGAAAGCTGAGGTGGAGAGATTCTGGAATGCTACAAAGTTTATTGTTGAATCCCACTAGGAGTCATTCGCCATAGATGGTGAATTAGTCCACATACAGATTTATGAAAAGTCAAGGGTCAACTATGTGGGTCTTGATCTACACTTTTCTTCCTGATAAGTTACCAGATCTAAATGTAGAAAATCTAATGGTAAAGTTTTCTCCAAGCTTCAAATAGGGTTTTGTTGACTTTGAATGATCTTCGACAATTTTATGACACTTTTAAGACCCATCTCTTTGACAAATCTACATACAAGACTTGTAAAACACACATGCAAAGAGGGGAAAAAGTGTTAAGGGTTAGAGTATAGGGGTTTTCCTTGGTCAAACCCAAGTTTGGTAATCAAACCCTTAAAATTGAAATAAAATAAAGAGAGAATGATGAACAAATAACATGCAATGTCATAAACTCACCAAACCCTTGATGTTGAAGTCTGAAGATATGCTACTCCAAGATGCTTGAATGGTTGATTGAATGATTAAGTATGTTAGAATGCTATGATGGATTGAATACATGAATGAATACTTGAATGAATGGGGGTCTTAAAATGAATAGAAAAATATATATTTATACACAATTATGCCCTAATTTCTTGAAAATACATCATAGGCTGACCTTAGCTCTTAAGAAATAAAAATCCACCAGTAATTTAAATTTATTTTATTTTTGTGCCAAGAGGGACTCATTCGCCCCTAATGGTGAATGGGTCCCTCTCAAGGCATGTGAATGGGTTTTGGGAATTAATTTGTCTTAAATGATGTTTATCGGGTTTATATTTAAAAAATACACTTAATTAAGGCTTGTGAGTGCATAAAGGGGCCAAATAAAGAATAATATGTATTTATTGATGAGAAGCCTAGAAAAGCATGATAGTTTGTTACAAGACTTTACAACACTTTAAAATAAGACTTGGTAAGTGATAAAAAGGGGGTATGTAGGTGAATTATAATAAGAAAATTCTAGAAAAGTGTGAAAATGTGTTACAACAGTTCACAACACTTTTACAAGACATCATAAAGTCTTAATGATTCATAAAGATTCAAGACCTACTGTGAACGTGTGGGCCACATTGCAACATTAAATCAAGGCAAATCAAGCCAATTAAGCACAAGGAGGGACAAAACAAGAAAATGTAGAAGGGTTACTTTTTCTGTGTCCACAATTCTAAATATATTTTTATAATTTTTTTTTAATCAGATTGCATTTCTTTTTCTATCTCCTTCAAAAACTAGTTTTTATCAGTAAACACCATTTTTAAGGAGTGATGCTCATCGTATACAACATATTTTTTTTCTATCAAGACTTAAATTCTATTTTTTTTGAATTTAGATTTGTAACTACGATATCTAACAAGCTCATTTGGTTTCATAGTGTTTTATTGAATATTTTTTCCCTAATCAAGTTTCAAAGTCAAACCAATTATAATTCATAAATAGGCGGGCCGTATACAACATAGATTTTTTTGTATGTATCCAAATTGAATTTTTATTACTAGATCAAGGCCATCAAAACCTAGCCCGAACATATTTTTTAGAATTTTATTTTGATAATCTACTATTTTTCCACATGTGTAGAACAAAGAGCTTGATTTTCGGTGAAAAGCCTATGTTTAATTAAACTAAAAAAAAAAACATAATAAAACCAAAACATATTAAAATTATATTCGATGGATAGCTCGTTGCAAGGACTACCATCATCCAATTGGACTTGTGAAGTATCCTCCATTCTCATCCTCAACCCAAGCTTCAAAGGGTAATTTTTTGTAGAGATTTGGTAGGAGAGGGGGAGACGGGGGAAAAGAGGGTTCTAGTGAACCAGGGTTCGCTAGAACTAGGGGGTTCACTAGAAGCCCCCCTTCTAGTGAACCCCCCTTTAATGCAATTAAAAAATAAAACCCATTAAAGGGGGGTTCGCTAGAAGGAAGGGGGGTTCACTAAAGTGTTTTCCATCCAAAAATGAATTTTTCCTTCCTCAACGAAACCGTAAACCACTTCTAGATCATATGTTGCTGCTAGTGATAATAAGAACCAAATTGATGTCAGCTTCCCAACAAGAGAGAATATTTCACCATTTTCAATTCCATCCAATTGAGAATACTCCTTGATGACTAACCATGCCTTGTGGTCTTCAACATTATCATCAAGACAACATTTATTATTGAACACCCATTTACAACCAAAGAGTTTCTATCTTTCAGGTAAGGGTACTAAATCCCATGTATCATTTTTATTCAAAGCAACCATTTCTTCATCTAGTAATTTGCATCACACATACCCATAGCCTCTCTAATAATCCTACACTCATCAGTGCTAGCAATCAAAGAAAATATGCAACTAGAATCCAACAAAGAATAGCAAAACCTTTCAAGTTAATGCCAAACCTATCAAATTTTTATCTATCTCTCATATAAAACCTCAATGGCTAAGATTGAAGTTCTTCTACTTCAAAAAATTTAGAGTTTCTAGAGCTCTCCTCCTCATCAAGTCCAATAGGAGTGTGTAGTTCACCTTTCATCAGAGTAGGTGGAATTTGAACTACCTCCTTTTGTTTCTCCTCTTTCTTTGACTGTAGCTCAAGAGTGGAAGGTTTCATTTATCAAAAAATAACACTTCTACTATATAGAGAACCTTCTAGGCCATTGGATCCCAAAACTTGCACCCCTTCACATTGACACGATAGCTAATGAAGATACATTTGACAACCTTGTTCTCCAACTTAGACCTATTTTCAATTCGCACATGTGCATATTCCTCACAACCAAAGACTTTGATATGTCTCATCGAGGGATTTTTACTAGACCATGCCTCCATGGGTGCCTTATCAACAAAATTTGAGTAGGAGATTTGTTGATCAAATAACATGTAATGGCTACAACTTCAGCCCAAAACTTCTACTCAAGTTCAACGCCACTCAACATACTCTTAGACTTCTCTATCAATGTCCTATTCATCCTTTCTACAACTCTACTTTGTTGAGGGGTGTATAGATTTGTCTTACATGTCTTTCAATTTTGTCCTCTTTATAGAACATTGAATTTTGTCAAACAAAACTCACCACCATTGTTAGTCCTTAAACATTTAATCTTTCTCTCAATCTGATTTTCAACCAAGGATTTAAATTCTTTAAAATGACTTAACACTTTAGATTTATTTCTAAGGAAATAAAAAAATTTCCTACTTTATTCATCTATGAATGAGCCAAAATATACAAATTTGGAAATCAAAGGTACATTCAGTTAACAAAATACATCTACATGAATATAGTCCAAAACCCCATAAGACTTATGGGAAATGCATTAAAAAGAAACATGATTTTTTTTTCTATATAAATTTAATGTTTGCAAATTCAAACTTGAGATTACAATCATTGAGGCCTTCAATGAGGATTTTATTTTTTAGGGCTCTAAGATACTTCTCACCAATATGACCAATTCTTTGGTTCCATAACATTGTTTTCTTTGCAAGAAACTTCATTTCAAAGGAATGAGCACCTTTAGGTACCTAAAATGCACAACCATACAATGTAGATGCTACATATTTCTTCTATGCTTGATCTGATGGTGGGGATGAAGAATCAAAATGTCTCTCATTTGGCTTGTTAGAAGTACTATTGCATTGCACCATGTATGCATCCAACTTGTACATGGGCCCGATCCAAACACCCTTAGCCAATACCATGGGTGTGTACACCAATTTGTGACACAAAAAAGGTGCCACTTTTGTGTTTTTACCCAAAATGGAAATTTCGAGAGCACTGAATAGCTTGGATGATTGAGCCTAAGGCTTGGTATGTCAAAAATTAAAATATTTTTTGTGCTCTTCATTTGGCGAGTGCCAAATTTGGCGCTCGCCAAATGAAGTGCTCCATTTGGTGCCATTGACATTTACATATGGAAATTTACTTTCTTATACTTTAAGTTATATTTCATGTATATAGTTTCAAGATATTTGAGAGTAGTTTTAAATCTCTAGGATTTATACATTTGCAAATTCTATTTTTTGGATGATCTTGAAAATTTTAGACAGTCAAATTTCAATAATCAGTATGTCAAATTTTAGTAATTAGGAGGTCAAATAATAGTAGTCAACAAGTCGTATCATCTTTCTCTCTCACTCTCTCCTTCTCTCTCTACTCTCTATCTCTCCACTCCCTCCCCCCTCTCCCTTTTTCTCTCTCTCACATCTCTCTCACACACACCCCTCTATCTCCTCTTTATATCTGCCTTCCTCCCTCCCCTCTCTACTTCTCTCTATCTCTGCTCTCTCTACATCTCCTTCCCTCTCTACTTATCTTTTTCTCCCCTCTCCCTCTCTTTACCTACCTTTCTCTCCATCACTCTGTATCTCACCTGTCTCCCTCCCTACTTCTTTCCCTCTCTACTCTCTATCTCTCCTCTCCCTCTCTCTACCTACATCTCTCTCTCACTCTCTATCCCTCTCTTCCTGCTCTTTCTCTCTAACTCTCTCCTCTCTATCGAATAATTTTCTCTCCCTCCCTCTCACTCTCTCCTCTCTATCTCACCACTCTCTCTCT
>VDFB02000007.1:171520273-171547215 GCA_007258455.2 Sequoia sempervirens
GAGTTTAGGGTTGAGTGTTTAAGGGTTTATAGGGTAGAGGATAATGGGTAGAGGGTTTAAGGGTTGAGGGTTTAAGGTTGAGGGTAGAGGATTGAGTGTATAGGGTTGGGGGATTAGGGTCGAGGGTCCAATGTATAGGGTGTAGGGTATAGGGTTTGATGGATTAGGGTTGAAGGGTTGAGGGATTAAGGGTTAAGAGGCTTGAGGGATTAGTGTAGAGAGTTTACTAAGTGGGTTTAAGGGTTTAAGGGTTTAAGGGTTGAGGTTTTAGGATTTAGGGTTGAGTGTAGAGGTTGATGGTTTAAGGGTTGAGGGGTTTATAGATTAGTGTAGGGAGTTTTCTTGGATTTGAGGGTGTAAGGGTTGAGGGATTAGTGTTGAGGGATTAGGGTTTAGGGTATAAGGTATTGGGTTGAGGGTAGAGGGAAGATGGTGTAGGGTTTAATGGTTAGGGTTTTTTGTTTAAGGGTCTAAGGGTTTAGGGTTTAGGATTGAGGGATTAGGGTAGAGAAGGAGGGTAGAGGGTAGAGGATTGAGGGTAGAGGGTAGAGGGTTTAGGGTTTAAGGGTTTAGGTTTTAGGGTTTAGAGTTGAGTGTTTAGGGGTTTATAGGGTAGAGGGTAGTTGGTAGAGGGTTTAAGGGTTGAGGTATTAGGGTTGAGGGTTGAGGGTAGAGGGTAGAGGGTTTAAGGGTTGAGGGTTTAAGGTTTAGGGTTGAGTGTTTAAGGGTTTATAGGGTAAAGGGTAGTGGGTAGAGGGTTTAAGGGTTGAGGGTAGAGGATTGAGTGTATAGTGTTGGAGGATTAGGGTCGAGGGTCCAATGTATAGGGTAGATGGTATAGGGGTTGACAGATTAGGGTTGAAGGGTTGAGGGATTAAGTGTCAAGAGGGTTGAGGGATTAGGGTAGAGAGTTTACTTAAAGGGTTTAAAGGTTTAAGGGTTGAGGGATTAAGGGTCAAGAGGTTTGAGTGATCAGGGTAGAGAGTTTACCAAGTGGGTTTAAGGGTTTAAGGATTATGGTTGAGGGTAGAGGATAGAGGATTGAGGGTAGAGGGTAGAGGGTTTAGGGTTTAAGGGTTGAGGTTTTAGGGTTTAGGGTTGAGTGTTTAAGGGTTTATAGGATAGAGGGTAGTTGGTAGAGGGTTTAATGGTTAAGGGTCAAGGGTAGAGAGTTAAGGGTTAAGGATAGAGGGGAGAGAGATAGGAGTGAGTGAGTGAGATAGAGAGACTTGAGTGAGGGAGAGGGGGTAGGAGGGAGATTATTGAGAGAGATAGAGGGAAGCGGGTTAAGAGTAGAGTGTTTCAAGTTTAAGGGTTTCAGGTTTAAGGGATTAGGGTTTAAGGGTTAAGGGTTTAGGTTTAAGGCTTTATGGTTTACACTTAAGGGTAGAGGGTTAAGGGTAGAGAGTAGAGAGATAGGATTGAGTGAGTGAGAGAGAGACTTGAGTGAGGGAGATTGGGTAGGAGGGAGAGAATTGAGAGAGATAAAGGGTAGAGCGTTAAGAGTAGATTGTTTTGGGTTTAAGGGTTTAGAGTTTAGGGTTTACGATTAAGGGTATAGGGTAGAAGGGAGAGAGATCAAATAAGTGAGTGAGTGAGAGATAGGGAGTTGAGAGAGGGAGAGGGTGGGAGAGAGTGAGTGAGAGAGAGAGAGATAGAGAGAGGGAGGGAGTGGGAGAGAGTGAGTGAGTGAGAGAGAGGGAGAGAGAGGGAGTGAGCGAGTGAGTGAGAAAGAGAGACTTGAGTGAGGGAGAGGGGGTAGGAGGGAGAGAATTGAGAGAGATAGAGGGTAGAGGGGAGATAGATCAAATGGGTGAGTGAGTGATAGGTAGTTGCAAGATGAGGGAGAGGGTATAGGGGTTGAGAGATGAGGGAGAGACTAGAGAGATAGATGGAGGGAGTGGGAGAGAGATAGAGGGTAGAGGATAAAGGGTATAAGGGTTAAGGGTAGAGGGTAGATGGGGAGAGAGATAGAATTAGGGTTTAAGGGTTGAGGGTATAGGGGTTAAGGATTTAGGGTAGAGGGGAGAGAGATCGAAGGAGTGAGTGAGTGAGAGAGAGGGAGTTGAGAGAGGGAGAGGGTATAGGGGTTGAGAGATGAGGGAGAGACGAGAGAGAGAGTGAGGGATTGAGAGAGAGTGAGTGAGAGAGAGGGAGAGGAAAGGAGAGAGAGAGGGAGTGAGTGAGTGAGTGAGTGAGAAAGAGAGAGTGAGTGAGTAAGAGAGGAGTGAGTGAGAGAGAGAGAGGGAGCTGAGAGAGGGAGATGGGGTAGGGGTTGAGAGATGAGGGAGAGACTCGATAGAGAGAGAGGGAGGGAGTGGGAGAGAGATAGATGATATAAGGGTTAAGGGTAGAGGTTAGAGGGGGAGAGAGATAGAATTAGAGTATAAGGATAGAGGGAAGAGAGATAGAATCAAGGTATATAGGGTATAGACAAAGAGAGAAAATAAATCTATTAAAAAACCAACTTTCTCATAACACAAGCGTGTTTTGAAGTAGAGATATGGAAGTTTTAGGAAGAAATAATGTGTTCGCATTATAACGTGAGAATTTTTTTTGTTGCACTAAAAATGGTAAAAAAACTCAATATACCTGTGATCTCAAGGCCCACATTCCACACATTCTCTTGGTTCTGTACATGCTCTGACAAAAAGTAGCTTTTTGATGATGTTGTGAAGTGTGCATGCATGTTTTTCACATTCCACCACTTTTTCATGATCTTTCTACCACCTTTGCATGAAATAGTAGATTTTTCACATTGAAATACATATAATATCAATTCAAGTTTGAATTCCATTGAAAAATGATATACAATTGAAGTTTGGAGGGGAACAAGATTTTCAAAAAGTCAAATTGTTGATGAGTTTGAAGAAAGAAGAAGCTAAGGCTACATAATTGGGTTGAACTCCTCCATTTTAAACTCTAGTTTTTTAGGTATGTGAAGTCTTTACACATTTTCTTTCATTCTATTATGGCTTCCTTTCATTTTTGTTATTTTGCATATTCCATGTTGATCATTGTTTGTTTGTCATTATAACCTTAGGTTGTCAATGCACATTTTAAATTACACAATTCTATACACTTGCCAATTACATTTTTAAACCTCATCACTTTTATTTGTGATATATTTTAAATGTTTCCTTGATTAGTCTACCTACAAGGGATTCTAACCCTTCTCTCCACTATTAGAAGACTCTTTATTGAAGGCTAAGTTAGCAACATGGGGAAAGGTGCAACCTATCTTGCAATCATGGCTCAAAATGGAAGCATGGAAAAAGAATTTGAATTGTGATGCAACTAGGGGAGGTCCTGCAACACAAATGAACACAAAAAATCAACCAACAAAATAATTCAGAAGTCACAATTCTCAAAACTCTTCACTTTTCACCAAATCAAAACTCTTCCTTGTAGCATTTCCAACTCATTCAATCAGGTATTTCTTCTCAATAATATTATTTTAGACCAAGAATTAAACCATTTCAAATAACCTTCAGGGTACACAATCACATGCCAACAAACCACAATTGGTTACTTTGTAACAACTTTCTCAAATAAGGCTTTCTACGCTAACTAGGCCTCAAATTAGGACACTTTAGCAAAGAAACTTATCTTGAAACTTGACCAAAACCTCCAAACACATGTGGGAAGCAATTTATATGTATTCAAACCAAAGAATTCACAATTAGTTCTCAGAAATTCATCCACCAAGTTGTGAAAACCAAAAACCCTCTTTTTAAGCCAAATAACCTAGGGCTTATTGGAAAACACACTTACCAACCTTATCAAAACATGCCACCACATCAAACAAGTCTAAGATGGCCCGCAAAAACTCCATTCAACAAGAAACAATGCTTCCCTAACACAATACTCACTTTAGCATGTCAAAACCTCTCAAATTCACATTGAAAACACCAAATTTCACTCTAGGGCTTCATGCCCAACTCAACTCTTGACCTCCCCTACACACAATCAACATTCCCACACCTTTTTAGTGATTTTTCAGATCCATTCCTCAAGTTAGAGTTATAACTGTGAGAGGAATGGATCAAAACACCATTTCAAATGACTTTTAAACCTTAAAATTGTGAGTTCAGGCCAGTCTAAAAAATGGTTGACATGGTAGGGGCAGCGTATGCCTCATAGAAATGGGGTGTCACGGTGATGTACTCACCGTGACACCCCATTTCTATGAGACATATGCTACCCCTACCTTCTCAACCATACCACATTGGCGAGCTAGTGAGTGAGCTAGCTTGCCAACACTCCACTAGCATGCCAATGCGGTAGGGTTGAGAAGGTAGGGGCAACATGTGCCTCATATAAATGAGGCCATGGTGTCATGGCACTGTATTTCTATGAGGCATATGTTGCCCCTACCTTCTCAACCTCGTTGCATTGGCAAGCTAGTGAGTGAGCTAGCTTTCCAACACTCCACTAGCTTGCTAATGCGATAGGGTTGAGAAGTTAGGGGAAGTGTATGCCTCATAGAAATGGGGTGCCATGGTGATGATCATCATGGCACCCCATTTCTATGAGGAATACGCTACCCCTACCTTCTCAACCCTGCTGCATTGGCAAGCTATTGAGTCAGCTAGCTTGACAACACTCCACTAGCTTGCTAATGCGGTGGGTTAAGAAGGTAGGGACAGTGTATGCCTCATAGAAATGGGGTGCCACGGTGATAGGTTGCCATGGTGATGTATCACTGTGGCACCCCATTTCTATGAGGCATACACTTCCCCCACCTTCTCAACCCTACCGCATTGGCAAGCTAGTGAGTGAGCTAGCTTGCCAATGCGGTAGGGTTGAGAAGGTCAGGGCAGTGTATGCCTCATAGAAATGGGGTGCCACAAAAATGATACATCACCATGGAACCCCATTTCTATGAGGCATACACTTCCCATCACCATGGTACCCCATTTCTATGAGGCATATGTTGCCGCTACCTTCTCAACCCTACCGCATTGGCAAGCTAGTGAGTGGGCTAGCTTGCCAACACTCTACTAGCTTACCAATAGGGTATGGTTGAGAAGGCAGGGGCAACATGGTAGCAACCTAGGTGGTGAAGATCCCAACCAACTCAAAATGATCAGACTGAAACAACAAACCAGACCCTGCACCACCTTTGTCTATGCTAGAAATAGTCTTGTACAAGATGATTATAAGTATTTTTTATGAAGCCTTGAATGACCTATATTTCATTTATTTGAATGGAAAAATACTTTAGGAACTAATATTCATCTAATTAGCATGCTATAGGTAAAATTATCCACCATGCCGAAGAATCAATGAAGGAATAAACTAACAGACGAAGAGTATGAAACCTTCAAAGCAAGGAGATAGAACGGGTGGTGGCATATCATGAAAAGAAGAAATTGGGTACTATTGATGAAAACAAGCCAACTGAAGAGGAACCTCAACCATCAAAAAGAGAACAAGATTTGGCAGCACAAAGGACACGAATGTGAAAGCATCATGCTAAGACAAATTTAGATACCGTAGTTGGAGACACACCCTCTACGGAATTTTGAAATGTAAAATGTACGTAAAAGGTCATGTGATACACTTAATATGATGCTTTGTGGATTGATGCAATAGTAGGAGGCCTACAACACACAAAGTCACAATTCCAATCTGCAAGCACAACTGTCAAGCAATAAACTCCTCACAATTTCATCATTTCTTCAAAATCACTTTTTTCCCTTGTAGCACTAGGAATCAACTTCATTGGGTAACTTATCTCAATGACACCTCATTAGTCCATGACATGAAGCTCTTTAGGGACCCATTTGAACAAAATTTGACATAATCAAAATCCACCTATGATCACTTCAGACCAGAGCACTCAAATTTCACCTTTTCACTATTTTAGGCTTCTAATTAGCCTATTTTTCCAAAGCAACTATACTTGAAACTTATCCAAACCCTAACAAACCTTGGGGCAACAATTTAAATGTGTCAAAACCTACAAAAATACAATAAGATCTCTGACATACCACTGTACAAAGGGTAATCCATAAAACCCTAGGGGTTTATTGAAAAATTCACTTCCCAATCTACCCAAAACACAAAACCTCTTCAAACAAGCTTAATCAAACATGAAATAATGTTTCCTTCTTGCAAAACTCACTTTGGTCCACCAAAACCTCCACTTTTCATGAGGAAAACTCATATTTTCACATTAGGGCATTACACCCAATGCAATATCAGACCTTCCCTTCACAAATAAGCTTGAAACCACCTATTCCCAACTAAAACAATCCCATTCCACTAATCATAGTAGTCATAGGGCGTGGAATGGGAAAAATTTAAATTTATGTGACTTTGACACCCCAAAAATAGGGTTAATAGGGTAGATTAAGAAAATATGAGATAAAACTCCATAAATTTAAAATAAGACTCTCAAAACTTCTACAAATGCAAGTTAACACATGCTATAAGAGATTTCCATAGTTTTCAAGTCAAAACACCCCTGTACGAGATCGTACAAGTCTGCCAAGAATGGAAAAATATAGAAAATCTCATAAAAAATAGTGCTAATCAACTTTTATTGCTTAAAATCTTCAAGATCCCCCTCTCATTGAGTCTTTACATTATATTTATAATGTTTCTACTTCAAACTAAACTTTTCCAATGGATCTAACTACCTTTTGAACTCTTTAACTGTTTGATCCCTTAAGAGTCCAAATTTTGAAATGGCTACAAACTTCAACATGTTGTTACTTGGATACCGTGATGCTTAAAAACTTCTTGTCTGATCCTACAAGATCATGATGGATGCTTCTACAAAATCCTCTCTTGGTTTTGGCTATCTAAGAATGGTTTTTCCGTGGCAGCAGATTTTCACTTGATGGAAAAAGTGTTAAATGCAAGCAGTGCAAAGTTGCAAAGTGGTGAAAATTTCATTCTACAACTTGTGTGACCAAATAGACTATTCCAACACGTCTGAATAGGTATTTTTATTGTAGGTATGGTCCTCTTTCTCACCCAAACACGTGAAATCGCTCCATGCTATGTTCAACCATATCAATTCCTTAAGAGTCCAAAGTGCAAAATGGTTGCAAAATTCAAGATGTTGTTACCCAGATACCATGATGCTTAGAAGCTTCTTTTCTGATCCTACAAGATTGCATTGGGACCCTCTACAAAATCCTTTCTCGATTTTGGCTATCTCAGAGTGGTTTTTCCGTGGTGGTGGATTTTTACTTGATGGAAAAAGTGTCGAGTACAAGTAGTGAAAAGTTACAAAGTGGTCCAAATTTCGTTCTGCAACTCGTGTGACCAAACAGACTGTTCCAACGCATTTGAATAGGTATTTTTACGCTAGGTATGATCCTCTTTCACAGCCAAACATGTGGAATCGCTCTGAGCTACATTCAACTGGATTGATCCCTTAAGAGTCCAAAGTGCAAATTGGCTACAAACTTCAACATGTTGTTACTCAGATAATGTGACACTTAGAAACTTCTCATCTAATCCTACAATATTGCATTGGGACCCTCTACAAAATATCTCTCAATTTTGGCTATCTTAGAGTGGTTTTCCTGTGGCGGCGAATTTCCACTTGATGGAAAAAGTGTCAAATGCAAGCAATGCAAAGTTGCAAACTGGTACAACTTTTTTTTACAACTCGTCTAACCAAATGGACTGCTCCAACGCATTTGAATAGGTATGTTTACACTATACATGGTCCTCTTTCGCACTCAAACACGCGGAATTTCTCTGAGCTACATTCAACCGGATCAATTCCTTAAGAGTCCAAATTACAAAATGGTTACAAACTTTAGCATGCTATCACTTGGATACCATGATGCTTAGAAACTTCTTGTCTAATCCTACAGGATCATGTTGGGACCCTCTACAAAAACCTCTCTCAGTTTTGGCTATCTCAGAGTGGTTTTCCCGTGGCAACATATTTTCACTTGATGGAAAAAGTGTCAAATGCAAGCAGTGCAAAGTTGCAAAGTGGTGCAACTTTCATTCTACAACTCATGTAAAAAAATGGGCTATTCCAATGTGTCTAAATAAGTATGTTTCTAGGCATGGTCCTCTTTCGTTCCCAAACACACGGAATCGCTCCGGGCTACGTTCAACCGGATCGATCCCTAAAGGGTCCAAAGTGAAAAATGGTTGCAAACTTCAGCATGTTGTTACTTGAATACCATGACACTTAGAAACTTCTTGTATTATCCTACATGATCATTTTTGGCTCCTCTAAAAAAACCTCTCTTGGTTTTGGCTATGTCAGAGTGGTTTTCTCGTGGCCATGGATTTTCACTTGATGAA
Organism: Sequoia sempervirens; assembly: GCA_007258455.2. Lineage (NCBI taxonomy): Eukaryota > Viridiplantae > Streptophyta > Pinopsida > Cupressales > Cupressaceae > Sequoia > Sequoia sempervirens. The sequence goes on from VDFB02000007.1 coordinate 171,528,560, forward strand.
AAAAGTGTCAAATGCAAGTAGTGCAAAGTTGCAAAGTGGTGCAACTTTCGTTCTGCAACTCGTGTGACCAAATAGACTATTCCAACACATCTAAATAGGTATTTTTATACTAGGAATGGTCCTCTTTTGCACCCAAACATGCCGAATTGCTCTGAGCTATGTTCAACTGGACTGATCCCTTAAAGGTCCAAAGTGCAAAAGGGAAGCAAACTTCAGCATGATGTTACTTGGATATTGCGACACTTAAAAAATTCTCATCTAATCATATATAATCATGTTGGTCCCCTCTACAAAAACCTCTCTCAGTTTTGGCTATTTGGGAGTGGTTTTCCCAAGGCAGAGGATTTTCACTTGATGGAAAAAGTGTCAAATGCAAGCAACAAAAAGTTGCAAAGTGGTGCAACTTTCGATTTGCAACTTGTGTGACAAAACAGACTGTTCCAATGCATCTGAATAGGTATGTTTATGCTAGGCATGGTCCTCTTTCACACTCAAACACAAGGAATCGCTTCGAACTATGTTCAGCCGAACCAATCCCTTAAGGGTCTAAAGTAAAAAATGGTTGCAAAATTTAGCATGTTGTTACTCAGATACCATGGCACTTACAAACTTCTCGTTTGATCCCACAAGATTACATTGTGCCCCTCTACAAAAGCCTCTCTTGGTTTTGGCTATCTCAGAGCGGTTTTCCCATGGCGGAAAATTTTCACTTGATGGAAAAAGTGTCAAATGCAAGCAGTGGAAAGTTGTAAAGTGGTGCAACATTCATTTTGCAACTTGTGTGACCAAATGGACTATTCCAATGCATTTGAATAGCTATGTTTATACTAGGAATGGTATTCTTTTGCACCCAAACATGTAGAATCACTCTAAGCTATGTTCAACCAGACCGATCCTTTGAGGGTCCAAATTGCAAAAGGGAAGAAAACTTTAGCATGTTGTTACTTGGATACGGTGATGCTTAGAAACTTCTTGTCTAATCCTATAGGATCATGTTGGGTACCTCCAAAAAAACTCTCTCGGTTTTGGCTATCTCAGAGTGGTTTTCCCATGGCGACATATTTTCACTTGACGGAAAAAGTGTCAAATGCAAGCAGTGCAAAGTTGCAAAGTGGTGCAACTTTCATTCTGCAACTCATGTGACCAAACAGACTGATACAACACGTCCAAATGGGTATCCTTACACTATTCATGGTCCTCTTTCACACCCAAACACATGGAATCGCTCTGAGCTACGTTCAATCAGACCGATCCCTTAAGGGTCCAAAGTGCAAAAGGGAAGAAAAATTTGATGGGCTATTACTTAGAAACTGTGATGCTTACAAACTCTTTGTCTGAGCCTACAAGATCATGTTGGGCCCCTCTACAATAACCTCTCCCAGTTTTTGTTATCTCGGAGTTGTATTTCTGTGGTGTCCAATTTTCACTTGATGGAAAAAGTGTCAAATTGAAGCAGTGTAAAGTTGCAAAGTGGTGCAACTTTCATTTTGCAATTCGTGTGACCAAAATAACTGCTCCAACATGTATCGATAGGTGGGTTTATGCTAGGCATGGTCCTCTTTCATACCCAAACACATGGAATTGATCTGAGGTACGTTCAATCAACTTGATCCCTTATGATGGCATGCAAAACAATGGAAAAAAGAAACATACACATGACAGTTGAGAAGTCTGAGTATTCCACACAAAAAGCATATAATCATTGGTGCAAAGCACCTTGTTCCTCCATTTGATGAAGAAGGTCTAGTTCTGTGGTTTTAGTCATTATAATGTCAAATAAGGCCATGATAGGCCATTTTTTAATCTTGCTTTTAGTTTTGAGTTAGTGTGGGGGTCATTTGAGTCAATTATTTAAGTACGAATAAGAAAATAACATTGGTAAAGGAATTGGAAGAGATTACTAATGCTTCCCCTATTCAAAATTTAGAATTTAGGCCTTAAAAGCAAGGCTAGACGAGGTGAAAAGAGTAAATTTCTTGACAATAAGTTAGAATAGGTTAGAAATAGGGTGAGGTTGTGGAGTTTGATGTGTTCAAACAGTCTACAAGGACAAGGGAGGTCAAAAGTATGTTATGGAATGATGCCGTAATTGGGAATAGAGGGGTTTTGAATGAAAAAGAGAGGTGTGAGGGAGTAAAAGTGGGTAAAGTCAAGGGGCAACATAATTTGGTAAATGTTGCCCAATGGTGACGCATCAAGAACATAACAATTCATTTTGCTCTATCAGGATTATGCTGTGAAAATATTTAAAGACTATTGAAGATAAGTGTTTGTATGATAATGTGTCAAGAAGTTAACTACTTCACCTACTCTGAATATTATGTTTTGGAAGTGTTGTGAAGATTATGTATCCTTTGCTTAATTGAGTTGTTCCAATCAAAGGATTAAATATATTGGAATCTTTTTATGAATCATTTCATGGAAAAGCAATTGAAAACATGTTTTTTTCTTTTGGATAAAGTTGTTTAGCATCAATCAATTAATATTCAAGACAAACCATGAAGGACCACAATGATCAAAGCTAGGGCTAACCAATTAGTATACACACGAATACATAGTATACAAAAATTAATACAAAGTATATGCACGAATACAAGGTATATGCATGAAAACACGTAAGTCGCAAAGTATACATTGGAACACACGTAAGTTGTAAAGTATACACTTGAATACACATAACTCATATCTATTGAACCATCAATTTGGAATGCAAATATGGATACCATTGATAAAAAAAAATTGTATTAACCAAATATCTATGTAGGCATACATCAATATATGTTGATATAAGTATGAAATATAGGTACAAAATATGCATATAGGCTTATGAGAATGCCATATAGGCATACAATGTCAAATATATCAAATACAAAATATGTACAAAACTGCAATGTAGGCATACAACAAAGGGCTCTGGAATCAAAAGTCATTGCTCTCCATGCTCTAGAAATAAATTCTTTCCCTTTGCTTGTCGATTGGATGACAATAGGTCTATCACTCATTTGTGTTGTGCTCAAGGAGTGCTCCTATTGCTCCTCCTAGTGTTTAGTTCATGGTGAAGTTTTAAGTATTACAATAAGAAGTAAAGACATTAATATATATAAATTACATTATAAAAAATGATATATTTAACAAAATAATCACTTACTTCCATCTCATGATCTCTCTCCATGAGGGAAATATTCACATGCCCATGTTGAGGTGTGCTCAAGCCCTGTATAAACCATCCAAATAGAAATTAAACTATGAATCAATAATAGTTTGATTTTTCACTAATAACATCTATAACAATGAATGTAAATTCAAATTTACTAATTTTATTTATACCTCCCTTGTTAGAGCCATCGAGGATTGTATAGCAGATGAAACACAATCTCCATTGCACTCGTTACATTCGAAGGTGTTTCAGCTTGCAGAAAATAAAAAATAAAACAAGAAATTATTCAATCACCAAAACTATAATACCGATCCATGTCATGACTTATAATGTACGAGATAATGAACAAAATTTGGAGTACTTATTAAACTATATATTTATGATTCTCATGGTTACTATTTTCCCTATCCATATCTTATTCAAAAGGACATGTTTTTAGGCTTTTACCCATAGTAGCAAGTCGCTGAACCGTTTGATCAAATGATTTCATAGACATGTACGATAATTTGGGTGACATAGAGAAGGTAGTGAACTATTTTAAAAAATGCCTCAAAGAAATGGTGTCTCATGGTGATGGAATGTCATTACAAACAAATGCACATCATGGCATTCCATCACCATAAGATTGCATTTCTTTCAGGAATTTTTTTAGAAAGTTCATTGCCTTCGAGCTATGGTATTATTGCTTACTATTATGCTTTGATAGATATTTTTCCAAGCATCCATAGTTTGTTGGAAAGCACCTATTTTAGGATTTTAGCCATAGCTACAAGGAAGTGAGTAGTTTGATAAAATGCTTTGGTACACATCTATGGAAACTGAGGTATCACAGAAAAGGTGGTGAGTTGTTTGAGGAAATGCCTTGAAGAAATGTGGCCTCATGGTGAAGTAATTGCATCACTGCTTATGTTGACTTTCTAAACATCTATATTGTAGTTGAAATTTGTCATCTATCAACATCTAGTTATTAGTTATGGAATGTGAAGTAATGCTTTGAGTTTGAATGATGTGCAATGCAACGTAATCAATGATATGAATATAAACTACACAAATCTATTAACTACAATTCATTAGTTAAACTCTTTATTCTATTACCTGCTTGTAGGTTTGAGTAAATTTACTAGCATTAGGAGGTGTTCCCTGGAAACCTCCAATATTAACTTGTTCAACATCCAAAATCACATATTAAAATACCATTCATTAAACAATGCTATTAACATGTAATACATTTATAATTTTTTACTAGTTACATACCCCACCAATAGGTGTACTACAAAAATAAGTAGGTGGAGGGCTAGTGTATCCAATCTCAACACTGTGACCCTACAATTTTATTAAAATCATAAAACTAAATTAGTGAATCTTGCATTTCAAAATTTAAATTTAATAAATTATATTCAATGAACATGCTAAATTTTACCTAACTATCAATGCCATATGCCTCATGCAAAAATTTCAATTGCCCTCTCCATCTCCATAGTTGTAGATAGATCCTGCGTAGCAGGTTCCTGAGTGTTGGTGGGGTTATATGAACAAGTCACCTCACAACATTGACACACATGGCTTCAAAGGCCACCACTCAAAGACACCCTTGGATGGTGATGTAGAATAGGGCTAGTATGATGGATGACACTCTAGGTCAAAGTGTTGATTGCCTACAATGTATCTACATCAGCACTCTCCTTCACGACATAAGGCATGATAACGTGCTCACGAGGTGGCCTAGCAAGATCTCATCTCTCTTGCTACGTAGGATCCTGTTCTGCATCGGGTCTATCCTGAGCCGATGCCCCACCTCTTCCCTAGAAGTCCCTCATCAAATAATTTGGGATTTTGTTCAATATGAACTCGCTGTATAGTTTCCTAAGGAAATACTATGGTACTTCACAATTGTGGGTAATCAAAGACCATGTACCACCTATCATAAAAATAGTTCCTAATTTGTTGGTGATGACACCGATGAATAAGAAACCTCTTCACATTGAGGGTAAGATTCAAATTTGTGTGTGGATTAGTGAATAATGAGCACAAATCACCTTTTGTAATTTTTAAATCCTTTACATCTCTATATGATAGTTTATCCACATAATAAGCCCTAGCCGCCTGCCTCCTACATTTCCATCCAGTTATTTTTTTGCTTATTGAATCTACATTTTTTAACATATCTTTCAATGAACTTGCTAGGGTCACTCTCTTTGTAGTTGAACCATTTGGATCACTCAACCTACTAGTTAAATCCTCAATTTTATTTTTTTTGTTCTCAATTTCACTCATCAAATTGTGTTGAGTTCTAGGAGGGTGTTGAGTGATTGGTGGATGAGGTTGTTGTTGTGGTTGATTTTGTTCTTGAGGATTTGGTTGATCTTCTTGTTGAGGATTTTGAGGGTTTGTAGGTTGATTTACATCTCCTACAAATTCAAAAAAAATATATCAAATACAACCTAAAACTATCAAATTCAAAACAAAAAGCAAACAATCCTTACCTCTCACACCTCGTCGTTATGGCACCATCCTTGCAAAGAAATAGGAACCCTTGGTGAATATTTTTGCACAATGCCTCCTCTTAGAACGTGAGTGTGAAAATTGGGGGTTTTGGTCGCGGGCACAAAAAAAAATAGTTAAAATGCAGAATGAATAACTTTCACTTTTTTCTTTTGCTTTTAACATGTCATAATGTGAAGCACATTATAATGTGCCCGCGTTATAACGTGCTAGCATTATGGGATCATTGTGACTGAGCCTCAGGCTCGACACCCCAAGCCATAACGTGAGAGAATTATGACTTTTCAAAACTTTTTTTTGAAAGTGGCCACAAATTGGCTACCCATCTCCATGCACCCGCCCATGAGGACTATGAGGTCCTTCAACCACTTTGTAGACCTGAGATTCAAGATGGGGCTAGGTGAGCCTGTTTTTGGGACCTACACTATACCTCAGGAAGCTCTCTGCCTAAGGACAAAAGTATGGTTGCAAGACAACAGTGCAATGCATTGGCGTCTCTCAGGTGTGTTGACATCCATACGACTAGAGTACCAAAAGTACAATGAGAACTACCAGAAAATGAGTCGAAACCCTAGCTAATCACTTCCAAAGGGCCAAAACAAAGCTATGAAGTAGGCAAGATATGAACAAATATGATAAAGCAAATATAGAAGAGTTAGGGTGGAAAGAATGACCTCACAAAGGTATTCATTCACCAGCTAGCTACAAATGCATGTCCACCTGCACACAAGAAAGAGGGAAATTTTTTGGGGCTATATAGGGGCTTGCCTTAGTTAGACCCTTGTTTTGGTGTTTCCACCTGCACAGCTAGCCAAATTTGCAACAATGGAGAAATATATGATAAATAAGGAAATGAAGTAAAGAACACAAAAAAACTACAAAGTATTAAGGTGCTACCCACCAAATCATAGAGGCGAGCAGTGAAAATGCTTACCACCTCCTCCAAGAGCTAACTAGCTAATGGAGGATAAAATGAGAGGACTCAAGTCCTTATTGCAATGGTGTTTGTTCAACACTTTCTCTATGGAGTTGATGGAGTGTTGTTGCTGCTATGGAGTTCTAGAGTGCTACTAAAAGTGCTTGAGAATGCAAGAGGATGCTAGAGCTTGTGAAGAAGATGGATTGAATTCTTAGAGGATGTGTAGAAGATTGCTATAGGGTGAAATGAATGAATGAAGAATGAATTTGAAGGGAGAGAATGAAGAAAATGACTGGGCAGGTGCATGGAGATGGGTAGCCAATTTGTGGCCACTTTCAAAAAAAAGTTCTGAAAAGTCATAATGTGAGCACGTTATAATGTGCTCGCGTTATGGCTTGGTGTGCCAAGCCTGAGGATAGGACACAACGATCCCATAACATAAACACGTTATAATGTGCTCGCGTTATGACATGTTAAAAGCAAAAATAAAGTGAAACTCATTCATTCTTCATTTCGATTGTTTTCTTTGTTGTGCCCACGACCAAAACCCCCATTTTTCATGCTCACATTCTAGCAGGAGTTATTGTGCAAAAATATTCACCAACAGTTGCTATTTCTTTGCAAGGATAGCACCACAATGACAAGGAGGTGTGAGAGGTAAGGATTGTTTGATTTTTATTTTAAATTTGTTAGTTTTGGGTTGAATTTGTTAGTTTTAGGTTGTATTTGATATATATTTTTTTGAATTTGTAGGAGATGCAAATCAACCTACAAACCCTCAAAATCTTCAACAAGAAGAGCAACCAAATCCTCAAGAACAAAATCATCAACAAGAAAATCAACCTCAAAACAATAACCTCCATCAATCACTCAACACCCTCCTGACACTCAACAAAATTTAATGAGTGAAATTGAGAACAACAAAAAATAAATTAAGGATTTAATCGAGGATTTAATCAGTAGGTTGAGTGATCCAAATCGTTCAACCGTAGAAAGAATGACCCTAGCAAGTTCATTGAAAGATATGTTAAAAAATGTAGATTCAATTAGAAAATAAATAACTGGATGGCAAGATAGGAGGCAGGTGGCTAGGGCTTACTATGCGGATAAACTATCATATAAAGATGTAAAGGATTTAAAAATTACAAAAGGTGATTTGTGCTCATTATTCACTAACCCACACACAAATCAAAATCTTACCCTCAATGTGAAGAGGTTTCTGATTCATTGGTGCCACCACTAATAGATTAGGAACTATTTTTATGATAGGTGGTACATGGTCTTTGATTACCCACCATCCAACAATTGTGAAGTCTTGCAGTATTTTCCTAGGAAACTATACTGTGAGTTCATATTGAACAAAATCCCAAATTATTTTGGGATGAGGGACTTCCAGGGGAGAGATGGGGGGTCAGCTAAGGATAGACCTAGTGTATAGCTGGATCCTACACAACAAGGGAGACAAGCTCTCGCTAGGACACCTCGTGAGCACATTGTTATTCCTTCCATTGCGAAGGAGATTGTTGATGTAGAGACATTGTAGGCGATCAACACTTTGACCCAAAGTGTCATCCATCATACTAGCCCTATTCTACAATGCCATCCAGGGGAGTCTTCAAGTGGTGGCCTTCAAACCCATGTGTGTCAATCTTCCGAGGTGACTTGTTCATATGACCCCACCAAAACTCAGAAGGGTGCTACACAGGATCCATATGTAGCTATGAAGATGGAGAGGGCAGCTAACATTTTTCATGAGGCGTATGGCATTGATAGTCAAGTAAAATTTAGCATGTTCATTGAATTTAATTTATTAAATTTTGATTCTGAAATGCAAGATTAACTGATTTAGTTTTATGATTTTAATAAAATTGTAGGGTCACAGTGTTGAGACTGGATACACCAGCCCTACACCTACTTATTTCTGCAGTACACCTATTAGTGGGGTATGTAACTAGTAAACAATTATAAATTTATTACATGTTAATAGCATTATTTTATGAATGGTATTTTAATATGTGATTTTGGATATTTAACAGGCTAATATTGGAGGTTTTCAGGGAACACCTCCTAGTGCCAGTGGATTTACTCAAACCTACACGTAGGTAATAGAATGAAGAGTTTAACTAATGAATTGTACTTAATAGATTTGTTTAGTTTATATTCATATAATTGATTACGTTGCATTGTACATCATTCAAACTCAAAGAATTACTTCACATTCCATAACTAATAACTAGATGTTAATAGATGAAAAAATTTCAACTACAATATAGTTGTTTAGAAATTCAACATAAGCAGTGATGCAATTACTTCACATAGCATAAGTAATAAGTCTAGGAGTAGCTTCCATTTGCATTTGTTTGTCATGGCATTCCATGAGACCACTTTTTACTGCTTGACATCTTTTCAAATAGTTCACTTTTTACTTTTTTCTTGTCATGGAGGAATGTGCTTGCAAAGGTGCACCTGCACAAAAAACTATGGATGCTTGGAAAAAGTCTATCAAAGCATAATAGTAAGCAATAGAATAGATAGTGAAGTTACTAGTTTGAAAAAATTCCTCGAAGAAACATGGTCTCATGGTGATGGAATTCCATTCCATCACCATTACACCACATTTCTTTGAGGCATTTCTTCAAAAACCTCACTACCTTTTCTATGATACCACATTTTCCATACATGTGTACCAAAGCATTTTATCAAACTACTCACTTCCTTGCTTGTTTGGCTAAAATCCTAAAATAGGTGCTTTCCAACAAACTATGGATGCTTGGAAAAATATCTATCAAAGCATAATAGTAAGCAACAATACCATAGAGAAGGCAATGAACTTTCTGAAAAAAATACTGAATGAAATACAGTCTTATGGTGATGGAATTCCATGACGTGCATTTGTTTGTAATGGAATTCCATCACCAGGAGACCCCATTTCTTTGAGGCATATTTTCAAATAGTTCACTTCCTTCTCTATGCCACCATAGTTATCGTACATGTCTACGAAAGTATTTGATCAAATGGTTCACCGACTTGCTGCTATGGGTAAAAGCCTCAAAACACATCCTTTCAAACAAGATATGGATAGGGAAAATAGTAAGCATGATAATTAGAAATATATAGTTTAATAATTACTCAAAAATTTGTTCATTATCTTATACATTATAAGTCATGACGTGGATCGCTATTGTAGATTTTGTGATTGAATAATTTGTTGTTTTATTTTCAGATGTTGCAAGCTAAAACACCTTTGAATGTGACGAGGGAAATGGAGATCGGTGTTTCAACTACTATACAATCCTCGATGGCTCTAACAGGGGAGGTATCAGGAAAATTAGTAAATTTAAATTTAGATTTGTTGTTATAGATGTTAGTTAGTAAAAAATCAAACCATAATTGATTCATAGTTTAATTTCTATTTGGATGGTTTATATAGGGCTTGAGCATGCCTCAACATGGGTGTGTGAATATTTCCCTCATGGAGAGTGATCATGAGATGGCGGTAAGTGATTATTTTGTTAAATATATCATTTTTATAATATAATTTCTATATATTAATGTGTTTACTTCTTATTGTAACAGTTAAAACTTCACCATGAACTACACACTAGGAGGAGTAGCAAGAGCACTCCTCAAGTGCAGCACAAATGAGTGACAGACCTATCACCATCTGATCGACAAGCAAAGGGAAATAATTTATTTCTAGAGCATGGAGAGCAATGAGTTTTGATTCCAGAGCCCTTTATTGTATGCATACATGGCAGTTTTGTACATATTTTGTATTGGATATATTTGACATTGTATGCCTATATGACATTCTTGTAAGCCTATATGGCTATTTTGTACCTATATTTCATACTAATATCGACATATATTGATGCATGCCTACGTGGCTATTTGGTTAATACAAATATTTTTTATCGATGGTGTCCATATTTGCATTCTAAATTGATGGTTCAATAGATATCAGTTATGTGTATTCAAGTGTATACTTTACAACTTACATGTATACTTTGGGACGTACATGTGTTCCAATGTATACTTTGCAACTTACGTGTTTTCATGCATATACCTTGTATTCATTCATATACTTTGTATTAATTTGTGTATACTATGTATCCATGTGTATACTTCAAGGCTTATGTGTTTTTGAGTACTTGTGCTTCCCTTATTCACATGCACATGCTTGACTTATTCACGTATATACTTATTAATTGGTTAGCCCTAGCATTGATCATTGTTGTCCTTCATGGTTTGTCTTGAATATTAATCGATTGATGCTAAACAACTTTATCTAAAAGTAAAAAATGTGTTTTCAATTGGTATTCCATGAAATGATTCATAAAAATATTCCAATATATTTAATCCTTTGATTGGAACAACTCAATTAAGAAAATGATACATAATCTTCACAACACTTGCAAAACATAATATTCAGAGTAGATGAAGTAGTTAACTTCTTGACACATTATCATACAAACATTTATCTTCAATAGTCTTTAAACATTTTCACAGCATAATCTTGATAGTGCAAAATGAATTGTTATGTTCTTGATGCATCACCATATAAAAAAATCAAAATATTTATATGTTAACTTTTTGCAATATTATTTCTTGTATAAGAAATGGACTCGGGAGAAAGCAAGTTATAATTTATAATAAAATAAGAAATGGACTCCACATTGTCCTAGACCCCCGAATAGGTCTATTTAACAAAGAAACACCCTCTCAATCACTCTTCCAATTGCAAAACACCATTGGCCAACATTTACCAGTCTACAAATCCACAAAATCCATAATTTTTAGGGTGTGATTGGCCCTCTAACCCCACTATCCTCTAGACCCTCACTTTTCTCAAATTTCACTAGGGTTTATTGAAAACCCCATATCTAGACATCATACAACCTCAAAACCTTTTCTGACACTCTTCATTCTACCTACACAAACTTAATTGACTGCCAAATTACGCTGCCCCTTGACTTTACCCACTTTTACTCCCTCAAACCTCTCTTTTCCATTCAAAACCCCTTTATTCCCAATTAGGGCATCATGCCATAACATACTTTTGACCTCCCTTATCCTTGTATACCATTTGAACACATCAAACTCCACAACCTCACCCTATTTCCAACCTATTCTAGCTTATTCTCAAGAAATTTCTTCTTTTCACCTCATCTAGCCTTTATTTTAAGGCCTAAATTCTAAATTTTGAACAAGGGCAACATTAGTAATCTCTTCAAATGCCTTTACCAATGCTATTTTCTTATTCGTACTTACATAATTGACTCAAATGACCTCACACTAACTCAAAACTAAAAAAAAGATTAAAAAATGGCCTATCATGACCTTATTTGACATTATAATGACTAAAACCATTGAACTAGACCCCCTTCATCAAATGAAGGAATAAGGTGCTCTGCACCAATGATCATATTCTTTTTGTGTGGAATACTCAAATTTCTGAACCGTCGTGTGTATGTTTCTCTTTTCCATTGTTTTGCATGCCATCATAAGGGATCAAGCTGGTTGAACGTAGCTCAGAAAAATTAAGTATGTTTGGGTGCAAAAGAGGACCATGTATAGCATAAATCTACCTATCAAGATGCCTTGGAGTAGTTTGTTTGGTCACACAAATTGCAAAACGAAAGTTGCACCACTTTGCAACTTTACACTACTTCCATTTGACACTATTTCCATCAAGTAAAACCTGGACACCACAAGAAAATGACTCCGAGATAAGAAAAATAAAGAGAGGTTATTGTAGAGGGGGTCAACATGATCTTGTAGTCTTAGACAGAGAGTTCGTAAGCATCACATTTTCTGAGTAATAGCCCGTCAAAGTTTTCTTCCCTTTTACACTTTAGACCCTTAAGGGATCAATCTGGTTGAACGTAGCTCAGAGCGATTCTGTGTGTTTGGGTGTGAAAGAGGACTATTCCTAGCGTAAACATACCTATTAAAATGCAATTTGTTTGGTCACACGAGTTGCAGAATGAAAGTTGCACCACTTTGCAACTTTGCACTGCTTGCATTTGACACTTTTTCCATCAACTGAAAATCCATTGCCACAGGAAAACCACTCTGATATAGCCAAAAATGAGAGAGGTTTTTGTAGAGGGACCCAACACGATCCTACAAGATCAGATGAGAAGTTTCTAAGCATCACAGTATTCGAGTAACATCATGCTAAAGTTTGCAGCCACTTTGCACTTTGGACTCTTAAGGGATCGATCTAGTTGAACGTAACTCAGAGCGATTCTACGTGTTTGGTTGTGAAAGAGGACCATTCCTAGTGTAAAAATACCTATTTGGATGCATTGGAATAGTCCATTTGGTCACACGAATTTTACAATGAAAGTTGCACCACTTTGCAACTTTGCACTACTTGCATTTGACACTTTTTCCATCAAGTGAAAATCCGTCACCACAGTGAAACCACTCTGAGATAGCCAAAACCGAGAGAGGTTTTTATAGAGGGGACTAACGCAATCTTATAGGATTAAATGAGAATTTTTTAAGCATCACGATATCTGAGTAACATCCTAAAGTTTGCAGCCATTTTGCACTTTGGACTCTTAAGGGATTGATATGGTTGAATGTAGCTCTGAGTGATTCCGCGCATTTGGGTGTGAAAGAGGACCATGTGTAGCATAAACATACCTATTTAGATGTATTGGAATAGTTCTTTTGGTCACACAAGTTGTAGAACGAAAGTTGAACCACTTTGCAACTTTGCACTGCTTGCATTTGACACTTTTTCTATCAATTGAAAATCCACTGCCATAGGAAAACCACTCTGAGATATCCAAAACTGAGAGAGGTTTTTGTAGAGGGGAACACTTTGATCTTGTAGGGTCAGACGAGAAGTTTCTAAGCATCACGGTATCTGAGTAACAACATGCTAAATTTTGCAGCCATTTTGCACTTTGGACTCTTAAGGGATCGATCTGGTTGAACATAGCTTGGAGCAATTCTGTATGTTTGAGTATGAAAGAGTACCATTCCTAGCATTAATATACCTATTTGGACACTTGGAATAGTCCATTTGGTCACATGAGTTGCAAAATGAAAGTTGCACCACTTTGCAACTTTGCACTGCGTGCATTTGATACTTTTTCCATCAAGTGAAAATCTGCCGCCACGGGAAAACTATTCTGAGATACCCTAAAAAAAGAGAGGTTTTTGTAGAGGGTACCAACGTAATCCTATAGGATTAGATGAGAAGTTTCTAAGATTTATGGTATTCAAGTAACAACATGCTGAAGTTGGAAACCATTTTGCACTTTGGACTCTTAAGCGATCGATCCGGTTGAACGTAGCACAGAGTGATTCCGTGTGTTTGGGTGCAAAAAAGGACCATTCCGAGTGTAAAAATTCCTATTTTGTCACATAATTTTCAGAACGAAAGTTGCACCACTTTGCAACTTTGCACTGCTTGCATTTGACACTTTTTCCATCAAGTGAAAATCCAATGCCACGGGAAAACTACTCCAAGATAGCCAAAAATGAGAGAGGTTTTTGTAGAGGGGCCCAACGTGATCCTATAGGATTAGATGAGAAATTTCTAAGCATCATGGTATTTGAGTAACAACATGTTACATTTTGTAGCCATTTTGCACTTTAGACTCTTAAGGGATTGATCCAGTTAAACGTAGCTCAAAGCGATTCCACGTGTTTGGGTGAGTAAGTGGACCATGCCTATCATAAAAATGCCTATTTGGACACATTAAAATAGCATTTTTTCTCACACAAGTTGTAGAATGAAAGTTGCACCACTTTGTAACTTTGCACTACTTGTATTTGACACTTTTTCCATCAAGTGAAAATCTGCTGCCATGGAAAAACCACTCTGAGATAGCCAAAATGGAGAGAGGTTTTTGTAGAGGGGCCCAATGTGATCTCGTAGGCTTAGTCAAATATTTGGGTTTGAGTAATATCCAAAAAAAATCTTTGGATGTGGCTCACTGTTCCAACTACAGATTCTCCTTACCACATCCCTTTGATTCAGAGATGGCCTTGTGTTATTCTTCCAATACTCTTCAACTAGTGTTCTTAATGCTTTAAAATTTTTTTATCTTTTTGTGGTAGTCTCCCTGATAATTCCCATAATTCATTTGAATCGGTGCCCTCAATTATTTGTTGCCTTCGAATGACTTTTGATAAAGTTTTTCTACTAATTCTCATTTGTTCACTCGTCTTTCTAATGAGATGAGCTCTCTTTGTTTGAATTCTTACCAAAGTCGATGTAATGACACATTGTGTGACATTACTATCCTTGGGGCATGAGGTCTTACCCACACTCTCATATGCATCCATTAGATTCTTCACAATAGTGTTTTCACTTGATGCATTCGATGTTCTCAACCCAAGAGTCTTCATGACGTCTCTATACTTTATACCCCGCATCACTTCAACAAATAGTTGACATCTTGTGGTTTCATTTAGCCTTTCAAAGTAGAATTTCCAAATCTTATCAGCATATCTTCTACAAGTGCATGTTGGAATCTTACCTTCCATGTGCTAAAAAATATCCTCATCAATATTAATCAAATACTTTGGCTTTCTACGCAAAATTCTAGGTGGTGTTCTTCTAGGTGCATACATCTCAACATTAAGAATTTTATCAATATTTAATTGAGGTGGGCTAGATTGAGTTCCTTCGTTTGAGGGTGGAAGAAGACATACCTTGAGGTTCTCATGGGGATGATGGCATACCTTCTTCATCAAATCTAAGTGATGATGTACTCTCAACTTGAGATGCATTGGATGGTGTCCAACCATATTCACTTGCGACAAATGGCGTCCCTCCATATTCACTTGCGGTAGCTGGTGTCCCTCCATATTTTCTTGTGCTTAATGGTGTCCCTTTGTATTCACTTTCTGTAGAGGGTGTGTCTCCAACTATAGTATCTGAATCTGTATTAGCATGATGCTTTCACATTTGTGCCCTTTATGCTGCCAAATCCTATTCTCTTTTTGAGGGTTGAGGTTCCTCTTTAGTTGGCTTGTTTTCCTCAATATTACCCAATTTCTTCTTTTCACAATATGCCACCACCCGTTCTCTCTCCTTTTCTTTGAAGGTTTCATACTCTTCATCTATTAGTTTATTCCTTCTTCATTTCTTCAACATGGTGGATAATTTTACCTATAGCATGGTAATGAGACGAATATTAATTCCTAAAGTATTTGTCAATTCAAATAAATGAAATATATGTCATTCAAGGCTTCATAAAAAATACTTTCAATCATCTTGTACAAGACTATTTCTAGCATAAACAAAGGTGGTGTAGGGGCATGCCATGATTACAAGATAGGTAGAATTACATTGTTTTCCTTATGTAAATGGGGTGTTAAAGAAGGGTTTTGATGAAATGTTGAAGGAACCCTCCATGTAGTTGTTTTCATTTGTGCAAGGAATTTTTGAAATTTTGTTGGTATTGGTGAAGTCTAGTAAGCTCAGTTGTCAAGACTTTCAATAAACCCTAGGTTATTTGCATGAAAGTTGAGGGTTTGGTGGTACAACATTTTAGAGGTCAAGGCTCTGAGAAGTAATGGTTGAATTTGTTATTTTGTAGCACAATTAGTGTCTGTTAGTTGATATTTGGTAAAAACAAAGTGTTTTGGAGGTTCCTCCTTTGTAAAAGAGGGCTATTTGGTGGCCTACAAGGCAGGGCAACTTATTGGTTTTCAATATTGTTGCAAAGAAACCTCTTGAAACCTTTTGGTATGTTGTTTTAGGAGTTGAAGTGTATCTCAGATGATGTCTTTTAGGTCTTTGTATGGCCTTCTCTAAAAGATATTGAGAAAAAATAGTGTTGGAGTGTTGCAAGCCTTTAGGTGTGTGTTTGGAATAAGTTGAATGTATAGTGTTTAAAGGGCTGGTTTGTTGTTTTAGTCTGATCATTTTGAGTTGGTTGGGGTCTTCACCACCTAGGTTGCTATCACGCTGCCCCTACCTTCTCAACCCTACCCTATTGGCAAGCTAGCTCACTCACTAGCTTGCCAATGCGGTAGGGTTGAGAAGGTAGAGGTAGCGTATGTGTCATAGAAATGGGATGCCACAGTTGTAGGGGCAGTGTAAGCCTAATATAATATGAGGCATATGCTACCCCTACCTTCTCAACCCTACCACATTGGCAAGCTAGCTCACTCACTAGCTTGCAAATGCGGTAGGGTTGAGAAGGTAGGGGCAACATATGCCTCATAGAAATGGGGTGCCACAGTGATGTACATGGGGTATACCCTACCCCTACCTTCTCAACCCTACCGCATTGGCAAGCTAGTGGAGTGGTTGTAAGATAGCTCACTCACTAGCTTGCCAATGTGGTAGGGTTGAGAATGTAGGGGCAGTGTATGCCTCATAGAAATGGGGTGTCATAGTATCACCATGACACCCCATTTCTATGAGGAATACACTGCCCCTACCTTGTCAACCCTACCGCATTAGAAATCTAGTGGAGCATTGGTAAGCTAGCTCACTCACTAGCTTTCCAATGTGATAGGGTTGAGAAGGTAGGGGAAACGTATGCCTCATAGAAATGGGGTGTCACGATGAGGCATACGGTAGGGTTGAGAAGATAAGGGCAGTGTATGCCTCATATAAATGGGGTATCATGGTGATGTATATCACCATGACACCCCATTTCTATGAGGCATATGCTATCCCTACCTTCTCAACGCTACCGCATTGACAAACTAGTGAGAATTGGAAAGCTAGCTCACTCACTAGCTTGCCAATGCAGTAGGGTTGAGAAGGTAGGGGCAATGTATTCCTCATAGAAATGGGATGTCATGGTATGAGGCATACGCTACCCCTACCTTCTCAACCCTACCGCATTGGCAAGCTATTGAAGCGTTGGCAAGTTAGCTCACTCACTAGCTAGCTGCACCTTTCCCAATTTTGATAACTTAACCTTCAATAAAGAGTCTTCTAACCATGGAGAGAAGGTTTATAATCCCTTGTAGGTAGACTAATCAAGGAAACATTTAAAATAAATCACAAATAAAAGTGATGATGTAGGTTTAGTGATGAGGT
The DNA here is from genome assembly GCA_007258455.2 of Sequoia sempervirens. Taxonomy (NCBI): domain Eukaryota; kingdom Viridiplantae; phylum Streptophyta; class Pinopsida; order Cupressales; family Cupressaceae; genus Sequoia; species Sequoia sempervirens. The sequence continues at coordinate 171,546,167 of VDFB02000007.1, forward strand.
AAATTTAGAAATATAGATAAAAACCAAAATAGTTTCTAAGATCTATCAATGTGGAAGGAGTATATTCCAATTTTTTAGAGATATGTATAGAAAATTTGGTAACATAGACAAGGCAATGAGCTGCTTGGTATATTGTTTGAAAAAATACCTCAATGAAAGCTTTGGAGAGTGGAATTCACTTCCATAATAAAGGATTGAGAAATGATGTTTTATTTTACTTCCTTAAAACATATGTCATATATATGTGTATACAAAATGTGGAAGCATACACAAGGTAAGTCAATTGTTAAATAACAAAATGCCTCAAAAAGATGTGATTTATAATTGAAATTGGAAAGTGTATAGAATTGTGTAATTTAAAATGTGCATTGACAACCTAATGTTAAAATCACAAACAAAAATGATCAACATGGAATATGAAAAATAACAAAAATGAAAGCAAGCCATAATAGAATGAAATAAAATATGTAAAGACTTCAAATACCTAAAAAACTAGAGTTTAAAATGGATGAGTTCAACCCAATAATGTAGCATTAGCTTCTTTGTTCAAACTCCTCAACAATTTGACTTTTTTCAAAAGCTTGTTCCACTCCAAACTTCAATCGTATATCAATTTTCAATGGAATTCAAACTTGAATTGATATTATATGTCTTTCAACATGAAAACTCTGCTATTTCATGCAAAGGTGGTAGAAAGATCATGAAAAAGGTGGTGGAATGTGAAAAACATGCATGTACACTTCACAACATCAAAAAGCTACTTTTTGTGAGAGAACGTGCAGAACCAGGAGAATATGCAAAATGTGGGCTTTAAGATCATGGGTATATTGAGTTTTTTTACTATTTTTAGTGCAACACAAAATGTGCTCGTGTTGTAATGCACTCACTTTGTAATGCGCTCGCGTTGTAACTCGCTCGCATTGTAATGCACTCGCGTTATTTCTACACAAAACAACAATATCTCTACTTCTTCAAAACATGCTCGTGTTTTGAGAAAGTTGGTTTTTTAAGAGATGTTTTTCTCTCTTTGTCTATACCCCATATACCCT
>VDFB02000007.1:171549039-171569595 GCA_007258455.2 Sequoia sempervirens
CTCTCTCTCTCCCTCTCTCTCAATTCTCTCTCTCCCACCCCCCCCTCTCTCTCTCACTCCCTTTATCCCTCCCATCCTACCTAGCTAAGTCCCTCTCATTCCAACCCCTTCTCTCCCACTCCCTCTCTCTTAAAATCTCACTATATCCCTTTATGATGCAAGCAGGGGGTTGTTTTCCCAAACAAAAACTCAACTATAACATGATCAAACCACCATTAAAAACCTTGTAACCTTATTACTCCATTTTACACCTTTTTAGGTCTACAAGCCTAATAGCCCTTCCAAACGCTTTCAGGATGTAACTAACCAAAATCACAAAAAACCAATAGATATATTTTTGTATTAGTTGTTTTTTTATCCCTACACACCATATACCAATATCTCAGTGGACTCTTTTGAAACCAAGCCCTCAAACAGAGGTTTTACTACTGCTACAAGGGCAAAATTATCCTTGTTTTCCAAAGCAAGTTCTAATACAACTTACCAAAGACCTAGAATTCCATTGGGGAAACATTCCACACATTTCCAAACCCCAAATTCCATAATTAGTTTACTGTTGTATGGTCAGCAAGTACCCAAAACTATAAACCCTCACCTTTAGGCTATTTTCTAGGGTTTTAATGAAAAACTACTATCTCAACCTTAAAAACTTGGCCACCAACTCAAACACACTATATTTAACCTATACATGTTCAAGGATTCATCACCTAACCCGTTTGACCATAATTTATTCAAATTTAGAGTTCAAACCTCCTTTTCTTCACACAAAACACAAGCAAACAACTTAGGGAATGATGCCCAAACCCATTTTCAGAGTCCCCTACTTCCACAGACCACAAACCTACATGGAAAAAGCCTTATTCAGCCATTCCAATAAGACACAATGGAGAACAGTAGGCGGAATAGCCTAAAGTGCCATCTTCAAGCTCTCAAACCCTTAAAAATAGGGTACTGACTTGCAACAAATAAACAAGCAAAGACTCCCACCAAATCTTGAGTTAAAGGCTCAAAACTAATAGGAATTAAAGCTAACACCTTAACCTTAAATTTTTAACAAGAAACTTATTCAAACTACCCATGTACGAGCTATAACAACACAAAAAATAAAGGAAAAATAGTGAAATATGAAAAATTAGAGATAAAATAGGGAGTATTTTATTCAAATCTTCAAGAATATCTTTACATCGAGCCTTTACAATATATTTATAATGCTTCTATTTCAAACTACCTATCTAACTTCCTCCAATTGTCTTTTGAAAGGTCATGACTATTGGTCTCCCTCACAAAGCAATTTTCGCATTTTTATCAACTTTACATCATTTTAGACAACTTTCCCCAATATTTTGCACTTTTTATAACTAAACTACTCTAACACCTAAACATGACTCAAACATACCCAATTACATTACAAAAATGGTCTTATAGACCTTATTTGGACAAAATTCCCTTAAAATCTACATCCTAGATCTAATAACCTCAAATGGACAACCATCTTTTAATGGTGCCCCTACACCATACACCCCACCTTTAAAGTTTTCCAAGTCTCTTGGAAAGAATAACTTGACTTGTCCTCCTTTGTACCCTCCATGCCTTTGATCTCGAGGTTTGTCTTCACTAGGTCCACTTTGGTCTTCCTTCATACTTCCCTTATCATCTTTGTTCACATCTTCATTTGTTTCTTGCTTCAATATGTCATACTACTGTATGGAGTGTTTCTCAACTTTTCCATCTTCAAATACTATTATTACTCCTTCCTTTACCTCTGTATGTAGTCCTCTATCAATTGCCCTTTTTGTACCTATTTCCTTTTGTTCAAATCTCTATCCACTTCCCTTTTTATTTGCTTCCTTACCACTGTCAACTGTATCTTTGCATATACCAGTCACTGTTAGACCTACAATTGTACCTTTCTCTATCCCATCACCTTTACAAACTTCTATCCTCACATTATCCAATTTCCTCTTCACTAGTTTCATCACTACATGGCACTTAACTATCCCCATGATATGCCATCACTTATTCCACTCTTATACTACTCTGTCTCCGACCTAGTCACATGTCCATCAGTTTTTCTCTTCCATATGGAAGTATTCTCCTTTACAACTGTATTCACATTAAACTTTTCCTTCCTATTTATTGTTCCAATAGTGTTAAGCCTTGCATTGTCTGCCAATCCCCGACTCTTACTTTCATCAACATTGACATATTCCCTTTTCCCAATCATAATGATCTCACCATGCCCTTTCTCCTCTTCATCCAATGGAGTTAAAATGAATATCCTACCATCCTTTTCAATTGTGTATGTTTTTTTCCTCCCATTGTATATAATTGACCTATCAAATTTCCAAACCCTTCCTAGCAACAATGGCAACAATTCATTGGCAAAATGTCACAAACTACTCTATCTCTATATTGACCAATCTAAAAATCAACTATTTCTTGTTCACACACCACCATGGACTAATTATCACTGACCCATGAGACTCTATAGGGATTCTCCTTAGGCACTCTTTCCAAATGTAACTTATCCACCATTTCACTAGATACAAAATTATCAGAGCACCTTGAATCAACTATTACTTTGCATACCTTATTTTTGCATCTACAAGTTGTCCTGAATAAGGCTCTTCTTTGGATTTTCTCTTTCTCCTTTTTGGACTTCAAAATTTGTCTTATCATTAGCAACATCTCACCAACTTCTGGAGTTGCATGTATAGTGTTTGAATTTGAACTTTCTGCCTCCTCCTCTTGGAAATTTTTTGATCTTCTTTCATTCTTCTTATCTCCTCCACTTGAAGTTGGTCCAAACTCCTCTAGACACTTGTAAAAATGATGACCATACTTTCCACACTTGTAGGATTTTCTTGCAAATTCATTGTAATCCCTTCTTGGTCTGAAACTTGTCCTTCCTCCTCTCCATTCTCCTCTTGGTTCAGGTGCTTTTTCTTTGTTGTTGCTTACACCATCTTGTTCTTCATTGATTTTCCTTGTGCCTCTACCTCTATTCATGTTACCTCTTCCTCTTCCTTTCCTTTCTTGTCTTCTTTTGATCCTATCTTCTGCCCTTACTGCCATTTGGAAACATTCTTCTACTGCCTTAGGATGGTTCAAACTAATTTCATCTCTTATGTTCAACCTTAAGCCACTCAAATACTTGGCCACTCTTTCAATCTCATCTTCATGGTGAACTAGCCTTATGCATAATCTATGGAACTATTCAGTGTAAGACATTACATCCATCTCCCTTTGCTTTAACTCTTGCAATTTCATTAAAGTTTGAATAGCATGGTCTACTGGTAAAAATTGAGCCTTAACTTTTGTTACCATCATATCCCAAGAACTTATTTTGGACTTACCTTTCTTGACTATATCTTCTTGTAAAAAATTCCACCATGTGAGTGTTGGTCCTTTCAACTTTTTCTTTGCATACTTCACATTCTTACAGTCCTCAATGTCTTCAAATTCAAAAAAATTATCTAAGGCATCAATCCATGCTAAAACTTCTTCACTATCCATCTTACCTTCGTACATTGGAACTTCAACCTTCACCTTTAGAGTGTTTTCACCTCTTACTATCTTCAGCATCTTGAGAATCCTCTTTTCATTAGGGTCTAAATCATCTTCATCATTCTAAAATGGAGGATTTCCTTCTTCTCCTTCATCTTCCTTATCACTCCGGTCTTCATTCACCACTCCTCTTCTCTAGTTCTTTTCCAAGGCTGCTACCCTGGCTAGAGTGGCTTCTTGTGACTCTCTATAGAGCCTATCCTTTTATGCCAAAATCTCTTTCAATTATTTTATTTCCTTTGCCATTGTGTTGGCCTTTGGAGGCATTCTTCTCAACTTGCCTCTTCACCTTCCAATATGCAACTTTCTTCTTCAAGGAACTACTTCCTCACTCTAATACCACTTTGATGCAAGCAGGGGTTTTTTTTTCCCAAACACAATCTCAACTATAATGGGATCAGACCACCACTCAAACCTTGTAACCTTATTACTTCAATTTACATCTTTTTAGGTCTACAAGCCTAGTAGCCCTTCCAAATGCTTTAAGGCTCTAACTCACCAAAAACAACACTAACCCACATATAGATTTTTGTATCAATTGTTTTTTATCTCCCTACACACCATATACCAATATCTCAATGGACTCTTTTGAAACCAAGCCCTCAAACAGAGGCTTTACTGCTGCTACAAGGGAAAAATTAGCCTTGTTTTCCAAATCAAGTGCTCATAAAACTTACCACAAACCTATAATTCCATTAGGACAGCATTCCACACATTTCCAAACCCCAAATTCCACAATTAGTTCACTATTGTATGGCCAACAAGTACCCAAAACCATAAACCCTCACCTTTAGGCTATTTTCTAGGGTTTTAATGAAAAACTACTATCTCGACCTTCCCAAACTTGGCCACCAACTCAAAAACACTATATTTACCTTGCACATGCTCAAGGATTCATCACCTAACCAGTTTGACCACAACTTCTTCAAATTTAGAGTTCAAACCTCCTTTTCTTCACACAAAACACAAGCAAACTACTTAGGGCATCATGCCCAAACCCATTTTCGGACTCCCCTGCTTCCATAGACCACAAACCTACATGGCCAAAGCCTTATTCAGCCATTCCACCAAGACATAATGGAAAACAGTAGGTAGAATGGCCTAAAGTGCCATCTTCAAGCTCTCAAACCCTTGAAAATAGGGTATTGACCTACATCGAATAAACAAGCAAAGACTCCCACCAAATCTTGAGTTAAAGGCTCAAAACTAATAGGAATTCAAGATAACACTTGCAACTTGAAGTTTTAACAAGAAACTTATTCAAACTACCCCTGTACGGGATGTAACAACATAGAAAATAAAGGAAACACAGTGAAATCTAAAAAATCAGAGATAAAATAGGGAGTATTTTATTCAAATCTTCAAGAATCTCTTTACATTGAGCCTTTACAACATATTTATAATGTTTCTATTTCAAACTACCTATCTAACTTCCTCCAACTATCTTTTGAAAGGTCATGACCATTGGTCTCCATCACAAAGCAATTTTTGTAATTTTATCAAATTTACATCATTTTAGACAACTTTCCCCAATATTTTGCACTTTTGAAAACTAAACTACTCTAACACCTAAACATGACTCAAACATACCCAATTACATTATAAAAATTGCCTTATAGACCTTATTTGGACAAAATTCCCTTAAAATCTACATCCTAGATCTAATAACCTTGAATGGACAACCATCTTTGAATGGTGCCCCTGCACCACTTTATCCCTCACCTCCCCTCACACTGTCAAGTCTCTCCCTTTGGCACCCTACCTACATAACTCTCTCTTTCTCTTTGTCTCTTTGTTTCTATCCTCCTCTCTCTCTCCCTCTCTCTCAATTCTCTCTCCCACCCCCTCACTCTCTCTCTCACTCCTTCTATCCCTCCCACCCTACCTAGCTAAGTCCCTCTCACTCCAGCCCCTTCTCTCCCACTCCCTCTCTCTTAAAATCTCACTTCCCTCCCTCTCCCTCTCTCTAGACTCACTCTCTCTCTCTCTCCCTCACCCCTTCCCCCTCCTTCTCCCTCTTCCACCCTACCTAGACAACTCTAGATCTCTCTCTCTCTCTTCAAATTCTCCCTCGCTCTAAAGACATACATAAATACATACATACAAGAATAATACATATGTACATACAATCCTACATACATACAAGCATACATGCACATGCACGTATATACAATGTTACATACAAGTAGGCATACATACAATATACATGCATTGTTACATACATACATGACAGACAAGCATACATGTGCATACAAACATACAAATATATAAACATACATTCAATATTACTTTAACATAAAGCAAGACATAACCCGAGCACATTATACCATACTTGCATTATTTCTTGCTAGACATGCTCCCCACAAACGAAAAAAAACCATGTCAAAACTGGCATATAGCGTGAGCATGTTATATCTTGCTTTGGAAATCCTCAAGCCTTGGGTTTGGTATTTTCCTCGGAATACCAACCCAAAGGCTTGGAGGGCATTCCCAACAACCAGAGACATGTTTTTGCAATCTCTACAATATTTCACATAATCGAGTTCGTGCTCACCGACAAGATTGCACGTGGTTCAATATCAAACAAATCGAACATCTGGGTAATGTTAGGTTCTCTCTTAGCTATCCAATGATGTAATTTTTTTCACTTTCTGACAATGTTAAGCTATTCATCCATAATTTCTTTTGTTTGTATGTCTCATTTTTGGAAAAAAAGTAGTGTTTGGTCTTTTTTTTGTTATAAATTAACTGTTCATTGAAATTTCAAATAAATTATATTTTTAGAAACTAGACTCCATTCTACAATTTTTTTTAAAAATCAATTAGTTTCCAAAATTTGTAGGGGTATCATGGCCAAAATTCTATTTTTTAGGAAGTGTCCACTTCAAAAATTAGTAAAAAATAAAATATTCATTAAAAAATTATTAAAAAAATAATGCATCAACTACATACTGTTAGCTAACTTTTGACCATGGCAATTTTAAAAATAATAAAAAAAAGTTCACCATACAAGGGTGGTACAAGAGTTGCTATGTTATGTTTTTCTGAAAAAAATAACACCAATTTGTGTACGTCCCTCATTTGAACCCCTTAATATCAACCATTTTCAAAACAAATTAGTATTTTAGAAAGTAGACTAGGAGTACTTGAATCCTTCTTTTTGTTCCATCTCAAAATTTTGAGTGTAAGTATCCTCAATTTCATGTCCAAGGCCAGTATTCCCTGATTTTAGTAAAAAAGTGGCCACTTAAGCCCCCTTTTTGGGAACCATCTTGGTGCACTTACTTGGCCATATTCAAGTCGGTTAGTTGAAGAGGGCATTACAAATCAACATCCAATGGGAAGTGTAATGCCTCTGTAGGCTCCAGATGTAGGAATCTACCAGGGATGTAAGTGCACCAAGCGAGCATCTGCGTGTTGCACAAGTGTCCCTGACAATTATTCCTCTGTCGACGCAAAAAAAATGACAAGTGGAACGAAGGAAACGGGATTATGTGGAATTTTTCCCTCAAATTTGGCTTTCTAAAGTGAGGAATGGTAAAAGGAGAATTTGCATATGGGGTGCAAATTCACTCCTATACATTTTCCCCCCACTTTAGAAAGCATGAATACTGATGAGTGCTTTGGTAAAGTACATCGCAGAAGTATTAAGGTTAGAAATATATACCTGAACCATTGAGGAAGTAGATCGTGATCAGGTGAACTTGAGAGTGCAGGACAAGTAAAGGACTTCATAGCCTCGTAGAACTATAAAGCTAAATAATGAAAGCGTCTTACAGGGCCGTGGACCTACAAGGAGGAAACTCCCAAGATCTCTCACATGAAGGAAGCCTCGAGAAGAAAGTGCCTCATAGGCCTACGGACCTACAAGGAAGTTGTCCTTCAAGATTGCTCACATGAAGGATACCCAGTGTATAGGAGTGAATTTGTACCCCTTACGCAAATTCCCCTTTTTCCTTGCTCCACTTTAGAAAACCTAGTTTGGAGGCTCAATTAAACCTAAGCTTGTTGCCTTCATCCCACTTGGCTCTTGTTTTGAGCGTTAGTGGGGGAATTTTTGCCGGGGACGCTTGCACGGTGTGTAGACGTCTACACGGCGCGTTGACGTCCCTAGTAGATTCCTACGGCTGAACCTATAGAGGTGTTACACTTCTCATTCGCAGTTGACTTGTAATGCCCTCTTTGGCCAACCGACCTGAATATGACCGTTTTCTTCATCTTTCCTTCAAATTCCCTCTTTCTAGATGCATTTAAACTTCTTCAAATCTTCTAAGCATTCAGTTCAACTTCTTTGACATCCCTTCAAGCAATCTTCAAGCATTATAGTCTCCATTCCAACATTCTAGCAACACGTTTGCACTCCATAGCAGCAACTACTTCACTCCATCACTTCAGTAGAGAAAGTGTGGGACAACACCATTGCAGCAGAGGTTCAATTACTCTCATTCTCTCCTCTATTAGCCTTGAGTTCTCTTGGTGGAGGTGGTAAGCTTCCCACTTCTCTCCTCTATTACTTGGTAGAGTAAGCACATTTACTATTTTGTAGTGTTTCAGTGTTCGTTATTACATTAATTTATTTATCATACTCGCTTTCTTGGTTGTTCGTGGAGGTTGAAGCACCTAAACGGGGGTTTGACTGAGGTATACCCCTATACATCCACCCAACAATTTTCCTCCTCTTTGTGTGTAGGTGGACGTGCTTTTGGGAGCTAGCTAGCGAGCAAATTCCTTTGTGAGATCATTCTTGCAACCCTAACTCTTGCATTTTTACATTATCATATTAGAAAATATTTTGTTTATGTCATAACATTATTTTGGCCCTTTAGTAGTAGTTAGTTGGGCCATTAGCTTGTTTTCCTAAGTTTGACCTTGTCTCTTTAGTTGTTTGGCCGTACGGATGCTAGTGCACTTGAGAGATGCTAGCATGCCACGTTATCATCCCAAGACCATGCTTCTGTCCTTAGGCAGAGAGCTTTCTAAGGCATAGTGTTGAACTCAAAAACTGGCTTGTCTAGCCCCATCATATATTTCAAGTCTATATGGTCATTGAAGGACTTTATAGTCCTCATCATTCTCGTCCCGTATTTCCTAACACCCCGTTAAGCGTAGGTAAGTTAGGGAAGCCTTTCGCTCTTGGCCCTCCATGACATGGGACCTTAAACGTGGTTGGTCCCCCCTCTCTTACATTTTTGGTGAACCTGACGTGAAACAATTTATGTTCATTCGTTGGTGTCAAGACCTTTCCTGAGTACTCCATGATCGTTGTATTCCTAAGTGTTGTGAAGGTTTATAAGCATCAAAACCTAGTCCACAACTTTCAGTTATATCATTAGAAATGTATGACACCTCCCAATGGAAAGGATGAAGGTCACTATTGGTTTCTCTATAGGCCTTTTCTTTGGTCCCACCATTAGTGTGGCCGTGTAAGAGCAGTTGTCAAGGGGCGAGGTAGGATTCTCTGACGAGACCAATCACATCCCCACTCCTCCTGCATCCCCTACACCATCATCAGTTGACGAGTATGAGGTTGTTCAAACCCCTTTAGAATATGTCTCCACCCTTAGAAAAGGGTTGGGTGCCTTAGAAAATCACTTGGAAAGGAACCCAAAGATGGCTAGGGCCACTTGGGTCATTAGTGAACTAAAGTACATGATTGGAAAAGATCGAATAGGCTTGGAACTCCTAGCTAGTCTTACTAGTTTGACAAAAGCATGTGCTCCTTAGAGCATTCCTAGTGTTATGCAAGGAGCCAATTTTGAAGATTATGAGGGATAGTTAGGAGTATTGATGCCGCCCACATCTATCTACATAGCCGACGTGGTCCCTTCTATCAGCATCCCTTGTCTCTAAGAAACCCAAAACTATCGAAGTAAAAAAGGTCCCCTTGGGCTTTAGCTTTACCCCTTATGTCACCTCTAGTGGTGGGGGTTTTGGCAGGATGAGTGGTGGAGGCTTTGGTAGTGGAGGTGGTACTAGTGGAATTGGTCTTGGCGAAGATCATGGTGGTGACTCCGAAAGCAGAGGTGGATTTGGCAGAGGCCCTACTGATGGCGGTGGCTCTGGTAGTGGTTCTAGTGAAGGTCACATCGGTGGTGGTTCTGGAGGTGGCTTTGGCGGTGGTTCTGGACAAGGTTCCTCTAGCCCTCTATCTTCTAATGACCCTATTCTGAACACCCTTCTTTAGAATATGGGTAAGATGCAGAGCCAATTGGCGAGTCTCTCCCAAGCCCTTGCTTAGTCTATCTTTCAACACTTCTTCTAGCATAGCCCATTATCAATTGCAATTCTGATCACTCCCTTCCTGCAAGGAATGGAGATCCCTAAATTTGAAAAATATGGTGTTAAAGGGGACCCGCAGACACATGTGTCCACTTGTAATGCCTTGTGTACATATTTCTTCCACCACGATGCATTAATGGTGAAACTATTCCTCTGATCACTCAAGGATATAGCACTGGAATGGTATTTTTCCTTGCCCGAAAAACCCATTTTCTTGTTTGATCAACTTGTAAATCAATTCCTTAGACAATTTCAAGCTAATATCGGGCTGAAGATGACCTTTTCAAATCTTTTCCAATGTAAATAAGGAGACAACAAAAAAATCACTGATTTCATAGTGCGCTATCAAGCTCTCCTTTCACAAATCTCATATCAGCTGCCTGATTCTGACGTACAGAAGGTGTTCATAGGGAACTTAGAAAGGCCTTGGCAAGAGAAGTTTTCCCTTATGAAGTACTGTTCTTTCACGCATTTGTGTGCATCCCTACAAGAGTACCAACAAATGGTTGTTTAGTTTCAGGGATCCTCCTCATGCTCCCGTTCTAAGGGAAAGTCCATGATATCAATCTTTGGGAAAGGTAAGGTTGTTACGAATGTAGTAGCTTCTATTGATGACAATGGCCTCAAACGTAACTGAAAGTTCACAAAGTTATCAGAATCTTATTCTTCTATCTTACAAAATTTGTTGAAGGAGATCATAATCTTGCGAATTCCTAAGCCTCTTTAGGAGCCTTACCTTAATTGGTATGATGGGAACACTTATTGTCAATATCATCAAGTTAATGGACATGATACTAAACATTGTATGCGGTTGTGTCATGAGATACTAGACTGCATCAAGGATAGTACCATTCTTTTCGATAGGAGTAAAAAAAATGCTAACAAATCAATGGAAAAATCTAATAGCGAATTATAGATATACATGAACCCATTTTCATCACATTTTGCTAACATGATTATCGATCCCACTAAATATGTTACCAAACCTAAGGCCTATGTTAACATGGTCATGGTGACGTCAACTGCTCTACTTGCACCCAGTTCGCTAGACATAACATTCACATCACAATACTTGCCCTTAAACAATAAGCCCTCACCTCTTTATATTCTCGCTTGCCTCAGTGGTAACATTGTGACAGGGGTCCTAGTAGACCCCACAAGCCAACTGAATGTTATCACAGAAGAGATATTGTTGGTTAACTCGCTACATAGAGAAAAATATGAAGAAATGAAATCTACCATTCATACATATGATGGTATGTGTCTCAAACCATATGGCTCGATAACTTTTTCTATCCTAGTTGGACCTAGGGTTGCTAACACGATTTTTGATGTTATTCTGGAGTTGGATTTATTCAGGCTAAAGCTAGGCATACCCTAGCTAGCTTCCATGAATGGAATCGCCTCCATTGTTCACAAATGTTTAAAGTTTCCCCATGAAGGTTTTGTGCATGTAGTGCATGACACTGGATCCTAGCCCTTGGTGTCCCATGGTGGATATCTATTAGATCATGTTTGGCCCACCCCAGTCAATCTGCTTCCTTCGAGAACTAACCTACTTTACAAGAATTATGTGAAGTATAAGATTGGGGGCAAGGGACAACTGGAACTGACTCTTCCTGTGATATAGAAATCGACTGCCTCCTCTTCCTAAGAGGAGAAGGAGAAGCCTGAATCGACCGCTCCCCCTTCCCAGAGGGGAGAAGAGAAGTCCACACAGACTCCCTCTCCTTCCCGTAAAGGAAAAGAGAAGGTTTCCTTTTCCTGGATTGCCTCATCCTCTCCCCTTTCTTGGGAGGAGTATTGGATGAGTTGGCCCAGCGGCTATCCACTGATTCTGATGATACCTCCTTGGTGTAGACCCAAGCTCAGGATCTCAAATCTCCCTAATGAATACCCCAGACCATGGTATTACTTATCCGGTAGAAAGAAAGGTTCCTGAAGGGAATTCGATCCGTGGCCTCCTAGCGCTCCTACTCCTAAGGAAGTGAATGGGAAGAGGCCTTCTACTAAGGCACTTGAAATGACTCCTCCCATTGCTTTTCAACCTATTCCTCCCGCTCCTATTTAGGAATTTGTTCCTCCGCCGAAGATGGTCGTATTGGATGTTCTCATGGTCGAGTACGAGCTCTTTTGTTCCTTCGCAGCCTCCAGCCTCCAACTCAAAGAGTCATAGAAATTTCCTTGTGCACAAAAGAAAGTGTCATCGAAAGGCTCTCCTAGTTGAGCAGGTCACCTCATAGAGGAAGGAAGAAGAGACGATCACCCCTGGTTTGGGGCCTCCTATAGTGTCTTCCTCTCCCCTTCCTTCTGCTTCTCTTCAGTCTAGCTCCACATTGCTTTTAGCTTCCATTGTGAGTGTGAATGTGTTTGACCCCAAGTGGGTATAGGTGTTCATCATTCCTTTAGTGGAACTACCTTTGTTGATGTACGTCTCAGATATCCTACCTTTCTTGAAGCGTGTGGATATGACTAATACCTCAGTCATATCGACTATAGTTCTTTCCTCGTCTTCCTCCGCACCTCTAGCCTTGTTTGTGGGGAGTTCATCTCCTCCAATGAAGCAAAAGGTGGAGTGTGGTCCTTCCAGCAGTGAAGAACATAAGAGGAGCCCACCTTCTTTGCAAGGTGGTCCCATGCTGGCTTGTTCTGTCCTAGTGACGGAACCAGTCCCGGCTTCCCCTGAGTTCATCATTGCTCCCGAGTCATTCGGTGAGCCTAGCGGTGAATCTCAAGTGCAGCTTTCCATATCTATTGAAGTTAAACATGAAACTCCAGTAGGGTGCATGTTTAAATCTGTAGATGAGGTCCCAACCTTTTCAGTAATCTTCACGAAAGCACTCTCTAGCTCCACAAGAGCTCGGTGAAGAAGAACTTGGGGGCCTTCTTCCTTAGCCCTTATTGTGGGAGGATCGGATAATCCTCCTCTTAAAATCCCACCACTATAAGCTCATCCTCCTTCCCCATATGATGATCTAGAGTGGGAAGCAGATGACCTCTTGGTTGATCAATGTTAGGAGGAGGCATATTCTTGATCTTTTGTGTGTGTGTGTTTTGTGATGTGTTCCCCTGTGATTGTGCTATGTGTGCCTGGATGACCCTTGTCACTCCTATTGGTGCTTGGATATAAGCATGGTTTTTGTATTGTAAACCTTCTTCTATTTGAATCATCATTCTTCCAAGTTTGTGCTTGATTTTTGATAAATTGAGGACAATGCAAAGCATTGGGGGCATTTAGGCTTTCCTTCCATGTTCACCCAATTTTTTAAATTTTTACTTTGTCTTCTCGTGCATTCTTCACATGGTCTAATATAGTAGGGGGTTGATGGCAGTTCATTGATATACTATTACTATACATATATATATTTATGAGTAGTTCTGACCTCAAAATATCAGGCTACCCATGTGCCCTTTGTTTGTGTTTTTCTCTTTTTCTTTCTCTTTATCTTTCTCTCTTCTTTGCTTGAGTTGTTCCTCTCATGTGTGAAAACGCCTTTTCTTCAACATTCTGATTTTCAAAAAATGCATTAGTTTCTAATGAATTTTTAATCAAAAATATTTGCAAACCTTTCTTCAGAATCAGATTCTCAACATGGAACCCTAACGAAACATGTTTCCTTCATCATGGGTTCATAAAGAAAGGACTTGAAAACCTTCCTATGAATTAGGAACAACATTGACCTTCCCCTAGCGTGGGGGCATATTCATCCTTTCAAATTTCTTGATGACTGGAACATCTTTCAAAAGGATCCCTTGATCATGGATCGATTTGAGAATGAAAACATTTTCTTTCAAACTATGTGTCCTATGAGTGGACCCCTTCTTCATGATGGGTTCCCGAGGAACCCCTTTGAAAGTCTTCCAAATTATCAATGGTTTGTGTGACTGTACGCTTACTTTCCTACGTGGCCACTTCTTAACTCTGTGGAGTCTTCTTTCTTATGTTTCCTCCATGCGAGAGATCTTGGGGGATACCTCCCTCCAAGTCTGAGAGCCTATAGGGAATTTCCTTTGAGCTTCCTCCATGTGAGAGATCTTGGGGGTGGCTCCCTTGTAGGTTTTCAGGACTATAGGGTGCTTTTTTGGGTTTCCTACATGTGAGAGATCTTGGGGGATACCTTCCCTATAGGTCTACAGGTTTGTAGGGAACTTTCTTGGGTTTCCTTCATGCGAGAGATCTTGAAGGATATCTTCCCTACAGATCTGCAGGTTTGTAGGGCGCTTTCCTAACTTCCTCCATGTGAGAGATCTTGGGGGATGCTTCCCGTGTATCGTCCATGTGATATTTCTTAGGGGACACCTTCTTTATAGGTCTACAGTCCTGTAAGGCACTTACTTTATGAGGATTCCTTCATGTGAGAGATATTAGGGGTTACCTCCTTGTAGGTCCACAGACTTGTAAGAAACTTTCTTTCTTCAACTTCATAGTTTCAAGAAGCTATGAAGTCCTTCACTTGCCCTGCACATTCAGGTTTGCTAGATCATGGTCTGCTTCCTCGACAGTTCAGGTATACACTTCTAACCTTACTCTTCTTCGATCTACTTTACCAAAGCACTCATCAATATTCATGCTCACTAAAGTGGGGCCAAAATGTATAGGAGTGAATTTGCACCCCTTATGCAAATTCCCCCTTTTCCTTGCTACACTTTAGAAAACCAAGTTCAAAGGCTTAATTAAACCTAAGCTTGCTTCCTTCATCCCACTTGGTGCCTGTTTTGAGCATCGATGGGGGAATTTCCTTTAGGGATGCCCACACAGCATGTAGATGTCCACGAGGTGCACTTACAACCCTAGCAGCTTCCTACGGCTGAACCTGCAAAGGCATTACACTTCTCATTAGCAGTCGAATTGTAATGCCCTCTTCGGCCGACCGACCCGAATATGGCTGTTTTCTTCATATCTCCTTTAATTCCCTCCTTCTAGATGCATTTCAACTTCTTCTTTAGATCTTCTAAGCATTCAATTCAACTTCTTTGGCCTCTGTTCAATTAATCTTCAAGCATTCTAGTCTCCATTCGAGCATTTTAGCAACAATTTTGCACTCCATAGAAGCAACTACTTCACTCCATCACTTCAGTAGAGCAGGTGTGGGACAACACCATTGCAGCAGATGCTCGAGTACTCTCATTCTCTCCTCCATTATCCTTGAGTTCTCTTGGTGGATATGGTAAGCTTCCCTCTCCTCTCCTCTATTACTTGCTAGAGTAAGCACATTTACTATTTTGTAGTGTTTTAGTGTTCTTTATTACATTACTTTCTTTATCATACTCACTTTCTTGGTTGTCCATGGAGGTGGAAACACCTAAATGGTGGTCTGACTGAGGTAGGCCCCTATACAACCACCCAACAATTTTCCTCCTCTTTGTATGTAGGTAGACGTGCTTATGGGAGCTAGCTGACGAGAAAATTCTTTTGTGAGATCATTCTTGCCACCCTAACTCTTGAATGTTTACTTTATCATATTAGAACATTTTTTTTTTATGTCATAGCATTGTTTTGGCCCGTTAGTAGTAGTTAGTTGGGTCGTTAGCTTGTTTTCCTAAGTTTGACCTTGTCTCTTTAGTTTTTTGACCATACAGACGCCAACACATTTGAGAGATGGTAGCCTACCGTGTTGTTGTCCCAGGACCGCGCTTCCGTCCTTGGGAAAAGAGCTTCCCAAGGTGTAGTGCTAAACCCAAAAATTGGCTCGCCTAGCCCTATCTTATATTTCGGGTCTGTAGGGTGATTGGAGGATTTTATAGTCCTCATCATTCTTGTCCCACATTTACTAACACCCCGTTAAGCTAAGGTAAGTTAGGGAAGCCTTCTGCTCTTGACCCTCTATGACCTAGGGCCTTGAACCTTGTTGGTCCCCCTCTCCTACACCCATAAAATTTCCTTACAAACACACAAACCTGCAAGGAAGCATCCCCCAATATCTCTCACATGGAGGAAGCTGAGAAAGCACCCTACAGACCCGTAGACCTACAGGGAAGGTGTCCTTCAAGATCTCTCACATGAAGGAAACCTAGAAAAAAGTGCCCTACAAATCCGTAGACTTGCAGTAGAGCCACCCTCAGAATCTCTTGCATGGAGGAAGCTCAGAAGAAGCACCCAACAGGCCCACAGACCTGCAAGGAGGTATCCCCCAAGATCTCTCGCATGGAGGAAACCCAAAGAAAGTGGACTCCGTAGAGTCAGAAAGCAGCTTCACAGACACACCTGTAAAGTGACATGTTTACCCGCAAATAAAACATGTCAAAAAGTGGCCATGCAGGAAAGTAACCAGACAGTCGTGCATACCATCAACAAATTGGAAAATTTCAAAGGGGTCCCTTGGGAGCCCTGGCGTGATGAAGGGATCCACTCAAGGGACACACTTTTTGAAAGTAAAATGAGATATTTCTTTCTCGAGTCGATTCATCATCAAGGAATCCTTTCAAAAGATGTTCACTTCATCAAGGAATTGGAAAGGAAGAATATGCCCCCACATGAGGGGAAGGTCAGAGTTGCTCCCACCTCAAAGTAAGGTTCTCAAATTCTTTCTTTGAGAACCCATGATGAGGGAAGCACGTTCCATTAGGGTTTCAAGTCAAGAATGCGATTCTTGAAAAGAAGTTTGTGTAGATTCTTGAGAAAAGATTCATTAATAACAAATGCATTTTCTGAAAATCAAAGTGTTGAAGAAGTGGCGTTGTCACACATAAGAAGGAAAAATCAAGCAAAGAGAGAAATATATTTAAGAAAAAGGAAACAAGAGACATTACGAACAAAGGGTATAGGGGTAGCCTTATATTTTGGGGTTAGAACTGCTCATAAATATATATAAGTATAGTAATAGTATATAAAATGAACTATCATCAACCCCCTACTATATCAAACCATGTGAAGAATGCACAAGAAGACAAAGTAAAAATAAAAAATTGGGATTACATGGAAGGGAAACCTAAATGCCCCCAATGCTTTGCATCATCCCCAATTTATCAAAAATCAAGTCACAAACATGGAAGAATGATGATACAAATAGAAGAAGGTTTACGACACAAAAACCACGCATGTATCCAAGCACCAACAGGGGTGACAAGGGTCATCCAGGAACACATAGCATGATTAAGGGGGAACACATCACAACACACACACACACATCTAATCTTAAGATAAAGAGGTCATTCACTTCTCGCTCTAGATCATCGTAGGGGGAAGGAGGACAAGCCTGCAGTGGTGGAATGTTAAGAGGGGCATCTAACCCTACCACAATAAGGGACAAGGAAGAGGGCCCCACAAGGTCCTCTCCACTGAGCTCTTCTGGAGCTAAGGTTAGCAATTTTGAGAAGATCCCTGACAAGGCCGAAACTTCATCCAAAGAGTTAAACATGCACTTTACAGGAGTGCCATGTTTACCTCAATGGACAGGGAAGGTTGCGCCCAAGATTCACTGCTAGGCTCTCTGAGTGATTCGAGAATGGTGATGAACTCAGGAGAAACCAGGATTGGTTTCGTCAATAGGACATAACAAGTTAATGCATGACTACCTTTCAGGGAAGGTGGGCTCTTCTTACGTCCTTCGTTGCTGGAAGGACCACTTCCTAACTTATGCTTCGTTGGAGGATGCAAACCCCCCACAGATGAGGCAAGAAGTGCAGAGGAAGAGGAGGAGGAGAAAACCATAGTAGATATGACCAATGTGTTAGTCATATCTACGGGCTTCGAGAAATCCGAGACATCAATAGAGGCGGCTCCACCGAAGGAGTGATGAACATTTGCACCTTTCTAGGGTTAGGCACATTTGTACTCACAGTGGAAGCTAGAAGCGATACAAAGTTGGTTTGAATGAAAGCAGAGGGGAGGAGAGAGGACGTAGTGGGAGGCCCTAATATAGGGGTAGTCATCTCCTCTTCCTTCCTCTGTAAGGTGGCATGCTCATCTATGAGAGCCTTTTGCCAACACTTACACTTGCGCGCAAGGAGGTTTCTATGACTCTTTGAATTAGAGGCTAGAGACTACGAGGGAATGGAAGGCTCTTGCTCAGCTATGGGAGTATTCTCTATAGCCATTTTTGATGGAGGAACAAATTCCTGATCAAGAGCAGGAGGAATAGGTTGAGAAGCAGCCAAGGAGTTGACTCAATTGCCTCAATAGCGGGGCTCTTCCCATTCACCAATTTGGGAGCAGAAGCGGTTGGAGGCCGTGAAGGTCGAGACAAATAGGACTCTCCACGGGGACCTTTCTTCCTGTTATAGTGAATAGACCTAGGCTCTATGGGAAAAATAAAAAGCTCAAATGTGGGATGCTTGGGCTTTCACCAACTGGGCACCGTAGGATTCTCTCGCAAATGCGGAACAAAATTTGATGGTGCCTCAGCAAGGCAGGAGGAAGTGTCAAGCTGAATAGTGGAAAAGGAAGGAGGATCTCAGGACTACTCTTCTTTTGTCCTATGTGCCTTGGCAGCATCACTGTCGGCTTTTAGGCAAGCCCTATGTGAAACAACATAAGGTGATGGAGGGTATCTCACTTTCAATCGTAGGTTCCCTTTCTTATAATTTTGATACATTCGGTGCAGGAGGTCCATCCTAGGTGGGAGAGGACCAATGGGCTCAGAACAAGAGTAATCTAAGGAGTAACTACCACGAGCAACTAGCGGTTTATAACTGGTGTCATGAATCACATGAATGGAACCCCCATGGATAAACTTTAAACATTTATGCATGAATGAGGGTACGACATTCATAGCCACTAACCAAGGGATACCCATCTTTACTTTAAAGAGTTTAGACCGAGGGATTATGTCAAACAAAAGCCTCACAAATTTAGGTCCAACCAAAACTGATAGGACAATACTACCAAAAGGGGGCACGGAAAGTCCGTCATGCGTGCAAATGGTGCTCATAGGTGCATCGTACCCATCTTTATGCCAAAATTTGATTAGCATGGTCTCCTTAGTTATAATGTTTACTTGAGACATCGGATCAATGAGAACGCTTGCCACAATGTTTTTGTTGATTCGCAGAGGGATGTAGAGAGGAGATGGTTCCCTATTAAAACCCATTGGTAGGTCCTATGAAGTGAAGGTTATACCAATACCATTGCTCACAGGTTGCACATAGGGGATAGGTTGATGTAGGAAAGAGGCCATTGTGCACATTAGATGATACTTTCACAGAGTCCCTAAAGGTTAAAGGATAGGATAGTGATCCAATTAAGGTTTTGTTATACTAAACCTTCAGAACCTTTCAACTACGCCTACTAGGGGTCGTAGTTTGGGTTGTAAGGTGAAAGCCTCACAACACTAACACCTACAACACTTCTAGGATATGAGGAAAGGAACTTCTAGTATCGTAGAATGAAACCCAAATGGTTCATGTCAGGTTCACCAAAAATGTAAGAGAGGGGGACCAACCACATTCAAGGCCCTAGGTCATAGAGATCCAAGAGCAGAAGGTTGCCCTAACTTACCTTAGCTTAAAGGAGTGTTTTGAAATGAGGGATGAGAATGATGAGGAATATGAGGTCCTTCAACCACTCTGCAGACCTGAGATTCAAGATGGGGCTAGGCAAGCCAGTTTTTGGGTCCCACACTATACCTTAGGAAGCTCTCTTCCTAAGGATGAAAGCACGGTTCTGAGACAACATGACATATTGGCGTCCGTATGACTAGAGGGCCGAAAGTAAAATGAGAACTACCAAGAAATGAGCTGATAGCCTAGCTAATCACTTCCAAAGGGCCAAAACAAAGCTATGAAGTAGGCAAGAAATGAGAAAATATGATAAAGTAAATATACATAAGTTAGGGTGGAAAGAATGATTGAGCACAAAGGTATTCATTCACCAACTAGCTCCAAATGCATGTCCACCTGCACACAAGAAAAAGGGAAATTTTTTGGGGATGTATAGGGGCTTGCCTCAGTTAGACCCTCATTTTGGTGTTTCCACCTCCATAGACAACCAAATTTGCAACAATGGAGAAATATACGATAAAGAAGGAATGAAGTAAAGAACACAAAAACACTACAAGTAGTAAGGTACTACCCACCAAATAGTAAAGGAGAGGAGTGAAAATGCTTACCACCTCCTCCAAGAGCTAACTAGCTAATAGAGGAGAAAATGAGAGTACTCAAGCCCCTACTGCAATGGCATTTCTTCCACACTTTCTCTATGTAGTTGATGGATTGTTGTTATTGCTGCTATGGCATGCCACAATGTTGCTAAAAGTGCTTGAGAATGCAAAAGAAGATGCTAGAGCTTGTGAAGAGGATGGATTGAATGCTTATAGGATGTGTAGAAGATTGTTAGAGGATGAAATGAAGGAATGAAGAAAACGACCATATTCAGGTTGGTTAGTCGAAGATGGCGTTACAAATCGACCTCCAATGGGAAGTGTAACGCCTCTGGAGGATTCAAACGCAGGAATCTACTAGGGATGTAAGTGAGCCACGTGGACATCTGTGTTCCATGTAGGCATCCCTGGCAGTTATTCCTCTATGGACACACAAAATAGATGCCAAGTGGAATGAAGGCAGCGGGTTTATGTGGAATTTTTCCCTCGAATTTTATTTTCTAAAGTGAGGAAGGGTAAAATGGGAATTTGCAAAAGGGGTGCAAATTTGTTCCTCTACAGAGAGTAGTGAGGGAAGGAGAGAGAGAGAGATGGAGAGAGAGGGAAAGGTAGGGAGAAAGAGAGTTGAGATAGAGTAGAGAGGGAAGTAGAGAGAGAGAAATAAAGAGTGGTT
>VDFB02000007.1:171570466-171625729 GCA_007258455.2 Sequoia sempervirens
CTATCTAAATATATAATTCTTTTTTATATTTTGATTAAGTTAATGTTTTCATCCACAACTTCTCTTGTTATTGCTTCTATTTTTTGTCAAAAACCAACATGTGCTAGTTTTAGGATATATTTTTAATCGTTCATCAAATCGTGAAACAAATTACATTTTTTTAAACTAGAGTCCATTCTACACATGATAAAAAAAAATCGATTAGTTTTCAAAAAATTTAGGGGGGAGCAGCTCAAATTTCAACTTTTCGAGATGTGTCCACTTCAAAAATTCATAAAATATTATATATTTATTAAAAAGATTAGCTGGAAGAATGGGGATAAACTACATGGTGTTAGTTAATTTCTCACCATTCAGATTTTTGAAATTCTAAAAAAAAGTTAATCAAAAAGGGGGGCCATAATACGCTATGCTTTTTTTTGATAAAAATAGGACCTGTTTTTGGCCCTCCTTTTTGAAACCCTTAATCTTCATTAATTTCAAAAAAAATAGTGGCTTAGAAACTAGACTCGAAGCACTTCAACTTTTGTTCTTTCTGCATCTTCAAATTTTGAGCGTAACTATCTTTGTTTTCTCATGTAGATCAGGTTTTTCTGATTTCAAAAAAAAAAGTGGCATCTTAAGAGCCATTTTTGTGTCACAACTTGGTGCACTTATCCCCATAGCTTCTCTTGTCATCTTACATTCTTCACTTGAGAAAACAACCTGCACACCCGAATCATTCAATTTACTTACAAAAAGTAGGTTTCATGCCAAACCCAAGATATGTAAGACACCATCAATCGCTTTCACTCTACCACAAGGAATTTGATCTTGACTTTTCCATGACCAACAATCTCCAAATAAGAGTCATCACCTAGATACACCTTCCCACTATTAGATTCCTCATCTTTGAGAGCCAACCCTTGTGCGAGGTCATGTGGAAGTAAGCACCTAAGTTTATCAACCACACATCTTTCAAATGCATGTCTTGCCAAGGTTGTGACAAAAGCATTTGTATCATCCTAAGAGGATTTATTAGAGTGAGAATAAAATAAACTATTTTTACCTTTATTTTTCTTCTCCTCATTGCACTGCTTGTGAAAATGACCAATTTTTTCATTCTTCCAACATTTTCCCTTGGACTTACTAGAAGATTTAGATCTCCCCAAAGATTTGGATTTAGACTTCTTGTATTTTTCTTTCCTTTCTCTTTAGATCTACTGCAAACAACAAGAGGCTCCTTAGCAATCTCAAAAGATTTCCTTTGTATCTTATCAAACAACAATGATTTAACCACCTCATCCATTTTGAACTTGGTAGTGGTACTCACAAAGACTATCACTAGGTGATCCCATGAGTTTGACAAAGAATATAACATAAGCATGTAACAATCCTCCTCCTCTATTTTTTTGCCAATGAAACCCCATTGTGCAACAAGCATGCTAAATGCATTTAGGTGATCTGCAATGGACCCTCCATCTTCCATCTTCAAATTATATAATTTCTTTTACAAGAATAACTTGTTCACTAGGGATTTAGCTTGATAAACATCTCTTTAAGTTTCTTCAAAATATTTTTTGCAGTATTCTCTTCATCAACATTCAAAAGCCCAAAATCAACCAAATAGTCTTATCAGATCCTTGACTTTCCTATCCATAAGATCAAAATCTCCTTGGGTCATGCTAGCTAGTTTTGTATCAGATATTGTAGCCCATAGATCTCTATCCACAAGCATATCCTCCATTTTCAACTTCCATAACTCGAATTTACCACCATTAAACTTCTCCATTTTGATTCTACCAGATGTACTTGCCATCTTTTGCTTGCAACAAGATCATGAAATATTCTTCTGCAAAACTACCATTGAAACTAAATTAGTACAAAAAACCTTTCAACCCAACAACGAATAAAGTTGGTTAGGCTCTGATACCTATTGAAAGGAAGTCGAGTGTGCAAAAGCAACTTCTTACACCAATCTAAGCAAGGGAGGGTTGCAAAATCTTCTTAAACACCTTTACACTTACAAATTTAGATGCACATTCATATCATAAATAGATAAATAATGGAATCATAACACAAAACATTATGTGGGGAAAACCCTTTCAGGAGAAAACCTCACACTCCAAAAGCACAATACTTTGTATTTTCAATAATAAAAACATAATGCAATGCAATATCAACACCAAGCTCATTAACATGAGCTTTCACACTTCTTCAAGATTTTGGATTAATTCTGACAACATAACGACACTTCAACAAGCAACAACTACAAACTCCAAAATACAAGTTCTCATTTTATAGGAGCTGACAATGAATTAATTAAACATTTTCAAACTCCAACGCCCAAGATTGAAGATGCAAAAGCTAGGCACCAAAAACACTACGCATGCATAATGGTAAGTTTTCACTTGTCAACACATGCAATATTGCAACTACCAATTGTTAGTTAACCTGCACATTCAAAAATATAACTGAACTTCCAAAGCACCCACATTCCATGCAAACCCAACATGAAATAGAAAATGTCTTCATGCACAACTCCAATTCTAAAGTTCAACTTCCAAACTTGACTCCTTGAAAATAAAAACGGCAAGTTGTAACTCACAATGTAAAATGAGATACCTATCAAATGACTCCAGTCAACTCACACAAAATGGGACACCTACCTCCTAAAAAATAAGAGCCATGTCATCGAGACCATTTCACATGTTTGAAGACAATTCAACTTGTCACTCTAACTCATGACATCATCAGGTGCACATAAAATTAATTAACATAAGCAAATAAAATATAAGATAAATTAAATAAATAATTACCAAACAAATGGTAGGACTCCAAAGATTAAGACACCTTAATCCCAACACACTTTGTCTACATTTCACAAGAAATGTTTGTTTGATAAAACCTCAAACTTGAATTTGCAATCAGCTTTCTCTTTATTCACTTCCAGTCAAGAAACTCGATTATAGAAATATTGACTGTATCCCCTTCTCAGTTCCCACAAATTTTTATGACTACATTTATATATAATATAGCCATATACTTATTCATTTACTTGCATACCCTGGTTTGAATCGTGTTCTCATCCCCATAGCGGTGCCCATACCCCCACGTCTCCAACTAACTATGCTCCCATCACTACAATGTCTACACAAGGTGCTTTTCATTTAAAACAGAGTATAGCATAGAAAATTGCCTAGTGCAAAACATTGTTCTACTTTTTGCATTCTCTATAATGTGATCTATTTTCCCGTTGGATGAACTGAAATCCTTGTAGTTCTGCCATTTCCTCTTGATTTCTGAGCAGGGCTATTTTGGTACCAAGAAAATTCCCATTGCGACACCATCAACACTGAGAATAATGGAAAACATTTGCATCCTTTCAGCAGTATCTTACACAATCTTGAGGGCTTGATGGCGAAGACTCAGCGGCCACATTATTACGCATTCTGTGAATGATCCAAATATCTGTAGCTGCTGACATGAGAGTCTTTGTCAAATACATATTAAAGTTGTTTATCATACAAGTCTCTGTCTTGGCTACTGACAAGAAACAACAGCAATACCAATTCCTGCCGTGTAATTCAAGTTTGACATGATGCAATCCTTTCAAGAAAATCTTCTTAAACATTGTTTCATACTAGGATCAACCATAGTATTTAAAAAAAGACAAAAAAGTAGAACTGAAATTGGGAAGATAAGGAAATTTCTCTATTCTTTCTAGGTGTTTGTAATTGTTATGTTGCAGCCAAAAACCCTAAATTTCAAATATTATTCATTTTATTTAAACTAAAACCAAGATAATGCTCATCTCTGACTTGGATTAGTAAGTGCCCTTGTGAACAGTTTGTTTGCATTTCACAGGAGATGTCTGTTTGATAAAGCCTCAAACTTGAATTTGCAATCAGCTTCCTCTTTATTCACATACATTGATAATTACCTATAAATTCCATTTATAGGAATATTGACTGCATTCCCTTCCCCTTAATTTTTTATGACTACATTTATAAATATTATGGCAATATACTTATCCATTTACTCTCATACCTTAATTTAAATTGTTTTCTCAACCCCATACCAGTGCCCGTATCCCCTTGTCTTCAAGTATCTACGCTTCCATCACTACAATATTTTTCGTTTAAAACAGAAGGCATAGCATAGAAAATTGCCTAGTATAGAAACATTATTCTATCTTTTGTATTTTCTACAATGTGATTTTACCATTTTTTCCTTGCACGAACTGAAATCCTTTTAGTTCTGCCATTTTCACATGGTTTCTCAGCAGGGCTATTTTGGCATCATGAACGTTATCATAGCGACACCATCGATGGGAATAATGGAAATGTTGGCACCCTTTCATCAATGGCTTAGGCTGTCTTGAAGGCGAAGTCTCACTAACCACATTATTACGCATTCTGAATGGTCCACAAATGTGTAGCTGCAGTCATCTCATTACATTATGATAGTCTTTCTCTTGTAAAAGTTTACCTCTGCTCTTCTTTCAAAAGTTTACCTCTGCTCTTCTTTCAAATCATTAAGTAATCTCATCAATCCCATTACCTGCTGCCCACATCTCCATAGATAACTTCCCAAAATTTGCATATATTCTCTTGGTTTGCAGGTGAGATCTATCTCCCGCAACAAACGTATTTACCTGATTGTTAATCACAATCCAACTACATCCAGGTTTCTTTTTTATGCCCCTATGTTTGACCATTTCCTGTACCTTTTCAATTTCTTCCCACCTGCCAGCTTCCATGTAAATCATTGACATAATTGCATAAGGTGTAACCATTTTAGGGTTCAGCTCAAGAAGTTGCCATGCTGCATATTCTGCCATTTCCAAATTTCTGTGAATTCTGCAGGCTCCAAGCAAAGCTCCCCACACAGCAACGTCAGGTTCTATTGGCATTTTGTTGATGAAGTCTTGTGCCATATCTAGGTGCCCTGCACGACCAAGGAGGTCAACCATGGAGCCATAGTGCTCAATTTCAGGTTCAATGTGATAATCTTGACTCATGTGATGAAAATACTGCAATCCCTTATCGACTAGGCCCACATGACAGCATGCAGCCAGAACGCCCATGAAGGTGACATGATCCGGGTTTTCCCCAGAATATTGCATTTCTTCAAAGAGTTGTAGTGACTCCTTGCCATAACCATGCATGGCATACCCAACAATTATTGCATTCCATGACACAATATCTCGTTGAAGCATTCTGTCAAACACATTGCGTGCATTCTTTATGCATCCACATTTTGCATACATGTCTAACAGAGCATTGCCCACAAAGACATTGACTCCATATCCCTTTCTAATTACTTCTTCGTGAATCTGCTCACCTTGTTCGAGAGCTACCAATTCGGCACATGCCGAAAGGACACTAGAAATGGTAAAGTGGCTGCTTTCCATACCTGTTTGATTCATTAGATAAAACATCTTCAAAGCCTGCTCGCTGCAACCCTGATTAGCAAATCCAGAAATCATTGACGTCCAAGAGTTCACATTTCGTTGAGGCATTTCCTCAAAGAGTTTCAATGCCTCATCCATGTGGCCATTCTGTACATAATCCGAAACGATGGAATTCCATGAGACCAAATCTCGTTGAGTCATTTTATCAAATACATAGCGTGCATCCTCTAAACTCCCACATTTTGCATACATGTCAACAAGGGCATTCCCTACGAAAACATCAAACTGAAATCCTCTTCTAATGATTTCATGGTGTAGTTCCTTGCCTACCTCAAGATCTCCCAAGTTAGCACAGGCTGGAAGAACGCTAGCAAAGGTAAACTGATCGGGTTCGAATCCTGCCGATTGCATTTCACAAAATAACGATAAGGCTGCTTTATTGTACCCACGCCTTGCATAAGCAGTAACCATCACATTCCATGAAACCACATTTCTTTTACTCATTTCATTCAATGTCCTGCGAGCTTCCTCCAAATTTCCTAATTTAGCATATACTGAGAGAAGTTTATTTCCTCGCAATTCAAATCCAGTTTGAATAATGTGGGCATGAATCCGTTTGCCTTCCGCTAGATCATTTTTGTCAAGACACTCTTGCAAGAGCAAAGCATATACCCGACTGGAGTATTTGAATTTGATTTTCTTGCATAGCATTCTGGTAGAATCATGGTTGCCAAAGAATTCTGTGTAGAGCACGAATTTGAGTTGATTGTTTTTCAAATGGCAGTGCATTCGATAATAATTTAACCAGGGGAGAGGAGCTAATAGTGAACATCCTAATCACGGCTTAAATTTGACGGTTGACCCTCCCTGTCAAGCAATTTTTTGTGACGGTCATTTATTTGAAGTTGCTTTTCAAATATTAAAGGTTATCTATTTTAAGAAAAATATATGTAGATTGAAAAAATATATATATAAGAATACTTACATAGAAATTTTGATAGTTTAACTAAAATTTTGCCTTTCAAGTGATACAGTCTTCCTAAAATTTTAATTGTATTTTACAAACTAAATACGGCCATACAACCATCAAATTTAAGCCCTGGGCCTAATTTAACTTTGTGTTGCTTTTCAAAATCTTGTGAGGCAATTTCAAATCACTTTGAATATTTTACAGCAGTTTATTTGGGAAGTCTTATGCCTATAACTAAGGTTTTAGGGCCACACCATGAAATATGATGCTACATCAACATGTTTTTGATTGAGGTGTCCAAAAAGGCACCAAGAAAAGTTAGATTGATAGTTGTGCACTAAGTCATGTTTTATTGGTGTGATGATGTGGCATCACATGATTTGTTGTTTTATAGATCTAAGGAATACATTTTTTTTTTGTATTGGATTAAGAGAGTCAAAATTGCAACAAATCGACAACACTGTTGGTAAGAAACAACAACAATGTCGTTAAAGAACAACAACATATAAATCCAAAGGAAAACAGCTACATGTTGTTATATAATAGCATTAGAAAAAGCAACAAGTTTTTTCTAGAAACTGTTGAAAGTGGCAAATATCCTGGACCTTAGCTATTGCAAGGATACAAAGTTACAAAGATACATTCATCAGAAAATGAAATAAATCTTGACAAGAAGCTTCATCGTTGTACTCCCTTCTTTTGTAGTCTAATGAAGGCTAGTTAAGGTCATAATACCATGTGCTACTGCTGCTTTCATAAACCTTGCGTACATATTCAACCATTGCATGAGAGCAACTTCCAATCACACAATAAGAATTGTCTGGAACCATAGTTGCATTGTGAATTAGCATACACACAGTAAGAACTGTCTGGAAATGCGTAGAAGTATCATCCCCTCCAATTATGCCTAATAGGGTCACTCCAAAGTGCAATGATTATAGTTGATGAACTCCGTAGTAGGGAGGCTACTT
The DNA here is from genome assembly GCA_007258455.2 of Sequoia sempervirens. Classification (NCBI taxonomy): domain Eukaryota; kingdom Viridiplantae; phylum Streptophyta; class Pinopsida; order Cupressales; family Cupressaceae; genus Sequoia; species Sequoia sempervirens. The sequence continues at coordinate 171,577,803 of VDFB02000007.1, forward strand.
TTCATTGCTCGAAAGTTGCAATTGAAAATGTCACACCTCCACCATCATCAAGGCTGCCAATCACAAAGTATAATCTGGAACCCCCAATTGAAGAATTATGTTGCCAACTTGAATGTCCTATATTTTAAATTTTTCCTTGAAGGTACTAAGTTGTGTTTGAAAGTCATCAAATATCTTTTTAAGGTTAGCATTAGTCTGGATGGCAGATTGGAGAATGGGGCTATGTAGAGAAAGGTTTGAATAGATAGTCATCAATTAAGCTTGCAAGGGTTGAAAGGTGTGAGAGAAAGCTGCCAAACATCAGAATCTCTAGATGTGTTTAAGAGTGATGTGTTTGAGGATCTAAGTAATAACATTGTGAGATGAGGAGAGACCAAGAAGAGTAGTTCTCCAAGACCACATTTGAGGAAAAAACACATAGAAGTTAGAGAAGAGAGAGTTCCAGATATTATGAGCATGGGGACAAAACCAAAAGGCATGTTTGATAGTTTATTTTTTGGAGATTAATGGACATGTTGGAGGAGGGGAAATGAAGGAGAGCCGATCACCAATGGGGACCTTAACATGGAGAATTTTCTAGGTTGTCAATTGGGCTTGAGCATTAGCTTTAGACTTCCAGATTAAGGAGCTTAACTTGTTCCATCTTGATCTACTAAATTTGCAGTTCCATTTGAGGTTAGGCTGGTGGCATAATGAGATTGATGGAAGGAGTTGTTTATATATTAGTCGGAGAGGAAAATTTTGAAGATTTTGATTGTTAGACCATTTCCAATCTTTAAGGAAGTTGTCATGACATGGTGTAGAGAGGAGTTGTAACAAATCGGGTGTAACTAATTGCTTGATTTTTTGGATTGGGTTCTCATAAGACGGAAGAAGTTGAAACTAAACTTTAAGCTGCAGCCATGGTTTCTAGTTGAAAGTTAAAGCCCGAAAAACCTAGATGCCTTTTTTAAAGGGATGTCTACCTTTGAGATCCTTGATAATGGCCAAAGGACAATTGTCTTGCTGGACCAAACGGTCCACCAAATGGAAGAAGAGGAAAAACTCAAGCCATGACTCAAGTTTCGGTTATACCAAATTAGTTTTTTTGATGTAGTTTGTCAAACTCTTCGAGTATGTGCAGGATCATCATGGAGAAAACATGCCCTTAAGTGGTGAAAAATTCAGAAACTCAAAGTTAGGAAACTTGACGTAAAAAAATGAATAAGTTATCTATATTATTTCAAACATATGTAAGAATAGAATCTATAGAAAATTGAATGTAGTTTCTAAACTACTAGGTTTATTTCAAAAAAAACTATTTGGTGAAAATTTGAAATTTCAATGCAAGAGTACTTAAATTTCAAGGAAAAAATAAGAAGTAGGTGTCTATCGACCACCCTAACCACAATAAAATAATAATTTTTTTATAATATTTTAGATATAAGTAGAGGACTCATGTCCCAATGTGATGCATATTTTTTGTAATTTTTTCCCAAGTAAATAATTAATTATGAATTTTTATTACAACTTTTAAAAAATATAAAAACTTGTACGTCTGACCACCTTTACTTGGTCAAAACTTCATGAAATTCATTTTTTCTTTTTTTAATCCTATAACTTATGTGAAGCATAGAATGTGACACATGTTTCGGATTCAAAAAATGTGGTACCATTTGAAAGCTATAGATGTTTTTCAATTAGCCTATCAATTAAGACTTTAGTTGTAATTCAAATAGAAAATGAATAATAATTATTTATTAAATTCAAAGTAAAGCATAATTTATATTGGTGGAAAGCTAAGAATCTCCTTTAAAAACCCTTTTCCTTTTATCAATTTTGGGTAAAAAAAAGTTGTTAGCCACATACCTTACACATACCCATCATATTGCCACTTTTTGGCCTGTCATGATCCTGCACATACCCCTCCAAATGGAGTTAAAAGCTGTAGAACCATGTGTTTGAAAATAATATGCAAGGAGAATTTTATCTTTCCAACTAACCAAGTCCTAAGAACGATCAACAGTAGTTGTTTGGATACAGTGGCACACAAGATATTTCCAAGGAGCATCACCATCCAAGGCTCTTACAATCCATTTTGTTATGAGACAAATGCCTTGAGTATAAGGATCTATAATTCCCAGTCTTCCTTTATCTTTTGGTTGGATGCAATGAGTCCATGAAGTAGTGGGAAAGCCTTTTTTATTACCCCATTTTTCCTAAAGAAATTTTTTGATAAGCTGAGATAGTTGGATGTAGCATGTTTTAGAGGGCAGCTAGCAAGGAGATATAGACATGACTAGCCAAAAGAATTTTATTGGCAACTTGGATTCTACCAGCCATCGAGAGGAACTTATTAGTCCAATTCCAAAGCTTTGTTTTTTAATTTTTTGTAAGAACCAAAACCACATCTCTTTAACTGAGACTCCAATGCCAAAAGGGATACCAAGGTATCTCGTGATGCTACCATGCTTTAGTTCTTTCAATTCCCTAGGGATCCAAGGTGGTCAAGGGTTGGGGCGAATCATTATAAACTTGGTTTTGTGCATTGCTAGTTTGGAGCCTAAAATAGTGCAAAACAAATCCAATATGTCCAAATTCTTAATAGCATGCTATCATCAACAAAATGTGAGTTGAGTGTCCTTAGAATTTTGTATGAATAGCATGCTATCATCAGAAAAATGCGAGTTGAGTGTAGTAGCATTGCCTAGAAGAGGGATTCCTTGGATAATCTTATTTAGGTGAGCATGCTGAAAAAGATATCCTAAGGCATATGCAGCAAGGACTTAAAGGAATGGATAAAGGGGGCAACCCTGGCGAATGTATTTTTGCAAAGGAAAGGAAGGAGAAAGACTACCATTAACAACCACTATAACATTAGCATCCCTAAAGATCATGGTGATTTGATCACGTAATTTAGAGCCAAAACTGAGCCATTTTATCATTTTAAGGATGAAAGACAAACGAATGTGATGATAGGCTTTATCAAAGTCAATCTTTATAATTAGTGCATCTTGAGAAGATTCTTGCGCCCATTCAACCATTTCCCAAGCAAGAATCAGATTGTCTAAAATAAATCTTCCACCCAAGAATCTAGTTTGTTTTGGACACACTATTATTTGGGAGATGTGTCTAATTCTTCGAGGTAGAGATTTGGCTATTATTTTATATGATGTGTTGAGGAGAGTAATTGGTCACCACTCATTAATAGTATCTTCTTCCTTACCTTTGGGAATGTGTTTAATCAGCCCCTGATTAATCACCTTTCCTAAGGAACCCATTTCAATTCCCTCAAGGTAATCATAATAAAAATTCTCTCGAATGTGAGGCCAAAGAGCTCTATAAAATTCCACTGGAAGCCCATAAATACTAGGGCTTTTCTCTAAATCCATACATTGAAGGGCAACAACAATTTCATCTATGGAGAGGAGGTGATTGAGGAACTTACTATACTCAAGGTCTACTATCTTGGGTATACATTCAACAACACAATCCTCAAGGATGGGAAGGAGGGTATCATTAGTTGATTCATCTATAAAAAGGTTAAATTGAAGTGGTCATAGAAAGTATTCATAATGTCAGAATGTGAGGCCAAAGAGCTCTATCAAATTCCACTAGAAGCCCATCAATATCAGGGCTTTTCTTTAAAGCCATACATTGAAGGGAAACATCAATTTCATCTATGGAGAGGAGGTGATCGAGGAACTTACCATACTCAAGGTATACTATCTTGGGTATACATTCAACAAAAAAATCCTCAAGGATGGGAAGGAGGGTATCATTAGTTGATTCATCTATAAAAAGGTTTTTGAAGTGCTCATAGAAAGTATTCATAATGTCGGAATGGTTGGTTTGTAAGGAATCATTAGCATATTTGATTGTAAAAATATGCTCCATATTGTGCTTGTGGTTAAGATATTGAAAGAAGAATTTGGATCCATGATCACCATCCTTAATCCATTGAAGTTGGGCACAAATTTGGGCTCCTTTTCCTTTATACACAACCATTTTTTAGAGCATATTTTCAGCATTGGCCATAAATTGTTGCAATGAGTTGTTGCTAGGGTCATAAGGCAAGTGTGATTTCCCATATATAATTTGTCCTTGCAGAGATTTCTCAAGTATGTGACGTTTGGTTGTAGCTCTTCACCCATAGTTATGAAGAAAGATTGTACATTTAGCAATAGTTCTCTCCCACCAACTAATACAACTACCTTCTTGTGGTCTTGGTTCCGACTTCCAAATGGCCAACAAACCATCAATGCAATCTTTATTTTGGAGATGGGTAACATTGAGTTTGAAGGGAAGGTCATTGGAAGGGGGTGTGGAATTCGAGAGGGAAACACTAATGAAGATGGGAAGATGTTCAAACAAAGTGGCTGAAAGGTCTACAAAAACATGACGACCATCAGACAAAGGGAGAATGGGACAATTGGGGGAGATATAAAATCTGTCCAATCAACTCATTTTTCTTGAGTTTCCTTCTCTGTAGTTAGTCCATGTATACCAATGGGGCATATGAAGGTTGAATTTACCCTAGAGGGGATAATGCACACCAAGGGAATTTTGAGCCAAGATCCAAGCTTGAAGTTAAGACTGGGATAGGTGAGAAGGACCAACCAAACTACGATCTAAAAGGTGTTCCACCATGTTAAAGTCACCTCTCTGGACCCATGCAACATTAGGAAGATTAGTGTAAAGCCACTCCCAAAGTAAGGTTCTCTTAGTAGGAGAGTTAGGAGCATAAATCGCGCAAAACCCCACCAACAAGTCATTGATGAGGGTAGTATCCCAAACACAATAGTTATTAGAATCAAATCCAACAGCCACAATATGCTTAGCTAACCAAGGTGCAAGCCCCAAAACAACACCACCACCATTGTCAGGGTGGTTAGTATGGATAAATCTTGCATCAAACCATATGGAAGAAAGGGAAACTTTGAGTTGAATGGAAATCACTTTCACTTCTTGCAGCATTAGGACACCAATTTGTTTGATCTTTAAGGAATTTTTGACCTAAAATTTATGAGTAGGGAGGGTCAATCCCTGCCTATTCCATGATTGGACTTTCCAATTCATTGGGAGGATTCTGGAAGGGTTTCCTCACCAGACTGAAGTCCACTAAACTGATTTAGAATTCTATAGTTTTGGGCAACCATTGTAGGATTTTGATCAAGAGAGTCCATCAAGGAGTCCTCACCAAGTGGCTTGTGGGAGGGAAGATGGGGCTGATTTTTAGCAAGGATGAGCTCTTTAGATGTCAAAGTTGCTTCAACAACAAAATTTTTCCAATAGAATGGGTCTCCTTTTTCCTCTTTGATGCCCTTTATTGTGATCGTAAAATAACATCTTTAAAGGACTTGTTTTCAGATTGGTGGGGTGAAATGCTCAGAGAATGGGGTGAAGGAGGAGGAGGTTGGGTGGTTGGAACATGGGGAGTCGTAAGCAAGAGAGGCAAAGTGGGTGAAGAGGAAGAAGGTTTATGATGAGCACCAACATAAGTTTGATCAACAGTAAAAGGGTTATCAACAAGTGGCTGAGAAGTCTTTGGCTTATAGAAGGGATAGTTACAAATGAGTTTCCCTTCCCTTTTGCAATAGAAGTAGACATTATGCTTGTTGAGATAATTAATGCATAGTGAAAATTCAAATCTTGGACCCACAAGATTGATAGAATCGGGGAGGGATTGATTAAGGTCCATTTCAATGCATGCCCTAGGATGAGAGCATAAGCTTGCCCATTTATTTGAGTGTTTCTTGCACCATAATGCTTTACCAAGTTGAGCTATGATATCTGGCATAAAGGGGTGAAATGCAAGGTTGAGGAAAGGAAAATCAACCCACATGGGGTATCTAGATTTAGTAATGCCTTTCGAGTGAAAATCAAGATCCCAATCTTGCACATAACAAGTTTGACCATAGATAATTATCCATGACCCATATTGAATAACCAAATGGTTAGGGTCACAAAATGTACAGGCTACATATCCCCTGCCCAGTCCCCTGAAAGATTCTATTATCTAACCCTTGATTTCCCAGCTATTATGGGCCCATTTAAAAAAGTTGTGCTCTATCGGTATGCCTCTGAGGAAAAATAATATAATGGTTTTTTCTTTTCATTCTAAAATTACATCAATAATTTCATTGAGAAGCTGGAAGGAAATTGTTTTACCTTCATTTTGGATGTCTTCTATTTTGGGATGTGTCGTAGGGTTCACTAGTATAGCAGTCGTGCAGGCGTGTGGGGTCTTAAGGCCTGGATAAACCCTTGCAAACTCGACTTCAAAAAATTTCATGGTAGTGCCAGTGGAAAGTATAGGGTCCCTCAAAATTCCTCCTATGTTGTTATTTGCTTCAGACCCATTGCCATGTTCTCTTTCTTTGGGATTTGGATTTGTGTGCAGCATGGGCTCCAATGGACGTCAACTAATTTATCTTTGTCTCCAGTGAAGTTTCCAGCATAACATGTGCTCTAACAATGCGTATTTAGGTAGTAGGTTTTCATAGGGCGTCTCATTCCTTCGCATGTTCTCTCCAAAATCAATCCATGGAATAGATTTCATTCAATTATAAGTACTCATGATCAACACTAACAATTTTAAAGTCATAACTATTAGTGCTATATTATTAAAAATATTGAACAAATGTAAATCAACAAATGTTATCACAATCATTGGAACATGTTCAACTATTGGTTCCTTATCCCTTAGATACCTATTGATGACATAAACAATTATGTGAAGATAATATACATTAACATTATGATATCCTTATATACATATAAGATATAAATTTTGACCACACAATAATGATTTAATGATGATTTTCTTTGAAATGTTAATAAATAAGTTAGACCAAAATGAAAAAAATCCATATTCTAACTTAGTTCAACATAGAAAAAAGTAAATAGCCCAATAAAAACAAAGGATGAGCATATCATTGCATTTCTTTCTTACTCTCCAAAATTTTATCAATTAATAATATGCAATTTTCCCTACATTATACAAGTAATGACATGGTCTTAAAGCATTTTTCCCTTCAGTTAAGCATTTCACCCCCCACTTACTCATGTCATACATAAATGTAATTGTGCTTATAAATAGGATCCAAAACCATTGAATGATATGTATTCTATTGGACTTGGGAATCACATTAACACAATAATGATTAAACTCATGCATCAAAAATTACATCCAATTTATGTGTGTGTATTGAGAGTTTTTTTAGTAATATAATTAAGAGATCAAGGAAAAATAAATATCAAACAGGTTGAAAAGTGTTCTAAATAAAGATATTTTTTCAATGTATTATAATAAATTAAGATAATGCATATTAGTGAACCACACCAACTAAATTAATATTTTATATAAAGGATTATGAGTTCAACAAGAATAAAGTGATAAAGGAAGTGTAACACATCATTTACTAAGGTTTGAATTTTTGAAAGTTTGGTTGAGCCATGCTTGATTCTTAGTCGATTAATGTGATTTAGGTGACTTTTGAAATATGCCAAATAATCAATTAGTTTTAATTATCTTGATTATTTTTTAATTTCTCATTATTGTGCTAGTCATGTAGGTTCTTTTATATTCACAAGCATTCACAAACCTAATGAGATGGAGGTGGGTAACATTTAAAATCTCTAGTATAAATTAATTAATCCCAACTTTTAAAGGCTTCCCTAAATGTAAAGAAAATTGATACTAAAGCTTAGCTAGTGATGGGACCATAAGTTGTTCCATCCAAGTCCAAAAGTAACAATTTTCTCTCTCACTTGGCTCAGTCTTAAAGTGAATTTAGGAGTAGTATTAAATATTTATAACTTGTTTAAAGTATCTAATATAGGATATATTTTTGGAAGTCATTGACCCTAGAATTTTGGTATGATCTAACATTTTTTATGGTGAATAAATACAATTTTCTTACACTTAGGTCAACTAATCACCAAATGTTAGATGAAAGAGTTTGAACAAGAAAATACCCCAATGAAGACCAACGTTCTAAAACATGTTGAAACCTTTTGGTGTTACTATAAGATAGGTTTTGAAGTATTTTAGCTTTAAAGTTCATATCTCTAGAGTAATTTGCTACAAAGAAACCATACAATGTTGTCTCTAGAGTGTTTTAAATCATTTTTGGTTATCACTTCAATAGCTTTGGAATATTTGGTAAGTTGGTTTTTGACATTTTGTGGAATGACATAATTTTGGAGGTACAAAATATTACGACACCCCAATCTTGAGAGTATATCTAACATGTGGAAGATGTTAGAGGACCATGAAGTGAATAAAGTAACTATGGATGTACAAGCTACATTTATCATTAAAGAAAGGGGAAAAATTTATAAATATGAAAGTAATATTCTCTCATATTTGTTTCCTAGACACATGGGTTGGCTAGTTGTCTTTTTATAGGAGTCTTAGATAAAATAAAAGTCACTTTTGAATGAATAAGTTGTTTGTGACGACAAGTCTTAGTAAATATAAAATTCATTATGTAATAGCATAGCAATAAGAATGGTAGCCAAAATCATAGGAAGTAGTTATTAATAGTTTTTGTTTTGTTAGAAATTTTGACCCTTGGAGGTTGCTGAGGCTTTTTGATATAAATATACAACCATCCAACTCCAAATTCAAGTTAGTAGTGAATAGTTGATAGCTGATTGAATAAAAAATAGAGCATATCTGAGTTTTATGTATGTGTAATTTTCATCAATGAAGACTTGGAGTTATTGAATATTTTGATAGTATTTTCTTGATTGATTTTGTCACATTCCAAGGAAGGAGGAAGGGCCCACTCTAGCTAAGGAGGAGGGATATTTTATGGTATTATTTATAGATTTTTTTTTTCAGTTTGTTAAGTAACCTCGTCACTTGATAGGTATAAGAATGCTATATATATTGTGATAAATTTTTTATTATATTTTCATGTCATTTCATTTTTTGATATCTATTTCTAGTGTAAAACTAATTTTTAATTCTAATCGTTAGCAATAGGATTGTTTTTAAAGACTACTTTTATAGTTAAATTTTTCTTTAGTATTAGTAGTCTAAATGGATTTATTCTTTCAAAAATTAGATTGATTTAGGAACCAACTAGGTAGGGACATACTTGACAACACGACACGGAAAAAAGACACACCCTAAAGACCTAGGGGGCTCGGGGGCTGATCAAAGATTAGCCTTTCCTACGTGAAAGCACAAATCCCTCATAGTTCAATGAAAGACCAACAACAAACAATGGATAAAGGATGATGAGATGACCATGATAAGTAGATGTAATGATGGAGTCGATATGATGAGACAATATAGACCTTGTGGATAGGATGATCGATATGTCAAATGTGGACTGCATGAAGCTCAAAAATGGGATAGGTATCCAAATCATCAAAAGATGAATTGGGAGGATGATATGATGGATAGATGAGTGATGAAAAGTGATAGGAGATTGGAAATATGTGTGAAAGAGGTGGGAGTGATGAAAATGAGAGGGATGGTATCGGGTTGCATGCGAGAAGCCTATAGCTAGATACCAATGACAAGGGATTATAATATGGAATGAGGATAGGGAAATAAGGGTGGGGATGGAAGGGATGATATGGTGGGTGGAGAGGAAGATAAGGATGGGGAGATGAAAAGGATTTTCTCTTGGATGGATAGGGATATAAGGATGGGGAGATGAAAGGGATTGTTTGGATGGGTAGGGAGATGAGGATGGGGAGATGGAAAGGATTTTCTCCTGGATGGATAGGGAGATAAGGATGGGGAGATGAAAGGGATTGTTTGGATGGGTAGGGATATGAGGATGGGGAGATGGAAAGGATTTTTGGATGGGTCGATGGGAAGATAAGGATGGGGAAGATTGAAGGAATGATAGGGTAGATGAAGGATGTCTCCAAGGACTGTCACAAAGAAAGAGATTCCTCACTCTAGATACATCATATATGATGAGGAAAGAGGGATGGAAGATAGGAGGATGGGTGAATAAGGGAGTGAGATGGATATGGATAGGATGTAGGGATAAGGAAGGGAGATGGATGTGGATAAGATGCATGGATACAAAATGCATATGTATGGTAGCGTGATGGGTGGACAAGGAAGGTAGATGGAGAGGATAAGGAATATGATAGTATATGGATGAGGGGAATGTATGCCAAGAGGTGTCCAAAGAATGTATATATGTTTTCCCCTATCTATATCAAGATCACAAGGAGGATGTAGGGATTGGGATAAATCGGAAATGATAGGTAGGATGTGTAAGATAGGTGGGATGGAGGAGATTGGTGAAGGGGATGCAGTTTCCCCCAAGTGTGGAAGTAAACTGGATGGGGGATTTACACATGATGCCTATTTTCTAGGTTTTCATCATGGTACTTATCCAAAGCGCTTGTTTGCCAAGTTTTCACCATTAGAAAAATTATTTCTGTTTACTATTTTTTTTTCTAACTTTTAGATAGTATGTGGATGGAGATGGATAAGGATAGAGATGTGGATAAGTGGATTTAAAAGACATGTGATAAAGGGGATAGATGGAATCAAGCATCAAGTTCTATACGAAGGAATAAGAGCCCATGTGTGAAGTGGCTATTGAATGTTGGTACAACCTTATTAGGATGGATGAATTATGAGAGGGAATGGATTAAATGGATTGGATGAGGGAGATAAGTGGGATAATGGATGGGGTGTTGGAAAGTGTATGATAGAATGATGGAGGAGATGTGTGATGATAGAATGTTTTCAGGACCAACATTGGCACATATGGTGGGGGATGTGAGATGATAGGGGGATTAATGGATGAAGAGTGTGGGGATAATTGAGGAGTTGGGATAGTAAATTTTGGGACATAAGGACCCAAAATAGATTTAGAAGATGGAGGATGTGAATCATTAGTTTTTGGATTAGAAACTTTGGATGTTATTACGGATTTTTCATTTGAAGGAATTGCATCTTTCTTCTTTGGGATCCACATGGTTCTAATTTTTACTTTGGTGGGCTTGTGTAGCTTTTGGGATTGATTTGGATTTTGGATTGTATTTTTCTTTTCTTCAAAACGTCTTTTTTGTTAGAATTGTGAAATAAGCACAAAACCACAAGCCACAGGATCAAACAACAAACAAGTACACCTTCCATGCAAGAGATCTACAAACACGAATTGCTAAATTCATCAACAAGGAAAAGTTATAGAAGAAGCTTTCAAGAAGATATGAAAGTTGTGATATTTCTCGTGAATAATATCCGAGTGATTATTACAATAAGGGTTGAATTCTTATAAGAGCAAAGCCCTAAACAAGAAAGGATCAAATCATGATAAGTGTCAACATCACATGAGATGAGACATAATGATCTAATATTAACTCAACTAATAAAGCATTCCTAAATTTAGTTGTTAAGTGTGTGAGAATAAATTAGACTAATAATCAATTAAAGATTAATTAATTATTAGCTAATGAATGATAAATCTAACACCCCCCTTAAGATGAACTTAGGGAGTAACTAAAAACCCTAAAAAAGAGAATGCAAGATGGGTCCTAGAAAACAAGGCCAAGTAAGGTACCCATGTACAAACAAACGATCTCTATAATGTGGAGAAATAGAGAAAACCTCATGGGAAAAACTCTACTCCAAAAAGTGATGAAAGCCAAGTGAAGGACTGAAGAAGCCTCCTAACAAGACAAGGTTGTCCCAAAATATAGGAACAAAGGAACACCACATAAGCATGAAGAAGCTACAAACATTGTCAAAGAAAGACTGTTGAAATGCTGAAAGAAGAACCTCCATTGTGATCAGGATCAAGAAGACAAGAATTTGTATGAGTGCCCCCAATGACACTACTCAAATCAAATGGAAAACAATGGAAAACACCTGGAACTCAAAGATATAGATGGAAAACAATGGAAAACACCTAGAACTCAAAGATACAAATGGAAAAGGTACCAAAAGTCTGAAGAACTCATCAAGTCAAAATGGAAGGTTTCCTTCAAACATAGGAATGCAAGATTTTCCATATGGTAAGTGCTCCATCTCATCAAAATACATGGGTAACCAGCTGTTTCATCTGCTTAGTACGTAGGAACAAATACTATATACATAGCTCACTCCACTGCGAAACTAAGGAAGCATTAACACTAATAGTAGAAAGCCCCCCATAATGCTAAAAAGGGAGAGGCATGACAGGTTCACTAAAACTAAATGCCAAAATGTAGTGCATGAAGAGAAACCAAGAGCATCTGAAGGTGCATACATGAAAGTACAAGAAGGTATAAAGGATGTGAAAACAAAAGTCACATATGCATGAGAAAGGTATGAAGGAAAACAAAGGAAAACATCAACCCCCATGGCACTTTATATCTTAGTGCAAGTACAATAAGGCACAAAGTGATGTGTAAGAATCCCAATACTACACATACAAAGCTAAGGCACTTTATTTCAGTGTGTTTACAGATGATAAATACATGCAAGGTGAGCCCATAAAGTCCAAATAAGATGATAGATGAGAAGAAGGATTTCTGGAAAAAAAAAAAAAAAAATTTTGGAAACCACCTATACCACGATGAAGATCTAGAAACAACTTTTCGATGATATCTCGTTTTCCCTTTTTCGACATCATATGCAAAGTTATGCCAAAAACACTGAAGGCAACTCCAAAAAAGAAGATCTGAATTTGACTAGAAATAATAGGAATTTGAGAAAAAATCTCCAAAAAATTATTGTACCATTGGAAAGTACTCCAAATCCTCTTTCTGACGATATCTCGTTTGCCCAATTTCGACATCGTGGGAAAAAGTTATGGCCTCCAAAAGAAAACAACTCCCAAAGTGCAACAAACATAGTTTGTGGGATTAAATTTGATGGCCAAACGACTGTCGTAGCAAAATTGTGAGCCTAAATTTGATGGCCAAATGGCTATCACAACATTTGCACAACTTGGCTTATTGAAAAAAAATTGTTTTTTTTTAAAACAATAAAAAAATTTACAATTATATATATATATTTTTAAAAATATATAAAAAACATTGATTGTTCTTTATTTATTTTTTAAATCATAAAAAACTAGTGGGCCCCTATGTAGGACTATGCAGGTCTATGCAGGTACGAACCTGTGTAGGTCTTGCGTAGAACCCCTTTAAAGCTTTTTTTGTTTTAAAAAACAATTTTTGTACAAACTTATTTTTTAAAAGCATTTTCTTCAAAAAAATAATTAAAGCTTTAAAAAGATAAGATTTTGATGATTTGACAGGCGATCTTAAGGTTTTTGGGCCTTTTGAGCATGATGATGATGTCTGTTTGGGCTCAAAATGCACCAAAAATATAGCTACCCTCTGGATCTAGAGACAAAGCAACCGCTTCAAAACCTTGTAGATCTGGCGATTGGAGTTGAAATCAAGTGAAACAAAATCCAAATTTGACTTTCTCGACAGCTCTGGATCCAACAGTGAGGTCCTTTTCACACAAAAATGTTTCAAAAAATTCCCACCACCAAAATTTGCAAAAAAAAACAAAGGTATTTAGATCTAAAGCCTGCAACCCTTGTTGAAGAAGAAAACCTCATAAATCAAGAAGAGGTTCATTAAATCCACGCTCTGATACCATGTTAAAATTGTGAAACAAGCACAAAACCATGAGCCACAGGATCAAACAACAAATAAGTACACCTTCCATGCAAGATATCTACAAACAAGAATTTCTATATTCATCAACAAGGAAAAGTTATAGAAGAAGCTTTCAAGAAGATATGAAAGTTGTGATATTTCCCCTGAATAATATTCAAGTGATTACTACAATACGGGTTGAATGCTTATAAGGGAAAAACCCTAAATGAGAAAGGATCAGATCATGACAAGTGTCAACATCACATGAGATGAGACATAATGATCTAATATTAACTCAACTAATAAAGCATTCCTAAGTTTAGCTAAAGTGTGCAAGAATAAATTAGACTAATAATCAATTAAAGATTAATTAATTATTAGTTAATGTATGATAACTCTAACATTTTTAAGGGGACATGAGGAGATTTTGATTCATGCGGATGTTTAGATTTATGCATTTTTACTTTGGCATCCAAATTTCTTTTAATAGAAATGGGACGAGAATGAGGAGATGGATGATGTGGAGGAAACATGAATGGAGTGATGGAGGTAGGATTTTGGGGATGATATGTAGATGGAGGATGTGTAGGTACATTCCTTTGTTGATCCCAATTAGGGAACATGAGAGTGGGATGTTTATGATGGGTGATATGGATAGGTGATGGATCAATAAAAGGATGAATAGGATGAGATGGAGGAGGTGATTTTGGGATATAAGGGCCCAAAATGGACTTAGTACCTGGAGGATGTGTGATGGTGGATGGAGGAACATAAGGACTCAAAATTAATTTAGAGGATGAAGGAGGGGTGATGGTGGATGGAGGAACATAAGGACCTAAAATGGATTTGGAGGATGGAGGAATATGTATGGTTCTTTTGAGGTAATATGATGGAGGAGGGGGGATGGAGAAAAATGGGGTAGTGGAGTGATGGGAGGATACTCTTATTCTTTTAAAAGAGTATCATCGAGGATGTATGGAGGTTGTACCAATATTTTTGGATTGTGAGTCTTGAGAGGTATATCTAATACCTCATGTATAGGAGTGTTCTTTGACCTGGATGGGCTCTAAAATACCTTGTTCATGAAGGCCCAAACCTTTTCCTTGATAGTTCATGCTCTTGAGAATTTGATCTATGGTAGGATGCTTGTTATTTTGGAAGCATGATGCGAGTCCATTATTAGGTGGAGGAGGATGGGTGGTGTATATGCTTATTTTTCTTCTACAAGAAAACCACCATGGATGAAGTGTAATGGTACCAAGGTGATATAAAAGTGGTGTTGGGATGGTAGGGTTAGGAGACAATGGAGGATCATAAGATGGAGATGATGGGTTGGTAGCATCTTGATCAGGAGGAGTGAGTGGTAACAAATCAAGAGAGGGAATAAGTGATATCATAGGATTTGGATTTGTGGTAGTGGGTGATAAGGCCTCATGAGATGGAGTGGTTGGATCTTGAGTGCAAAAAGGATCATGGGATGGAATGGATGGGGGTCTATGATTTTGAGTTGGAGTACATAGGATGGCAAGATCTTGATGTGGAGGAGGGGTCATGTTGGTATGCTTTGGATCAAGCTCTTGGCATGAATCATCTTGTGTGGGAGGCATGATGATGGAGTGTTGGAGGGACTCCTCGCATGGGGGAGATGGAAGGATGGAGGATTCATGAAGTTCATGGGATGGGATTTCAATGATACTAGGAGTGGGAGGAGTGGATTGGATTTGGGTGTCTTCAATGGATTGGGTGGATCTAGGAGTAGAAGATGGGGATTCAATGGATTCAATGGGTTTGATGGTTTCAATGGTTCGGGTGGTGCTAGGGGTGGTAATAGTAATGATAGTTGAGGGATAGAGTCTAAGGGTCTCATCACTAGTGATTGTACCTGGGGGAGTGGGGCAGCATGGTTCAATGAATTCAAGATGTGGAGTTGGGGATGTACTCTTTGTCAGGAGTCCTTGGATGACATCTAGAATGAAGTTCTTGCTTATTGTAGGCTTAGATGGTGTGGTAGGAGTAGATGAAGGATTATGAATGGGTGGACGACTAGGATTATGGATTAGTGGATTAGGATTAGAGGAAGGAATGGGACTGGATGGAGGACTAGGAGTAGGTGGAGGATTAAGACATGATGGAGTGGAAGATGGAGTGACAAAGGAGGATATGGATGGTGGATTGATGCTGGAGAAAGTTGATGGGGAATTAATATAGGAATATTGAGACGATGGATTAAGGTGAGAAGATGTGGATGTTGTATTAGGATAGGAGGATGGGGATGTAGGATTAGGATGGGATGATTGGTATGGTGGATTAAGATAGGAATATTGGGACATTGGATTAAGATAAGAAGATGTGAATGTTGGATTAGGATAGGAAGATTGGGATGGTGGATTGAGGTAGGAGTATTGGGATAGTGGATTAAGGTAAAAAGATGTGGATGGAGGATTGATGTTGGAGAAAGTGGATGGAGAATTAAGGTAGGAATATTGGGATAGAGGACTAGGATAGGAGGATCATGTGGATGTTGGATTAGGATGGGAAGATTGGGATGGTGGATTAAGGTAGGAATATTGGGATAGGAGGATGTGGATGTTGGATAAGAGAGAGATGTAGATGAAGGATATGATGAATATGTGGATGGGGAAGGTACTGGATGGATATCCCTTGTCAAATGTAGCATAAGGATTGCTATTAGGTGTGGATGAAACAATGATGGGATAGCTTGGATGAGTGATTGGATTTTGGATTATGGTTTGGGAAATCTTACTAGAAATGATAGCATCAAAGGGATCTATATCATACTCATCTTGATCAAGAAGAATTTTATTATCATCATCAACATAATTGGGATTTCCCTTGACTACTATTTTTGGTTGCATTGATGAAGGATAAAGATTCATGATGTTGGATTCGATGGATGTGGATTGAAAATATGGGAATAGATGATTAGAAAGAAATGAGAGATGAAGAAAAAATAAATAGAATGGATTAGAAGAATGTGGAAGAAGGGGTTGAATAAGATTTGTTTAGATATCTGAAGATCTTGGATGTGGATGGACTAAAGCTCAAATTGGGGTGTAGATTAAGCTCAGCTTGGGATTTGATTTAAGCTCAAATTAGGATTGGATTGAAGTTTAGATTAGGATGAATGGATTGAAGCTCAAATTAGGATGATTGAAGAATGTGATGGGATAGATTCCTAAGTTCAAGGATACAACTAAAATGATGAGGATGATTGTTAGATGAATGAAGGATAGGTTTAGATGAGTCCTTGCCCAAATGGGATGATGTTTGGATAGATTGATGAGGGTTGACGAGATGAAAGTGATCATTTGGGGATGTATATGTAGAGGAAAAATGATTGGATCATAGTTTCAGACTCAGGAAGATGTAGGCTAACTATGATGAGAAGGATTGACTCTCTAGATTTTGTATGGGCAAGTTGATATGCCTCTGTGTTTGACAAGATCGCCCCTCTAGCTGGTAGGATCACCTATCTAAAGGTCAATGAACTCACCTTTGTGTGTAGAAACTTTGTCTATCTAGTGCACAAGATTCCCTTTCTAAGACATATGACCGCCTAAACTTTAGGATGCTCAAAAGGAACATTCAAACTTGGGAAACAAAATCGCCTATCTAAGGATCAAGATCACCTATATTGAGATGTACAAACATAGGAAAAATCACATATCAGGGTCACAAGTTCACCTATTTTCTTAGATGTATGTATGTCGCCAAAAAATGTATAGTTGACATTTTTATGCTCACTTAAGTCTTTCTAGTGGACTTTGGATTGATTTTTCCTAGATTTAATGTTTTAATGTGGTCAACATATTCACATTAGGTCTTGGACCCTTGTGAATCATTAAGACTTCTTGGATGTCTAGTAAAGGTGTTGTAACCCAATTTCACACTTTTCTAGGACCCTTTTTCTAGACAAGGAAAATGTATTGATCACACTTGATCCTGATTACTAAAATTGTTTCATCTTAAATCATCTTCTTAGCTAATCATCACTCTTCATCCCTTAATTAAATAAATAATCATTTATCTTATTAAGTCATTCTCTTTTGTTAATTAAATAAATCAACGTTATTTTACTAACCCTCTAATCTCTATTTAATTAAATAATCCATTTTATTTGATTAAATCTCTAAAGTCATCTTATTAAATTAAATAAATTAAACCTTGTTTAATTTAATCTAACATCATCCTCTCTGAGTAAACAAATAGAATCTTTATTTAATTAAATCTAAATCACATTCTTCTCAACTTTGATTTAAATCAACCCAAAAATCTAAATCAAATTGTCACATCAACTAATCCCTCATTAAATTCATCAAATCTTGATTAATTTAATCCTAATCATCCAATTCCTCTAGATTTTTCCGCTTGCACATGAAAATACATTTAATTGATTTATTAAATCCCTATTTTCTTTCAACTTTGCATCTTTAGGGGAATATTCCTCCAAGTTTGAAAATCCCTCCAAGCGGATTTGTCCTTCCAACAAGACATTCATTCCCTCTTACATGTCCTTGTGCATTGAGCCAAGTGGCATTTAAGTCATTCTTTTCTCCCTCCAACAAGTCATTTCAAAAATTTGAAATTCCACCTAATAACATTTATTGTGCACATTCATCAAAATGTGCTCAAGCTTCCTCCATTCACATCTTGACAAGTGGCACTTTCCCATTGGATGTTGAATGATCCCACATTGCTCCATTTTTCTCATTTCTCCATCTTGTCTTTCTATAAATAAGAGGCTCATGCTTTTTTTTGATCATCCACATTTTGAGAAAGTCTACTATACTCAATTTCATCCTCAAGAATATCCATTTTCATCCATTTTTATCAAGTTTATAGCTATGTTATTGCAGGTTTCTTCATGGAGCTCAATTGAATCAATCATCAAGTGGATCAATCTTCATCAAATCATCACAAGCTTTCATAGGAGTTGGGAAAGGGCCAATTTCCACATCAAATTGGCACCAATTCCCCCATGGGATTAAGAGTTTGTATCTTAAAATAGGATTTTGTTGCTTTCTTGGTTCATTTTCTTCATTTTCTTTCCTATTTGAGCTTTGCAAATGAATTTTGTGGGGAATCTTGATTCTCACTTGCATTTGATCTAATGATGTGTTTTTTTGTTGTGTTTGTGCAGGTCTAGGATTTGGGTTCTACATTTGGTGCTAGAAGGAAGGAAATCTCAAGTTCTAATCATGTGTTTGAACAAAAAATTATGCTTTTTTATATTTTTTTGGTGTCTAGAGGAAATTTTGCCCCTATTAGTCTAGTGGCGCAGCACAATACTGCTATCAACCTAGTGACACCATACAGTGACGCTTCAAACTCTAAATTCTACTGCTGCAACCTTCCCACCAAGAAATTCAAATCTTTAAATAGCGACGCTAGGTCAATTCTCGGGCACTGGGATTTTCGAACTTCAAACTACAAAACTGAGCAAAACTACACCACCATCACACTCTCTATTCTATTGTAGAGCACCGCTTGTAGACCTAGCAACGCTATACAACACCGTTGATTTCTTCAAATAGCTCCACATATGTAGGTTGCGTCGCTTGGGTGGAGTAAAAAGTCAAAATTCATTTTTTTTGACATGTGCTTTTTTTTTTTTCTTTTGATCATTTGGAGTTACTAATTCGTTTTCTACCTCTATTTTCTTGAATTAATTAATTTTTTAGGGGGGAGCAAGGAAGGATCAAAAAGGAAGTTTAAAGTATAACATTATTTGTCTATTGTATCAAGTGTCTTTAGACACTTTTGGAAGTAATTATAATTCCAAATTTAAGGATTTTACCTCTTCAAGATTTTAGTACTCACTAAGTTTCAATTTGGGTTTAAAATGAACAAGAAAAGATGTTAAAAAGAGCTTTAGACAGATCTACTAGATTTTGTTTGAGGTTAGCAATTGAACAATCAAAATCTCACATTTCCTTTGGTGCTTAAAAATAAGTCACTCTTTCTTTGAAAGGATAAAATGAACATGTTTTTCTTTGTTTTGTAATCACTTACCCAAAATAATATCATCAAAAAGATGTATGTGCTTCTCTCATACCTCACGTCGATCTTGAGAATCAAAAGGATTTTTGGTGATCTTAAGTTGTGTAAGTGATTTCCTCCACATTTAATTTGGGATTAAAAATTGAACAAATCTTGTGAGTGTGAGTGGAACATATTGTGTGTGTTCTCTCTTTTTTCTCAATAAAGATCGATTGAACTATAGATATGTTTACTCACTTTTGTTTATCTTAGAGGGTCTACCTTATGGGAAAAAATAATCACCCAAGGGAATGACCCAACTAGCAACATGCTAAAATGAAGTGACTTCCAACTGGTATATAAGTGTGGGTACTTGAGAAAATAAAAGTATCACGAGGATTATTTCGATGAGAAGGGCAACAATGGTCTCTCACTGCATGGATGGTCCCCCATGAATAAAATGCTTGCATTAAAACCCTTGTTTAGAAAAGGCCAAAATACTTGATCTATTTGTTGGTGCAAGAACGACCGGCCTGAAGCCACCCCACACTTTTACGACTTTTAGTAGAAATGGAAAATATGCCATGGGAGATTCATGGGTACTAATGCTTGGCTGACCTAAGAAGCGAGTGCACTATAAGGGGGAGCTTGTGTGGTCAAGCATCTAACCATTCATTTAAAGTAGGTGTAGCTAGACTTATCCATGTGGGGATTCAACAAATATAGTCTTTCATATCCATAGGGTTGTACATGTTCTTGGAAACAAAAAAAATTGCTTGATGAAAAACATTGGGAAAATAAACATTCAACATTGTCATAAAATTTCAAACCCTTTAGGAAGCAAATATCTTTGACAAAATTCAAGTGTTATTGCTTGCCCTAGGGATTCTATCATTAGAGGTTTCTAAACATTTGGATTTATATCTCAATTTTCTTGCTAAAGTCAACAATAGGTAAAATTTTCCTTGATTTCATTGAAGTTCCACATAATGTACTTTATGGGATAAGAAGAAGTTAAGACATTAGACATTTAGGTCAAAACCTAATAAAAAAAAATTTGTGGTAAAAGGAAGTCATTAAGCAAAGGTAAGAACAATTGAACCCCACACATGTGTCTCAAATGATTTCACGCAAAATAAAAATTTGAAAACCAAAGTAAAAAGCTCTTAGTCCAAAAGATCATCAAAAGTGTCTCTCAATGCTCTACGAATTCTGACAAAGATAGCTTTTCAACTTTTACAGAAGAGCTTCAAGAAACAATCCCAATTTGTACTCATTTTATTATTGTCAAAACCCAATACTTTTTCAACAATTTGAGCATCTTGTTTAGAGTAAAGTGTGTTCTTCAAAATTGAGGTCTTGTAAACAAGAGTCTTTTTTAGGTACACATAGGATCAAATTCAACCTTCATTCATCTTTCAAACATCAAATCAAAATCATCTCACCAACAACTCTTGAAAATCTTGAAACCATCCTTTATGCTAGACTTTTTGGAAAATCCTTGAATCAAATCCTTGAATTAAAACATCAAAACATTTGGTTTAACTAAGTATGTGTAGATGTATCCTTCTCCATATGCTTAGATAAATTGTGATAAAATCATCTTGTTTGGTTAGGTGTAGGTAGATGCATCCTTCTCCCTACACTTAGTCAAATTATCATCTTAGGAACAAGTCTATCCCATAGATAACATATAACATCTTGAGATCTATTTGTTCATTATCCAAAATAAAAACAATCCAAAACCAAATGAAGGTCAAAAGCCAAGAATCCAAGAATCCAAAACCAATATCAAAAGAAAATCCAAGAATCCAAAATCACATAAAAGTCCCAAAAGTCTAGCATCCCCCTCAAGATCCTCTAAGAGTTTAATCATCCATATCATCCACCTTTCACACATTTCACCATCACACATTTGATCCTTCATCATCCTAGATCTTCTCTTTTGAGCCCCATTTTATGGTTCAAACAAGATCATAACACAAAAAGAACATGGAGACCAAAAAAGAAACATCAACTTCAAGTGACCGAAGCCAAACCAATTTTGAAATGAATCCCGTTGGATCAAGCAATCCACTAACTAATCTTCCTTCATCATCACAAAATCCACAAGAGGAAGGCCAAGTAGAGGATATCACCAATAATGCCTTTGGGATGACACAAGATGAGATCATCGAAATGGTCCAAAATCCCAAAAATCATAGAATTGTCAACATCATGATGAAGCTCCATCCCTCACAATATATGCTTGAATTAGCAAAACAAGGGGCTAAACTCCCTTCCGATTATGATGTGAGCACCATTTTGGAACAAACTCTTGGAATCATGCCCCCAATCTCATCCGCACCTCCATTGCAAAGAATCACCCAACCCATCCCCCAAATTACATCATCCATTGCTCCAACTCAACCTATTGTTAACAAAGGGAGCACATTTCTCAATGCACTACAAACATACCCCCTTGTGAGTAATTAAGATTTGGACGCAAACACTATCCTGGGGAAACTTGTACCACAAAATCCATTACACCCACATGTCCCCCTCACCTTTCATGATCCTAATGACCCATCATCATTATTTCATGCTGTAACACCAAATATCTGCAAGCTAGAGTTATATCTCATATATCAGCATGAAGTAAGTTCATAGTAAGCAAATAGAGTGATGTCCTTATGAAATAAATCAACATGTCTAACATTGTAAACAAAATATCAAAGTAAAGTAATTGAAAACATAAAACACGCATTGACTACCTATCCCATAGTGGGTTGGTGTCACTTTGTTGTGAAAAGTGACCCTTTCCCAACCCTTGACAAGCCAATGATGAAGATGCAATGGACAAAATTAGCTCTCAATGTGAAGAGAGTAACTTTGCATGAGATTGTGGATGCTAAAATAAGGAATGAGACCTCCAATTTATAGAATGATAGGATGGAGAAATATGCAAAATGGGTGAATGTGGGAAAAAGTTTCAACCAATAGGAAGGAGCCACTTGTCACCATGTGAGTGGATAGAGGATGTGCAAGTTTTGGTCAATGTGCCAATAAATAAGATTAGTTGGCCTTTTCAAATTTCAAATTTGGCTTGTTGGAGGGAGAAAAAGGGACTTAAATGCCAAGTGGGGGACATGTAAGAGGGGAGTTAATGCCATGTTGGAAGGGACAAGTCAACTTGATTTGAATTCAAACTTGAGGGAATATTCTCCAAAGATGCCTTGTTGAGGGAAAATGAGGATTTAATAAATGAATTAATTGATTTATTTGTGCAAGTGGGAAAATCTAGAGAATGTGACATGCATTAGATTAGATTTAATCCTAATTTAGTTAATTTAAAAGAGGATTAGGTGATTTGACCCATTTGACTTAGATTTAAGGATTAAACTAAATCAAAGGAGATGAAAGATGATTTTAGATTTAATTAAATAAAGATTTGATTTATTTAATCAAGGAGGGTGATGTTAGGCTTAAATTAAACAAAGTTGATTTATTTATTTTAAATGGACGACCTTAGAGATAAATCAAATAAACTTGATTTATTTGATGAATGGATTTAATGAACTTGATTTATTTAATGAATGTATGAATATGAATTTAATTAAATGCATGATGCTAATTTTGCATGTCTACATTTTTCCCCTCTTTGAAGCAATGTACTTGTTGTGTTGGTTCAAAGAATAAACTTGTCGCGATCAAAATTCAAAAAATTTCTAATTTTTTTAGATGCTCCCTAGCGGAAAGAAGTACACTAGTACATTTCCCCCTTGAGAGATCGAGTGAAAGATTCAATTTGAGGGTCGATCTCATGATAAAGAGGTTCAAAATGGATGGTTATGATGATGATGAAAATGAGATGGTTTTTTTTTTTTTTAAGATGCTTAGAATAACCAATCTATATTATCCTAAAAAAATTAAATGATAATGCAATGAATGTGAGATGGATGATGCGATAATGCCTATATGATTATTCATTGGATGTTTTATGTAAATGTATGATTTTATGAGATGCTTAGACTAACAGATCTATATTATGATGATGAACATGCATGTGAGATGATGTGCATAATGCTGATGGTTTGTGGATGCAGGATGGATGCATTGGTGATGATGATTAATTGATCATGAGGTGATGTTAGTGCGGAAAAGAAGAAATGAGAAATGAGATGATGACAAGAGGATCCAACAAGCCAACTTTATGAGAGATGATGATGAGAAATGGATGATTTTCTTATCAAGAATTGGGATTTTAAAAGGGCCACTTACCTTATGTTTGATAACATGCATGAGCACGATGCATCAAGGTATAAAGGACTAGGTTGGTGTTGCACTTAGTGTGATGGACTTTGACTCGACAAATAGATAGGAGTATTCTTGTTCATACCTAACATACAAAAACCTTGCTAGGATGCACTTTAGAAGTTTCAAACATCTTAGAACAAAACACAGAAAGGTATAACCTATCAATGCAATAGTCAACAAGCTACCCAAAATACCCTCCATACATATCTAACAAAGTAAGTATTTTCCAAGTTATATTACAAGAATGTCCAACAAGCACAACAGACAAAAAAATAATGATCATTGCCCCATTCCTATCTCTCTAAATCCATTTGTTTGGACATCATCGAGAGGTTATTGGAATGAGAACAAAGAGATCTATCAAAAGACAAAGATAAAGTAAACAAACAAGCTGATGTTCTTCAATACCACTAACCAAAAGGAAATGTGTTTTTAAGGATAAGAATCGAAACTATTGCCAAAAGATAATGCCCATTGTAGGAAGGATACATCCTAGTTCATGATGTTATTAGATGTTTGAAATGGGATTGATTGGGTGATAGGTTATCGACACAAAGAGTTGACCAACTTGTTTACGTACTGACTTAAACCTGAGACTTAACGTTTTGAGTTTTTACTTTTCACCTGCTAGACTTGTTTCTGACTATTTCACCAAAGGTTGAGGATGAGGATCATTTATTATGAGTGATGTTTATTGTGGGTGCAAGCAAGATGAGACAGATGGATTTTTTTTTCAAATATTTGGATGTCTTTGGAGTTTTGACATGTTTTAAGGCTATTTTTTTGGTATTTTTGAGATTTTTCAAATGTTTTGATTTTTGATTTTCCAATGTTTTGGGGTTTTCTGAGATTTTGACCAAGAGACTAACCTAAGGACCTATCCTAGAGGCCTCGGGGGCTGATCAACAAATTAGCCTTGCCTACGTTATACACGCAGAGACCACGTAGTTTGACTGATGACTTGACCGATTTAGAGATGGAGATATACATGATGCAATGTCAGTTTATTATGACAGACTCCTAAAGGACTGACCTAAGTGTCTCAGAGGATGATCAAAGATCAACCTTGCCTACATTCAAGGCTCAGAGACTCGTAGTTCGAGAAGACAACTCTATTTTTTGACCTGTTTTAGGATTTTGATATGTTTTGAATGTTTTTGGATTTTGTGATTTTTTGATGTTTTTGGATTTTTTGATTTTAGGACTTCAGGAATGTACACAAATCTGGTCCTACTAAGAACATGCCCCTAGTGTGATGTAATAGACTACTTTGATAAAGGCAGGATAAACTGACCTTGAGGATGGGCCGAGTAGTACTAGGAGGGATCATGATACGAACACAAGACCAAGCTATGATGCGAATGCCAAATGGATGGGTGATGGATGGAGATTTGAATGCGATGGATGATGGAAACATAATGGATGGATGATGCATAACAAGCCATAAAGATCCTGGTGGATGGAAAGTGCTTATTTACTAGATGATGATTTTTCTCTTTATTGTTTTTGATCCTTTTTTTGATTTTTTTGGATTTTTTTTTGCCTTATTTTTTGTTGTCACCAAGATGCCTGTTTGCCAGGTTTTCATCAGGGTAACTATTTTTTCAGGACATTTTTTGATTTTTTGGGTTCTATACCTTGAAAGATTAGGCATAAAACTTTTTGAGATGAGAGCTGCTCATGGGATCTTGCAGAGGTTCCCCTTCAGGTGTTGATAACTAATATGCCTCAGACTTATAGCTTGCTATGATAACAAATGGTCCCAACCAATTGTGCTCAAATTTTCCTTTACTGTTTAGATTTGGGACATTCTTCTGATTTTCCTTTAGTACTAGTTCTCCAACTTGGAAAGTCCTACTTCTAATTTTCTTGTTATAGCTCCTCTTGAGTTTGTTCTGATAGACTTGTAAATGATTTAAAGCATCTATACGCTGCTCATCCAGTAGCTCTGACTCATTTAGTCTTGATACTCGGTACTCTTCATCCGTGAGGAGGTTTTGTAGTGATATTCTTAGTGACAGGAGCTTGATCTCAATGGGGAGTATTGCTTCTGATTTGTAGACCAGGGAGAAGGGGGTGGCACCGGTGGGTGTGTGGATACTGGTTCGATAGGCCCAAAGGGTGCGATTGAGCTACAGATGCTAGTCACGAGTTACATCATTGACATTTTTCTTGAGGATCTTTAAAATGGTTTTATTTGTGGCTTCTTCTTAGCCATTTGCTTGGGGATAGTATGGGGTGGAGAAGCGATGTTGGATTTTGAATTTTTCACACAAGTCATAGACATCCTGATTCTTAAACTGTGTCCCATTATTTGAGATAATGGCTTGTGGGACACCATAGCGGAAAATGAGATAGTTTAGGATGAACTTTGATATCTGCTTCCCGATTATATATGTCATGGGTATGGATTCCACCCACTTAGTAAAGTATTCAGTGGTAGTTATGATGAACTTGTGGCCATTAGATGAAGTGGGAGTGATTTTTTCAATGAGATTGAGTCCCCACTGTGAAAAGGGCCATGGTGTGATGATGGGATGAAGTTCTTGAGCTGGAGCATGGGTGAGGTCCCCATGCTGCTAACATTGTAGGAACCTTTTGACGTAGTTATGTGCCTCTCTTTCCATTGTAGGCCAATAATACCCCATCCTCATCAATTTATTGGCTAGGGTCATTCCACTCGAGTGTGAACCACAGATTTCGTTATGCACCTCAGTTAAAGTGGTCAATGCCTCCTCAACATTTAAATAATGTAATAAGGTTCCTTCTATGGTCCTACGATACATGGCAGCTCCTAGGATGACGAATTAGGATGCCTTTTTCATAAAGGTTCATTTTAAGGTTGAGGGTAAGTCAGCAAGTAGGACACCTATTCATAGGTAGGTATAAATGTCATGGTACCAGGGATCACTAGGACCAATGATTTCACACAAAATTTTTGATTCTGGTACCTAGAATGCGGGCACGAGAAGCTACTCTACCAAGAATTCATATTTTGGGACATTATGAGGGATCTCCAGTAGGGATCCAATCGTTTCCATGGCGTCTGTTGCTCTATTGTTTTCTCTGGGAATCTACTCAAATGTGATCTCAATAAAGGATTCCTTGAGATTCTCCACCAGTTTCTTGTATGGAGTGAGCTTATCATCCTTGATCTGGTCCTCACCATTCACTTGGTTTATTATTAGCTGAGAGTCTCTGTATACTTTGAGGGCCATGATGTGCCATTGCACTACTATTCTAAGACCTATGGTTAAAGCCTCATATTATGCAATGTTGTTGGTGCAGGGGAACACCAATTTATAAGACCTTGGTATGCAGTCCCCTTGTGGGGTGATAAAGAAGACATCGGCTCCTGATCCATGCTGTGTGTATGAGCCATCAAACTAAAGTTTCCAGTGGTCAACTATGTTGAGATTGAAGATGGATTCATTTGGAAACTCTGAGATGAGAGGATTCTCTGAATAGATTGGTGCTTCTGCAAGCCAATTTGCGATGACTTGGCCTTTAATTTCTTTCCGCTCCACATATTCAATGTCATACTTTGATAGTATCATGACCCGTTTGGCCATTCTTCCAGTGAGCATTGTCTTTGATAGTAAGTACTTGAGAGGGTTGATTTTGGTGATGAGTTTTATTTTGTGTGCCAACATGTAATGTCTGAATTTTTGTGATGCAAACACTACTGCTAGACATGCTTTCTCAATGAATGAGTAATTTAACTCATGCCCAACCATTGTTCTGCTGATATACTAGATGACCCTTTTTGTTCCATTTTCATCGTGTTGAGCTAAAAGAGCACCAAGGGCTGCTGCTATTACTGACACATAGAGAATTAATGGATTTCTTGGGATTGGTGGCATTAGGACTAGTGGTGTAAGCAAATATTCTTTGATCTTATTGAAGGCTTCTTCACACTTTTTATCCTGATTGTACGCTACTCCCTTGTGAAGTAGGTGAGAGTATGGACTCTATTTATCTGCCAACTGTGCTATGAACCTTCAGATGAATTGAAGCCTACCTTGGAGACCTCTCAATTGTTTCAATGTTTTGGGTGCCTCCATCTCAAGGATTTCTTTTACCTTAGTAGGGTCTACATCAATACCTCTCATTGATACTATGTATCATAGTAACTTTCCTAATTATATGCCGAAGATGCATTTCATTGGATTTAATCAGACCTCGTATTCCTCTAGCCTGTCAAAAATGGCACTTACGATTGCTATGTGATCCATCCTCTTTCTGGATTTTGCTAGTATGTCATCGACATAATCTTTGACATTTTTATGGATCATGTCATGGAAGATTAACGTCATTTCTCTTTGGTATGTTGCTCTTGTATTCTTTAAGCCGAATGACATCATATTCTAGTAGTAAGTCCCCCATGGACAAGTGAAGGTCATTTTGTGTTGGTCTTCTTTAGCAATCATTATATGGTTGTATCCCAAGAAACCATCCATTAAGGAAAGCATTTCGTGTCCCGTCGACATGTCTACAATCATGTCAATGTTGGGAAATGAGAAATCATCTTTTGGACATGCTTTGTTTAAGTCCCTGAAATTTGTGCAGATTCTGATGCCCCCATCAGGTTTTGTGATAGGAACCAGGTTTGACACCCATTCTAGATAGTCAATTGGTCGAATGAATCCTACGTCCAATAGCTTCTTTAGTTCCATTTTGACTAGCAAGGCGATCTAAGGGTGAATTTTCTAGAGCTTTTGTCTAACTAGCTTTGCTTCAAAGTATATTACTAGGTGATGAACTACAATTTCTAGATCGATCCTTGACATGTCTGCATAGCTCCATGCAAAGTTAACTTGTCTTTATCTCAAGAAGGCTGCTAGGAGCTCTTGTTCCTTTGATAGTAATGATTCGACATAGAATGTGATGTGCAGGGTCTCCTCTATTCCTAGATTAACTGGATTGCACTTTTCTGCTAGGACCGCTGATTTTTCCTAATGGAGAGATCTGAAAGGAAGATTGAATCCCCTATCCTCAAGTTCCTCAGAGAGGTTTTCACCATTGGATGCATCCTTTCTTTTTAGTTTTTTCGGGTTGGAGAGTGCCACAGTGTGGTTTTCATTCAAGGACCTAGAGATTATTCTCAATTTTTTTCTTTTGCGACTGAGGGATTCAATCGTTTCCCCATAATAGGCCTATGTATCTAGCTCAATGATGAATCCTTCTTTGTGATCCCCATATGGAATATTATCCCACAATTCCATGAATTCTGAGAGAACCTCATTGTTTTTGAATCTGTCAAGAATTGGTGGTCCTCGTTGGTCATAATCGATGAGTTGGGGGTAAACTAGAAAGATTTCATGATTTTGATGGTCTGACTTGAAGGATAAGGTGCTAATCATGAGAAGGGTGGTATCCTCAAAGAGTCTAGGTAGGTTGGTTATGGGATCCTCGTCATCACTACTACTATAGATGTCAGTTATGTCAAATTTGAAGTTTTCTATGACTCGACCTGTAGATACGGGTAAGCAAAGTTTGGCTGTGGATTGCTGAGGAGGATTATTAACCTTTCTAACTAGGGGAATTTGGCCACGTATGGTTATAATAAGAGGGGTACATCCAAGGCCAAGATTTCTCATTCACATCTATGAAATGATAGGTATTATAAGCCCATTGTCATTTTTCCAAAGTCTCTGGTTTCTGTCATAGCCCATTGCAAGCATCATTTACAATCCTTTGCTTTTGTCATCCATTGGTAAATTGGTTGCTGGTATATTATCTTGGTATAGGAGATGAGATGGGTCCTCCTCTATGACTTCTCGACCGAGATCTCCCCAACTTTTGAAGTTGGGATATTCTTCAGGGGATGTTTGAGATGTGGAGGCTTCATTTGATTACGAGCATCCTCGTGATCTGGGAGATTGTGGTAACTCTCCTACCACAAAAGAATTTTTGGGAATCATGTAGTTTCTGTAACCATTGTCCTGGATGATGACTTTGATATCAGAGATGGTGGGGATGGCGGGAGTGGTGGGTGTCTCTATCACAGAAGTGGAAGCGAGAGTGGCTAGATCAATGTATGGTGTTGATGGGCCTTCATCATTTTTAGGCACTTGAGGGATTTTGTAGTATTTTCCCTCAAGGTTCTTGAAGTAGGAGAATGGTTCAGGATCTCCATGGATGGTGAACTCTTTTCCTTCATATGTGAATTTGACACATTGATGGAAAGTTGATGCTATTGCTTGCATTGCATGGATCCATAGACGTCCTAGGAGAATGTTATAAGGCAAGTCAAGGTCTAGGACCTAACAGGTGGTTTCCATGATAGTTGGCCCTAATTGAATAGGGATTCTGATTGTGCCTTGGGACACTCTTTCCTGATCATCATATGCTCTGATTGTAATACCTTTTCCTTTTTCGATGGAATCTTCTAAGAATTTTAACTTCTTAATGAGCTCGAGGGAACAAATATTCAAGCCTGCATCTCCATCCACCAAGACTCACTTGACTTTACTTTTCTGCACTAGGACCTCTAAATGGGGTGCATAGTTATGATATGGTTGAGTGGGAAAATCTTGGTCAGAGAGCATAAGGAGATTCGGGGTAATGATGTTTCTGACCATAGCTTGGAATTGTTTAGCATCAAGATCTGTGGGGATGGTGGATGAAGCCAATGCTTCCTCAAGGATTTTCTTGTGGGCGGTTGATATTTTTAATAACTCCATGATAGAGATTTGTGTTGGCATTCTTTTCAGCTCATCAAGGACATTGTAACCATTGGGAATGG
Organism: Sequoia sempervirens; assembly: GCA_007258455.2. Taxonomy (NCBI): domain Eukaryota; kingdom Viridiplantae; phylum Streptophyta; class Pinopsida; order Cupressales; family Cupressaceae; genus Sequoia; species Sequoia sempervirens. The sequence goes on from VDFB02000007.1 coordinate 171,608,413, forward strand.
ATCTTGAATTGGACATCAAAGTTTTGTTTGGTTGAGATGATCCTGCGATAGTAACTTTTCTACCTCTTGTGGTGACTCCTCAATCGGCCTGAGCTTGTTTGATAGTGATTACTACATAGTGTTCATCTAGGGAGGCAACAATAGTTTTATACACATGATTCACATTTTTGAAGGTGCTTTTCCCCTTATTAGTGTTATTGTTCCATTAATTGTTATGGTTAGGAATCGGATTCGTGTATATTTTGAGGTTCTAGTTTCCTGTTGGCTGTTCCACGTTTATGATTCTTTGATCAATGAGGTCTTGGACTATGTTTTTTAACCTCATGCAATTGTTAGTGGTGTGCCCTTTGATTTTTTGGAAGTCGCAAAGCTGATTTTCGTTGTACCAAGGAGGTTTAACATCTAGTTCTTGGTAGTTCTCATAGGTGGGAATCTTGATGAGGTTTTCGTTTATTAGTTTCTTCATGATGACTTCAAGTGGTTCCCTAAGAGCGATGTAATTTTTCTTAATGTAATTCTTGTTTCGTTGGGGCAATCCCCTTTGATCATTGGTGTTATTGATTGCTTGATTGTTTGGTTGTTGTGTTGTTGTGTTTGCTAGATGATTATTTTGATGATGGTTTTGTATTTTTTGTTGTGGTGCGAGTGTGTTTTTCTGAGGGGTACTAATGACAAGTTTGGCATTGATGACACCATCGTTGGTAATATTTTTGTTTCTTTCCCATGTGTGAGGCTTTTCATTGTAATTGGTGGGTGGGCAATTATTTTGTTGTTCAGAATATGAAGTTGATCCTCCAAGTTGTGTCATAAGGGCTAGTTCAATGCTGAGCGCCTTGGAAATCAACTAGTCATACGTGGTGATCCCTTGGACCTTGAGATGGAATGCCAAGAGGCCATCAAGGTTGGATATGATAGTGCACACTTGTTGTTCCTCGGGCATGACCCATTTGCTCCGATTAGCCTTGGATCACCATCATTGTAGGAATGAAGAAAATGATTCATTCTTACCTTGTTTCAGAGCCGATAGTTCCTCAAGACTGACATCCATGGTGATATCACATGCATAGTTTTTGATGAATGCATCTATGATTTCACATCAGATAGGTATCGTCATACGTGACTTCCATGCAATGAACCTAGAATTCCCTAATGTGATCTTCAGGGTTTCTCATCCCATGGTACTTATCGAATTTTGGGATCTCAAATCCCTTCAGAAATGTTTTCATTACAAGGCTTTTGTTGAATGGATAAGGACACAAGTTGCTGGGTGTTTTTGTGGTTTTCCCTGATTGAAGGTCAAGCACTTGTTGCAAGAGTAACCTGATTTGTGATGTCACATCATTTTGTGGATCAGGGGGTGGGATGAAAGTGTTCTAAGGTGGTTTGATTGTCAGTGGGATGGGAAGATTGGTTGATATGTTGATGGATGATGTTTTCATATTATATTAAGCCAATTATGCTTGCAATTGTTGTTGGTCCTATTGTTGTTGTGCTATTAGTGCCTATTGCTGAGCTTACTATTGTGCTTGTTGTTGAGCTGCTAATTGGGCTGCTTCCTACTATTCTTGATATTGCTTTAGTGCTTGCCGATATGCTTGTTGTTGTGCTACATGTTGTTGTGCAAGATATTACGCTTTTCGTTGTGCTTGTCATGTTTGATATTGGGCTTTGGCTTGAGTGTGTGTTTGAGCTTGGGCTTGAGCTTGAGCTTGTGCAGCTTGTGCAGCTTGAGAAGCTTGAGCAACTTGAGTGGCTTGTTGTTGTTGTTGCTGCAATAAGGCATGGGCTTGTGTAGCCTGTTGCACTTGTTATACGACTTAGGTAGTTTGAGCAACTTATGCCGCTTGAGCAGCTTACTGAGCAGCTAGTTGAATAGCTTGTTGAGTAGCTAATTATGTGGCTTGTTATTTTTGTACTTGTAGGAATGCCTTTTGATAAGTAGCTTGCTGAGTGGATTGCAACGCCATACTGTATTGGCTTGATGTGCTAGTGATCCGGTGGACATTTTTCAGTGGAAATTGAAGTGTCTCATTTTTCTCCAAAATCTACACCATCAAAAAGAGCTTAGCGTCCTGATTCCAATGCAACTCGAACGGAGCGAAAAGGAGTCCATTTGCACGAGTTATGGCCAGTCAAACCTCAGGTCAAACTGGGATCAGGGGCATCCAGGAAGCGAAAAAATGATTGTTTCATAAATCGACAAAAGTAGTGTCAAGTCAAAGAGCTCGTCGAGACGATTCTGACAATGTTTGTTTCGTCGAAATCCGACATCGGACGCAAGAGTTATCAGCGGTCAAAGTTGCAGTTGACTTGTTGGACAGAGGGTGCACTGATGACGTCATCATCCATATAGCTGACGTCAGCACATGGTACGGAATCCGATGTGAACCAACCAGGTGTTGACATGTGTCATGTCCGTACAATGACGTGGCATTCGTACTCCTCTGTGGCATGGTGAGTTGGCAGTCCATACACACAGTCAGCATTGAAGTGGCAGCATGGTCAGCATCCAGTCAGCAGTCCGTACACCTCGTCATCATCCGAGTCAGTAAGCTAGTCAGCATGCCACGTCATCATCCTAGTTGGCAGACACATCATCAGTTTGCACAGTCAACATCCCAGTCACTGTCCACGTCAGCCTGACACGTCATTAGTCTCAGCGAATAGTTCTCTGACATGTGGCATCTAGTCAGATCTAAGTCAGCAACACGTCATTAGTATCATCGAATGGTTCTGTGACATGTGGAATACGGTCAGAGCTGAGTCAGCGAGGTCGGCTTATCGTTGATGCCATGTGGACGAATCCAAGAGTGACACGTGGTTTCAGTCTGCGCTCCTCTCCACCGACGGCTGGAAAATCGTTTGGTTTGTTTCAAAATGTATGGTGGGGGAGGGATTCGAACCCCCTACCATTCACTCTCCGCAACGACTACCTACCAACTCCCCTACATACGCGCCTCTAAATATATATAGAGACAGTTTTCTTTTGTTATAGATTTGTTGAAATTTGGTTAAAAAAATGGACGGCCGGGGGTTGGAACCCCGAACCGGCCGGGTCCCAAAATACATAGCCACCAATGGGCCAATGAAGCGGTTTACAATATACGCGGGCATCAGTCGGTTTTGATACATTTTTGAAACCGAATACCTTATTTTGTTAAAACAACTCCCTAATCCAAAAATAAAGCAAACAAATAATCCTTTTAAGGATTAAAAAATAAACCACCTCAAACTGTAAAAGCCCGAGAATGAGAAGTTAGGGGCTTAAATTTTAAGGGGGTTATTTTTAAAAAGATTTATGTGTAAAAATGGGAGATGTAGTTGTTTTTAGGGGGATATGGAGGTTTTCAAATATTTGATTTGTATTTTGGAGAGATAAGGTGAATATTTCCAAATCTTTTGGTTGAGGGCCAAATTGAGAAAATTCTTTGTATAAAAAGGGGTGTAAGGTGAGAGAGGAAATGAAGTTTTTTTTCAGGTGACGAAGTCTTGAAGCTGTGGAGATAATCGAAAGAGAGGTCTTGTGGAGATTCTTTGAGTCATTCTTGCATGTCAGAGCGCTGTTATGCTGCCGAAGTGCTTGGAGAATGATTATGGTGCTTTGTAATTGATTTTTGGAGTTAATCGGATCGGTCTCTCTATTGGAGTGGACCCGGAGATGTAGTCACTTTCGTGACGAACTCCGTTAACAACTGTTTGCACTTCTCTTCTTCTCTCTCTTTCTGTCTCTCATTTCCTTCCTTTCTGTTATAATCACCTTGTTATTACTTTCATTTTGTTATTTCCTTAAGTTAATTTCGTTTTAATTAACTTGAAATAATCATTGTAAAAGCATTGTAAAAGTTTAAGCATTTAAACTGTAATCTAGTCTAGATCCTACACAGATCAGCTAGAGCTTGGTGGTGGTGGAGGTGGTGGTGGATTCAAAATGGTGCTTGTTGTGGTGGTGAGAGGCGCTGTCATGTTGGTAATTAGGGTTTGATTGGTAGATGGTGCAATCAATGTGGTTAGTCCTTAAGAGATCATGTTTTGAGATGTTAGGGGGGTGGTTGATGATGTGATGGTGGTGGTATGTGTTATTGGGGTGGTTTCCATCTATTTTTACGATGTTGATGACAAGTTTTGAGAGTTTGGCATGATGTTTTGATTGATGTTCAGGATGTTAGTTTTATTTTGCTTGATACTTGGTAAAGGGGGAAGCCCTAAGCCAAGAAGTGGTGTGGATGATGATGGAAATGGTGGAAGTGGTGGAAATGTGAGAGATGTGATCTCTTGAGGAAATGGTGTAGTGTCAAAAATTCCCCCTGGTCCGAACATGCCACCCTCTCCTTGCGAGGTTTGGTGTGCTACACGAAATGATGATGATGATGGGTCATTTGGATCATGAAAGGTGAGAGGGACATATGTATGCAATGGATTTTGGGGTATGGTTTGTCCCAAGATGGTGTTTGTGTCCAAATCCTGATTGTTTATGAGAGGATGCATTTGTAATGCATTGAGAAATGCACTTCCTTTGTTAACAATGTGTTGCGTTGCAACAATGGATGATGTGATTTGCAGGATGTTTTGAGTGATTCTTTGAAATGAGGGGGTAGATAAAATGGGGATGGTAGATGAGATTAGAGGCTTGACTCTAAAAGATGGTTCCACAATAGTGCTCACATCAAAATCAGAGGGGATTTTAGCCCCTTTCTTTGCTAATTCGAGCATGTATAGTGAGGGCTTGATTCTCATCATGATGTTGATAATATTATGATTCTCTAGATTTTGAATTATTTCAATGATTTCCTCATGTGACATTCCAAAGAGATTATTGGTAAGATCCTCCACTTGGACACCTTCCTCTTGATGGTCTTGCAAAAATGGAGGAAGGTTAACCGTGAGACTAAATGAGCTCTCAATGTGAAGAGAGTAAGTTTGCATGAGATTGTGGATGCTAAAATGAGGAATGAGACCTCCAATTTATAGAATGATAGGATGGAGAAATATGCAAAATGGGTGAATGTGGGGCAAAGTTTCAACCAATAGGAAGGAACCACTTGTCACCATGTGAGTGGATTGAGGATGTGAAAGTTTTGGTTAATGTGCCAATAAATAGTTGTCCTTTTCAAATTTCAAATTTGGCTTGTTGGAGGGAGAAAAAGGGACTTAAATGCCAAGTGGGGGACATGTAAGAGGGGAGTTAATGCAATGTTTGAAGAGACAAGTCAACTTGATTTGAATTCAAACTTGAGGGAATATTCTCCAAAGATGCCTTGTTGAGGGAAAATGAGGATTTAATAAATGAATTAATTGATTTATTTGTGCAAGTGGGAAAATCTAGAGAATGCGACATGCATTAGATTAGATTTAATCCTGTTTAGTTAATTTAAAGGAGGATTAGTTGATTTGACCCATTTGACTTAGACTTGAGGATTAAAGTAAATCAAAGGGAGATGAAAGATGATTTTAGATTTAATTAAATAAAAGATTTGATTTATTTAATCAAGGAGGGTGATGTTAGCCTTAAATTAAACAAAGTTGATTTATTTAATTTAAATGGATGACCTTAGAGATAAATCAAGTAAGCTTGATTTATTTGATGAATGGATTTAATGAACTTGATTTATTTAATGAATGGATGAATATGAATTTAATTAAATGCATGATGCTAATTTTGCATGTCTACATATGCAACACCTCAAACCTCTCTCCCTATGACCTCACAAGGAGAAGGGGAGTTATTTGGACTAGGGGGCATCTTTGACCCTTCATCTTCATCATTTCCCGAAGGAAGTATGCCACTCACTTTTCCACCACTTCCACCCTTGTCGCCAAAATAAACATCAACTCTCAATTTGGGATTACCTTCATTGCCGCCACTCATTCAAAACAATCCCCCAATCATCAATCAAAGCATCATACTGAATCCTACCATCTTGCCATTGACATTGCAACAATAGATGGAAACCATCCCAATAACACAAGCAACCACCACATCATCAACCATTCCCCAAATACCTCAAAACATGGTCTCTCAAGGACCAAGCATATCAATCTCACCATCCACTACACAGCAATACAATGGTGCCTCTCATCACAACAACAAACACCATTCTGAATCTGCCACCACCTCCACCACCTCCACCACCAAACATAAATATGTCAAACCAATATAGCATCATGTTACAAACCACTCAATAAGCTATCTATCAAAGACACTCCAACAAATCCAAAACCGACAAGTTGTACAACTAGCCACTTAGAAAGCACAAACACAATTAGCTGCACAACAAGCACAACAAGTAGCTCAAGAAGTTCAAGCCACCCAATAGGTGCAAAAAGCATATAAAGAAGCTCAAGCAACTCAAGTTGCATAGGTTGTACAAGCCACACAAATTTCCCAACAAGCACAAGTGCAAGCTCAAGGCCAATGCAAAGCTCAACAAGCACATGCACAAGCACAAGCACATGCATAAGCACAATACCTCGCACAACAACAAGCAACCCAACAACAAGCATACCGGTAAGTAATAAAGTGATACCAAGAGTAGCAAGAAGCAACCCAACTAGAAGCACAACAAGTGTTGTTGGTACAACAACAAGAAGAAGCCCAACAACATGCATTGTTAGCACAACAACAACAAGAAAAACAACAAGCAATGTTGATCTACAACAACAAGTACAAGAATACTTGGCACAACAAAAAGTGCAAACGCCATCCACCAACACACCAACCAATCCACCCATCCCCCCAAAAAGTGAACCACCAAAGAACACCTTCATCCCACCCCCTGATCCCAAAGATGACATAATAACGCAAATCAAGTTGCTCTCACAATAAGTGCTTGATCTTCAGTCAGGGAAAAACACAAAGACACCCAAAAACTTGTGTCCCTATTCATTTGATAGGAGTCTTGCAATGAAACCATTCCCAAAGGGATTTGAAATCCCCAAATTTGATAAATACCATGGGACGAGAAACCCTGAAGATCACATCAGGGAATTCCAAGTACATTGCATGGATGTCGTATATGATAATACATATTTGATGTGGCTATTTCTTAGAAGTTTTGTTGGCCACACCATGGAGTGGTTCTCTCACCTTCCTCCTGGCATCAAAAAGTTTGAAGAGATAGTAGACACATTCATAAAAAAATACACATTCAATAATGGTATGGATGTTAGTCTAGAGGAACTATCAACTCTTAAACAAGGAAAAAGTGAATCATTTGCTTCTTTCCTACAACAATGGCATCCAAGGCCAATAGGAGCAAATGGGTCATGCCAAAAGAACAACAAGTTTACACCATCATCTCCAATCTAGAAGGAACCTTGTAATTTCATCTCAAGGTGCAAGGAATCACCACATACGACCAATTAATCTCCAAGGTGCTTAACATTGAATGAGCCCTTATTGCATAAGGAGGGACACCTGCATATCTTGAACAACAAAATAATCACCCTTCCACTAGCTACAATGAAAAACCTCGCACATGGGTGAAAAAAAAACATTACCAATGATGGTGTTGTCGACCCCAAAGTTGTTATCATTTCTTTTTTACAAAACACATCAGCACCCCAGCAACAACCCCAAAACAACAATCAAAAAAATTGACAAGCTATCATTGTGACTCAACAACCAAACAATCAAATAGTCAACAATGTGAACGATCAAAGGGGGCCACCCCAGTGAAACAAAAACTCCCCTAAATGGAAGTACATAGCCCTTGGGGGATCAATTGAATCCATCATGAAGAGGCTAGTGGCAGAAAAACTCATCACAGTCCCCACCTATGAAAATTATCAAGAACCCTTGGTGAAACCACTATGGTACAATGAAAATCACCTTTGTGGTTTCCACAAAATCAAGGGACACACAAATACCAGTTGTATGAGGTTGAAAAACTTAATTCAAGACCACATTTATGATAAAATCATAAATGTGGAACAACCAGCAGGAAATCAAAATCTCAAGATCCACATGAATCTGATGCCCAATCATAACAACAAAGGGAACAATAACAATGATAAGGGGAAGGGTACCTTCAAAAGTGTGAATGATGTATACGACCATGTCATCATATCCCTAGATGAGTATTGCATTATTATCACCATCAATGGAGCCCAAGATGATTGTGGAGTCACCACAAGAGGTAGAAAAATTACCATCGTAGGGTCATCTCAACCTTCTAGAGCACCCACTTCCAACTCGAGATCTGTTCCTAGTGGCTATAATTTCCTTGATAAGTTGAAAAGAACCCCAACTCAGATCTCCATCATGGAGTTATTGAAGATATCATCATCCCACAAAAAGATCCTTGAAGAAGCATTGGCTTCATCCATCGTCTCTGTGGATCTTGATGTTGAACTTTCAAGCTATGGTTGGAAACATCATTACCCCAAATATTCTTACATTCTTTGATCAATAATTTCCCACCCAACCATCTCACAATTGCACACTCCATCTGGAGGTCCTAGTGCATAAGAACAAAGTCAAGAGAGTCTTGGTGGATGGGGGTGTAGGTTTAAACATCTGTTCCCTCAAGCTCATAAAGAATCTAGGAATCTTAGAGGATTCCATTGAAAAAGGAAAAGGAATCACAATCAAGGCTTATGATGATCAAGAAATAGTATCCCAGGGCACTATCCAACTCCCTATTCAAGTAGGGACAACAAGTATGGAAACCACCTGTCAGGTCCTTGACCTTGATTTGCCTTACAACATTCTCTTGGGGTGTCCTTGGATCCATGGGATGCAAGCAGTGGCATCAACCTTCCACCAATGTGTCAAGTTCACATACCAAGGCCAAGAGGTCACTATCCATGGGGATCCCAAACCCTTTTCTTACTATAAGATCCTAGAAGAAAAATATTAAAAAATCCCCCAAGTGCCTAAAAATGATGAAGGCCCCTCAACTCCATACATTGATCCAACTTACTCTCACTTCCACTTCTATGATAGAGACACCCGTCATCCCTGCCATCTCCGATATCAAGGTAATTATCTAGGAAAATGGGTGTGGACACTATACAATTCCAAAAAATACTTTTGTGGTAGGAGAGTTACCACAATCTCCTAGGTCATGAGGACGACCACAATCAAATGATTCTTCCTCATCCCAAACCTTCACAGCAAGCTCCTCCAGCTTCAGAAGTTGTGGAGATCTTGGTCAAGAAGAAATAGAAGAGGACCCATCCCATCTCCTATACTAAGACAACAGACCGACAACTGATCTACCTATAGATGATAGTAGTAACAGTTTACAAATGATGCTCGCTATGGGCTATGACAAAAATAGAAAGCTTGGAATAAATGACAATGGACTTCTAGTACCCATCATTCCTTAGACACGAATGAAAAATATTGGCCTCAGATGTACCCCTTTGAGTATAACCATACGTGGCCAAAATTTCCTTGTTAAGAAGGTCAAAACTCCTTAGCAAATGACAACCGCCCTTCAATTGCATGTATCCACTAGCCTACCTTTAGACAACTTCACCTTTGACATAATTGGGTCTATAGTAGTAGTCATGATGAGGAGGATTCCATAACTAACTTACCTATGATTTTTTAGAATTCCTCTCTCCTCATGATTCATACTGTGTCATTTGAGTCAACCAGTCAAACCCACAAAATCAACCTAGTCTACCCCCAACTCATCGATTACAATCAATGAGGACTGCCAATTCTGGAAACTTTCAAAAATGATGAAGCACTCTTGGAATTCATGGGACTGTGGAACATGATACCATGCAGAGATCACAAGGTTGGGTTTGATATCATTCTGGACACACTAGCTTACTACAGGGAGACAATTGAATCCTTTAGTTGCAAAAGCAAAAACTTGAGAATAATCTCAAGGTCTTCAAGTGAAAGCCACACTGTGGAACTCTCTTATCCTAAAATAGTAAAAAAAGGGATGTATCCAATGGTGAAAACCTCTCTGAGGCACCAGAGGATGAAGGATTCAATCTTCCTCTCAGTGCTCTATATTAAGAAAAGTCAATTGTTCTAGCCAAGAAGTGCAATCCAATCAACTTGGGAATAGAGGAAACTCCGCATATCACATTTTATGCCGAATCATTGATTTTAGAAGAATAGGAGCTCCTAGTTGCTTTCTTAAAGGAGAGAAAGATCAAATTTTCATGGAGTTATGTCGACATGCCCGAGATTGATCTAGAAATTATGGTCCACCATCTAGTAGTTTACCCCAAAGCAAAGCCTGTCAGGAAAAAACTTAGAAAAATGCACCCCAGATAGCCTTGTTAGTCAAAATGGAATTGAAGAAGCTACTTGATGTAGGGTTCATACAACCAATCGACTATGCAGAGTGGGTATCAAATTTGGTTCCTGTTTCAAAGCTCGATGGGAGCATCCATATATGCATAGACTTTAGAGACCTAAATAAAGCATGTCCTAAGGATGAATTCCCACTTCGCAAAATTGATATGATTGTGGATATGGCCATGGGACATGAGATGCTTTCACTGATGGACAAATTCTCTAGGTATAACCAAATTATGATAGCCAAAGAGGATCAACACAAAATAAATTTTACTTTTCCATGGAGGACATATTGTTGGAACATGATGTTGTTTGGCCTAAAGAACTTTGGAGCAACATATCAAAAAACCATGACCTTAATCTTTCATGACATGATCCATAAGACTATGGAATATTATGTTGATGACATATTGGAAAAATCTAGAAAGAGAAGGGACCACATAGCAGCATTGGGTGCCATCTTTGACAAACTGAAGGAATACAAAGTCTGCTTTAATCCAAAGAAGTGCATCTTTAGCATACAATTAGGGAAGCTATTGGGATACATCATGTCTATGAGAGGAATTGAAATAGATACCGCTAAGGGAAAGGAAATCCTCGAGATGGAGGCACCTAAGACATTGAAACAGTTGCAAGGCTTACAAGGTAGGCTCCAGTCAATCCGTCGATTCATAGCTCAGCTAGTAGACAAGTCAATCCCATATTCTCACCTACTCCACAAGGGGGTAGCATACAAGTGGGATGAAAAGTGCGATCAGGCCTTTAACAAAATCAAAGAGTATTTTCTCACACCTCTAGTGCTTATGCCACCAATCCTATGAAAGCCTCTAATCCTCTACCTATCAACAACAACAACAACTCTTGGTGCTCTCCTAGTTCAGCATGATGAAATTGGAATAGAGAGGGCTATCTACTACATCACTCGAACCATGGAAGGGCATGAGTTAAATTATTCCTTCATAAAAAAATCTTGTCTAGCAGTGGTGTTTTCCTCATAGAAGTTTAGACACTACATGTTAACACACAAAACCAAATGCATTGCCAAGATCAACCCACTCAAGTACCTACTTTCCAAGGTGGTGCTCACAGGAAGGATGGCCAAGTGGGTCATGATCCTATTAAAATATGACATTGAGTACATGGAACGTAAGGCCATCAAAGGGAAAGCTATTCTAGACCAATTGGTAGAAGCGCCAATGTACTTAGAGAATCCGCTAATTTCAGAGTTCCCTGATAAATCCATCTTCAACTTGAGCATAACAGACCACTGAAAGTTGTAATTTGATGGTTCCTATACAAAACATGGATCAGGAGCCAGTTTCTTTTTCATCACCCCATAGGGAGACTGCATACCAAGATCCTACAAGTTGGCATTTCCCTACACAAACAATATCTTAGAATATGAGGCTATAACCATAGGACTCAAAATAGCAGTGTAGTGGCATATCATGGCTCTCAAGGTATATGGGGATTCAAAGCTGATAATCAATCAAGTGAATGATGAGTACTAGACTAAGGATGACAAGCTAACTCCATACAAAAAATTAGTGGAAAGTCTTAAGGATTCCTTCATTGAGATCACATTCGAGCAAATACCTAGAGCAAACAATAGAGCAACATATTCCATAGCGACAATTGGATCCCTATTGGATATCCCTCACAATGTCCCAAAGTATGAATTCCTAGTAGAGCAGCTTCTCATGCTTGCATTCGAGGTACCAGAGTCAAAATTTGTGTGCAAAATTGTTGGTCCCAGTGATCTATGGCACCATGACATATACAATTATCTGAGAATAGGAGTCCTCCCAGATGACATAACCTCAAACCTTAAGAAAACCTTTGTCAAGAAAGAATCTCGATTTGACATCCTAGGAGAAACTCTTTACCGTAGGAGCATAAAAGGAACCCTATTACATTGCTTAAATGTTTAGGAGGCATTGACCACCTTATCCATGGTACATAATGACATATGTGGTTCACACTCAAGCAGTATGACCTTGGCCAAGAAATTGCTGAGGATAGGGTATTATTGGCCTACTATGGAAAGAGAAGCACATGACTGTGTCAGAAGATGTTTATAGTGTCAGCAGCATGGGGACCTCATCCATGCTCCAACTTAAGAGCTTCACCCCATCATCACACCATGGCCCTTTTCACAGTGGGGGCTTGATCTCATTGGAAAAATCACCCCACCTCATCTAGTGGCCACAAGTTTATCATTACCACCATTGAATACTTCACAAAGTGGGTGGAAGCTATACCCATGACTTACATAACTGGAAAGTAAATATCAAAGTTCATCGTCAACTATTTAATATGCTGCTATGGTGTCCCACAAGCCATTATCTCAGATAATGGGACACCATTCAAAAGTCAAGATGCCCGTGACCTATGCTATAAATTCAAAATGAAACATCACCTTTCCACCCCATATTATCCCCAAGGGAATGACTAAGCTGAGGCTATAAATAAGACTATTTTGAAAATCCTCAAGAAAACAGTCAATGAAGCTGGTTGTGATTAGAATCTTAAACTGAATCCCACCCTCTGGTCCTATCAAACCAACATCCTCACACCCATAGGTGCCACCCCCTTTTCCTTATTCTATAGATCAGAAGCCATATTACCCATCGAGATTGAACTCCCGTCACTGAGAATATCACTATAGAATCTAATCATGGATGAGGAATATTGGGTGTTAAGACTGAACGAGATGGAACTGCTAGATGAATGGTGAATGGAGGAATTAAACCACTTGCAGGTGTATCAAAAATGACTCAAGAGGAACTATAACAAGAAGATCAGGAGTAGGACCTTCCAAGTCGGAGAACTTGTGCTAAAGGAGAACCAGAAGAACATCCCAAATCCAAATGGGAAAGGAAAATTTGAACCCAATTGGTTGGGGCCATTCATCATCATCACAAGCCATAGGTTAGGGGAATATCAGTTATCAACACCCAAAGGGGAACTTTTGCAGGAGCCCATGAACAACCTCCATCTTAAAAAGTTCTATGTCTAAATATTTCAAGGTATAGAACCAAAAAATCAAAAAAATAAAAAAATTTCCTAAAACAATGGTCACCTTGATGAAAACCTAGAAAACATGCATCTTGGTGAGAACAAAAAAATTAAAAAAAATCAGAAAAAGGATTAAAAAAAGTAAAGAAAAAAATTGTCCTCTAGTGAAAACCACTTTGGTGGCACTTTGGGAAAGTACCTTGGTGAAAACTTGGCAAACAGGTGCCTTATGTAAATAATCACTTTCTATCCACCAGGATCTTCACGACTTGTTTTGCATCATCCATCCATTACACTTCCATCATCCATCACATTTCGTATCTCCATCCATCAACCATCCATGCCCTCATTATAGCTTGGTCCTGTGTTCATGTCATGATCCCTCCTAGTACTACTCAACCCACTCTCAAGGTCAGTTTGTCTTGCCTATATCAGAGTAGTCTATTGCTTCACATTGGGGGCATGTTCTCATCGGCTCAGATTTGTGTATTCTTGAAGTCAGAAAATCAAAAAATCCAAAAACATCAGAAAATTAGAAAATCCTAAAACATTCAAAACATATCAAAATCCCAAAAATAGGTCAAAAAGTCAGTCAAAAAGTAAAAAACAGAGTCGTCTTGTCTAACTACATCATCTCTAAGCTTTGAACGTAGGAAAGGTTGATCTTTGATCATCCCCTGAGACACTTAGGCCAGTCCTTTAGGAGTCCATTATAATAAACTGGCAATCCATTTGTTCATATCTCATCAATAATCGAGTCTCTGTTAGTCGAACTACGTGGTCTCTGTGTGTATAATGTAGGCAAGGATAATCTATTTGATCAATCCCTAAGGCCCCTAGGATAGGTATTCGGTCATAATCTCAAAAAAACCCAAAACATTAGAAAATTCAAAAATCAAAACATTTGTAAAATCTTGGAAAACCCCAAAACATTTGAAAATTCAAAAATCAAAACATTTGTAAAATCTTGAAAATACCAAAAACAACCTCAAAACATTTGAAAAACATCCAAATATTTGAAAAAAATCCATTTGTCTCATCTTGCTTTCACCCGCAATAAACATCACTCATAATAAACAATCATCACTCTCAACCTTTGGTGAAACAGTCAGAAACAAGTCTAGCAGGTTAAAATGGAAACTCAAACATCAAGGTCTCAAGTCTAGACCTGTCAATATGTAAACAAGGTGGTCAACTCTTTGTGTCAATAGCCTATCATCCAATCATTCCCAAATCAATCATCTGATATCATCATGTCTTATGATGCATCCTTCCGACAATGGACATCAACATCAAGCATCATCGTAGTTTAGTCTTGGCTAGCGGTATTGAAGAGCATTAGCTTGTTTCTTTACTTTATCTTTGTCTTTTGACTTATCCTTTTGTGCTCATTTTGATGACTTCTTGATGATTCCCAAAACAAATGGATTTAGAGAGAAAGGAATGGAGCAACAATCATGATATTTTTATCTGTTGTGCTTGTTGGATATCCTTGTAATATAACTTGGTAATGTGTGCTTTGTTTGGGTGTAGGGAAGGTGTTTTAGATATCTTATTGACCACATAGGAAGATTTCCTTTCTATTTTTTTGGTCTAGGATGTTTGGAATATGTGAACTACATTTTAAACAAAGTTTTGTATGCTAGGTGTGAATAGGAGTACTCCTACTTGATTATTGAGTCAAAGTCCATCACACTAGGTGAAACGCTATCCCGGTTCTTTATACCTTGATGCATCGTGCCTATGTGTGTTATCAAACATAAGGTAATTGGCCCTTTTAAAATCCCAAATCCTTGGTAAGAAAATCATCATCATGATCATCATCTCATGACTTGTTGGAATCTCTTGCTTTCTTCTATCTCCTTTTTTGCACTAACATGGTACCATGACAATTAATCGCAAATCATTGTCACTAGTTCATCCATCCTACATCCATAAACCGTCAGCATACTGCATAATGCATACCATATCATATAGAAAGCATTTATCATAACACCTTCATTACATTGGCATCATTGCATAAATATTGGTTATTCTAAGCATCTCATAAACCATAGATATGCATTCATTATATAAGCATAAAAGCAACCATCCCATATGCATTATTAAACTCATATCACATACCTCATAAAACATCCATTACATAAATCATAAAGAGCATATCATGCACATAATATACATAGATATTATTAACATCCGTCGCATCGTATGCATACATATCATCCATTCACATTATCATAACATAGGCATCATATCATAAACATAATACATCATTCCATATCATACATACCACTATATCATCTCATTATCATAACATCATAAGTGCATTGTCATATCATACATGAGAAAAACGTACTAAAAGGAAAAGATCACATCCCATACATCTCATCATCATCCATTAAGTGTATAATATAGATTTGTTAGTATAAGCATTTGCATATCATAACATTTTGCATACATCATCATAAAAAGTGCATAAGAAAAGATACTAAAAAAATAAAAATGCATCCATAAATCATTGTATAGCATCATCATCACATGGGAATCATATAGAATCATCTTGGAATACATAAGATAGAATCATGACATTGCATATAGAAGTAAAATACATCCATAAATGCATAAAATAGAATAGGACACCATACATCAAATCAAAATAATCTCATCTCATTTATCATCAAATAATATACTATCATGGTACAAATCAAATCAAGTGTGTATCAATCAATACATAAAGTACAAGTGCCCATGAGGCTATCAAAAATGAGCCCATGGGGTGCAAAAGAATCATGTCTCTAATAAAAAAATAAGCAAGCCCTGTTGGCTACCCTCGCCCTCACCAGGTTGTCTCTCTCCATGGTCGTTAGGGGCTATGTACCCTATCTGCTGTGAATAATCGGGGACCCAGGATGCTTGGGGCATGACTTGATGATAGTGGACCCTATAATAGTCAGCCTCTCTGACTGCCTCCCTGTATGCATGTAATGGAATAGAACTCCAAGAGGAAGAGGCATAGATACTCTCCAGCTGCTACCTATAACCTGTCTGCTGGGAAACCCTAAGCTGTGTAGCCTACCTCTATTGGATAGCCTGATCCTTATCTTGTCTCAGCTAGTCTCGCTTTGTCATCAAGGTAGCCACCTATCCCTGTAACCCTGCAATTTGAGCCTATAGTTGCTATATTTTAGCATCCCCCTAATTAGGCCATGGTGGAGGTCCCTGATCTCTCCATGGCGGCTGGTCCACCTGCATATCCTGCCTCCCCTAATCTTGCTCCTATCACCCTAGGTCTGGATCCTACCTCTCCTGATCAGGCTACTGATCTTGTGGGTCCCTATCCTGAACTGGCTGGTGAGGTGACCCACCTCCTCCTCAGTCCCCGTCCCCATCTTTGTCTCTATCACCTTGGCCTCCCTAGCCCTGACCTCAACCTACTCCCCTACCCATGGCCTTGTGCCATGCAGATGGTGTGCCTGATACTGTCAATCTGGGAGGTGGCCGAAACCAATCTTTGTAGGCCTAAGTTTTACCTGCATTAGACTAACCCTGATCATATGGCCATGGCCTAGCCACTAGCTGCATGAAAATTTGTATCACCTCAGCTACAGGTATGTAGTGACCCCATGAGGTTTCCCTTGTAGTACGTGCAAATATCGCTACATACTGGTCATTGGGTCTGTCCTGAGGCTCCCTGAATTGTCTCTGCATGTGACCCGAGAAGTACCTCTCTATCATTGTATGCTCCCAGCCTTGCATAAGCATGTCCTATTAGGAAAAGAAGAGTTGCTACACATCATCATACCAAGTGGGCCATCCAAGGTATGGCCACCATGTAAAGGCTTGCATCTCATCCAGGACTCTCCTCCAGTGGGGAATCCCGTGCTATCCTATGTGCATAAAAGAAACACCTCCTTTGTACCACCAAAAAATTGAATTTTCTAGCTCCATATCGACTGTAACAACTCTCGGATGAAGCACATCAATCTGCTCCCAGGCCTAGATGTGGAGGAGTGTGACCCCAACCCTGATGGC
>VDFB02000007.1:171625829-171733067 GCA_007258455.2 Sequoia sempervirens
AAGATGAAGAATGATTTCAAATACTTTAAATTATAATGTCCCAACCCTAAGTATAATGGAGCACTTCTTGAAAATAAATAATACTCCTATCTGAGGTTTGTCAAGATTATGATAGAGCAATTTTCAAAAAATTGTGCATCTGTGTAAGGAAATGATCTTAACCAAGTGAAAAACATGATGATTATATAGGGGATTACCCTCCTACGGTCTCACAGAGCCTGAAGAGAAGAAGTAGAGTATTAATTACTCTACTTAAGTGTTGGCCAATCCTCACCCTAGCTAATAATTAGGTCATGGAAATCCCATAGGTTAGGACTGAGATTAAGTTTGATTCTAAAAAAATAACCAATAGACTCATCACATTCATATCCTTCTATAAATATTTGGCTTTTATATGGTTCTTCATTTACTTTGACACTTGCACCTTAAACTATCATCTTTAGCCTCTTGTTGTAGCACCAATAAGCCTTACTTCCTATAGAATATCCAACTAAGATACTATGATGTGAAAATATTGGTATTGGCCAAATTCTGCTTGATCCATGAAGAACCAAAGCATAACAGAGCCACCAATACTTGAATCTCAACAAGATCAATCAAATGGAATTGAAACTAGACAGTTTATCAAAACCTAGCATACTAAATTATGAAAGATTTAAAAAAAATTATTCTAATCCATCTAAAACTTATCCTGTTGTGGAATTGGTCTTGTGTTGATGTGGAACGATGACCCTTTCCCAATCCTGTGATTAGTGAGCATGTTTTAGTCAATTCTATGGAAGAGAATCGATGAAACCATAGTGATTGATGTATGAAAACCTAGATTATGCAAAAAATGAACATGATGCAAGTTAAGTTACCATGATTTTATGCTAAAAATGATCTAATTATGCTATTTCTAAGCTAATCTATGCTAAAATTATGCGAAAAGATGAAAAACCTAATTCATAAACAAACTAAGATGGATGCATGGAAGCCCTTAATGGATGCTCTAAGCTATTATGCAATGAAAATGAGCTAAAATAAGCTAGCAAGTGAGTAAAAGATAAGTGTGTATGTGAGTTAATTCAACAACATGACTTTGCAATTGAAAGATGGATTTGTTTGTCTTTAAATAGTGATCCATTTATAGGAGAGAAAATGAGGAATGAATGGTTGAGATCAAAAAGCTAATCAATAGTTCAAGATGAAGGGGATGAGAGGCATGGATCACGGATTCTTGTCAATGGATGAGAATGCATGATTAAGGTTAATCAAGGGCTCACACTTGCCTCAAACAAACACACTTTTGACCTACTCACACAGTTCAAAGGTAACTTGCTAAAGGGGTTGAAGGTTTAGCTTGTTCAAGAAGCCAAGCGAGTTGATTGGAGGAGATAGAATATTCCTTTGGGTGAAGAAAAACCTAATTTACAAATTTTAAAAAAAAAATTGTTGTGCAAAAAGGATAAAGAATATTCCATGGGAATATTCCCTTTGCTTAAAGGAAAATTAGTTTAATTGCTAATTAAACAAGGTTTAATTTATGTAATTAGGGAATTAGAAGAAGTAAGAGATTAGATGATTTAATAAATAGGGGAGGGGTGAAATGATAGTTAATTAAATAAATTAGGGTTATTTAATTAAATAAGATGACATAGGAGATTAAATTAAATATTTTGATTTATTTAATTTAATTAGATGAAGTGTTAGTGCAAAAAGAGATTAATTAACCCGATTAAATTAATTAGGCCAATAGATGAAAATGACAATTAATTAATTAGCTAGTCTAATTAAATCAATTAAGGGAAAAGATGAAGTATTACATAGGAAATGTTGTTAGTAGATATGATTTAAGTGTATGAAATCGATTAGGACATTTTTCAGTGTCTACATTTTTCCCCTCTTTCAAGTGAGGTACCTACTGCTTTGGTTAAAAAAATAATGCTTTTAGATTAAAATATGCTACCCAAATCAAAAAATAAAATAAAATTGATATTTTAGATGCCCCAACAAAAGGATAAAGCTAACTCCCTACCCCCTAAAGAAATCGAGCATAAATTTTGAATTTTGGATTGATTTCTTGATAAAGGTTCAAAAGCTGCCCCAAGGGTCTGGAAATGTTTCAAGATGCAAGAATAATGCCAAAAATGTAAAAAAAACTTGTAAAATTAGGTCTAGATTGGAAGATTTGTTGAAAAAGATAATAAACACCATCTTTAAGGTTAAATTAGGGGAAAAAAACTCTAATTTTCTAGCTTAAATAGGCCAAGAGGGGTCATTTTCAATTCATTTGTGGATTCACACTTAAGGAATTCTTGCGATTTGAGCTCTGACCCTTCGACAAAATGGCATGATGAGAGCTTCCCAAACACATCTTTGATTGACTTTGATAGTTCCAATGCCTTCCATATGTAGGACCATCGGTATGTGATTTGAAACCTGATTTGAAATTTGAAATTTTGATGCATTTATTAGGCATTAGAATTTAGATTATGTCAGCATTACTATATAGCGATGCCCAAACTTAAACCGGTGACACCCAAATCATTTATCGTGACACATGTATATGGCGACACTTCTCTCAATTTAAAATTAGGGTTTCTAATTTTAAATGGTGACATGGGCTTATTTGGTGATGCACTTACCAATTTAAAAGTTAGGGCTAGGTTAGTTCAAAAGCTAAATCGTGACGTCATCTTGTATGGCTACACACTTTCCAATTTGAAATTTTAAATGCATTAGGCATTGCTATTTGAATTTTGAAAATAGTGATGTTATTGTAAATAACAATGCTATTGATAAGTAGGAGGTATTTTTCCACAGCGTGTCAAATTATGATATTGCTATCAGGATTCAACCATGTAGTTTTGAGTCAAACTCATTGACCCATGTTTCATGAGTAGCATTGTTATGATATTGTTTGAAATTTTTGGCTCATAAATCACAATAGCATTGTTATGATATTGCTATCAGGATTCAACTGTGAACTCATGAAACATGGGTCAATGAGTTTGACTCAAAACTACACGATTGAATCCTGATAGCAATATCATAACAATGCTATTGTGATTTATGAGCCAAAAATTTCAAAAAACTTCAAATTTCAATGATTTCCTGACATTGTATGCTTTGTGGGTGTAGGAGGTCTTCCCACCATTCATGTATAGAGAGCACAAGCCCACAATTCTAGAGAGATTAGGTGATCTTTTAGAGTTGTGCTAGGAGCATCTGGGAGAGATTGGATTGTGGTACATTGCATACACACTCATTATTAGGACTCATCTAGGGATGATGATAGCTCTGTGCAAGAAATGAAATAGTGAGACCTTGTCCTTACACCTTCCAATGGGGGAGGCTACAGTTACTTTGGAGGACATGTGGTGGATATTGTGTTTTCCTATCCATGGCGATCACGTGATTTAAGACATCGATGCAAGTTTTGATGCATGCATCGAGGTTATGGAGATGGACCAGATCACATTGGTCACATTGAAAATTGATTTAGAGACAAATAGAGGTCATGTGCCAACCTTTAGATTGATCATCACAACCATCATTTCAGGTTTGGTGGCCCTAGACATATGTGGCAGATTCTTCAGCCTAGGATGGGGCCTAATGTGGCACTGAATGCTACACAGGAGGACTCTTTTGCATGGGGTCCCATGATGCTATCCTCTTTATACCATGATTTACATGATTTTGTTTACTACAATGGGAGAGCCCTCAGTGTAGGCGTTACTCTGCTTCATATTTGGGCATGGAAGCACATTGTCATACTTTGGTCGATTGTATAGATGGCAAACATGGAGCCAGACGATCTTGTCATTTGGAGATATAGAGGTTCCATCACTTTGAGGCACACTGGACAAATTGAGCTCCTGTACTGGAGACGGGTTATAGATGATATGCCTATTTTCCACTGCTACCCATGGCTTTAGATGCCACCATGGTTTGATGATATTCAGTAGTTATACTTTTCTAGACAAACCCATTACATGTAGGGTGGAGAGTACACTATGATTGAGGGGTATCTCCATAACAAGGTAGCCAAACATTTTAGAGATATACAAGATAGGCCCAATGATGCCTACAGGGCCATTTTTTCTAGATCAGCCAGAGAGGTTCCCACTATTTTGGTTACAAAGGCCATTGAGAGCTTGCAACAGTTGGTTGCCCAACCTTGGGCATATGATTAGGGTCATCCCATAGCATAGACAACTCTAGTGTATGATGCATAGTTCATCCCACTGAGGTGACTTATATATCTCTCAAGTTCTCATCTCAGAGGGAGACTATGAGGCAAAGGTGTCAGGGGTAGGGGATAGGGAGGATAGGATGGATAGGTTTTAGGGGCACCTCCGATTGTGCAGCCACAGGTTTAGCCACAAGTATAGCCACAACCAGGACCACCACCACCACCACCAGATGCATGAGACATATAGATTCAACAATTATAGTAGTAGGTGCAAGCATTGATTGGTGAGCAGGAGTAGGCCCACCAGCAGGTTCTGGCTCTTACTATTAAGTAAGACCATTCTTAGTAGTAGGTGATTGTGGTGACAGTAGAAAAATATGTGGTGCTGCAGAGGGTACAAGTTCTCACTAGAGAGGGATCAAGAGGTGTCAAAGCAGAAATACATTGATATTATGGTGGCAGTGGCACATGGATAGACCGTTTCAACACAGTTATATAGAGAGGTTGTCATAAAGGATACATACTATAGGCAACACTATCATAGGGATGTCCCAATGGCTCTTTGTCAGCCAAATTTTTCATAGCACAGCGATGCATTTCCTCATTGCTGAGGATCGGTCTGAGAGGTAGGATGTAGAGGGTAGTAGCCATCAGGGCTAGCTTTTTGATGTACAAAAACTTTTTTTTATTTTCCGCCATTCTTTATCACTGATATACATTCATGGGATTCTTTTTGATAGCCTTGTGGATATTGTACTTATCATTGACATTCATACATTGATCCAGATTTTGTTATATCATGACACATTTTTTGATATATATATGATACAGATATAGATGATTCATGTAGCTATGATGTGTTCACTTTATTTAATGTATGGATTAAGTATGGATGCTTATATATTATCATGTATGGATGTATTTTATTTTATGCCTATGTAATATACAATGATTATGTTGTGGATGGATGCAATGTTATGTTCTTTTTTATTATCTTATCACGATATGATATGGATGGATGATTATGATATATAGATGTTATGGATGCAAATAATGTGGATGTATTTCCTTTTGTATATTTTCTATGCATGTTTTGATGATGATGTATGCGTATAGATATATGGATGCAAGTTCTTATGATATGCAACGATTTAAGATTCTTAGAATAACAAATCTATACTATTCATCACAACTCAAATGATAATGCAAAATGTATGATGCAATTTGGAATTTGTGATTATGCTATGATTATGAGATGCATGTATGTTGATGGTTTTTGGATGCAGGGTGGATGCATTGATGATTTTTTTGTTGATTGTCATGATACTAGGTTAGCATGGAGAGAAGATAGAAGAATAAAGAATGAATGACCACTGATGATGATGATTGCTTCAAAAGATCAAACAAGTCCTTGATCCATCGAGACTTTATTAGAGATGGTGACAAGACAATGCAAAATGAAGGATGAGAATGTAAGATGGGATGCTCATAGTTCAGGATTGGGATTTTCTATCATTCCTTATTGTTTTTTATAACACATAGACATGATGCATCAAGGTATTGATAACCAAGATGGTGTTGTATCTAGTGTAATGGAATTTGACTTGAAAAATAGATAGGATAGTTCTTGTTCACATCTTGACATATGGAAATGTCATTGGAATGTAAGTTAGAAGCTCAGAATATGTTGGACCAAAGCATATGCAATAGTCAAGAACATACTCTGAATGCCCTTCCTACACACAAATAAGCAAGTATGCACCAAGATTATTTTACGAGAGTATCCACAATCACAGTAAACAAAAGATAATGATTGATGCTCCATTCCTTTCTCTCTAAATCATTTTTTTTAGACATCATTAAGAGGTCCTTGGAATGGGTCATTAAGAGAAATCATAAGAAAAGATCATACACAAATAATCAGTGTTATCTATAGCTCCTTCCTAGTTTAAGTTTAGATTAAAGTGATATTTGATACTAATTTCCATCGCGGGAAGGACAAATCTTAGGAAATGTTCATCAAAGGGTTTCTTGATGTTAAGACAATGATGTGAAGATGATCCATTGCTATAAAATTCACTAACACATTTACCTATGATTTAGACATTAGATTTTGACTTTTGGGTTCACACTTTATGAATTTCTATGTTTGTTTTCTACTTTGTTCGGTAAAGGGTGAAGGTGATGATCATTTTATTATGGATGAAATTTTACTACGGGTGAAAGTGAGATGGGATTGATGGGTTTTAGATTTTCAAGAATATTTGAATGTTTTTGGTATTTTAAAAATGTTTCGATGTTGTTTTTGGTCTTTTTGAAAGTTTATGTGAATGTTTAGGACTTTCATATTTTTTGAGGTTATTTAGGGTTTTCTAAATATTTGAGGTGTTTTAGGTCTTTTGGATTTTTTCTATTGCTTTTGGATTTTCCATTTGCAAATGTTTTCATGTTTTTTGAATATTTGGATGTTTTTGGATTTTTGAGATTTTTTCAAATGTTTAGGGGTTTCTAAGAATTTCTAAGTTTCGACCAAGAACCTAACCTAAAGATCTGTCTTAGGGGCCTCGGGGGCTAATCAAATATTAGCCTTGCTACATTATACATAGAGAGACGATGTAGTTCAACTGGCTAAACTCATTTACAAGAAAAATATATGAACAAATGAGAGATGATAGTTTATTATGATGGGACTGCTAAAGGATTGACCTAGGGTGTCTTGGGGGCACATCAATGATGGCCTTGCCTACGTTCAAGCTTAGAGACAATGTAGTTCGACAAGTGGACATTTTTTTTTGGATTTTCAATGTTTGACGTCCTTTTTAGGGTTTTTTATGTTTTCTAGATGTTTTGGATTATAGCCAAGTTTACAATTTTTTGAATGTTTTGTATTTTTGTTGTACAGGATTTTGCAAATGTTTTTGAATTTTCTGGATAAGATTTTATGAATTTTTTTGGTGTTTTCTGATAAGATATCCCATGACCTCAAGATATACAAGAACCTAACTGTGACACATAAAAAAATGTCCCCAGTGTGATATGTTAGCCTACTTTGATAAAGGCAGGATAGACTAACATTGGGAATATTCCATGTAGTGCTAAAGAGGTCATGATACCTAATAGTGACAAGCCATGATAATGATGTGGATGAGGGATAAATGGTGATGTAAGGAATGAAAGGTGAAAAGAGCCAAAGAATATATGGAGATGCTTTATTTACTCAAGACACCTGTTTTTGAGGTTTTCACCAAGGTACTTTCCCAAAGCTCCATCAAAGTGGTTTTCACTAGAGGAAAAATTTATTCTTTACTTTTTTCAATCCTTTTTCTCATTTTTTTGGATTTTGATCATTTTTTGAATTTTTTGCATTTTTTAATTTACACCCTTCATGTTTCTAAGGCAATACATTTTTTGAGATGCAAGCCATTAATTGGATCCTACAAGGGTTCACCTTTAGGGGTTGACATTTCGTATGCTTCTGTTCCATAGCTTGCAATGATGACAAAGGGACCCAACCAGTTAGGCTCAAACTTTCCTTTGTTGTCTTAATTTGGAAGGTTCTTTTGATTTTGGTTTAAGACAAGATCATCTACCTAGAATGATCAATATTTGATTCTCTTGTTATAGCTCTATTTTAGATAGTTTTGATGTACTTGCAAGTGATTAAGGGCATCAAGATGAGGTTCATCCAAGAATTCTAGCTCCTTTAGTCAAGACACTCTGTATTCTTCCTCAATTATTAGATTCTTTAGTGACACTCACAATGATGGAAGCTCAACCTCAATAGGAAAGATGTATTTTTTCTATAGACTAGGGAGAAAGGGGTCGCACCTGTAGGCATGTGGATACAAGTTCAATATGCCCAAAGAGTGAGATTTAACTATAGATGCCAATCACAACCATCTTCATTAACTATTTTCCTTAGGATTTTTAGGATAGTTTTGTTTGTTGCTTTTGCTTGGCCATTTCCTTGGGGATAGTATGAGGTAGAGAATCAATGTTGTATATTGAATCTTCGAAACAACTCTTTTACATCATGATTCTTGAATGGTGTTCCATTGTCCGAGATGAGGGTTTGTGGTACACCATAAATTTTTTTTAGGTAATTTAGGATAAACTTGGCTATCTACTTCCCCATTATGTAGGTCATAGGAATGGATTAAACCCACTTAGTAAAGTACTTAGTGGCAGTTATGATAAACTTATGGCTGTTGGATGAGGTTGGAGTGATTTTTCCTATGAGGTCAAGTCCCCACTATGAAAAAAGGCCATGGTGTGATAATTGGTTGCAACTCTTGAGATGGAGCAGGAATCAAATCCCCATGTTGACACTAGATGCATTTCTGCACAAACTAATGAGCTTATTTTTCCATGGTTAGCCAATAGTACCCTGTCCTCAACAGTTTCTTAGATAATGTCATACCGCTAGAATAGGACCCACATATGCCTTCATGTACCTTTTTTTAAAGTAGTTAAGGCTTCCTCTTAGTTGATACATCGTAATAATGTCCCTTTGATGCTTCAATGGTAAAGGGTTTCACCTAGGATCACAAATCAGGATGCCATTTTTACAAAGGCCTTTTTAAGGTTTGAGGTGATATCTGATGGAAGGATTCCTTTGTTAAGATAAGGAAAGGTGTCATGGTACCACAGTGATCTAGGACCAACAATGAAACACATGAATTTAAATTCAGGGATTTCAAAATTTGGTACGAGAAGTTGTTCTACCAAGAACTCACATTGGACAAATTTGTTCGACATGTCTAGTAGTGATATGATTGTTTCCATGGAATCTACTCCTCTATTTTTCATGTGAGGAATCTGCTCAAAATTTATGTCTATAAAAATATCTTTGAGATTCTCCACCATCTTCTTGTAAGGAGTGAGCTTGTCATCTTTAGTTTGATAGTCATCATTGACTTGGTTGATAACCAACTGTGAGTTCCCATAGACTTTCATCTCTTGTATTTTCCAATGAACCGATATCCTGAGACCTGTGATCAAGGCTTCATATTCAATAGTGTTATTGGTACATGGGAATGATAGCCTATAATACTTTGGGATGCAATCACGTTGGGGGGTGATAAAAATAATGCTTCATCTTGATCCATGTTGTGTGAATGATCCATCAAAGTACATCTTCCACTAAATTGTGAGATTGATAAGGAACATTGATTCATCAGGGAACTTAGATATTAAAGGGTTCTCATCATAGATGGGTACTTCTACTAGATGCTATGTGATCACTTATCCTTTGATTGCTTTGTGCTCCACATACTCTATGTCAAACTATGTCAATATCATTACCCATTTGGCCATTCGTCTCATGAGGATTGCTTTGGATAACAAATATTTTAATGGATCAATCTTCATGATGAACTTGATTTGGTGTGACAACATATAATGCCTAAATTTTTTTGAAACGAAAAATATTGCTAGGCATGCTTTCTCAATGGATGAATAGTTCATCTCATAGCCTAACAAGGGGGTAAGTGCAAGAAGTTGAGTCCACTTCTAGTGGAAGTGTCATTTTTTAGCTTTAAAATAGGCACCTATCTTAAAGTGGGTACTCATTCCAAAAGATTTGAAAATCACAATACATGTTTCTGATTTTTATTTAGGCTTAGAAAATTCATGGTAGACCAACCCTTAGCCTTGGACCTACAAGTAGGTCATGACAATATTGAGAGAAAAAACTGACTATGTCAATATGGCTGACAAGATTTGTTTTAGAATTATTCTATGAAATTAAAACCCATTTTAGATGTGATTGTGTAGATTCTAAATATGTAAAAAAAATTCCAATTGGATAATTTTTTCTATTTTTTAAATTTTTTTGATGAAATTGGTTCATAAATTTGAAATATCAGGTTTATTTATTATTTTAATAACATTTTATTAAGATATTCTTTTGAAAAAAAATTGTACATGAACAATATTCAGATAATTCTTTTCAACTTGAAAAAAGAAAAATAAAAAAAATGATAAGTTTAGGTCATGTTATGTGTGACATACACATGGGATTTTCAAAACAACAATTATGATGAATAAAAAATTAACAAAAAAAATATATAAAAAAATAAAAAAATATCATGAACATTCTTCAATGTGTTAGAGATCATTTCCCAAAAGGATTTAGAAGAATACAATTATTTAGGTCAAAATATGGATGATGTACATATGCATGGTATGGTAAAAAAAAAGTGACTTTTAAATAATGGTTTTTAGACATGCCTATTGAAAATGGATTTCTTTCATATGGGTATTAAAATAAATTACATATTTGGAAACTAGAATCCGAGTACTACATTTCATAGTACTGAATTTTTTTAAGATTCAGTCTTTAAGTGCTTCCAATTTTTAGGTCAATTTTGAAAAATTCTGAAAATTAGGGAAAACACTTCCACTTTTTGGCCAAAAAGTGGATGTAACTTCTTGCACACACCCAAGGTTATGCTGATGTAGTATATGGCTCTTTCCTTTTCGTTCTCATCATGTTGTGTTAAAAGAGATCATAGTGTTGTTGGTGTTGATGAGATGTATAGGATCAATGGATTTTTTGGTATCGGTGGCATGAGCATTGGAGGTGTTAGTAGATAATCCTTAACATGTTGGAAAGATTTATCACAATTTTCATCCCATTTGTAAGTTATCCCTTTATGGAGAAGGTATGAAAAGAGGTGGATCTTACCTGATAGATGGTATATGAAGCTTTTGATGGACTACAACCTTGTAATCCTCTCATCTATTTCAATGTATATGGCAATTCCATGTCTAGGATGCCTTTTACCTTTGTTGGATCAATTTCTATCCCTCTTTGAGAAACAATAAAGCCAAGAAGTTTCCCTGATGTGACCTCGAACACACACCTTTTTGGATTTAGTCATACCTTGTATTCTTCAAGTTTGTCAAAGATAGGTCCTAGGAATTATATGTGCTCATTCTCTTTTTTGATTTTTCCAAAATATCATCCATATAATCTTCAACTATTTTGTGGATCATGTCATAAAAGATGAGGGACATTGCTCTTTGATAGGTAGCTCCTGCATTCTTCAACCCAAATGGCATGACATTCTAGTAGTAGGTTCCCAATGGACAAGTAAAGGAATTTTTATGTTGAACCTCTTTGACAGTTATGATTTGATTATAGCCTAAAAATCCATCCATGAGTGAAAAAATTTCATGCCTAGCTATTAAATCCATAATGAGAAAAATGTTGGGAAGACAGAAATCATCCTCTAGAAATGCCTTGTTCAAATCTCTAAAATCAATGCATATTCTAATGCCCCCAATGGGTTTTGAGACTGGTACCATGTTTGAAACCCACCCAAGTCAATCTATCGATCAGATGAATCCAACATCAAGAAGATTTTCTAGTTCTAGTTTAACCAAAAGTGCTATCTGAGGGTGCATCTTCCTTAATTTCTACTTGACTAGTTTGTCATCGAGATAAAATACTAAGTGACATACAACCACTTCTTGATCAAGGCCTGACATATCTATATATGACCATGCAAAATTATCTCTGCTATCTTTAAGGAATGTTGCAAGGTTCTTCTCTTCTTTGTGTAACAAGGATTCAACATAAAAAGTGATCTTAGGTGATTCTTAAGTTCCCACATTGACTGGAGTATCCTTTTTTACTAGTAATGCTGACTTTTCTAGATACATTGCACTAAGGGGGAGATTCAATCCCTCATCCTTGGGAACCTCAAAGAGGTTTTCACCATCAGATGCATCCTTTGTTTTTACTATTTTCAGACTAGAGAGTGTCACTAAGTGGCTTTCACTCAAGGATCTACATGTTAATTATATTTCATTTATTTTGTGACTAAATGATTCAATCATCTCCCAATAGTATGCCCCTATATCAAGTTCTATGTCGAAGCATATTTTGTAATCTTCCCATGATAATTTGTCTCAAAGTCCCAAGAATTCTGAGATTAGTTCATCATTTTTGAATAAATCTATAATTGATGGTCTTTGTTGGTCCATGTCAATGAGTTGTGGATATACTAGGCGTATTTCAGTTGGTTGATCATTTGAGACAAAGGATGTTATGGATATCATGAAGAGGGTGTTGTTCTTAAATAGGTTAGCAACATCAAGGGGAAAGTCATCTAAGGTTGTATCACATGATGTAGGTGACCAAGAGGAAGCCTCAACTTATTTAGCAGCAATACCTTTTCCAATAAGTGTGACCTTGCTAGTAGTACAACCTCAGCCAATATTTTTTTGTCTTTTCTGAGTAATGATGGGTTCTAGAAAACCATTGCCATTCTACCCTAGCTTCTCACTCTTGTTATATAGCATATTTTTCATTAGCTATTAACCTTTGTTGTCATCTTCCATGGGAAGAACCAGAATAGGTCATTCATCTTGATAAAGGAGTTTTGAGATATCTTGCTCATTGATGTCTTCTTGATTTAAGTCTCCCCACTTGGTGAAGGTAGTAGCTTCCATCTTGATTATTTTTGGCTCTTTGGTGCTAGATGTAGGTTTCCCATGAGATTGATGAGAAATAGGTAACCCTCATAAGACAAAGGTGTCCTTCAATAGTTTGTTGCTTCCACAACCATCATCTTGAATCACTGCTTTAATGTTGGGTATGTTTTTCACAATTGGAAATTATGATGCTGAGGTAGAGGCTAGAGATGATGAGTCAATAAATGAGCTTAATGGTGTAGGTCCTTCATCATTTTTGGATATTTGTGGGATTTTATAAAACTTGGCCTCAAGAATTTTGCAGTAGTAGAAAGGCTCAAGATCTCTACGGATAGTGATTTCTCTTCCTTCAAAAGGAAACTTCCAACACTGTTTATAGGTTGAGACTACAACTTTCAAAGCATGGATCCAAGGTCGATGAAGTAGTATGTTATAGGGAAGATCAAGATCAAGTACTTGGCATGTAGTTTTTTTCATAAGAGGCCTCACTTTGATTGGAAGTGCAATGATTCCTTGTGACACTCATTCTTGGTCATCATATGCTCTGATGGCAATACTCTTTTTCTTCTCAATAGTATCTTCAGAATATCCTAGATTCTTGATCAACTGCAGGGTACAAATGTTCAGACCAACACCTCCATCTACAAGGACTCTTTTGATGTTTTTTTTGTTTTGAATGATAACCTCAAGGTGTAAAGCACAATTATGAGATGATTGTGATGGTAAATCTTGCTCAAAGAAGGTGAGAAGATGGTTGGTGATATTCCCTACCATAGATTGAGTTTTGATAGCTCCTTGAATAGTTATTTTTCCACCTCAAGTGGTGACTCCACATTTTGTACTAGCTCCTTTGATGGTGACAATAGTGATAACGCTATCATAGGAGGAAACTACAATGGAATAAGTATGTTGAACATTGGTGTGCTTTGCCATTATTTTTTACTTTGTTATGATTAGGCATAGGGGTCTTGTATATCTTGAGATCCTGGTTTCCAGCTAGTACTTAAATAGATATTGTATCGTTCTCTATGAGATATTGGATGATATTCCTGAGTTTCATGCAGTTTGCTATTTTATGAAATTCATAGAGATCACACTCATTATACCAAGATGGCTTCTCTTGTGGTTCTTGGTAGTTTTCAAAGTTAGGAAGTGTTATCAAATTTGACTCTACCATTTTCTTCATGATTGTCTCGATGGGTTCTAATAACTATGTGTACTTGCATTTGGGATAGTTGTTCTTGTTACCGGTTTACCTCTGTTGCATGTTGGTGTTACTGATTTGATTGTTCTAAGGTTGTACCATTTGTTGCATAGTTGGTTAGATGTTAGCAACTTTATTGTTATTAGGTCTAGGAGAATTTAGTATGAACTTAGCATCTACTAGACCACCATTTGTTATGTTTTTTTTCTTAGCCCATAGACGAGGTTTCTCATTCGAACTAGTTGAATGATGGTTGTCTTTGTAAGCCCAAGTCTTTCCTTATTATATTAGGGCTATTTCAATGTTAAGGGCTCTTAGAAAAAGCTCATCATATGATATGATACATTGCATTTTCAAGTGGAATGATATATTTGGATCAAGATTGGCTATAATGATTCCCACTTGTTGTTCGTCAGGAAGAGGCCACTTTCTTTTACTAGCTCTTTTTCTCCATTGTTGTAAGAAATTAGAGAAATTTTCTCCTATATTTTTTTAAGAGTGTACAACTCTTGCAGAATAATGCCCATGTCAAGATTGAAGAAGTGATTGATGAATTTTTTAGTGATTTCTTGAAAAGTATTTATTCCAGGAGGAAAATGAGAAAACCAATCCATAGCAGTACTTGTTAAACTTTGAGGGAAGAGGAACATTAGATATGAATTGTTGTAAGCCACTTCCATGCACATGATGTTAAATTATTTGATATGGTCAACATGACTTCCTCTCCCTTGGTATTTGTCCTACTTGGGGATTTCAAAACTAGGAGGGAATGGTATCATTGCTATGTTTTGATCATATGGACCATAAGAACACAAGTTCTGTTTATGAGGTTTCTTTATCTTTCCCATTCAAAGGTCTTGCATTTCTTGTGAGATTAATTTCAATTGCACAATGCTAGATCATCTTGAGGATTGGGTGAACATATGGTGGGATGAGAGATGAGTTATATGGGGTGTATGAAGGTGTGATATTTTATGAAATTGATGAATATGTTCCTAATGCATTTGGATTGATGATGTTGAAATGAGGATAACAGGAACTGTGTTGCTATTGTTGGGTGTATTATTGAGCTAGTAAGGTTTACTATTGAGATTGATGTTGTTGTTGGGCCACTAGGGCTTGTTGTTGGGCCTATTTTTGTTGTTGTGCTAATAAAGTTGCTTGTTGTGCTTTTTGTTGTTGTGCGTCTTGTTGTGCTGCTAAAGTTTCTTTTTGTGCTTGTTGTGCAATGGATGCCTTTTGTTGTTGTGCTAAGGCTGATTGTTGAGATTTATGTTGTTGTTGTGCTAGGGCTTCTTGTTGAGCTTGATGTTGTTGTTGTGCTAGTATTGCTTGTTGAGATGCTAACACTGCTTGTTGTGCTTGTCATTATTTTTTTCCTAAAGTTGCTTGTTGTTGGTGGTGTTGTTGTATGGCTTATTGATAAATTTGTTGTGCTTACTATAGAGCTAAGGATTGTGCTTGCAATATGGGATTAGGTGGTTGTTGATACATCTATGAAGGATTAGGGATATTGATCTTTTGAGTGGGTAGTTGATTTCTAGTGAAAGGTGGAGGGTTCCCTTGGTTTAACATTCCTTGCAATATGGTAGAATAAGGTGGAGGAATATATGTTTGAGGTCCTGATTGATTTGGCATAGAAAAGGGAATTGTTGGAAAATATGATGTCATTAAATTTTTCAATGGAAATGACACACTAGGACCTTGAGTCCATTGATTGAAAATATTCCATTATCCTATGTTTTGAGGATTTCCTTGTAAAAGAGATGTGAACAAAGGATTTGTGATGAAGTTACTCTCAAGATTGATAGAACTTGTAACCAATGGATTTTTGAAGGTGGATTGATGGTGGATGATGTGATAATGGTAGATAGTATGGATGAACCCATTGTAGGGTTGGATAAGGATTTCCCTATTTGTGTTGAGGGTTGATTCTATGATACGGTATTGGCATGCCCTTGTGTGATATTTTGATATACTTTGTCTATACTAATTTGTGTGATGGTAGGCATACTTGTGGTACTCACAAGTTTGGATGAAGAAGGGTGTCCTCGAAATGTCAAAGTGGTGGTGGAATATTGAATTTCAAGCAGAGTGTGTAGCTATTTTGGATCTTTAGGAATGGGGGGAGCACCAAAAGTAGGTGTCCAAATGGTGGTGGGAGGTGGAGGATTAGTTTCAAGAGTACCCACAAGTGTACTACTTTCAAATGGTGAGGTGTGACTAAAATATTTAGCAAGGTTGGTTGCAATACTAGGTATGTAAGTTTGAATTAGACCTTGTGATGAAGTTGTGAAATCTTGTGTTAAAATCTGTGCTACAAATTTTGGGGAGATAGGAGCCACAATTTCAAAGGATTGATGCTCTAAAATTTCATCTCTAGTGAGCTCAAATGGGTTGTTCATTATGTATTTTATTTCATATGATCTTGAAGGAGATGATGGTTGTTTCAATGGTGTAACATGACTCCTAGGATCAAATTCTAAAGGATTTGGATCACTTGAGGTAAATCTAACTTTTTCTTTCTCCATGATTCTCTTGTGTTATGATCTCATCTTTCACATAAATTTGGTGTCAGCTATGGGAGAGTTGTGTTGAGTTTTGTAATGTTTAACTCTCTAGTTGACTCAAACCTAGGTAAAAGGGACACTTTAAATTTTTTTGGAGCAATGATGATAATGTGGGATGAAAAGATGGGTAATGTGGGAAGTGATCTTTCCAAACATTTTGGGACAACACTTTTGAATTGAGTTTGATGTTTTGATTTTGGGATAAGGGATGCTAATGAACTTAGAAATCTCTAGGTTAGGCTTGTGACCTTCAAGATAAACTAGTTCAAATATGATAACTATCTCAACTAAGTGATGGAAAAGGATACATTTCACATACAAATTAGCTAAGGTAGCAGTTGGTTTGATGTTTAAGTCCCAAAGTGTTGGTGTATTTGGAATTTTTCAAAGATAGATGAGGTCTAGGATGGATTTTGATGAAGGGGTGAGTGAAATGTTTGACCCAATGTTGAACTAAAGTGAACCCTTCATTTTGACAAGACCAAGGTAGTGAGAATGATGCTAGACCTCTAAAATATTCAAATCCTAAAGACAATGATTTTAGAAAAGTTTTTGATCTTCAAAAAGATGATGGTTTTGGCTCATAAAAAAATGTACATGTCAGGATATTTTCTCAGTGTGCATTCATAAAATTTTGGTAACAACTTGTTTCTATTTTTTGTAGAGTGACTCAATGCGGTTGTTTTCTTTCACACTACAATGTCTAATTTTAAAGTGATGACCAATTGAACTTCGTTTAGGGATCCTTACTTTGTGTGAGATCATCTAGTAAAGTGAACCTTTGTTTCAACAAGATCAAGGTAGTGAGAATGATGCTAGACCTTTAAAATGTTCAAGTTCTAGAAAATGAGAGGATAGATGGGAATGTTCAAACATGTTCAAGCTCTCCTAGCTTGGGCATAAAATTTTCTCAACAAGGTGTAATGGTTGCAATATAATATTGAATCCCACTTTTGATTATACCTTGTTCTATGATTCCTATGTATGAAATGGACTGCTGGAGATTTTCCCCTATGGAATTTGATGGTTTGATGAATCATTTAGAGGAGTTGATTATCATGAAAAAGACCATGATTTTCACACCAAAAGAAAGCATACAATTCTAGACTATACCATGAAGCACATCTATATAATTTTTTACCAATTTGTTTCCATTCTTGTGAACTACTTGAAGGTTATTCTTAAGAGCTTTTGGAGTGAGATGCCTATGTCTCAAATGAGGACCTGTACACTTTGGCTTAGGAATCCTAATTTTTTCATGAGATCATATGGAAATAGTTTAAGTTTATGGAAGAAAGGAAGATATTTGTTGTCATGTGGGTGGTGGTAATAGGGGCCTTCCAACCTTAATATGGGTTTGTTCCTCTTCTTCATCTAGAATGATTATTGTGTTTCTCCACTATGTGTTAGTTTCCTTGTTTCCAAAAGTGAAGGTTCTCAAACTACTAATGAGATCTATTTTTTCACCATTTATGAGTTCAAAGTTTGGCTAAATTATAGCACTTAGAAGATTAGGTTGTTCAACTGGAGCAATCTATCTCCAAATAGTCATGTGGGGCTCATTTTTCAATTTATCTTTTCTTAAGTAAATTGATTTTACCACAAACACTTGTCTTTGATTATGTTTCCAAACTAGATGTTTATTTAAAAAACACCATAACTTTCACAATGTCCATTTCATGAAAATCATGAGGTTAAAGCCACAATTTCCTATGTTGTCTTTGGTAAATATGGGTTTGAGATTAATGTCAATATATTTAGAAATTTCTAAGGATAAATCCTTACGACAAGTAGTAATATCAAGGAAAACTCAAGAAGTCCATATTTGAGCCAAAGTGTTTGAAATTTGGATAGTGAATGCTTGTTTTGGGATCATTTTGAAACCAACGAAAGTGTTAAACTAACTCACAATCAATACAACCCTAGGATAGAAATGGCTATATTTCTTGAATCCCCACTAGGATTTCTCCAAACACTAGACAATGCAAATAGTTAGAAATTTGGCGACATTGGCTCCCCTCTATAGTGCACACTTCTTGGGACCACCAAATCTCAAAAATCCTTAAAATTCAGATATTAAAATGAATTTTTCTATTTATACAATTGAATAGTACAAATGTGGGGTGGATTAAGAATGACCATTCCTAAGATCAACAAATATTAAGGATTTTTGGCTTCTACACAAAGGTATCTAGTTTAGGGGGTGCAATGATAAAATACTTGTGAGAGTTCTCCCAAAAATTAGAAAAAGGGCTTTATGCATAATAAAGATACTGGGCGAGAGCTATCATGTACCACTTCCCATTGATCACAATTTTCATCCCAACAACAAAAATACATAGTGGTTTAGAAGAGTTTGGCGATAGCTCATTATCTCTTGGGTCATTCCCTTAGGGTGAGAAATTTTTCCCACCAAGGAAGTACCTCTAAAGGTGAACAATAGTGAGGAATTGTGTCTATAGTTTGATCATATTTTCTTGCGTGAACAAAGAGAGAACACATGCTATTCCTTTTTCTTGCACTAGCATGGTTGTTAAATTTTAAACCCAAATTGAAAGATGTGGGTGATTTTGCAAAGTGTTAGAGAATATTTCTATTTCTCAAGATCACCAAACAACACAAGAAAATCGCATACGCATTCAACAAAAAAGTTCAAAATAACAAAGCATAGCATACAGTTGTCAATTTTAACCTTTCGAAACAATGATGAATTTATTTTAAGCACCAATTGAAAGATGAAGATTTCCTTGTTCAATTTTAAGCCCAATTGAAAGATGTGATGTGAGGGTTCAATTTTATCCAACATTGATCATTCATTTTAAACCAAACTGAATTCTAGTGCATTTCCTAAGGAAAAAATTAGAAAGCATGAAAATGGGTTATAATTTCCCCAAAGCATCAAATGCTTGTTACAGTCATAGAATTTGAGATAGAAGAGAATTTGTTTCACTTTTGCTCGATGTCCCTAAAACCTACAAAACCTTGTTAGTCTAACAACCAAAAACAAAGTTAGGCATGCATCAATGATCAGATAAACCGAAGAAATTAAGTCACATGTCAAAAAAAAAACATAAGATTTCTTACCCTAGTTGGGCGTCATTGAACACGATAGCATCATAGTTTTAGATTTGGGTGTCGCTTTGGTGAAAATGGGCATTACTCTATAGCAAGACTAGTGAGCACGATCATGTCGCTATTTTGATGGGAATCACTTCTAGTGATGGAATTTAAAAGTGTTGGTCTGGTAAGTTTGAGTGTCACCATTTGCATTTCTTGATATCTTCAAATTAAATATGCATCACTATATTTAAAACAACATTAGTAGATTAAATACAAGTCATTTTTTAAAATTTCTTGAGCATTTCTATATGGAAACGCTATTGAAATAGCATCATTTTTTGTGATTTTAGCATTGTTGCAACCTGCAAACCAACATGAACATGGAATTCGAGCTAAAACATAGTTAGATCATTGGTTTTCCCTCCTTATAGCACCAAAATGTGATACAAAAAAATAGTTATTAGCCAAATTATGCTTGATACATGAAGAATCAAAGCATAACGGAGCCACCAATACTCAGATCTCAACAAGATCAATCAAGTGGAATTGAAACTAAACATTTTATCAAAACCTAACATACTAAATTATGAAATATTTCAAAACATTTATTCTAATCCATCTAAAATTTACTCTATTGTGGAATTTGTGTTATGTTGATGTGGAATGATGACCCTTTCCCAATCTTGTGATTAGTGAGAATTTTTCAATCGATTTTGTGGAAGAGAATCAATGAAACCATAGTGATTGATGTATGAAAACCTATATTATGCTAAAAATGAATATGATGCAAGCTAAGTTACCTTGATTTTATGCTACAAATGATCTAATTATGCCATTGCTAAGCTAATCTAAGCTAAAATTATGCTAAAAGATGAAAACCCTAATTCATATACAAACTAAGATGGATGCATGGAAGCCATTAATGGATGCTCTAAGCTATTATGCAATGAAAATCAACTAAAATAAGTTAAAAATTGAGTAAAATATGAGTGTGTATGTGAGTGAATTCAACAACATGACTTTGCAATTGAAAGATGGATCCATTTGTCTCCAAATAGTGATCTATTTATAGGAGAGAAAATGAGGACTGAATGGTTGAGATCAAAAATCTTAATCAGTGATTCAACACAAAGTAGATGAGAGGCATGGACCATTGATTATCATCAATGAATGAGAATGCATGATGAAAGTTAATCAAGGGCTCACACTTGCCTCAAATAAACACACTTTTGACCTACTCACACAGGTCAAAGGTAACTTTTTAAAGAGGTTGAAGGTTTAGCTTGTTCAAGAAGCCAAGTGAGTTTATTGGAGGAGAGAAAACATTCCTTAGAATATTCCTTTGGGTGAAGAAAAAACTA
The DNA here is from genome assembly GCA_007258455.2 of Sequoia sempervirens. Lineage (NCBI taxonomy): Eukaryota > Viridiplantae > Streptophyta > Pinopsida > Cupressales > Cupressaceae > Sequoia > Sequoia sempervirens. The sequence continues at coordinate 171,646,644 of VDFB02000007.1, forward strand.
ATTTACATATTAAAAAAAAAAAAATTGTGTAAAAAGGATAAAGAATATTCCCTTTGCTTAGAGGAAAATTAGTTTAATTGCTAATTAAACAAGGTTTAATTTATGCAGTTAGGGAATTAGAAGAATTAAGAGATTAGATGATTTTATAAATAGGGGAGGGGTGAAATAATATTTAATTAAATAAGACGATTTAGAAGATTAAATTAAATATTTTAATTTATTTAATTTAATTATATGAAGTGTTAGTTCAAAAAGAGATGAGTTAACCTGATTAAATTAATTAGGCTAATAGATGAAAATGATGAAATTAATTAATTAGCTAGGCTAATTAAATCAATTAAGTGAAAAGAGGATGGATTATAGAGAAAATGTTGTTAGTAGATCCGATTTAAGTGTATGACATCAATTAGGACATTTTTCAATGTCTACATGTTTCCCCTCTTTGAAGTGAGGTACTTGTTTCTTCGGTTCAAAGAACAATGCTTTTCGAATTAAAAAATGCTACCCAAATCAATTTTTTTTTTTGTTTTTTTAGATGCCCCACCAGAAGGATAAAACTGACTCCTTGCCCCCTCGAGAAATTAGGTGGAAATTTTTAATTTTGGGTTGATTTCTCGATAAATGTTCAAAAGTTTCCCAAAGGGTCAAAAAAGGTTCTAAGATGCAACAATAACGCCAAAAACACAAAAAACAATGCAAAATTAGGTCCAAATTGGCAAAATTGGTGAAAAGGATAATAAACCCCATCTTTAAGGTTAAATTAGGGCAAACATCCCTAATTTTCTAGCTTAAATAGGCTAAGAGGGGTCATTTTCAATTCATTTGTGCATTCACAATTAAGGAATTCTTGCGATTTGAGGTCTGACCCTTCCACAAAATGGCATGTTGAGAGCTTCCCACACACATCTCTAATTGAGTTTGAGAGTTCCAATGGCTTCTAGGCATAGGATCACTAGTATGTGATTCAAAACCTGATTTGAAATTTTAAATTTTGATGCATTTATTAGGTGTTAGAATTTAGATTCTAGCAGCATCACTATATAGCGACACCCAAACTTAAATCAAAAACACCCAAATCATTTATAGCGATGCATACGTATATAGTGAAGCTTCTCTCAATTTAAAATTAGGGTTTTTGATTTTAAATGGCGATGAGGGCTTGTTTGGTGACACACTTATCGATTTAAAATTTAAGGTTAGGTCAATCCAAAAGCTAAATCATAACACCAACTTTTCATGCAACACACTTTTCAATTTGAAATTTTAAATGCATCAAGCATTGCTATTTGAATTTTGAATATAGCGACGCTATTGTGATTTCTGGGCCAAAAATTTCAAACTTCAAATTTTGATGATTTCTTGACATTGTGTGGTTCATGGGTGTAGGAGGTCTTCCCATCCTTGATGTCAAGGGAGCACATTCCCACAATTCAGGAGAGATTATGAGAGATTACAAAACTATATAATTGAAAGTCTATCCTGATGACCTTCAATAGCCTATCAAAATGTTATAAACTAGAAATAGTCTTTTAGAATTTGAAACAATAGAATTTTTCCATAATATCCACTAGGTTAACTTTAAAAGACAGCCAATAATATTATAAAAAATTGGCGTAATATAAGTCACGACAAAATAAGAAGGATTTTCATTGAAGATGACCATAAACCCTAAACCCTAGATCTTTAGGGTTTTGAAGTATGCTCTGAAATATAAGATAAAAAGCATGAGAATTGCTTCAACCATGCTTTCTTTTTCATGAACATTTGTAATCAATAATCACCTTGTAGAAAAATTGTCATGTACTATCATGAGACAATAACCCTTGGTATGAAGGAAGATATCAATGGCATGACCATTCCAACAAGAGCACCCACGATGAAACCAATTACAAGACCATAGTGTATACATGTTCCCAATTGTACAAACAAATTTACTAATATTTCCAAGATTCCAATGCATCATTACTTGCACTAGAATTTCCTTTACTTCAATACCAATAAAACATCAACAAAGTACATTCTTTGGCATCATGCCATGTCTTTATGTAAACTTATTCCAATTTTAGAAAATGCTTATCAATGTCACTTTTGCACCACTATGTACTATTGTACACACCATGAGATGACTTATGAAGAGAAACCATGAATACACCATAAGGAATGCAACTCATTGGCATGAAACACATTGTGCATTATCATGAAGAAGCAAGCACCTTAACTGTTATTGAAAGAACATGCATAATAGCATCAAGGACATCATCATAAAATCATGAAATGACCTCATCAAAAAATCATGATCAAGGACCTCATCACAAACTCATGATCAAGGACCTCATCACAAACTCTTTGCAACTTTAAATATCAATGAAAAACATCATTCCAAAGTCAAAAAACACCCCCTTTGGCATTGATGTCAAATTAACATTGCACTTTTACTTAGTTACTACACCTCCATCTTCTCCCTCTTTTGACAACAATGATACAGAAATGAAAAGCACCCCCTAATGTAGACATAGGAAAAATAAAAATGCAAAGCACTATCATGTATCACTATTAACGAAAGATGCATATCACTGCCCATTTCCACTTCTATCATTACACGGTTATCACTAAACTCAAGAGATATGAGATATCAAAGCATGTTGTCACTTCTACAATAATATTCTCCTCAAAATAGCATTCACTATTAGGAGAAAGCATCAATACCTGCATAACATCTACAAATTGCCTCTTCAAAATGATATCACAATAGTATACAATACTAGAATTTGTATGATGAATGAAATCATTTGCACGCTATTATGTCACTTTGTTCCAAGAATCCTCCACACATTTCATACTATGTTTCAAGCATCCTCCACATTTCATACTACTTCAAGAAAAATGCACATCAATTTTCCAAGTAAACACTGTTATTTTAGATCAAACATATGTTTTCAAGCAATCCAAGTACCAACTATAGTACTAACTATCCAAGAAAACCAATTAACATCATTAAGTCATTAAGGAAAATAAACACAAGATAGTCTAGACTTCCAAAGTGCACTTCTCCCCCAAACTTGGTGGAAGCAAACCATAGCACTGTGAAAGGTTTCAAGAATAGCATTGACTATGGAAGCATTGGAAATGAAGTTCAAAATTTTCTTACTAAAACATTGTAACAATAGTAATGCACAATAGCACCACTTCAAAAATAAATATTTTCAAACACTGAAACTACCTAGAATGGGAAACATGGACTGAGAACAACAAGGTTAAGAGAATTATGTGCCAACTGTTACTAAGCATTAATGATATCAATCATTATCAAATACATATTGTACCAACCCTATCATGACACTAATAATATTTAGGTTGAAACAAACATTCCACAATGATTGAATATCACTGACACTAGACCTCTTTGTTATCATACCCTTAACACCATATCTTCATAGAAGATCACTCAAGGAAACTCCTCATTCTCCCTTATGAATACAAGGAATTCAATTTAGCTTTACCAGGCATTGATATCATGTTGTTCTACATACTATGTCATGTGATATACTATTGTCATGGTACATCAAAGAAAGACACTATACATACTATCCACAAAGAGAAAAGACTTGAAAGTTACTATCTACTTCATTGAAGGTAGTGTATTGTCTTGAAGGTGTCACAAGACACTATCATCAAGCATTAAGGTTTAGTTGTCATAGATTGCAAGCATGAGAACTATTTGAGACATTTAGTGTGTAAGTAGCACTGTCATAAGCTAATGTAAGTAAAAATTATTACAACTAAAAAAGAAAACCAACCAAAAGATACAATCATCAAATTAAATGTATAACATGTACTATCACTATCGTTGCAAAGTGGTGAAACCTAGCAAGGAGAGAACAAAAGTGTAGATTACTAACATTGAGAGATTATTGTCATTAACAAACAACTATTCTGAATTGTAAGCTCATCAATAAATTACACTGTGTATATGCAAGAAGAGATTGCTCTAACAAGAAGACTAAACAAACAAACCATTGTCAAGCAACTGAGTAAACAAGAGACAATTGTCATCATTTCATGGAAATATTGTATACTTGTCCATTGTTTCACAAGGAAAGCACTACCATTATCAAACTATAATAGCATTGTGAACATAGTCACTACATACATACCACCATACTCACTTTATCCTCAATTTTCAATGCTTCCTTGCCCAAGGAGTAACAAACTACCTCTACATCCCAATACACCAGATCATGCTTGCATATTTTGGCTGCATACCATGAGCTATCAATCAACACATACCCAACACTATCTAATATTTTCATGCATAAGGAACTTAAGGGTTTATTGCTTACTATCTTCTTGAGAAAAATAAAATACTCACAACTAATGGTTACATATCCCTTTTGGATGGTCTTTCTTTTTTCCTTGAGTCATTTCTTAATGGCATCTAAAACTACCCTATCACTTCACTTATTTCAAAGACACATAATGAGAATTGAATAGACCATGGTACTTGAGAGAAGAAAAATAATATTACTGACAAAGAAACATATTCAAATAACACTGCATAAAATCCATGTGAGATCCATGTCTATTACACAACACTATCACACTATCATCCAACACTAGCAATTCCTACAACTATTACTATATATTTTCTACAATAATTTTTCAAAAAAATATCTCAATATTCTAGATCAAGCAATAAAAAATGAAAGAGTTGCACAGTACCACTCCATGGAAACATTTTCCACATACTAATCAAAATAGAGAGCAATGAAAGTAAAATACATCTAATGTAGATCACTATGTAAGCACCATACTATTGATCAACAAGGAAAGAGTACAAGAAATATCACCATTATATACAAAGATCTACCATTGGATAAAGGATAACTACTCCATGTCATATGCTTATCACCTTGAAACTTGTTGTTCCTTCTGCTATGTCATAATATTGAAGATCAATATGTTCAAGCAAGAGCATCACCACCATGAAAATTACTCCATTGTTGTTTTGCAAAATAATACTCCACTAAGTGTGAGCACTTGATAGAAAGCATAGCACAGTCAACAACTAAGATCTTGGAATACGGATGAATAAAATTTCACGTATTGGCACTAAAGTCTTGCAACAATATCACTACAATATCATTGTTAACCTTTAACTCTTCATTGTAAATACTATCACCAAAGGTACTATCACTAGGCATTGTGAAGGTCTCTACCCTTTGTTTCTAGCTCCTCTTTATAACTCTTGGTGATTATCCCTTAGACTTGACCGTCCTTAAGAACAAGAAGAGAATATAGGAATATAACACAACACAAAGATCAAAGAACCATCATCCAAAACATTCAACTGGATAGTATAGCCATGAGACAAGAAAACTATGAAGTCACCATGCCACTATTTCATGCAAGTCACTAAATTCACTGGCACAAAGTTATCAATGGACTGATTAAGGAATTGTCTCAAAAGGATTCAAAGAAATGTCTCAATTATTTCTCAAACAATGACTCATGGTATTGTTACCAATAGCAACCACACCTATTATTTCCATCAATGACTAATGTACTAGAGCAAAAAAAAAACTAAACCACTATCCTAATCAGTATGTGACTTATTCACCAAGATTGGTACATCCTATATTGCATTATTCTATTGAAAAAACTTGTCACAGCTACAAAGCATCTTCCCTTCTTTGTAATGAAAAGAAGAAAATAGATAAACCAATTTGAAGTTAATATAGTATAAGCCATAAAGATACCATTATATACTATCAATAAGGGTAAGATCCTTTCAACATACAATCTCCCTTTCTATGGGGTTTGATTGATTATGCAATGATCATCTCCCCCCACCTTTATGCTACTTTTTATGGACTTGGATATTCCTTTTATGCATAAAGTAGAGGCATAGGTTCTTTCTATTTTTGTTCATGTTTCCTTATTCAAAATTTCTCAGGTTCTTTCCTTTTCCAAGCTTTTTCATATTCTTACTTTTCTTTTTTGACATGTTTTCCCTCTTATTATGATTAGGTGTAATCACTAAACTTCTTCTACAAAATTGTGCTATATGTCCAAGGTTAGTACATTTATAAAAAACTACATTCATATTTCTATAAAATGTAGATTGACTTCTTCTATAATCAATTGCTTTATGTCCATAATCATTACAAGAGTAACAATAACCATGGAAGCAATAATAATTGTACCTAATTCACCTTGTTGATGACCTTCTTCTTAGACTTTTCCTGGGATCATGAAATATTATGTATCCATCTTCATAAGTATTATGATCTATAGGCATTTTGAAAGTAAAACCTTGATTCTCCTTGTTCATATGCTACTCTCTTTGGAAAGCTTGTCAATTCCATTGGCTCCTATGACACTGTGGCATATTTGTTACACATTTCTCCTTCATATCCTATCCCAGAATTATTGGAAAGAGATATTTGAGTTAGCAACATTTTCTCAAACAACTCGATGCTCTACTCATTTTGTAGACTTCTTTTCAAATCATGATTCACCTTCCCTAATTTCTTTTTTAGGGACAAAATTTCATCCTCTAACTTTTGGAAATATTTTACTTTGGTTCGTAACTTCATGCAAGTGGCTTCTTCAACTTTTCTTGACTCTTTTAGTTGCAAATTTAGTTTCTCAATGATTTGATCAGATTCTACACACTTCTTTAGTTTCTCAAAAAATTTATTAGATTCTTCATACTTCATCTTTAGTTCTTTTCCTCTTCTTTCTTTCTTCAATTCATCTAAGGAAAGAATCAATTCATCTTCAAGATAAAATTGTGCTTCCTCTTCATCATTTTCATCATATGACTCATTTGCAACTTCCATGAACTATAACTCATCTCTTTTTGCATCAAACATTCCTGCATGACATTCTTTAGAACCAAGAACATTAGAAACATCATCACATTTTGTAATAGAGTTTTTTTTCTTTTGATGTAGATCATTCTCATTTTTTAGAAACTTTATTTCTATACCTCTTGCCCTTAGTAAGTATTCCACTACTAGGAACCCCTAAGTTGGTTAGACTTTGTGCAAGGGTATGGCTCTAATAACACTTGTTGGAGTATAGAATCACTGATATGGGGGTGAATAAGTGATTAAAGTTACAAATCAAATGTAACTTGATTAATCGTTACAAATTTATGCATATAAACTTCAAGCATCATAGATATTTAGATGTTGAGAGGAGCATCATGAAATAAAAACTAAAAATATTGAAAAAGTATGACTTAGTATGCAAAAACAAATCACAAATCAAGAGAAACCAAAATATAGTATTCATGAGTGGAAATCCCTATACAAGGAGAAAATGCCACTCAAAAAGTTCATCTTATTAGGCCTCACTAGCACAACATTAATCTCACTAATAACAACCTCACTAGAAATTATTAGGCCTCACTAGAACAAAAGTAATCTCACTAATTATAGCCTCACTGGAAATAAAAAAATCTCACTTATTATAGCCTCATTGACAATACAAAAATCTATGTCTCACTAACATGATCTTACATCACTTTTGTTAATCTTGAAAGAAATAAGGATCAAAGGGTCTCTTTGTTTCAATACATTCCATTACTCTATGTTTGCAACATAATGAATTCTATCTCTACATATTCAAGTCAAAACAATTGTAACTCTATATATTCAAAACATGTACCTTGGCATTTTGTAACTCAACAAACTTTGCAACTATATCTCTTCATTTTCAAATAAAAAACAACTATAATTCTATAACTCTATTAGTAGACTCTCACTTTGTTTATACCCACACAATGAAACCCATATCGTCAAAACAAGACCATCATTAATTGTCATTTCATTCTTCCTCTCAATGTATCATAGTACCAAATATTCTGTCATAAAAAACCAACACCCATACTAACTGTGCAGAGGAAATAAAGCTCCATGAATATAGAGCATTTTTTGACACATACGTTCATTTCAATCTACCTCACCACACATGGTATCTACATGATCTTGAAGTCTGTCACAACATTTTTTGCCCAAAAAACTAGTCTATCGTAGTAATACACTCAAATACACTTTCATTTTGGTGAATCCTTCCTATAGTTAAAAAAGCTATATAAATAAAATCCTAGCATAGTGACCATTAATAGTTTATCAAAGTGCTATATGTTGGAAATAGTCTTTTAGAAGTTTAAAAGATAAACCTTTTCCTTAACACCCACTAGGTTAACCTTTAAAAGATAGCCAATAATAATATTAAAAAATGTTATAATATAAGTCACTACAAAATAAGAAGGATTTGCATTGAATATCACCATAAACCCTAAACCATGTATCTTTAAGGGTTTGAAGTATGCTTGGAAATATAAGATAAGAAGCATGAGAATTGCTTCAACCATGTTGTCTTTTTCATGAACACTTGTAATCAACAATTATGTTATAGAAAAAATTTCATATACTATCATGAGACAATAACCCTTGGTATGAAGCAAGATATCAATTGCGTGACCATTTCAACAAGAGCACCCATTATGAAACCAATTGCAAGATCACAGTGTATATGTGTTCCCAATTGTATTAACAAATTTACTAATCTTTTCAAGAGTCCAATGCATCAATACTTGCACTAGCATTTCCTTTATTTCAACACCAAGAAAATATCAACCAAGTACTTTCTTTTATATCCTTCTAATTTTTTAAGCAAACTTCTTCCACTTTTGGCAAATTGTTATCAATGTCACCTTTGCACCACAATGTACTATTGTACACACCATGAGATGACTTATGAAGAGAAAACATGAATACACCATAAGGAATGAAAATCATTGACATCAAACACCTTGTGCATTATCATGAATAAGCAAGCACCTTAACTATTATTGAAAGAACATGCATCATAGTGTGGACACTAATTTTGGTACTCACAAGTCTCTAACATTAATAGAGTTTTTCACGTAAAAGGAGAGAGATGGGAAAAAATGGGCTATGTCCCCACTCAAAAATTAATGTAAATGTGAATGAAGTAGGCCTAAATGTGAAGTATAAATGCAATAAGCTAATAAAATAAATGAATTATTAATGTAAAACTAAGAAATGCAAGTTGTTTGAAAACATATTGTGAATGCAGAATTGACAGGTAAGAATGCAAGTACGCAATAACACAAATGAAAGAGATTGGAGAGGTGCACATGTAAACTAGAATGTGATGTAGAGAGGCTCTGGAATCTTGTATAATTTGTTGTTGAATCCAATTGGGACACTTATACCAAGGTAGGCGACTTCGTCCTATTTCGAGGAGATTCTTCCAGAATAGGTTTCAGCCAAATCGGTATCTAGAATGCAAAAATCACTAATAGTGGGACTAATTCACCACAAATGGTGACTTATACCACTTGGGAATCTTGAGAAATTTAGGGCAAGAATTTGTAGCTCTCAGTCTATACTCCTCTTCTTGACAAGTGTCTAGTTCTGAAACTATAGAAATCGGGTTGAAAGAGGTCTCCAAACTTCACTTAGGGCTTTGTTGACTTGAATGAATTTTTTGAGTTGAAAAAACATTTAATCACCTTTCTATTTGACTAATCTACATACAAGACCTACAAAACACACATGCAAAGAGGGGGAAAAGGGTTAAGGGTTAGTGAATAGGGGTTTTCCTTGGTCAAACCCCAATTTGGTAATTAAACCCTTAATAATGAAATAAAATAGAGAGAGAATGATGAATGAACAACATGCAATGTTATAACTCACCAAACCCTTGATGTAGAAATTTGAAGATATGCAAGAAGATGCTCCAATCAAGAGTTGGTAGTGCCTAGAATGCTTGAGAATTATGAATGATTGTATGCTAATATGTGGGTGAATGTATTAGATTAATGGGGGTGAAAATGAGAGGAAAATCCTTTATTTATACTTAATTTTGTAAAATTTCCCAAAAATAACACATCATAGGCTGACCTTAAGGTTAAGAGAATAATATCCCATTAGAAATTTAAGATAATTTTTATTTTTGTGTCCAGTGGGACTAAGTCACCCCAAGTGGCAACTTGGTCCCACTAGGGAAATTTTACTAGGTTTTAGGAATTAAAGTGAATTTAATAAAGTTTAACAAGATTATTCTATGAAACACACTTATGTAGGGCCGAAAAGTGCATTAAGGGGCCATTTAAACATAAGAAAGGGTTAAATTAGTGATGATAAGCCTAGAAAAGAATGAAATTTTGATAAAAATATTTACCATACTTTTAAATAAGACTTGGTAAGTGATAAAAAGAGGTTATTTAAGTGAATTATAATGAAAAGATCCTAGGAAGGAGTGAAAGTGGGTTACAACACTTCACAACACTTTTACAAGACATCCTAGAATTCTTAATGATTCACAAGTGTCCAATACCTAATGTGAATGTGTTGACCAAATTACAACAATAAATCTAGCCAAAATCTGTAAGAGAGACTCAAATGAGCATAAAATGTCCTAATATACATTTTTTGGTGACACATTAATCCCCCACTTTAGTGAGAGGATGAACTTACTTCCAACTCACACTAAAGTAACCCAACATGCACATCAAGGGAGATCCAAATGCACACATGCTGGTAAGATGAGACAACAACATTCAAGAGGGATGATCAAGCCCCTAGGATCAAGATCCCATGGAAAACCAAACATTAGCACAAAAGAACTATTACCAATTTTTTGCTACAACTCAATTGGTGGAGTTGATTAAATATTGTTATATTTTAAAGTGAAAATACAGTTGTTTTTGCATGTGCTTAAGTTTTTTTTGGACTATATTTATCATTCATCAAGTGACAGTTATGCAAGTATTTTGAGATAACTAAGTTTTAGAAGTATTGCTTAAATTTTTACAAAATCAAATGGAGTACAAAACTAAGTAAACAAATGATAAAGCATAACAAAGTGATTTCATTTGATTGCAAGAATACAAATGATGTTACAACTTTTCACTTCAATGCATTTCTTTCAGAATGGAAATGAAAGAAGAAATTTAAATATCCACACAAGTTGTGGTTTTAGTCATTTCCATTCATTACAAGAAAGGAAATATACAACTAAAAGTGAAAAATAAATAACATGGGACATATCCGTCATTGTCTGAGTCGATCTTCGGTTGATGCTTCATAGCTTGCTCCATCCTTCTTTTGCTCCTGAATGTACCTACAAAATATTGAGAAGGGTGTCAATTAAGAGCTCAGGATATGAACTATACTACATGCCATACTAACAGAGATATATTTCAATCCTTGCAATGCATAGAATCAACTAAAAGAAGGAACAAAAACATGAACTGAAAAGGAAATATCATCATCTCATATTGTTTTTTTTATGCTAACATCATTTTTTTCATTGTGCAAGTATAGGAAAATTCATGTAGTTGATTATCTTTTGAAGACCAAGCATGTGGAGAAAAATGGGCTCCCATAAGGGTAGAGCTCGACATGCTGCCCCTTTAAGTTACAAGTGGGTTGAGGAGGAAAATACAATTTATCATGCTCTTCTAAGCTATTCAACTAAAGTAGTAATCAAATTTATCATGCATTCATAATAGTCAAATCAAAGCATGAAGTGAAAATTACAAATGGAAAATAAACTTGATGAGCTTGTTTCAATTGAAATCCATCATGTTTACTCTGGGAGGTTTGATATTGCTTCCATAATGTTATTTTGCTGCTTTAATTTTGTTCACATTAAATTTTGTTTTATATTTTTTTTTGTTTTGGAGCAGTAGTGTTCTATCTCATAGATGATGATAGTGAATAGGCATACATATTGCCTTATCAATTAAGCACTGATGAGAAATTAAAACATGGAAGTATTTGTAGAGTTTCAATATTGCTTTATCTCATAAAGTGCTTAAGTTGGAATGCCTATTGTTTTCTGGAGGCATGCAATTTGTGACATGGAGATAATAAGCATCAGAGAGTAGTTTTCATAATGGAGCATAAAAATGCATGAAGAGTGCCAAGTGAAAGAGCATAAAAATGTAAGGACGGTCAAGCATGAAGATAGCTTCAAATTTTCAAGCATCAGGTAACCCACTGTGTTATGTGTCCAAACACAACTATGGCATTAATTGGAGTAAATAGTTCAAGTCATATATCATTAATCAACATGTATTCCAAATGGGGTTTGTGTATCATGGTGTCTAAAATGGAAGCAATTCAAAGTACATTGTTTCAAAGAGTTGTTTTTATCATTTAGAATATGCTTTCAAAGAGTACTTGATAAGAATTTGAGTAAGCAAAAGACATTCCCAAAATGGACAAATATTTAAAGGGTCTAAGTTGAAGCAACATAAGTAAAATGAAAAGTCACAGTAAGGCATGATAAAGTAAGCAAGCAATTTAATGGTGCCAGTTAAAAGAGTTTCTGTGTGTAATAGGAGTTTGAACAGGAAATTTTAAAATATTCACTAGAGGTTGAAACAAATTTAAGGGTTTTTGTTGTTTTCTCATTTGAAACAAAAATGCAGATTTATTTCATTTTCCAGAATACCCACATTGGGGTTTTGAGATTAAAATGCAAATAGTATAATTTCCAGCTTACCCACATGGGGTTTTCAACATAAGAGCAAAAGAAATGCATTTTATTCAAAATATCATTTACCCATGTAAGGGTTTTGACAGAGACTACAAAAGAAAGTGAGATATCATCACGGGTCGAGCTCTAGATAGATAAACAAAGTTTTCTTTCAAATTCCAGAATACCCATATTGGGGTTTGGTTTTAAAATATAGTTTTCTTTCAAAATATGAATACCCATATGAGGGTTTGTTCAGAAATATTAAAGAGGAAAGAAATTCCCTTCATGGGTTGAGCCCAAAAAGCTTTAGAATGTCCTTTCAATAATTTACATGGACGTAGCCTGGAGGGAGCTTTTAGCTCATAAAAGGTATATCTTTTCATAGAGGGAGAAAAGCCTTTTTAGTTTCCATCAAATCTAGAAAGACTTGAAGTGAACAACAATTATAATGCATGGAAATCCTTTACAAAATTCATATCAAGAGTATACATGGTACGGCCTGTAATGGGTCTGTACTTGTTTCAAAAGAAAGCAGCAATCATTCTCTTCATAGAAGCTTTTATAAAGCTTTCCTTTGATAGAGAAAAGCAATGAAAAGTGGGAACTTACCATTTTATGCATACAGAGGAACAAGCATGCTACGGCCTCATAGAGCTTGCAAAGAAAGGTTGAGCTCACACATGGTGGCTGAATGGTATGGTATCAATAGTAAATACATAGAAACACAAATATACATTAGAAAGTGTGCTCATGTCGTGGCCTTAAGGCCAGAAAATAGCTCAGAAACAAAGCAAGGGTCTGAAAAAGCCCACAAGAAACTCACAAAAGGTTCTTACCATGAGAAGACATGGAGATTCGATAGAAACAACAATAATGGAGGCTCAATTTTCAAGAAAAAATGAAACCCTAGCTCATACATGGTAGCGCTTCTTGTAGAGCCATTTCCTTCAGAGTCAAATGATGCAAAATGATGCGAAAAAGTGGAATGCTTTATTTTTTTTCAAAGGGATTCTCAAACCCTAAATTGACTTAAGGGATTTATTGCCTTAGTTTTAAAATTTCTATGCCAAATAAAATACCATGGTGGCCGATAAACATTTACCCCTAAACCTAAACAATACATGGTGATTGATACCTATCATGGAAAACTTTCAATATGTTTAGGTTTTCCTCTTTTTCTCTAAGGCATCTTCATATATATGCCTTGATTTCTTATATATACCTTGGCCATAGTTTTATTTGCATTAACACATATTCCTTAGGTTATATTTTTATTGATTTAAAAAAAATCAATTTAAATATTCTTTCCTTTATTATTTGTTTTTGATTGGTTTTTAAAAATAAATTATAGATTGGGGAAATGTTTTCAAAAGGAGATATGGATAAAAGACATGCATTATATGTTATGATTTTTAAGAAAATCAATTATTGTAATTGGAGAAATCAGGTTGTGTTTTTTGCAAAATATTTTAGAAATCTTTAATTGCAAAAATAATCAGATTTAGGAAAATATAAAGTCTACAAATCTTGTAAAGCAAGAATAAAACAAATTGTTTTTATTCTTTGCTATTTTTAGTAGATTTATGAGAGATCTCTCCTTGGTCGAATTTGAATTTCTTGATGGAGAGATAAGATGTTTTATTTCCTTTTAAAGCAGATTTGACCTATTTTGGGAGGCTTTTTCAGTATGTACATGCAAAAAGTGTGGTTTTTCTGCTTTTGTGCAAACTTCTTTGGCAGTTTTTGATACCTTTCATAGAGCTTTTTCCTTGAGCTCAGATTTGGGTTTTGTGATATATCTTGAGGAAAAATTAGTGTTTTTCCAATTTAGATTCTAATTTATTGCTCATACACATTTTTGAGCTTGTAAAATTCTTTGTACATAGTTTCGAATTTTGGCATACTCCTTCAATTGAATAAAGTAGCATTCCTATTTCTCATTTTTGTGTCTATTTGTAGTTTTAGTTTGATGATATATTGTGATTTATGTTTACAAAATCCTTCTTATGTCCTAAGATTGTAATTCTTGATGCAAAAAGTTCAAAGATGTAGGTTGCATGTTGTATTTAAACTCGAATCTTCATGAAAATCATTAGTGTTAACTGTTCGTGAGAGATTGTGAGCTATTGTGTTTTTTCTTAAAACTATTTGTGGGAAAAAAAACCAAAGTTATCATTTAGTCACCATTAAATTCTAAAAAATCATTTTAAGTCATAGAGTTTAATTTCAGTTATCCTTCTCTATCCTTTTTCCCATAAAATCATTTAGAATAGGATTATCATTCAGAGAACCAGCTCACTTTGGAGATTCTCTTTTTGCATAGATTACCGACATCTGAAAAGAGTTTCCATGTTTCAATAGATATTTTGATTCTTTGCAAATATGACAATGGGTGCATATCTGCTTGTTAACAGGAACATGCAAGAAAGTGATGAAAAAGAATGAAAGAGAGATAAGGAGAAGGAAAGAGAGATGGGGTCAAATCAAGCTTCATTTTTTTCCCATCCTGTTATAGATCAGATCTAGGCTATTTGTTTGGAAAAAGAAAATTTTACTCACTCTAAGGCAACATAACTCATGGTTGTTCACTAGGTGAGAAGGCCCAAAATTTGAGAAACATACACTCATGGTTGTTATGCACTCACACATGTGCATGTGGCTATGGGGAAATTCCTACCTTGAAATGAGCTTCCTACTCAACCATACCAAAGTTATACCTCCTGATAACTTTAATAATGCACCACAAAAGAAAATGGCATTTCAAGCTTCATGAGACAAGCAAAACTTTGTATGCTTGGAGCTTATGAACAAACACAATGGCACCATAGACATGCAAGCTATATGATGCAAGGTGACCATATAAAAAATGAAAAAAGCAACATGTAAAAGGATGTTCAAAGGTGTCTTTCTTAGTTCATGTGAGGTGTATAACTTAGGGAACATTGTATCTAATGTCTCCAAGAGAGGACCAATAAAAGAATAGAAAATTCACAACTTAGGGGATGAAATGTGTAACATAAAGCCACTAAGAGGAATTTAATATGCTAAGATAGATCATGCTCATGAAGGACACTATACCCATTGTCATCCACAAAGCGACAAAACACATCGTATGAAGTAAGAAGGTTGCACTAAGAATCAAGTAAAGGAAAAATGCAAACTGATAATGCCAATGTATTTCCCCACTTTAAAGGAATTGCTACACACCATACTGTGAGAAATTACTTTAAAGTAGCAAATGAAAAATGCAAAAAAGAAAGATGACATGAGAGCCAACTTGGAAAGCCCTATGCCAATTCATATGTTTCTGAGTAAGGCTACATCGTGTGAGAGAAAAAGGAAAAGAGAAAAGGAAGGGGGTTCCCCCTAAAGGAAAACACCAAACACATAAGAGATCTATGGATTTTGGGTCAGTATGTTCTCTGTTGCAATGTTTTGTAAAGAGCTCAAAACTGTCATCATTCCCCAAATACATGGAACTGGAAGAACAACACAAAGATAGTGAAAACAAAGAAAAATAAAGATTTGTTTGGGTAAACATGGAAGATACATTGTATGTATCGACGCTTTGCATCATCCCCAAAAGGAAATCACAACCAAAAAGAAAAGGTGAATAAAAATGGAAAATATTTTGGGTCAACATGAGAGACATTATGTCTCAATGCCTTGTGTCATCTCCTAAAGGAAAACACAAGCAAAAGATAAAGAAAAAAGAAAAGAGAAACAAAAAGGGGCCTTTTGGGTCAACATGAAAGAGATATTTTGGTCTCAATGCCATGCATCATCCCCAAAAGTAAAACACAAGAAAAATACAAAAGAAAAAGGAAAAGAGAAAGAAAAAGGGGCCTTTTGGGTCAACATGAAAGATACATGATTTTGGTCTCAATGCCTTGTATCATCTCCAAAAGGAAAACACAAGCAAAAGATAAAAGAAAAAGGAAAAGAGAAACAAAAAGGGGCCTTTTGGGTCAACATGAAAGAGAAATTTCAGTCTCAATGCCATGCATCATCCCCAAAAGGAAAACACAAGTAAAATAGAAAAGAAAAAGGAAAAGAGAAAGAAAAAGGGGCCTTTTGGGTCAACATGAAAGATATATGATTTTGGTCTCAATGCCTTGCATCATCCCCAAAAGGAAAAAACAATCAAAAGAAAAAGGAAAAAGCGATGCATGACATATAGAAAATGGAAGGTAAAATTAGAATAATTTCACAAAGAGAAGGAGAACAACACATCACAGGGGAACACGATACCCACATACAAACACACAAAAATAAAAAGAGAAAGAAAATGCAAAATACTAGTAAGGAAAATGCAAGTCAACCATTGAGAAAGTCATCCATCTCTTAATCATGTTCATTATATGTCAAGGGTAGGCAACTAGCCAAAGGGACAAGTGCAAGTGTCGAACTAGGGGAAGCACCCAGTTCTACACTCTTTGTAGTAGATTTGTCATTTAAGCTCATGGAAGAGGAAAATAATGTATTAAGATCATTATGCACCTCTTCGTCTATTTTAGTGATCCCACCATCATCATCCAAATTAATCACAACAGGAGGAAAAGTGATAATGTTCAATGAAGAGTGTACCTTTGGTGGTGGTTTTTGGATTGGATCATTTTGTTGTGATTGGGGAGGAGGATCATCATGCATTGCTTCTGTCAAGTGCAAATTTTGATTTTCTTTATTTTCTTCGTCTTGTGACTTGTGAGCGAGGGAACGACATCTATGCCTACACTCCCTAGCTGCTCTATTTCTTTTGGTTTTATTGTCAAGTTATGTTTGTGAAGGAGTGGGTTGATCAACCATAGGTTTCTTTTCTTTGATAAATGGAGGAATAGATGGAACAATTGAAGGTTCTTCATCAACTTTTTCCTTTGCTTTGTAAACTTGTTTTATATGAGGAGGCATGAAGAAGTTGTTATCATTATCTCGTGGTTTCTTTGATGATGTCAGGGAGGTTTTGGGTGTTGGTTGAACTTTTTTGGGTGGTTCATGTTTGAGTTGAAGCAATGTTTCATCTAGGATAGGAGTTATTAGAAGTGGATGGGGACATGTTGTGTAGGGACAATTTTACAATGTTGTTTGCTTTAAATTTTTGGTAAGAAAAGAAAAATATGTCTTTGCAAGGTGTTATAGTTTCAATGGCCTCGGTCCAAAAGTCTTCTAAGGAAAAGTTTCCTTTAGAAGAAAAAGGGTTAAAACCGCTATGGTGAATAGTGAATATTTCATTGTCAAAGGGAAACTTGAAACATTTATGTATGACCGAAGGGAAAAATTTCATTGAGCGAAGCATGGATGGCCTAGCCTCAAATGAAACTGGTCTAATTGTGAGATGATAGAGAATGTAACATCCAATGTTTTTGGTCTTATTTGTAATGGAAGGATGATCAATCCTATCATAGGGAAAGCAAAACCATTGTGTGTTTTTTTTCATGCTCTTGTTTTATCATAATCATCTTGATAAAGATCATGTAACACAAAAAAATCCTTGGTGATCATGTTTTCTCCATAGGAAAGATTTATGAGTATCCCATTAGTGGGCTTATCATAAATATGGTTGGCATTGTAAAGAGAAACATTGGGGAGATTTGTAAATATTTCCTTAGAGGAGAAAGTAATATCAAGAGATTTCTTAGGTTATCCCTTACGAAGGATAATGTCTATAGCACCTACCATTTCATCCATAGGATTAATGGTGGTAATATGTGGAATGAGATCAAGATTTTCAACATTTGTATGAACATTCATCACATGATTTTTTGAAGTTTCATTAGCTTTGACAAATGAAACATTATGTTTCCAAGGGAATTGGATCAATGAAAATTTGAAAATTTTGATTTGGAGGGGCAACTGAGTTATTTCCTTGATCATTAACACTTGCAATGGATAGATGGCCAGAATCAATGAGGTCTTGGACAAGGTGTTTAAGACACTTACAATTTTCCATGTCATGTCCATTTTGTCTATGATAATGACAATAAGCATTGGATTTAAAGTTTGGAGGTAAAGGCTTAGTGGTATTAGGTGCTTTAACAATACATAAGGTAATCATTTGTTGGTGTAAAATTTGGGACATTGCGTTATGAAGGGTGTTGATCGTGGATTTAATAGTTACTACTTGGTTGTTGATGGGTTGAGTTGGTTATTGAGGGGGATTGAACTATAAGAACCCTTTGTTTTTCTTTCTAAATGGTTGTGAATTTTTTGGATTGGCATATTCAAATTTCTTAGCTCGACAAGAAGTGGACTTTGCATCACAACTACTAATCAAATCATGATAATTTCATAAAGGTTGGTACACAAGTGCATAAAGGAGGGAAATTCTATCATGGTGAGTTTGTCCTAAAGTTTAGTTTGCAAGTTTTTCTATAAAAATATTTTGAAGATGTGGATCAAGAATCTTGACATCGATTTGAGAATAAAGTGATTGATATCGTGGGGTAAAATCAGTTATCTTTTCTTCTTCATGTTGTTTGCATCTCATCAAATTGACCAAGGTCTTCTTTGGAGTCATATGCACTTGGAAATGATTTATAAATGCATCAAATAGTTCATTGAATGAATAAATTGAATTGTTTGGTATAGATGAGAACAACTCCAAGGAAGTGTCTTTTAAAGTCCTAGGAAATATTTTTTCTAATAGATTATCATCAAGGACAAAGTAACTACATAAGGTGGTGTATGTATTAACATGGTTAGAAGGATCTCCCTTCCCTCCATATTTCTCAAATCTAGGAATCTCTATTCCTTGTGGCATCTTTGTTCACAATATTTCTAAAGATAGTGGGTTGCTTCAAACATAATAGGTGGGTGGTCCATTCTCAAGTTGGTTTATGGTGGATATTCCTTTTTGCATGGAGGAGATGGTTTGGAAAAGTTGAGTTATGAGAGGTTCAGTGTAAGTGGTATGAGGTGGAAGGGAAAGTGGTGATGGAGTGTAGGTAGTAGTAGGGAAAGTAATGGAATCTTATAGATGGTATGGTGGAAGAGGATATAACATGTGATGCCACATAGGAATTAGGAATGCTAACAGGAATAGTCAAGGAAGGAATTTGTGTCATAGAAAAAAGGACCCTTTACTTGACATGGGATTAATTCATGATAAAATGGACCTAATGAGGTCTTAATCTAGTGTTGTGAGGAATTTTATGTGTCCACACTAGGTCTTGGACCCTTGCAAATCAAATAACATGCTTTTATTGATGTCTTGTAAAGGTGTTGTAAAGTCTTGTAAAGGAATTTTAAGCTTCTCTAGACTTAATTAACCTATTTCTCCCTAATTCAACATTATAAAACATGTTTAATAAAATTATTACATCAATCTAGAAGGTTCTTAATTTAAATTTAACTCTAAGCTAGTGTTGTAGTGTGATTTACACATTCCATTGGTTTTTGTGCCTTTTTAGGCTATGTGAGCCTAATTTTTGTGTTGTCAATTGTACTTAATCACACTTTCACATTGATTTATGTGTACCAAGCCCTATTTAAGATTTACATCATCACTAATAGACCCTAATTAGCCCATATTGTGCATCACGAGGCTTTAATTGATCAAACACCTAACAAGATGGCATTTTAAACCTTATTTATAAATTCCTTGGCTTCTTAGGTGTCAGAATGGCCCTTATGGGACCCATTCACCATGCATGGAGAATCAGTCCCATCCAAGTGGGACCCATTCACCATGCATGGTGAATGAGTCCTATCTGGCCCCATTTTGACCTTTGAGTGGGAGATAAACTAAAATTTGAATTAATTTTGCTACATGTCGACCTGTGATGAGGTATTAATGGGATGCTAAGGCACAATTGTCTATAAATAAGTGTTGTTATTGTCATTTTACATCTAAAAACTCATTCTTACATCTCTCATCATTAATTCATCTTCTATCTTCTCATCCAAGTCAAGCAAGTTAAGGTTTCTTCATTGGAAGTCTTCAAGATAGCTTTCTAAAACATTCAGTGGATGAATCTTCCTCCATTGTTGCAGATTTTCAAGATCAAATCATTATGGAAAGGTAATAATCTCCATTTTTTCATGTTTCATTACTTGAATTCATCACTTTGGTTTAATTACCTAAATGGGGTTTGACCAAGGAAAACCCTCATGCCCTAACAATCAACATTTATCTTCTTCTTCTTGTGTGTTTGCAGATTTAGGTCCTTTGGAAGCTTGGAAACCATTGAAGATAAATTTATGAAGTCATTCAAGTCATCCCATCATCATTCAATTCAAATAATCAACAAAAAGTCATTTTCAGACCTGTAAATCAAAGTTTCGAAAGTAAACACCTATAGGGCATCAAAGTGCAGATCAAAAGCTTCAAAATCCACCTTTGAAAATTTAGAAATTCAAAATTGAAATCATTCATCATGGGTGGAAAATGAGTCCCACCCCAAGGTAATTTTTTATATTTTTACATTTTTGAGTACCCTTTTATCATAAACGTGCTCTGGTACACCTTGGCAAAACTGGGACTAATTCACCTAGAATGGAAAATGAGTCCCAATAGGCCTAAATTTCAACATCAGAAGCATTTCAAAAGAAATTTCTAGTCTCCATCCACATTCCAAGTGCACTCTATTCAATCTCATCAATTTATGTTTTCATTTGTTTGAGTTTCTAGTTCATATTTATAATCAACATTGTGTTTTCAAACAAGGCATAAATCTTTGTTTTGCATTCATATTCAATCATTTAGATTAATCAATTACATTTATTAAACTTCATTTACATTATACAACATTAAAAACATCCTTATTTGAGTGATTTATAACCATTTTTGGACCCTATCTCTCTCCTTTTAGTTGAAAAACCCTAGAAGTGCTAGAGAAAGTCTTAGGATCCCAAAAATATATGTTTCATTTTGGTGAACCTGACGTTTGAATCCCTTCTTTTCTAATTTTGGAGTCCATTCATCATCCTAGATTTTCTTGCATTCGAGGGTTTCATTTTTGCATGTGTAAAAGTGCATAATAGGTTACCTTTTTGCATCTTTAATCATTGCAAATTTCTAAAAAAAATTATTTTTAATTTAAACCTACATCATATCACTCAAAAAACATAAAAATCAGTTCTAAATTTTTGAAAATTTTGAAAACATTCCATACTAGGACTCATTCGCCACCTTGGGCGAATTAGTCCCTTCTAACCCCTGAAACAACACTTTACAAAACTCAGAAAAAAAAAATTTAGGCTTTTGTTTGGTACCTTTACTTGTATATATCAGTTAGTTGCATTTCTATAGCATGCATTTTGCTACATCTTGCTTCAATTAGCTCATTTCATGCATTGCTTAAATTTCACTATTGCATTTACAACTTTTCATCTTTTATATTCTTACATAATGTAATTAGAAAAATACTTTGTTTGAAATTTGAAAAAGTTGCATTGCATCCTATGTCCTTCAATTTCCTTTTACATAGCTTCTTATACATTTAAATTGTTAGCAATAATAATTGTTTACATTCATGGCATTTAGACTCTTTTAAGTTCCATTTTCAACTCTATTTCATAGTACTTTTAGATCAGCTTACATTGAGGAAACATTAGCACATATAAATAATCAATCACAAAACACATCAAATGATCCAATCAAAGAAATGATCCAATTATCCAAACCTCTTAGTAATGATGACTTGGATAGGTTAGATGAAACCCTACAAGGTTTTCTCTCCCCAAGTCCATCCACTAAGGCTTGTGATGACAAACCTAAGCCAATTAATGCTAATTTATCCCACAAACCCTTTAGTAGTGATGATTCTGCAATGTTAGATGAAGCCTTGGATGACTTCATCTCTTATAAATCATCCACTAAAAATTTTCCCCAAAAGGATGCACACATTTATAATCATGATAATCATCATTTCTCTTCTCCTAATATCTCTCCCATTGGTGATGCAGATATCTTGATGAAACAAGACGCAATTATTGAAGATCATAAAATCTTCCTTTTCTTCCTTCTCATCCCACTTGTAACAACCTTATGACACACAATGATGATATCATTTCCCTTACCTTACTGAGTCCTCATTCATCTCCCAACATCTCCCCTAATGATGAAAATGCTACAATTGAGAATGATCATGACAAACACATTTGTGTGGAGGGTATGAATTATGACAATCCTACTTCTCCTTCTCAAGAAGACACTATAGGACATGAGGATGTTAGTATAGATGACAATCAACCATTTTCTTCTCCTAATATCTTCTCTACACATGAAGAAGATAGTTGAGTGTTAGAAGATAACATTGGTGAAACTTTTGAAACACTCATTCCTTCATTCCCTGAACAAAAAATACCAATAATTAGTAACCATAAAAATCCTAGTCATCCTTCTCTTGATGCCTTTCATATGAGTGATGAAGCTATCTTTCCTCCTCCAATTATGACATGTGATGAACATATTAGCTCTCCTCCTAGGGTTGATCTTATGGCACATAAGAATGATACCTTCAAGAATACAGACAACCAACTCAAGCCTTCTTCTCATACCCTCACCACTATTTTTACTCAACACAATTCAACCCTTAATCATCACCCTATGTAAGCTCACATTATACCTAACTTCATTCTTCCCACTCATATTCTTCATGATTATCCTTTCATAGCCATCAACCCATCCCACAATCCTTCACTCAACATCCATACTATCACCAACCATTTTTCCAAGAAACCTTTACCCTTCTTACATCCTAAATCAATACATAAATAACATTAGTTGTTTCTCCTTTCCATGGAATAGTTGTAGGATCATAACATTCTCACTATTACATGATTTTCATCCCTTGTAAGGGGCAACATACCATCATCCACTTTAGGCTCACCTTTTTCCTCCACTAAGTAGGGGAAAAGGGTTAGCGAGCATTATCCGCTTATGTCACTTGTCATTGTCTCTTTCGACTAATTGTTAACCTTTCATGAATGTATAAGAGAAAGCTTGAGATGTGGATGACATGTCTTATGATTGAATCGTATGTGGAATTCTCCCTTTCTTTTAATGATGTATCTTATCAAAAACATATGACTTGGCATAGGTATTTTCACATAAGCTCTCATGTTCTTCTCTTTTACTTTAAAGCAATTTCTCACAATAATGGTGTTAGCAACCACTTTAAAGTGGGGGGCATACATTACCATAATTCATTTTAATTATTGGTTCCTAGTGCAGCCTTGTCATTTATGTGATGCGTTTGTCACTTTATGGATGACATTGGGTGTGATGTCCTTCATAAGTGTGATCTATCTTAGCATGTTACATTCCCCTTGGTGGCCTGATGCAATGCACTGCATCCCCTAAGTTGTGAATGTTAGTGTAATTAAATTAATTATTACACTAGCATAAGTTAACTTAGGTCATACATCATTATTCCTAGGTTGCAAAATCATTTAATAATGGGGTAATGTCCCCTTTCGCTTTTCTAGGGATAAGATTCCTTCTAGAAGATTAGTTTTCCTTCTAGAACTTATCTCAACATTTAATAATTTCCTAGATAGGGTTCACATGTTGTCACATGTTGTTAGATCATGACAAATGGTAACATCATATTGCATCTTCCATCTCTATCATGCCTATATATTCAGGGAATTTGTGCATTTGTAATCAATCCAATCTCATATCATATCATCAAATAGTAATCTCTCTTTGTAGCCCTTAGTTGTAACACTTTATGTGTGGTGTAATTTCTCTTAGCAAGATCCTTTGAAGTGTGCACAACTTCATTGGATGATTTAACATCCATCATTTCAACATGATATCAAAGCATGTTGAATTCTAACATGCTATTAGAGTCATTTCATTGAGAGTTCATCACAGGATCAAGAAAGTTGGGCTGGAGAGATTCTTGCAGGCTTGAAGGTTTCCATTGAAGGCTTAGAGGTATTTGGGTTTGCAAAATCAACTAGTACGATCTGTACAAATTTGTAGTAAAAAAAATACATCCCGTTAGTTGTCCTCTGAGGCAAAAAAAAATTAGCCGAGGGCACTTTTTTTTTCAAAAAAAAACAAGCTTTTTTCTATAGTTTTCAAAACAAATAAATGGGGTGACTTGTTAATTTTTTCATGGTCAACATCCTTCATTTTCGTTTTATGGGGTTTTATTTTTAAAATCATTGGGCATATATTATTTTGGTCAGAATTCTTAATTTTTTTTTGCAAATTAAATATTTAATTTCTCGACTTGAAATTTTAAGTCTGCAGAAGATGTGTGTGGTCAGTTGTATTTATTAGGAGGGTATAGCCTATTTTTTGGTTGGGTCCCTCTTTTATTGCCACTGGCATTTTTCTTGTCACCAAGCACTTTACTCATTGTCATCAATGTCACCTCATCGTATGTTGGCCCATCACATCCAACTTGTCATTGCCGACACCATCCAATTCACTAGTGGTCTCTTCTAGACAACAATCTCCCCATCGACACCCATGTTCTCTTTCTGGTCACCCCTATGGGTTTTATTGGCCATCGTCTGTCATATGCACTAGGTCCTCGATCTCCAGTCAATGGTCTTTCAACTACATGCCCCACGTGATCCAAGTGGCGTCACCAATTCTGTAGCCCCAACATCACCCTAGCTAGGGGTAATTTTTGCCTCAACCCACGTGAAGGTCACATCAATGACCAAGTGCCAACCTAGAGGGGCTTATTATTTTCTCCTTGTTAGCCTACTAAGTGCCAAATGTAGGCATTTTTTTGTTTTTTCATAACTTTTCACTAGGATATCAAAAATCAGAAAATGAGATACCATTAGAAAGGTAATTCTAAGCACTTTCCAGTGGTGACATTAGTTCTACAAAATTTTGGTCGCAAAAATTTCTATAGCCAACTGAATTGAAAACCCTAATTTGGACTCAAAGGCTCATATCTTCGTAATTGTTCATCAAATTTCAATGATTCCAGTGGCATCAAGGAGGTGATTCAAAGGTTTTTTCATTCATCCAAACCCCTTGATCAGTTTCAACACTAGGTACTCTTGCATTGATTTTTTCAATTTGGTGCATTTGTTCAATAACTTGGATAACCTGAAGCTTAGGAAAATATTTTTTGATCCGAGTAGCATCACTTTAGTTGCACATCATATTTGGAAGCTTCTATTTGTTGTTGAAGCTCATTTGTCTTTTATTTTTTTGGAGAAAGTCCATTATGGGGCTTGCATATACTTCTTCTTTGGTTATGTTGCACAAAGGAAACTATCAACAATGGTGGGATGGGATCACACAAAATCTCCAATCACTTGATCTATTGCCTCATTTATATGGTATAGTTCCTCATCCAAGTGAAGGTATTCATGAAATTGCTTGGAGTTGCAATAGATACACAGTCTTGGAGATCATTTCTATGCAAGTTGATTGTGATTTTTTGAGTACTATTGATCATTGTGACTGTAATCACATCCTTTGGACTAAGCTTTGGGAGATATATGGAGGATCAGACACTCCACCCTTCACTGATGGTCATGATTTAGAATGTCATTCTTCAGATCAAGTACCCCATGATGATATTATTGTGTAGGAAGTTGATTTCCTTGAATCTTCCAAAGAGGTTGACAAGGTTCCTTCAGATGCTTCTTCTCCATTAGAGACACTTGGTATCCCTTCACATTCAGTAATTCCTTGTCTAGAATCATTGATTGAGGCTTCCACCATCATCATTCATTAGGACACATTCATTTTTCTAGACTTGACATCACTAGATGGATTTGTTTTAGGTATCACTGACTTGGTTACTTCTATAGGTTTGGAGGAAAGTCATGATGGGATATCACTCTATTCAGATCACACTTTAGAGAGTTTTCTTGAGTCTCCTCATCCTTTTGTCTCAACCTTGATTAGGAATCTAGAGAATATCTTGGAGACACTTGGTTTCTCTTCAATTATTTCATGTATGAGACTTCTTCCCTATCATTCCACTAAAGATTTTAGGTTTCTTCAGCATCTACCATTGGATTGGCTTCATAATTATTTCAATGTTTTTGAGGACACTTCATTTCAGGGGGCTATCAAATCTTCATCACATCGACCATATCCATCACACCATCTTTGGATATTGATTAGCATCAGTTTCCGCATCATCCTAGTTTGTCACCCTCTTCATTATTTGGGACTATGGCATCTTCATCATTAGGCAAGGAGACATTTGCGTAGCTTTCAGAGACATCATCAACATCCATATTCATCCTTTCTTCTTTCAATTCCTATTTGGAATGGGAAGCATCTCTACACTTGTGGTTGGTTTCATTTCTTCGGAAAGGGAGACAAGTTGTTTATCGACATTGGATCATGTTTTGTCTTCAAACACTTACCATTTTTGTAGGTGATCACATCTTCTAGAGGGGCTATATAGTCTCTCTCTTTCCCTCCTATGGGGGGGTTATTAATTATATAGTATACATATGATGGATGGTGTACTTGGGAGGTATTTGGGAGTCCTCCATCCTTCAAATCCTATCTCACATTTTTTACTTTTCATCTCCTTTTTGGAGAGGGGTTTTTTCCACTGGGTTTTCCCCTTTTTTCTTTGGTTGTGGGAGATTTTTTGCATCATCTTCATGTACATGGGTACATAACATGGCCTCATAGTCTATTCCCATCATCATTATCATCTCTGCATAATCATTGCATTTCCTCCCTGAGTTGCACTTATGGGGGGTGTTATTGTCATTAAATTAATTATTACACTAGCATAAGTTAACTTAGGTCATACATCATTAGTCCTAGGTTGGAAAATCATTTAATAATGGGGTAATGTCCCCTTCCATGTTTGTAGGGATAATATTTCTTCTAGAAGATGAGTTGTCGTTCTAGAACTTATCTCAACATTTAATAATTTCCTACATAAATTTCACATGTTGTCACATGTTGTTAGATCATGACACATGGCAACATCATATTGCATCTTGCATCTCTCACATGCCTATATATTCAGGGAATTTGTACATTAGTAATCAATCCAATATCATATCATATCATCAAATAGTAATCTCTCTTTGCAGCCCTTAGTTGCAACAATTTTTGTGTGGTGTAATTTCTCTTAGCAAGATCCTTTGAAGTGTGTGCAACTTCATTGGATGATTCAGCATCCATCATTTCAATATGATATCATAGCATGTTGAATTCTAATAGTGAATACACTATTCTTTGATTGGTCCTCTCCTAGAGACATTAGACACAATGTTCCCTAGGTGACTGACCTTACATATAAACTAAACAAGACTCCTTTAAACATCTTTTACATTTTTTGCATTTTACACTTTTGCATTTTACATTTTACATTTTTATCACCTTGCATAATGCAACTTGCATGACTCTAGTACTTTACTTTTTGTGCATGGGCATTTTTCTTTGTGGTGCCTTGTTAAAGTTATCAAGCGATATAACTTTGACATGGTTGAGTGGGAAGCCCACCTAGTGGCATGACTTTTCCCCATAGCCAGCTTTGTGATTTTGAGTGCATACTAACTAATGTATGTATCTTAAATTTTGGGTTTTCTAACCACATAGACAACTAGTTCAGTGGCCCCAAAGTGAGTATACCTTTGGCCTTTCTCACCTGACAGACAACCAAGAAGTTTTGTTGGCCCAGAGTGAGTACATCTTTTCCACCCCCTCTTTCATTTTCTTCATTCTTGCCATTGCATGATTTTGTATCTTGGGGACTTGACTTAGGATCTTTGATCTTGGGGGCTTGGCCACCTCCTTTGATCTTTTTCATTCTTTTCCATTTGTATCTTTTCATGAGGATCTCTCTTGAATGTCTACTTTAGTGTGAGTTTGAAGTTCATCCTCTCGCTAAAGTGGGGGCTAAATGTGCCATAGAAAAAGGGACCCTTTGCTTGACATAGGATTAATTCATGATAAAATGGACCTAATGAAGTCTTCATCTAGTGTTGTGAGGAATTTTATGTGTCCACACTAGGTCTTGGACCCTTGGAAATCAAATAACATTCTTTTAATGACATCTTGTAAAGGTGTTGTAAAGTCTTGTAAAAGACTTTTACGCTTTTCTAGACTTAATTAACCTATTTCTCCATAATTCAACATTATAAAATGTGTTTAATAACATTATTACATCAATCTAGAAGGCTCTTAACTTAAATTTAACTCTAAACTAGCGTTGTAGCGTGATTTACATATTCACATTGCCTTTTGTGTCTTTCTAAGCTATGTGGACCTAATTTTAGTGTTTTAAAGTGTACTTAATCACACTTTCACATTGATTTATGTGTCCCAAGACCTATTTAATATTTACATAATCACTAATAGACCCTAATTAGCCCATATTGTGCATCCTGAGGCTTTAATTGATCAAACACCTGACAAGATGGAATTTTAAACCTTATTTCATATTTTTTTGGCTTCCTAGGTGTTAGAATGGCCCTATGGAACCCATTCACCATGCATGGAAAATAAATCCCATCCAGGTGGGACTCATTTTCCATGTGTGGTGAATGAGTCCTATCTGGACCCATTTTAACCTTTGAGTGAGAAATAAACTAAAATTTGAATTAATTTTGCTACATGTTGGCTTGTGATGAGGTATTAACGAGATAATAAGGCACAATTTTCTATAAATAAGTGTTTTCATCCTCATTTTACATCTAAAAACTCATTCTTACATCTCTCATCATTAAGTCACCTCCTATCTCCTCATCCAAGTCAACCAAGTTAAGTTTTCTTCATTAGAAGTCTTCAAGTTAGCTTTCTAAAGCATTCAAGGGTTGAATCTTCCTCCATTGTTGCAAATTTTAAAGATCAAATAATTATGGAAAGGTAATAATCTCCATTGTTACATGTTTCATTACTTTATTTCATCACTTTGGTTTGATTACTTAAACAAGGTTTGATTACCTAAACGAGGTTTGACCAAGGAAAACCCCCATGCCCTAACAATCAACATTTCTCTTTTTCTTCTTGTGTGTTTGTAGATTTAGGTCCTTAGGAAGCTTGGAAACCATTGACGATCAAGTTTTGAATTTATTCAAGTCATCCCTTCATCATTAAAGTCAAATAATCAACAAACAGTCATTTTTAGACTCGTAAATCAGAGTTTCAGAAGTGAACACCCGTAGGGCATCAAATTATAGATCCAAAGCTTCAGAATCCACCTTTGAAAATTTATAAATTAAAAAGTGGACTCATTCACCATGGGTGGTGAATGAGTCTCATCGCAAGGTCAATTTTTAGATTTTTACATTTTTGAGGACCTTTTTGTCAGAAACAGCCTCTGGTATAGCTAGGCAAAACTATGACTGATTCATCTAGAATGGTGAATGAGTTTGAACAGGCCTAAATTTCATCATAAACAACATTTTAAAATAAATTTCCAGTCTCCATCCACATTGCAGGTGTACTGTGTTCAATCTCATCAATTTATGTTTTTATTTGTTTGAGTTTCTAGTTCATATTTGCAATCAACACTGTGTTTTCAAACCAAGCATAAATCTTAGTTTTGCATTCATTTTAAATCATTTAGATTAATAAATTGCATTTAGTTAAGTTGATTTACATTATACAAAATTATGGACATCCTAATTTGAGTGATTCATAAGCATTTTTGAACTCTATCTCTCTCCTTTTAGGTGAAAAACCCTAGAAGTGCAAGAGAAAGTGTTAGGGTCCAAAAAATCTATGTTTCAAAATCACATTACTAACTTGTTGCATTGTTTTTGTGACTTGAGGAGTGGTATAGGTAGGTATGGATGCTACTGTTGAGGGAGGAGGAGTGTTAGGTCCTCCTTGGCTAACCATAGTGTTTGTTGGTTGAGAAGCACTAGAGGTGGAAGGAACATGTTTTTGGTATATCTCAACTCTTTGTTTCATAATGTCTAGGCCTTCTTCACTTCAAAACATGTGATGGATGTTTTTTATGGTTGAAATGATAGTGGGTGAAATGTTTTCAAGACATACTTGATGTTGAAGATGTGTTAAGTACTCATGAATGTTAACGATTTTTTCTTGTAGGATGTGATTGTTTTTATGTCAACTTTCATGTTATTGCATGACAAAGGGTTACTAAAGGTAGTATCCATGCCTAGTGTACTAGTTGCAATACTAGGAGTGGAGGTTTTAGATAACCCAAGATCCACAATGAGTGTATTATCATGGGATAACATGAGTCTGGAACTTCTTCTCACTAAGGTATTTGCAATAGGACTTTAAACGCTCATGCAAAGGTTTCTGAATATGGGTGAATGCAAATGTAATGTAAACTAAGAGCAATAAAATGATGATAACTACAATTCTAGAAATTGTAACAAAAATGTAATAATAGAAAATAGAAATGCAGAAAATGATATGAAAATGACAAAAATTACAATGCAAAATGTCCAAGAGGACTAAGTTGCCCAGTGTGGTAAATTCGTCCCAGTAGTGATTTTTTTGAGATTTTTCAGAATTTTTAAATGGGATTTTATGATTTTTAAATTTTTAGATGTAAATACAGTATGAAAATGCATATTTTTTTTATTTTGAATGAAATGTAATGCAAAAATGTAAGCTATATGAGCGTTTCACCAATGCAATTTTGAAAACCATAGGATGCAAATTAAACAATGCAAGCTATTATTAGGATGTTAATGCACTTGAAATCAGAAGTAAAATTTTCTAAAGTCGGGTTCACCAAAATGTAGACACCAAGTTTGGTACACACAAGTCTCTAACACCGATAGGGTTTTTCACCTAAAAGGAGAGAGATGGGAAAAAATGAGCAATGTCCCCACTCAAAACTAATGTAAATGTGAATGAAGTAGGCCTAAATGTAATGTCTAAATGCAATAAACTGGTAAAATAAATGAATTATTAATGTAAAACTAAGAAATACAAGGTGTTTGAAAACACATTGTGATATGCAGAAATGACCTCAAAATGCAATTAAGCAATAACAAAAATGAAAGAGATTGGAGAGGTGCACCTATAAACTAGAATGTGATGTAGAGAGGCTCTAGAATTCTACAAAATTTCCTATTGAAGCCAATTGGGACACTTACACCAAGCCGGGTGACTTAGTCCTATTTTGGGGACATTCTATTGGAATAGGTTTCAACCAAATGGGTATCTAGAAATGCAAAAATCACTAAAAATTAGACTAATTCACTATAGATGGTGACTTAGTTCACCTGGGAATCTTGGGAAATTTGGGGAAAAAATCTATAGCTCTCAGTCTGCACTCCTCTTCTTGATAGGTATTTGATTATGAAACTATAGAAATCAAGCTAAAAGAGGTCTCCAAGCTTCACTTAGGAATTTTTTGACTTGAATGAATTTGATGAGTTGACAACACCTTTTATCACCTTTCTCTTTAACAAATTTGCATACAATACTTGCAAAACACACATGCAAAGAGGGGAAAAAGGGTTAAGGGTTAGTGAATAGGGTTTTGCCTTTGTCAAACCCCAATTTTGTAATCAAACCCTTAATAATGAAATGAAATAGAAAGAGAATGATGAATGAAAAACATCCAATGCTACAACTCACTAAACCCTTGATGTAGAAATATGAAGATATGTAAGATGATGCTCTAATGAATACTTGATAGTGCCTAGAATGCTTGAGAATTATGAATGAAATTATGCTAATGTGTGAATGAATCTATTAGACTAATGGGGGTGAAAATGAGAGGAAAACCCCTTATTTACACTTGATTTTACATTTTTTCCCAAAAATAACACATCACAGGCCAACCTGAAGGTCAAGAGAATAATATCCTATCAAAAATTAAAATAATTTTATTTTTGTGCCGAGTGGGACTAAGTCACCCCAAGCGGAAACTTGGTCCCACCAGGGAAATTTTATTGGGTGTCAGGAATTAAAGTATATTTAATGATTTTTAATGGGATTATTCTTCAAAAAACACTTAAGTAGGGCCAGAAACTGCATTAAGGGGCCATTTAAACATAAGAAAGGGTCAAATTAGTGATGACAATCCTAGAAAAGCATGAAAGTTTGTTCCAACTATTTACAACACTTTGAAATAAGACTTGGTAAGTGATAAAAAGAGGTTATTTAAGCTAATCATAATGAAAAGGTCCTAGAAAAGTGTGAAAGTGGGTTACAACACTTCACAACACTTTTACAAGACATCATAGAATTCTTAATGATTCGCAAGGGTCCAAGACCTAATGTGAATGTGTTGACCACATTACAATGTTAAATCTAGGAAAAATCAAGCCAAATTCCATAAGAGACTAAAATGAATGTAAAAATGTCCAAATATACATTTTTTAGTAACACACATAACATCAAGGACCTCATCAAAAACTCATGAAATGACCTAATCAAAAAATCATGATCAAGGACCTCATCATGTGCAAATTCTTTGCAAATTTTGACATCAATGACAAACATCATGGAAAAGTCAACAATTTCATGCAACTAACACCCATCACGTTAGAAAAGTTTACCAAGCACACTGCAATTTATAGGGGTAACTCAATTCCTATAGTTTAAAAAAAATAGAATCCATATGTAGTTGACAATTTCTCATTCAAACATTAATAAAATTTGATGAGTACTTTACCATTTGGCTCCTCCTTTATCCTTTTCCCATGTTTTTGTACTAGTTCTTTGCATGTTCAAAGCTCCCATTTCAATGTAGGTATTATGAGTGTTGGCAACAATTAGGGGAATTTTTATTTGCACTTACCAATTACGTTTGCTTAAAATTTATCACCTTTTCCAACAATTCAGTCATGTGCATATCCTATAGCCACAATATTATCTGTGAACACGTTTCTTCAGATAGATCTTGTTCCACCCTCATGCTTTCTCCATATTGTCTTTCTTTCACTCTGCTCAACTTCTGCTTGTCTCTCTCTACCCTCTAATCTTCACCTTTCAGTGTAGGAAAAGAGGATACTAGAATGTTTTTAAAATTTTGCTATTTCTCCTACTAAAATTTCCTATCTTGAGAGTTTCTAAATCCTTCTATCAAATTTGTTTCATGCATTTTCTACCCATATAACTACTAGGCTTCTCCTTTCACACTTTTTTTTCTCCTTTTTTCTCCCTTATGCTCCCTCATCTTATTTTTTCTTGCTAATACCCATGAATGTTTGTAGACAAGGCAGTAGTGAGTATTTTTAATAGAAATTTCTAGAATCCTCTTCATGTGACTTCAAGTCTCTTCTTTTAGAGTAAGGACCTACCATACCATATTAATGGCATGACAATCTTATTCAATCACTCATCCCAATCTTCTTTAATGATTGTTATCTTCTATATTAATTATTTCTTCTAACTATAGCCTCTATTTTTTCATGCACATTTCATCCTTCCTTACTCCTATCATGCTTTATAAATATGGACTATCTCCCTATTTTTCCTCCTTTCAAGGAGAAGTTTAATCTTATTTATTTGTATTTTTTTCCCCCACAGTCATCCACCATGGGAGGGCACACGATGTGGGCGATGTGATAGAATAAAAGAAAAATACCAAAGAATCATCAAGTGTATAAACTAAAGTATTAAAAGATAAAATAGAATCTAGAGTTATTGATACAAAGAAAAAATATTTAAAGGGTCTAGTGGTTGTTGAAATAGATGATATTGAGTCTATAGAGGAGCATGTCTCGTGTCAAAGGAGGAAAATAATACGCTCTCAATCTACTCATCCTATAAGGTCCCAATATCCTTCCTCATCTTCACCTTCATTTTCATTTTCAAAAAGTGACACTCCTATTCATTGTCCACTTCATAAGTCACCTCCACACAATTCACCATTGTATTCACCTCATAGGAAATTTTTCTTGTCAACTCAAGGTTTGACTAGTGAATATCATATTCCTACTCCCCCTCCATCTCCACCTCCATTTCCTAGACCACCACAATAGAATCCAATTTCTTCAACTCCTCGTTCTTCTTATTTACTTTATACATTTAACATTTTTGATAAAAATATTAATTTAAACTACTACAAATACATAATTACATAAATAGAAAAAATATAGATAATATTTTAATCTTACTCTACATTCCTCTAATAATTTCTTTAGTTCTTTCTTCAAACATATTATAAATAAATGTATATATATATGATTTTTAGTGGTAAAAAAGGATGAAAAATTAATATAAATTTATATTTATATTTTTTCTAATATTATATTTTATTAAATATTAACTTTATGTGTAAATGAATATAAAATTTAAGGTAAAAAGTAAGATAATTAGTTGATGCACTTAAGACAATGAACTCTACCCCTTATTTTCCCTCTAGAAAAATTCTTGAAGAGTTTTTCTACCATACTAGTGACAACGCATTAGATCTCTTTCGATACTTTAATTAAATAAAATAATTTATTTATTCATGTTAATTTTATTTTATTGACATTATTTTCGTAGTTAAAATATATTTTTTTATTTTCTTAAGTGTTATTTTATTTATTTAATAAGAATTATTTTATATATATTTTTTAATAAATATGTAATCTATATTTTTGTATTTATTTAGGGTTACATGGCCTTGAAAAATCACCTAAATAATAAATATATTAAAAATATTTCTACTAGATTATTTTATCTAAGCATTTTATTTATTTATTAATAATATAATGAATTTTATTAGTTTTAGTCTTTTATTTATAATCAATCCCAATTTTTGTAGAGGCTTTATTAGTAAGGCCTCTATTTATAGTTATATTAATTTGTTGTTGAGCTGTTTAAAAAGATCATCCAAGAATGATAGATTATTAGTTGTGTATTATGTTGTCTTTTATTGGTGTGTCAATGTGGCATGATAAGATTTATTGATTTTAGATCCAAGAAATAAATTTCATTCAATTGTAACCTAACAATAAATTTACAATTACTATACAATAATATTAATAAATTCAAAATGACTAATATAATAATATTAAAAATGTTAGACATAGGTAAATGTTATCACAATTATTTAATATTCTTAACTAATCAACCATCACCTCTAACCTAAGAAAAATAGAGCAAGGTAACTGTGGATGTGAAAATCTGCATATGGTTAGCATTTTAAAACCAAAATAATCCTCAACATCCCTATGAGATAATGAAACATGTTAGATATGCCATGTAAGATATTAAAACAACAAGAAAAACCAAATAAGCATACAAACAACATGAATCAAATTCATCTCATAGTGGATTGTTGTCACATGTGCTAGTGACCCTTTCACAATCCTTGATTGATAAGCGAGTGATGAAATGAAATGGAAATGATGAGCAAGATGAGTTCTCAAATTAAGAGAGTAACCTTGCATAAAAGTTGTAGAGATGATCGAGATGATGGAGTGAAATGGACAAGATCAATTCTCAAATGAAGAGATTGACCTTGCAAGAGATTGTGGAGGATTTGCTCAATGTTGAAGCTTCTATTTAAAGATTTTCAAAATGCTAAGTGTTGATGAGAGACCAATGTGGGACTAAGATTAGACAAATGAAAGAAGGACACTTGTCAAGTGGTGATAGGCCAATGGTTGTGCAAGATTTGGAAAGAGTGCCCATGAGAGGGAGAATTTGAATTCAAATTTGAGAGTAAATGCTGAGTGGGGGACAAGAAAATGAGAATAAATGCAATGTTGGAGGGACAAATCAACTTTCCTTTGAATTCAAAATTGAGGGAATATTCCCCATAAATGCCATGTTGATGGAAAATCTTGGATTTAATAAATCAATAAATTGATTTATATGTGCAAGTGGCTAGATCTAGAGAATGCAAGTGGGTGAGATTAGCATTTAATCATGGTTAGATTAAATTAATGATGATTAGGCTGATTTGACCAATTTGACTTGATTTAGGGATTTAAATAAAATCAAAGGGAGATGAATGATGATTTGAGTTTTAATTAAATAAATGATTGATTTATTTAATCAAAGAAGGAATGATAGGCTTAAATCAAATAAAGTTAATTTATTTAATTTAAATGGATGATGAACCTGATTTTCCTATTGAATGGATCAATGTGAATTTGATTTATGAATGAGCGGATGCATATGCAGAATGCTAATTTTGCATGTCTACATTTTTCCCCTCTTTGAAGCAATGTACTTGTTGCATTGGTTCAAAGAATAAACTTGTCGCAATTAAAATAAAAAAAATTCTGATTTTTCGGATGCCCCAGCAGAAAGAAGTACACTGGTACTTTGCCCCATCGAGAGATTGAGTGAAAAGATTCAATTTGAGGGTTGATCTCGCGATGAAGAGGTTCAAACTAGGTGGTTATGGACGACGATGCAAATGAGATGATTTTAAGATGCTTAGAATAACAAATCTATATTATCCTAAACAACTTAAATGATGATATGATATGAGATGGATGAGATTGATGATGTGATTTGTTGTGATTATGCAATGGATGATTTATGAGATGCTTAGACTAACAGATCTATATTATAATGATCATTATGTAATGCATGTGAAATGATCGGTGTTTCCTATGATGTATGATATGGATGATATGTGGTATGCTGATAGCTTTATGGATGCATGATGGATGCATTTAGTGCGGAAATGAGATGATGACAAGAGGATCCAACAAGTCCATGATTGGTCGAGACTTTGTTAGAGATGATGATGATGATGATGATAAATTATGATGATTTTCTTATCAAGGATTGGGATTTTAAAAGGTATTCTTACCTTATGTTTGATTACACATGTAGATACGATGCATCAAGGTATAAAGAACTAGGATGGCGTTGTACCTAGTGTGATGGACTTTGACTCAAAAAATAGATAGGATTATTCTTGTTCACACCTGACATACGGAAACCTTGCTAGGATGCACTTTAGAGGTTTTAAACACCTCAGACCAAAACATGGAAAGGTATAACCAATCAATGCAATAGTCAACAAGCCATCCAAAACATCCTCTATACATATCTAATAAAGCAAGTATTTGCCAAGTTATTTTACAAGAACGTCCAACAAGCACATCAGACAAAAGAGTGATGATCGTTTCCCCATTCCTATCTCTCTAAATCCTTTGTTCGGATATCATCAAGAGGTCCTTGGAATGAGTTCAATAAGATAAATCAAAAGAAAAGATCAAATACGCAAACAAGCCAATGTTCTTCATACCTCTAGCCAAAGGGATGTGTTTTGATAGGATAAGAATCCAAGGTGATATCCAAAATGATGCCTATTATCAGAATGATATATCCTAGGACATGCATTGTATAGGATGATGATGGTTTGATAAGTTTATTGATAGGCTATTGATATAAGATTGATTGACATGTTCGAAAATGATCAAGAGTTTGATTTTGTGTTTAACGGTTTGCTGTTTCGATTTTGATTTTACAATTGAAGCTTGCTTCTGCTGACTGTTATGATTGTTTATGTTTGCATTGCCAAAGGATGGAGATGACGATCAATTTATTATGGATGATTGATTATTGCGGGTGCAAGCAAGATGAGACAGATGGATTTTTCAAATATTTTGATGTTTTTGACATTTTACAATGTTTTGAGGCTATTTTTGGTGTTTTTTGAGAGTTTGCAAATGTTTTGATCTTTTTGATTTTTTTGGGATTTTGTATTTTTTTGAATGTTTTTGGATTTTGATGTTTTTCAAATGTTTTTGGATTTTGATGTTTCTCGAATGTGTTTTGTATTTTTATGTTTTTGAATGTTTTTGGATTTTGATGTTTTTCAAATGTTTTTGGATTTTGATGTCTTGGGGGTTGATCAGAGATGAGCCTTGCCTACGTTTAAGCTCAAAGACGATGTAGTTCAGATTTCCATGTTTTTGATGTTTGCTGATTTTTTGACTTGTTTTTGGATTTTTCAAAATTTTTAATGTTTTTGGATTTTTCGCATGATTTTGATGATTTGGATATGGACATGTGTGATGATATCAATGCTTTGTTTGGGATTTGGTTGAAAACCAAGCTAAGGTCGATCGATTGGGTCGATGGATTGATGATAATGATAACATTGTTGAGGATACACAACAATGCAAGGATTTGATTGATCAGGATTGATGATGATAACATTATTGATGATGCACAACAATGCAAGCCTAGTGTTAAGCAACATAATGATTGGGAATGATATCCAAAGATGATGATGGATTGATGATGATAACATTGTTGAGGATGTACAACAATGCAAGGATAGTGTTAAGCAACACAAGGATATCCTGAGATGATGATGGGTTGTTTGGATTGGATTGATCATGATTAATGAAGCTTGATTTAGAACAAAAGTTATTTTGAATGATTAGATGTGACGTTTGAAGGGTGCGTTAGATGCAACTGATATTGATTATTCAGATTGATGTTTGATGAATGATGAAGATTGATATGGAATGTCTTCTCGTCAAAACATGCCATGGGCTATGATTTGGATTTTTGATCACAAATGCTTTGACCAATTTGATTTCACGTTTTCCAATGTTCAGATTGCCACATAAGTCGAAGGATACATATCAAGATTTATTCCTAAAGCAAAATGTAAATATTTGCTCCCAGTGTCTAGCAATGTATGAAATGTTAGGGATGGATCCTTCGATAGGTTTATGGATGGATGGATATGGAAATCATGCAAAGGATTCCAAGCATTATCTTACGAGAATATACAATGTTCAAATAAGGAATGCTCATTTGGATACTGCTTCATGGCTCAGATAATGTTGCATAGGATAGGATCAATGAAAATGGCCCATGTCAAGATGTTTACCATAAGCAAGTGCAAAGCGTGCTCCAAACTTTCATCAAGATCAAGATCACTCAGATGATGGATGCAGACGGATGAAAATGGATTGGATCGATGGTTTATGGATGAATGGATTTATTATGGATAAGATGGATGGAATGCTCGATTTGTTACGGATGGGATGAGATGCTTTCATTTGAACTGGCACACATAGATGCTCGATTCTACACATGACACTTGTTTGCCATGTTTTCATCATGGTCTTGCCCAAAGCGCCACCCATGCGGTTTTCACTAGAGCATGATTTTTTCTTTACTGTTTTCAATCCTTTTTTATTTTTTTTTGGATTTTCATTATTTTTTGATTTTTTTGGTTTTTTTCTAAAAGATTTATGCTTAGCCACCTAGTGTTGCTGATGTAGATGCTTATGTCATAATGTGCCATCAGTATCCTACCTGAAGGAGTTGCTTCGCTAAGATATGTGCACTTGAATATAACTTTTGAGATTCCTGATCTGCTTTGTCGATATAGGAGTTGACTTTGTCTTTGTGTGTACATTGCAATAGAGTGCCTTCAAAATCCTTATGATAAAGGGTCATTGCCAATACATGGTCAATGTAAGAACTGGATATCATGCGTGGAGGCATGGATGGAGTGTGTTTAGGGATAGGGGATGGATTGGTTGATAGTTTGGAACCTTTGACTCTCCAAACTTGGGAAGATGAGCAATGATGGGTGGATACCAAAGTGTGCATGGAATTGGGACCAACTGCTCGATATACTTTGTAAGTCACTTGAAAAGCCTGCTTTTTCTTTTGCGGACATTCTTGATGGATACTTTTCCCTTTTTGATTTTTCCCCATAGTTTCTTTGACTAATGGAGTTTGATAGGGATGATTCTTTGGTATCCATTTGTATTTGATTTGTCCATTATTCTTATCAGCTTCTTTTGCGTTGATAACATTCTTTGTACTTTGATTCAAATCTTTCTTTTGACATTGGTCCCAATTTGTGGATGGGGTGATGGGTGGATGAAGATTCATGGCATGGCTGGTTGTAGTATTGGCAATGGTTTCACCATAAGGATTCTTTGTGCTTCCTATATTGACGTTTGCTTGAGACATAGTTGCCCCCAGTATGGTAGAAGTAGTACCTTCATGCTTTGATTCTGCTTGTACGAAGAGCTCTTGTTCAGAATGCATTCTCTGATCAATGATCACCGTAGACGACATTATTTCCATTTGTTGCTCTGCTAATTCTAGATTATACTATTTTGTCTAAGTTTCTTCATTGAGTGGATAATGTTTGATATCTTTATTCATGATTTCCTCAATCTGATTTTGGGATATATCTGATCGTGATGTTGATAACTCTATTTCACTGTAGGAGTTAATAACCTGCTCTTTTTGTGTAACACAATCTTGTTCTATATGAAGATCATCTATGTGTCCATCCATAGAAAGCATCTCATGGGTAGGTGGAGGAGTATGTGCTACATGGATATGATCATCTTGCATAGATAGGAGAGTGTCCATTAGATGATTGTAGTATCTTGAAGATACAAATTCTTGATCTTGAATGATTTCAGAGTTGCTTTCAACATGCTTTAGATCAAGTTCCTGACATGGATCAGTTCCAAAGGATGGATTGCTTATAAATGGTTCTTGGATGTCATCATTGTACATGGTAAGTGGTTCAATATCCTCAAGTGTCAAGTTCAGGGTTCTTTCAGTATCTATAACCATGCAGTCAAATGGGATCAACATGTTTTGAAAAGGACATTGCTAGACTTTGGTGAAAGATTTTGATCATGCTTTGGAATAAATTCTTGAGATATGTCCTCTAACTCGTAAGGTGATGTAGAGACATTTTCAACATGATCATAGGTGAACTGCTTGTGCATTATGTCAATTAGATCAAATAATCCTAACACTCCTTGAAAGAGATAAATAAAAAGTGGCTCTTGATGTATGGTGAGTTGATCATCAGATTTTGTAGATACATCCTCAATGTGCTCATCATAGAGTCAAGTGATGTTGATATTTCTTGAATTGGCTCATTGTCGAGTTTTGTTGGTGGATTTTGATCTTGAGTTAAAAGTGACTCTCGACATATCTCGATTTGATCATTTGATGAAGTAAACGTGTGCTCAGTGATGGATTGATCTTGATCCTTGTTTTCAATAGTTGTCATCTTTTGTGTTTGTGCTTGTGTTGGTTGGGTAGTTTGAGATTGTTGAAGCCCTTGTTGGTAGACTTGATGTGTTTTTAGTGTGATGCTACGATATTGACTTATTGCACTTGGTTTTGGCAGTAGTGGTGGTGTATTTGGAATTGTGTTGGATGTAGTGATGAGTCGTTGAGATACGCTTGGAGTGATCATGAGGGTTTGAGATGTGATGGGCATGATAGTGGTGGTTGGAATGATCGAAGTGATAGGGATGGTTGGAATGATTGAGGTGATAGGTCTTTGGGAGACCATGTTTTGATTTGGGATCAATGTTGTTGTTTGATTAGATACCATCCATTGGTGCGATGTCGATGGTATATTCAAAGGATTTGATGTGATGGTTTGATTGGTGTTAGGTGGATTGATTTGGATGGAGTGATTGGTGCTAGGTAAAGGGGGAATCTCTAAACCAAGGAATGATGATGATATGGGTAATGGTGTTGGAGATGTCTCTTGGCGCAATGATTCAACTATTTTGGAAAGTGCAACAATTTGATCTAGCCAATTTTGTTCTTGATTTTGATCTTGACTCCCTTGATATAGATGATTTGGCTCTTGTTTAAGTAGATTTGGAGTGTGTAGTTGTGTTTGATTTTGGAAAATGTTTTGATTTGTGATGACACTCAGATTTGGCATGATAGCTTGAATTTGACCATTGTTCATGTTTGGAATATTCGTATGATTTGCAAATGTATTCATCCCAAAGTTTTCCAGATTCATGTTTTGAAAACTTGTGCTTATTATATTCTCATTTGGCTTGTAGGGATTTGGTGGGATGACATTTGTTTGAAGGCTCATGCATTGATTGTTCAGTTGTAGGTTTGGACTTGGATTTACCATTGGGAAATGTATTCCAATCTTTGATTTGGGAATATTCACACTTGTTGTTCTATTGACATTTGTCAAAGGTAATGGTCCCATGTATGGATTGTATGAGTGTGAGTTTTGATAATCAATCGGCATTGTAAGGATTTGAAGATTCAATTGATTTGGATTACTCAAGATGTATGGATCAAGTTTGTATTCCATGTTCTCCTTGTGTTTTGACCTTGTCACAAAAGTGACCTCTAAGGTTCTTAGGATCAATGATGAGATGAAGGATGAAAGGTGAATGATATGAGTGATGAACGTTTAGGGACTTTGGATCAATGCTAGACTTAGGGCTTGATTTTGATTGTTTGGTTTGGATGATGAACTTGTAAATCCTAAGATGTTGGATGTGATCTTAGGATGAACTTGTTCAAAGGATGGTTGATTTAATTAAATGTACGAGAAAGGATGCATTCCAACACACCTAATTAAACAAATGACTTTGATTTGATTTAAGGATTTACCCAAGTCTAGGATGATGTTTTCAAAGCTCTAAAGTTGTTTGGATGGATGAATTTTGATAAATTTTTAAGACGGATGAAGTGTTTGATTTGATCCTAAAAGACTTAGAGAGACTTTGTTTACTAGGCCAAGGTATTGAAGAACACACTTTTCTCTAAGACCAATCAAAAGACCATTATGACCAAAAGATATCAAGCACATGTGTGGGGTCCAATTCATTATCTTTTCTTAATGAGTTCTTTTTACCACAAACACACTTCTTGATTAGGTTTCAAAGTGAATGTCCAATGTCACAACTTCTTTTAATCCCACAAAGTGCTATGTGGAAGTTCCAAGAAATTAGGACAAGGGTTGCCTAATGTTGACCTTTGTAAGAGAAAATTAAGATGTAAACCCAATTACTTAGAAACCTCTAAGGACATAATCCCAAGGGTAAGCAATAGTTCTTGGGCTTTTTCAAAGGTATTTGCTCTAACTAAGGGGTTTGAAATTTTGATGATGATGTTGAATGTTGGTTTTGCAATGTTTTCAATAAACACACTGTGTTTTCAAACAAAGAACAAGTACAAGCCCTATGGATGTGAAAGACAATATTTGTTGAATCCCCACTTGGACAAGTCTAGCTATGCTTATCTTTAGCGAATGGTTAGATGCTTGACCCCACTGGCTCCCCTCCACGACACTCACTTATACGAGGCAGCCAAGCATCAACACCCATGAAACTCCCATGGCATGTTTTCCATTTCTACTAAAGACCGTAAAAGTGTGGGGCGGTCTCACTATGATCGTTCTTGCACCAACAAATAGATTAAGGATTTTGGACAATTCTAGCACATGGGTTCTAGTAAGGACTTTCTGTTCATGGAGATTGACCCATACGGCAAGAGTCCCCTTTCAGATCCATCTTTTCAGAGCCAACCACGTGATAATGGCATTTAACCAATACCCACATTTATATCCCTGCTGAAAATACTCTCAGCTTTAGAGTGTTACCAATTGAGTCGTTCCCTTGGGTGAGTACTTTTTCCCCAAGGCAGGCCCTCTAGGATAAACAAAAGCAAGCAAAGACAAAATTCGTAACTCGATCAATCTTTGATGGCACAAAGAAAGAGAATGTACATGAAAATGCCCATACTCACACTCACACAAGATGTTCAATTTTAAACCCAAATCAAAGTGTTTCAAAGCAATAAAATGCATTTTGAGTGTTTCTCTTACACCCTAGATTGCACGAAGCGCAAGGGGAGAGGATACACACTCAAAATGTAGCAAAGACAAAATCACACAATTCAAGCACTTGTTCGTTTTATAGCCTTCAAAACAATTGTGAGTTTGTTTGAAGCACCAAAATGAAGTGTGAGTTTTGCCTTGTCCAATTTTAGCCAAAAGTAAAGTTTAGTCAATTTCTAATGTTCATTTTAATCCTTGATAGCAAAAATTGAAACATTATTTTTAGAGCCCAAAAGTATGTGAGTTGACTTAAAACAGAAAATTAAAGCATATAATGAAAGCCTCAAGCATTAAAAAATGCTTTTGAATTTCAAGCTCCAATGTTTGATTTTTCTTCAACTTGATTTGACTTGTGATCTATCCAACTTGATGTGAATTACCTGAAAAATAAAAATGGTTATAACATTAAAAATCAGATTTGAAGAAACCCCCTATGATCAAATAAAGCAAGATAAGAATAATAGTAACTAGCTTTAAGTGTTAATTTAATGCATTGATTAGTAAAATTCCCCTTAATAATGATATTATGCCCACAAAGAATATCTGCAATCTTGAAGTCTTCAAGTGAAAAAAGCAAAACACCGACTTTGCACCAATCAATATTC
This sequence comes from Sequoia sempervirens, assembly GCA_007258455.2. Lineage (NCBI taxonomy): Eukaryota > Viridiplantae > Streptophyta > Pinopsida > Cupressales > Cupressaceae > Sequoia > Sequoia sempervirens. The sequence goes on from VDFB02000007.1 coordinate 171,691,189, forward strand.
AATGTATAAGGCACAAATAAGTAAAGTGTGGACTCCAATGCATCAACTATGTATTTGCTGATTTAATAATCCTCTAACTGCTGTGTTCAATATTTAAACAATAAATGATCAGAAAGCCATCAGAAAAATCAAATCAAGTTTAGTGATGCTCCTTCTTTCCATTCATACATTGCTTTCCTGTCAAAAATGTCAAAAGGTTTGATTTTTTACACAGTGCATCTAATATTCAATGTCAGTTCATATCATCATTTTGAATCCACAAATCTGATTGAACCCCAAAAGTTGATGTATACAGCTCAAAGCATAGGGAATCTGAATGTTTAGCACCTAAAGTTTAAGTTTCCATAAAAACAACAATAAAGATCACATCCCTATCAAAGCACAATAGTCATAAACAAAAAAGTACATGCTATAGTGCACACAGCTATGAGCTTAGCAGGAATTTAAAATGATATGGAACAACACTAAAACAAGCAAAGAGCGGGAATTTGAAATGATATGGAACAATACTAAGACAAGAAAAGACATTGATGGGAGAGGCAACTATATTTAATGCTTTCAAATTATTTCCCTTCTCCAAGTTGGCATGCAGCTGCAGTATTGGGTATTCAATTCTCACCAGATCTGCACCAGCTAATTCCTATTTAATGTCAGGTTGATTGAATTTTCCAGACAATGATATGACAGGAATATATCTTTATGTGTAAAATGGAAAATATTCCTCCCTACATCTAGCTGCTCAAATCCCCTCTAGCCTCCCTGCCAGTTGCTATCGATGGGTTGTAGGGGATTGTGCTCCTTCATTCGGAGAAGATGATTATCGTGTCTGTTTAGATGCAAGTATTATTAAAAAGAGTGGGGATCTTATAGTCCCAGTGGATGCAGATGGGTGCTTTTCAGAAAAGATTGTTGACTTCAAAGGCCGATATGTAAGAGACGCTGATAAGGATATTAACTATGAGCCTGACAGTGGTGTCGACAGCCCTTAATTATGACTTGACATTTCTCTCAGATGGTAGCGTGGGTCTATCATCACTAATTCCTGCGTACATAACAACTGAACGCTCTATTTCTTCTAATGTTTCTTTACTATCCTCCTGTCCTAACTGCTATTGTCATTTCAAAAAGAAGGCTGCTTGAAAACTAATAGCAATGGAAAGAAAAATAAATGCTTTACACAGGAAAGTTGGGCAGAAAAATGAAAAGGATTTTTACAACGCAGCCAGGACCCAGTGAAAATAAATATAGATGACAATATAGCTTATCAAAAAACTAAAGCAGATGTTGACGAACTAGCTCAAGAAATGGAAGCTTTAGATGATATAATTTCTAGTATCGGTGAACCTTCTGCTATGGAAGCAGATTTAAAGAGATATTTGTAGGGGAAAGAAAAAAAACTTCTATCTGAGTTGAACCGATACCAAGGAACAATAGGAGTATATCAGAGCAATATATCAAAGAACAAACTTGATTTGAAGAAAGCGCAATATAAAGACATTGACCAATAGTACTGTGATCAGCTTATTGAGTTAAAGACCACAGAAATGGATAACAAGGAATTTGGATAAATATTGTGCCCTTAGCACACACGCCCCGTTCAGAACGGGGACCCTCTTTTCTTTCGCCTCATCGGGTCCTTTGGGGCCGCCTCGTTTTGCATGCCCCTCTTTTTGATGTTTCGCATGATCGATGTTGCTCCAAGGTTCCATCATAAATCGATCATGCCCCCACTTTTGGTCTTTGCTACTTTCCGGGGGCCTCGGGGGGTCCCTCTAACATTTTGGCTTTGGAGCACCTTTGGACCCTTCCGAGCCCGGGCCTCCGAGGTTCCCTTCTCAAGCTTCGCCTTGGCGTTTGCCATCCTCTATGGTGTTCTCCGGGCGTCCTTCCGCCCCTCAGGGCCCGCCTCACCTTTTTCCACCATGGTGTGTCATTTTTTAGCTGACTGTCATGCGACCTTCCAGGCCCAGCCATCCGGAGTTCCATCCTCGGAACTCCGTGATGGTTCCGCTATCATTGACAGTGGACCCCTACCAGCTTCCCGGCATTCGGGCCCTGGGCCTCTCCTCGCCGCCGCTGTTCAAAATTGCTGAAAATCAAGTGGCGGCCATCGCACCGCATCCTTCCGACTGCCGGGTTCTGGAGCTCCCACTGTTGCCGCCGACCTAATTCAAATCTCACCAACTTTCCCCCGGTCGTATGTGCATTTATTGCGGGCATTAATGGCGGTTGGGGTATAAAATGCCCAACCCACCAAAGTCATTTTCATAATCCGAATTGGAGCGAGTTGGAGCAGGAATCTTCTGGAGCCCACCGCCTTCTATTGTGTCGTGATCATCGCCCTCAACATCAATCCTTCAACCGTGTGTGTGGATCCCACATCTCACCGCTGTGTGTTTTCGAGGTAGGCCATCCCCTCACCCTCCAGTACATATTTTCATGATTTTCAAGGATTTAGATAAATGAGCAATTTGATAAGGGCTTGTATTATGCTAAAATATGAAATGGCATACCAAACCCACCTTTTGAAAATCTCCCAAACCCATCGAAATTGCCCTCGCCGCCGACTCGGGACTTGTCCGCATCATGGCTATTCTTCGTGCAGGGAAAAATTCCTTGACAAGCCTGAAACCCTCCTTCACCGTCGGAATCCAAACTCCAAAACCTCCTGATGGTAATCCACCCTGACGGGCCCGGTCCACGGAGTTTCCCTTCCCGGGTTTCCCCTGGCACATCGCCGCGACTCATCGGCAAACATGCCACTGCCTTCCGGCTTCCGGGCCCCGGAATGTCTTTCGCCATCTTAGCTTAAACTTGTGCATGTGTACTTTTACCGCATCGGGCTCCGGTCCCCGGGGTTCCATGTCTGGGTTTCCGCCCTATTTTCAGCGTCTTCGGCGAAATTCGTGCCTCGACTTCCCACCCCCGGGCTTCACCCTAGCTCTTGCTGGTAGTCTATGGTGATGTGGAATTCTTCCATCATTCTCATCGGACCCCGAGTGTCAGACCTCTGTGTTTAATTTTCTGTCATTTCCAATAAATCTTACGGCGAGGTCCCCACTCCACCCGGCCCCCAGGCCCCGCCTCTGGACTTCTTCTTCAGAAGTCCGATGCTCTCTTGCCATCGATGCTCCTGCCCCACCGCTCCAAATACTGCCGAACCAAACAATGCACATCGCCTTTTTGCTCTCCAGGCTTCGAAGGGTCGTCTTCCATAGACTATCGCCATATCCGTTATCGGCGGGATCCCGGTCCCAGGCGTTGTCAGAAGTTCTCGATCACTTTACTCCCCACCCGAAACTCCGCTCTCCGGGCTCCCGAGTGCCGTCAGGTTCTGTAACTCAAAATCACCTGCCGGACTCCTCCTCCCAGACTTCTGACCAGCATTTTTCATCCAAAATGGTGAAGTCCTAGCACCTTCCCGACCTTACCGGCCTGAGCCTCCATAGAAAATTAACCCAATGATGGCTGTTCTTTCGCCGCCCGGGCCTCGAGTCCCGAGTTTCCGCCTCCGGGTTTCCGTCCACTGTTCACCGCCACCGAATGCCTTCTCCTGCCAGCTTCCCAGCTTGAAGCCTCTGATGCCCCTTAGATCAACCCAAACCAGCTCAAATCCAAAATCTGACTTCGACCCATGTCCTAAAATTTTCTCTTCTCCATCATAAGCCTCTTGGAACATTGAAATTTGGCTAAGGAGGGTTTGTAGGAGCTTTCAGTTGCATTCTCCCTTCCAGACAGCAATCCTGCTAGGGAAGTCCAGCCCTCCGGGCCCGGATTGTCCAAATGCCCTGAAACGAAGATTGATAACATCTAAAGATAAATATATCATATACTGTATTAATTATTTAGGTGTTATCTTCGAGATATGGACTAACATGAATGCTTTTGATGTTTTGTTGCACTGACTTTGCCCTTGCTTGCAGAATATATGGAATCGGCTGCAGGAACTTTAGGGGCCTCCACCGAAAAAGACAAGGGCAAGAAATCTGGAAGGACCCCTCGGGGAAAAGAAGATAAGGATCAAATGAAGTTTCAGTTCCAGGGTGAGCCGCTCTAGTTGAAGGTTTCAACAGATTGGAAGGAGATCTCGGATGCCAACATCGGCCAAGTGGACATAGATGAATTACTCAGAGGGTCAAGGTCAACCCTACGACAAAGAATGCTAGACTAATATGTTAGAGTGGAATCGCCAAGGCTGCTGGTTTCCCTCCCTCTCTGGTGGCACCCGAACTAGTGATGGCTTGCCGAGAAGCCTATCAAACAGACACTGGAACAATTGTGGACAAAGAGGGGAACATCCTCACGGACATGTCACCAGAAGGGATTACCAAAACATTTCATATTCCCACGTTCCCACATATGGAGGTCCCCACTTTGGAACAATGCCAAGCAGCGTGGGATGCTAATCCTGCAGGGTGCAAGAAATCAATCAACCTCCTTTGGCTTAAGGAGAAATGGGGCAGGGCTGCGAAGGTTCTCTAGGAACTCTTTCATAGCGATTTCCACAAAGACTACCATGACCTAGTAACTATGCTGAGCAGGGTCATGGGTCTCCCGGCAGCCGCCTACTTCCAAGAGTGGGTGGCCTACTACATCGAGCAGATCCTACGGGGGAATGAGGATGTTAACACTAAGGTATCATTCAACTGGGGAGGCATGATTAATAATTTCTTCCATGAACAATTCGTCAACGTCAAGAAAAGCTCTAAGTTTTACATGACCTCCTACCTGGTATACTCCCTGGTAGGTCAAAGACAATACAACAGATTATTTGTGGCACCAGATCAGGGGTACAAGCGAGGGCTCAAGCCATTTGACAAGTACCCTCAACTCTAGTACCGCAACTTAAAGAAGGAATATTGTCAGGTCAATGACGCCTTTACTAGACATATCATCAGACTGGTCGCTGGAGACTTTGAGAGGAGAGTCTCCCACAATGCCAAGGCACTCCTGAAGGAATATGCCTTCCTATTTATCCAGTTCCCAAAGTTTACCTACATCCAGGCCCAGGGGTTCACAGAGCGGCCAAATAGATTGCCGAGGTACCTGAATGATAGGATCATCCTCTTGGAGCTTTCTCGGTAGCTCCAACATATCCAGGCAATCTTCAGCAATAAAAAAATCATGGGGATCTCCTACCCCATGTCCCTTGGATAGGGCCTTTACCGATTATAGACATCTCAATGTGCCAGTAATTCTGAGAAGGAACTCAAGGAATACAATTTCTACTGGTACACAGCCCGCCCGCAGATGGATCCACATGGTCATGTAAGGAAGGAACTGGGGCCGGCATATGCCCACAATACCATATTGAATATTTTCGGGCAGATTGCAAAGATGACAAAGAGGTACACATGAGGCACTACATGTGCATGACCGTATAGTTCTTAAGAAGAGTGCAACTGTTCCAGGTACCGGACCAGCTCGAGGAGGATGAGTCCACGATAATGCACTCGAGGTACCCTACAGTTGCCAACCTACCCATACCATCGATAGACTGGGATGAGTAACAGGTCGATGACCTAGATACTATCACCTAGCCAATCATAACTCACACTAAGGAGTGGGTCGATGGCAGGTGGCGCAACTGAAGCAACAGGGAGTAGTCCTAACGTATGAGGAGCTCAAGAGCAAGCCCAGTGCCACAAAGGATGTTGCTGCCACCACATCAGCTGGTGAGACTTCCAAGTCTCCCCCAGTCACCAGGTCTCAAAAGAGAAAAGGAAAAGAGACTGAACAGTCTGCAAATCCCAAGGAGTAAGCAAAGAAAGACATGAGAGGCTCATCTCCCAAAAGGCTCAAGCAGATGGCAGCTACGACAGAATTATAGCCTCCTTTGCTTCTCCCTGCCCCTCCTGGTGCACTGCCGACCTCCATGACTGCGGTCGCCGCTTCTCCGCTAGTGGTGGACATTTCTATCCATCTTGCCCCTTCGTCCCTGGCCGAGTCAGTGGTCGTCATTGATTCCTCTTCTGGCATGACCACTCCTTCCTCTGCCACCATGTCTCCAATTACATCCCTCCCCCTGGTAACAATAACATCGCCTGTTCCCCTTTCCACTATACCCAAGGCTCTTACATGACACATGTAGAGTCTTCTCACTGAGCTCTCCCAGATCCTAATAGACCCCGCTCTCCAAGCAGCCCTCGCCTAAGCCCTCGCAACAGCTCAGCCTTCACAACCACCAAGAGGGCTGCCAGCCATGGAAGCCACAATGCAGATTTTGAAAGAGTTGGATGAGCAAGAACAGGAAGCCTCAAAGCCTATTGAGGAGGAGGCCGATGAATATTATGAGCACCCTGAGTATGAGCACCGAACTATCGACATGGTGGTCTATGAGGGGGAGGAGACAGGTTCTTCTAAGGGCGGGGATGAAGAGGATGGCTCGGGCACCAAAGAAATTATCCAAACATTTGATGAGGACCTTGAGGAGGAGTCGGCTCAGCAGCCAAAGGATGTTGGGGAGGAGGCAGAAAGGTCACCACCTAGTGAAGAGGGGAAGCCATCAGAGGAGTAGCAGATAAAAGATATCACCGAGGTTGAGACCCATGTTGCCAAGAGCCCCGAGGCTGAGGCTGTTGAGGAAGAGAAAGAAGAGAAGACAGAAAGGGAAGAGGACCCCACCCGGCAACCATCCACAGGGCTGCCCGTCAAGCGCCTCGTGTTTATTCACAACTCTGACGAAGAGGAGGAGGATGCTACTCAAGAGAAAGAGGAGCTACAAAAATAAAAGGAGGCAGAGGTCTTACCTTTGGCGGAGAAGGGTGAGGGCAGCCATGATGCACCCAAAGATAAATCTTCCATGCCCGAATGGTTGGAGAAATAGCTTGAAAAGACAACCCCAGTGCTGAAAGACCCAAGGGTGAGATTGGAAGCCATCTTGGTTCGATCCATGACCAGAACAAAGAAGGAGAAGAAGCCTAAGGTCTGATCCAAGATAACCATGGATGCTTCTGGCTCCGAGCAACACAAATTGCAATGCCAACTGTTGGCCAGGCAGGGGTCAGTTACAACATCTCCACCATTGACTTGGGGACAGCAACCAGGGAACAAAAGGCTAAACATCTGGAAGAGTCGGTGGCCACGGTGGTGCACCTAATCAAGTAGGATAAGGTATCCAAGGATGAGCTTAAAGTGCAGGTTACTACCCTAACAGACTATATACAACAATTGTCCTTAGTGGACGACCTGCCCACTACCTCCAAAGCCACACCACAGTTGCTCTCCAAAGAATAGATTGACAAGATGGAGAGGAGGAAGAACTTAGAGAAAATGACTGAGGATTGGTTCTGACGGTTCAAATACGTCAGAAACATGGGAATCAATAGGGCTATGCAGACAACCAATAACTTCTTAGACCTAATCCAATCCCTAGAGAGCACGAAGAGGCTCTGCACCAATTTCCCTATGACATACGACTCCACCTTCCTGAGAATTGAAGCAATCCTTCAGATGCCTGAGGACACATGGGAAGAGAAGCTAGAACTGAAGAAAGAAGATCATTGGTTGGTGGATGTGTGGCACAGAGACCTCCACAACTGGAAGGAGAGGTTGGAACAAATTTTGAGTAGGGTGGATCCCGATATCGAATGGATCAAGGAAATCTAGGTGAAATGCGCCCAATACCTTAAGCTGATGATGGGCTATGATATGCCCATGGTACAAATGGATGTAGAAAAGATCAAGCCATACTTCCAGGAGAAGATGAAGGACGGGACAGCTGGAGAAATCACCACGAAATTCCTGAGTTTTGCTACCCATGCCTTCGATCGATCAGAGCTTTTCAAAGACCAAGGCTCAAAGTATGATGAGGATTGGAAGCGGCTGGAAGAGAACGCTAAGGAATGGAGCTACCAGGCATTAAGATGCGAGATCCTTGAAATCGATAAGCTCCAGGCCGTCATCCTCAAGTACATAGAACACACAGCTTCCGAGGAGCAAGAGGACAGCCCAGCCAAGGAAGAAGACCTCCCTGAAGAGTAGCTATAGCAAAGAAAACAATAATTAGCTACAGGACGAAAGAGTAATAGTGCCATCCACTAGATGACGAAATAGGGAAAGAGATAAACAATGTTTTTAAATTGTTAATCTATTTGGGGGTAGGTGAAACCCTATTTTGTAATGAATTTTGGCCACACAATGGAAATGAATCTTGGCCATTCATTTGGTTTTTTGGAAACTATAAATAGAGCACTCCCCTCATTTGCAAAAGTGAGAGTTGAGTTGTTGTAAAGGCATGCTACAGAAATTTATAAGAAATATCATTGACTTGGTGTATTTCCTTGGTTTCTCTCATGTTATTTGATTCATTCTCCAATTTCACATGTTTAGCTTAGATCTTATGGCTGTTTAGTTAGCTGTTTGATTTCTTTGGATAAATCTTAGGAATAATGTTGGGTGATTTTGAAAATTCTTACTTTGTTGATGATCCCTCAGTCCATACTTTTTGTTGTTTGATAAAGGTAGATAGTTGTGCAAAGTTAGCCTGGACTTGATTGTAAAGCTGCCCTAAATCCTTATGTTTGATTCATGCATGTATGTGGTGGATGAAGGATGAAATATCTGCAGCCCTTAGAAGATAGCACAATTTCCATGATACTGTGAAATCCCTGGTTAAGTGGGATATTGTTTTGAGGAATTGTCCATTGCAGGAACTCCATTGTCACTATTCATTGCAAGCTTCAGACTTAGGAACTTTTCCCCTCCTTCGCCCTTTTCCCTTTTTTTAGTAACTGACCAATACCAAGGTTCATTGCACATTGTAAAGGAAAATGCAACAATTAAAATGGAATTCAAGATTGATGTTTGAACCTACAGCCGGTGCTTATCAACTTCCCATCCTAGGGACTCATTTTCAAGATCTAACTTCATGCTTTGTGTCCACACTTTGTATTTCTGTAAGACCGCCTTGTGATTCCAGCAAATCACATCAAACTATTGAGGTATCTAAGCACTGTCATGACCTGACATCCGAGAGACCTTGGGATAGTCTTCTGCAATCTGATTGTGGAAGATTGTCTTTCGAGAGAGGTAGTGTGCCTATGCATTTCCTGTGTTGAGAAGTGTATAAAAACTCCATCAACAGAACTGGCGCTAGAAGGAGGGCTTGAGTGAAGATACTAAGTTAAAGGATAAAGAAAAGCTGGATCAAATCGGATCATTCTCCCTGGAAAGGTTTCAGAGATTTGTACGGTCAACGCCAAATAAGGGAGAATTTGAAGAATTGCAGCCCCCCACGAGGGAAAAGATAGCTCAAGGGAGCAACGGTGCCTCCTCCTCTTCCTCCATCCCATCTACCTCCACCTCACCCTCATCTTCACTTGGCTAGCCTTCATCTTCCACCCAACCATCTCAAACTGCATTTGCACCTCTTATCTCCGGCAGCTAGGGAATTGCTCATCTCCCAGCCCTTCCAGCCCAGGGCATAGTCAAGATAGCCATAGCTCAAGTGCAGCCCCAAATTTCTATTGTGTTGCAAATACATCCTCAAATTCCTATTTTCCAACAGCAAGTACCACCTCCGCCACCCTCCATGGCTTGGTTAGTGCATAACCCTTCGCCGATAGACTTTGCGGTTTACCATGATATGCCCAAGAATCTAGAGGGCTTTTGTTCGAAGTTCCATCCACGTGATATGCAAAGGATAGTCGAAGAGAATATCAAAATATTCAAGACAGCTGTCACCGAAATGCAGGTGGATCACGAGGATGTTGCATGCCGCCTTTTTCCGCATTCATTAGGGGAAGAAGCCTTCTATTGGTACATTAATTTGCCGAGGGGATTCATCACCTCGTGGAAACTGATGAAGAATGTCTTTCTACCGAAATATAAGATCCCTGTCAACCCCACGGACCTTTACCAATAGTTCATGTCCATCAGAAGGGAGGTCAATGAACCTATTGGCTCCTTCAATGACCACTTCCATCAGGCTCACATGAGGCTTCAGGATCCATACATCCATAACGATGCAGCGGCTCTGCCAGTCTACTATGCGGCGTTGGACAACCTCACGCTGGGCTTGGTGAAAAGGATGTGCCCACCACCTACTACCCTACTGGCCGCCTATGCAGAAGTTGTTGTTGCTAGTGTAGACTTGGGGCAAAATATCAATGGCCCACTGCCCTCTTTAGGGCCTGTCGCCCACCCGATGCAGATTCAGGGGCTTAATCAGGCATTTGCTCATCAAACCACCCTGATGAACCAGGTACCCCAATTGCTTATGGTGTTGCATTCGGGGCAGCCGTTGAATTATGCACCTTTCGTGTCTTCCTATTTGCAGCCCCAGCAGTAGTACAACTATTCCAAGATTGATTCGCAATAGCAGGCATACTCCCAATAGCCCAAGGCACCATTGTACTTGTCAGAACTGGACTTTCCCCGGGCCTATCAAAATCAGCCAGCAGCCCCACCCGCTTTTCTCCAAAATCTGGTGTCATCGCCTAGGGGGCAACTAAGAAGGACAAGCTAGAGGAACTAACAGAAATGATCAAGAAAATATCCATGGAGATGACACACCTGAAGAACTAGAATAACCAGTTGCAGGCCTCCCAACGCAATTTCCAGGCCAATCTCAACAGGGAGAGTCGAGACAATAGAGACAACAGAGATAATTGGGAAGTAGGCACATCTTCCGGGCAAAATTATGAGAGGGGGCAAAGCGCCAATCAAAATACGGAAAGAAGACCCTCTAAGAGGCAGAACTGTATGTGGAACACCAAGACCAACAATGGTGGTGTCCCCACGCCATTCGATCAACCGGAAAACAATGACAAAACATCTAGCAGCATATATTTGGCTGAGGCAGCCTTGTTCGGATGGTGTCGACTCCACAAAACTAGCAAGCATTCTGAGCTGGATTGTTCTGAGTTCCAGACAGCTGCTGAAATCTTCCAGGTGGAGGTACAAAATGCAGTCGACAATGCCAGCTGCAGGGACATTATCCCATTGGAGCCCTACGTTTCCTCATGTCTGGTAGTCAATCAGGCATTGTTTTTGCGGGGTGACTGCAACGAGCCCGAAGTCGAGCCTACTCCCATTGAGGATGAGAAAGCACAAGAGGTAAGTAATGAACAAGCTTTGGCTCAACTTTTTGATTCAGTAGATAATGGTCTTGTAGATGAAGAAGAACCATTTGTAGATGAGGTCCACATGTTCCATCAATGGTCAAGTCCCTACTTCCTAAGGAATAGACAAGTAGGCGGACCCTTCTTGACCTCTACCCTACCAAATAATTTTTCTACTCCACTTGATCCAAATGCCAGTAATAACCCTGGGCTTCCTCATATACCTTCCCAATACCTCAATAAGAATCAGCCTGAAAACTAGTCGCAAAATCAGCCTCAAGGCCAACCTCAAAACCTGTCTGGGCAAGCGAAGTTCCAAACCCCTAATTCTGCTATAGGCCAAGCTTTCAACTCTGAAATCGAGCAAATGGGTGAATATGTAGCAGAAGAGTTCAAGAAGGTAAAAATCTATTTTTCAGCCTTCAAACTACTCTAGGTTCCTACCGTGAGGCATGCTTTCTTTTAGGTTCTTAATGGGGCTCCATCTTCTAGTACAACACAAGAAACCTCAGCTAAGAGGGTAACCTTTAAAGAGCCTAGGAAAGAACTAGAAATTCAGGATAATGCCTAGAAAAGGAGGGATATTCCTACAAATAAATCAGCAAGTAAGCAAATTAAAAAAGAGCTAGAAAGGGCTAGTAGGCAGCCTCCCAAAGACTAGTTGTTTAAGAAGACTAGAGATATGGATAGTGATAGGAATAAAGGTCAAATAGTTCAAATAGACACACCTATGGGCATCCGCCAAGGGAGACCAGAAACTCCCCCTTTCCTGACCACCATCAGGATCTTTGGGAAGAATCTGCATAACTACTTGCTCGACTCAGGAGCTTCTGCCAATATCATGCCATTGGCTATGTGGAAGGCTCTTGGCATCACTCCCACGCCTTCAAAGAGAAATGTTACTCAACTGGACAAAACATAGATCAACATAGTGGGTGAAATAAATCGTATCCCAATGCAGATTACTGTAGACCCACGGATACAACAGGTCATCGATATTCAAGTGGCTGACATTCTCGATGCATATGGAATCATTCTGGGAAGGGAATTCACTAAGGCGCTAAATGGATACACTGCCACCGACCTTTCTCACATGTGGCTGCCATGGAAGGGGCTGCCAAATCAGATCTGTATCGACCGTGAACCTCGCATGAAGTATATGATCATGGAATACAACAATCTCAGCGAGGTGTTGTTCACCGAGATTGACTTAGGGAATTATCATCCTTTTTCCTATCAAAATGAGCTTGAGCTTCAGGAGGAGCATGCAGATGAAGTGTTGTTGGTGTTGTGTAGTCCTTCAACCAGTTCTACATGAATGCCCACAGATACATAAATTTTGGTAGAAGCAGACGATGAGCCTGATAACGACGACGGCTGGGGATTACTCAATGGCTTCCAAGAATTCATGGAGAAGTGTGCAAGGGATCAGCTTAGTCTAGGAGCCTGAATGAATTTCCAGGATCTCTTATTGCCAAACTGGTACAGGGTTCATGATGCTACTCACTCTGAGTTTGACTGTTGCTTGTGTCAAGCAGCAATGGTGAATATTAGAAAATTAGCTGCCCCCCAGACAGAAACGCTAAAGGAGACACCAGCAAAACCACCTGTTGATTATTGCCTTGAACCTGAAGACCCCCTAAGATCACAAGGCCCGCCGTCCAGCCGAAAGGGAATAGAAGTTCAATCAGACCTGAAGACAAGGAATCCTCCGCATGCTGGATGCTCCGATTTGATGGATCAAAGTCGAGGCAAGGAGTTGGAGCTAAATTCGAACTCATCAGTCCAATGGGTAAGACATTTCTCATTGCCCACCGATTACAATTTTATTGCACCAATAACATAGTAGAATATGAGGCCTTAGTCCTTGGCCTTATAATGGCCTTGAAGAAAAACGTAAAGGTGCTGCAAGTTTTCAGGGATTTTGCGCTCGTGGTTAAGCAAGTTAGAAAGTTGTACTCCTATCATGATCGAAGGCTCACAAATTATAGGCATAGGGTTTGGGATCTCTTAGAGGGCTTGGATGCATTCAACATATAATTGATCCCTCGTGCTTAGAATCGCACAGCTGATGCCTTGGCTCAAGCAGTTAGCACTCTACAGCCCCTCTCTTTGTCTGGGCTTAGGAAATTCACTGTTGAGCTAACATCCACACCAGCAGTCCTAGATAATGTTACCCATTTACAAGTTTTCAATGATGACAAGTATATCCTCCAATTCATCACAAGTTCTGACGTCTTCACAGCTCAAATAATTGATGAAATTGATCCACAAGAGGCTGAATTGGACATAGAGGGGGTTATCAAGCTCAAAACCAACACAATCCCCAGAGGTATGGTTCAGTTGGAGTGCGTATTTGATTTGGATCAGATCAGGGATCAATATCAGCAAACAAAAAAGGAGGCCATAAGCAACCAGTGCAACATGCATAACCTCGGGACAGCTAAGGATACCAGGAATATTTTTATCGGAAAGGTGTGCACACCTGAAGAAAAGAAGGGAATCACAGATGCGTTGCAAAGATACCATGATGTGGTGGCATGGAGCTACCAAGATTTAAAAACATATGACACCTCTATCATTATACACACCATCCCTCTCAAGGCAGAAGTGAGGCCATTCCGCCAACAACAACGCCCTATCAATGCCTTGCTGGAGCTTATCGTTTATAAGGAGGTGCAAAATTTGCTCTCAACAAGAATCATTTTTTCCATCAGGCACTCCACCTGGGTGGCCAACTTGGTCTCGGTCATGAAAAAGAATGGAGAAATTAGATTGTGTGTGGATTTCCGCAATCTAAACCGTGCCTTGGAGAAAGAAAACTATCCAGTGCCTTCATTGGATGAGATGTTGCAGATCATCAATGGCTCCCAGATGATGTCCTTCCTCGATGGATATTCTAGGTATAACCAGGTAATGGTGCAATATGAGGATAGTCACAAGACAGTGTTTACCACTAAGTGGGGGACATTTGCATATAGAAGAATGCCTTTCAGGTTCATCAACGCTGGCACCACATTCCAATGCGCTATGGATATCACCCTCAAGGACCTAATTGGAAAATGCATAATCATCTACATGGATGATTTGACCGTATTTTCCAAGAAGCGGGGTGATCATGTCTCTGACTTATGCAAAGTATTTTAGAGATGCAGAGAATTCAGGGTTTCCCTAAATCCCAAGAAGTGCATTTTTGGAGTGACCGAAGGTAGATTGTTTGGGCACATCATTTCAGAGCAAGGAATCTTGATCCTGAGCACATCAAATCCTTACTAAAGATTCAGCCCCCTAGCAATAAGAAGGAATTAAAATCTTTCTTCAGAAAGATCAATTTTTTCCAGAAATTCATCACAGGTTTCGCAGAAATTGTCAAACCTCTTAATGCTATGCTCAAACAAGATGCCAAATTTGAATGGATGCCGGATGCCAAACAATCCTTCGAAGAAATCAAGTGGGCCATTGCTGAGGCACCTGTGGTAGTTAGCCTGGATTATCTGAAGCCATTTTACATTTACTCATTTGCTTCAGAGCATTCCTGTGCTAGTATGTTGACCCAAAAGGATGATGAAGGAAATGAACACCCTATCACCTTTATGAGTTCTCCCCTCAAGGATGCTAAATTGAGTTACCACAACATTGAAAAGCAAGTGTATGCTCTCTTCAGGGGAGTGAAGAAATTTAGGCACTACATTTTGCGCAATAAGGTGTTCACCATTGTCCCCGACCCAGCAGTCAAGACACTACTCATGCAAAATGAATTGGGAAAACGAAGGGCTAAGTGGGTCACCCTCCTCCAAGAGTATGATATGGAGATCCGACCAATGAAACTAGTAAGAGAACAGGCACTCACCCACACAATTGCCGAAACAGCTGCAAAGGCTGGACCTGAGCTCATGGTACAACAGTATCAGTTTGAAGATGTCTCCCTGGGAGAATGGTACCAAGATGTCGTTTACTATCTGCTGAATCATAAGTGTTTGCCGCACCTGCAAGGAGTCCAAAAATGAGCCCTGAAATTGAAAACTAATGGTTACATGTTGCAGGGTTCCATTCTCTACAAGAAGAATCATGAAGGCATTTACTTGAGATGCCTTGGCAAGGAAGAAGCAGAACGCGTCTTGAAGGAGTTAAACAATAAATTCGGCATGAGCCACGGTTCTGGTTCCTCCACAGCACATCAAATACTGAGAGCCGAGTACTATTGGCCAACTGTCTTGAAAGATTCCCATTGCCATGTTCATTCATGTCATATGTGCCAGACCGCTGCCACCAGGGAGAGGAATGCTGCTGTCCCACTGCATCCCGTGCTGGAGGTAAGGCCTTTCACGCAGTGGGGTCTTGACTTCATCGGTCCAGTAAGCCCTCCATCATCTACGGGACACAGGTACATTCTTACTGCTACTGATTATTGTACTAGATGGATGGAAGTCATAGTATGTAAATAATGCACAACTGAAGTAGTTATTGATTTTCTTGGAAAGTTTTATTTTAAATCATTTTGGTTGTCCGTATGCTTTGGTATGTGATAATGGACCTGCATTCGCTTCATTAAAATTTGCTAGTTGGGCGTTTGACTATGGGATTGCCCTCAAATTCTCGTCCAATTACTACCCTCAAGGAAATGGCCTTGCCGAGTCCATGAATAAAAATCTGATTACTGTGATCAAGAAGCTGCTAGATAGGAATCCCAAGGACTGGCATACCCAGCTCCGTTTCGCCCTTTGGCCTGATCGTACCGGCCACAAGGCCGCCCTTGGCGATTCTCCAATCCACCTTGTCTATGGCCTGGAACCTATATTCCCCATCCATCTGAAGATTCCTACCCTCCAGTTCATCAATGATTTTTATGAGCGAGGAGATCGTAGGGAAGGTCAATTAGCTGAACTCTTGCATTTAGAGGAAGTCTGAAACCGTGCCATAGAAAATTTCACCAAACATAAGGGCATAGTGAAGAGATGGCTCGACCGCCAAGCCAAAATTAAGGCCTTTAGAATTGTAGATTTGGTCCTATATTGGGACAAGGCCCATGAGAAGAAAGGGGGACACAACAAACTCGACAAGCTTTGGCTTGGCCCCTTTCAAATAACTGAGATTTTGGGAGATAATGCCTTCCGCCTAAAGACCTTAACCGGTGAGAATGTCTCGTTGCTAGTCAACGGGCAACACCTAAAGCATTACTTCTAGGCTTGAGCTCCTTTGAGCTCTTCGTTGTAAATACCTGTACATAGGTTAGAGTAGTTGCTTTCTTGCTTGTTTGTGTTTTGTTTGCGTTGCTTTTGTTTTCTCCCTCCGAGCAGTTTTGTTTCGAAAGAGGTTTCCCGTTCCTTTGCGGTGGTTGCGCTTGCTTGACAAGCGGTTCACTTTGCTATCCGTTCTTTGTGTTCTTTGGCTAAGAATTCACTCTAGACTATCGGTCTTTGAAAGCTGTCTGTGAATGATTTCCTTGTTTGAACTCTGCTCAGAACTTGACCCTTCGTTGGATCTTCTTTCCCACATCTCGGATCTCGCACAAATTACATAATAATAATTTTTGAAGGATCATACTATGGTTGTGATGACACCTTGGTGAGTGAAAAAATCTTAAGTCTACTCCAGTGACCACTACAGTCTCAAACCCATTATGGGCTTCAATGCTTACCCGGTTGAACTAAATGGTAAAAGAGAAGTGCAATATTAAAGCAAAAAAGAAAAAAGGAATTCTAAAAAAGGGAAATAAATGACCGTATGGGTGTTAGGGTAACTCTACCGAGTCTATGGATGCCCGACCGGCAGTAGAGCAATATCCATGAGATTGTAGCGACAACTCCGTCGGGGCTATGGACGCTTAACTAGCAGCGGGGCAATGTCCACATTACTTTTGTTGTTAGGCAATTTATGTAGCTCACTCGGTTGAATTGGTAACCCTGGTCACTATCCCAAAGAAAGGAATGAATCCACTACACACACTTCTGAGATGTCCTGTAAGCTGACCCAATTAAGGATCTTGTTCTCCTGGATTCACCATTGGAAGCCGCTCCTAGTTTGCAAAACCAGAGATTTTGGGTCTTGAATGAATATTTATCCCTAGAATGCTCTGGAGCATTCTCCAGCGGAGTCACCATTTGTTGTGCCCTCAGCACACATGCCCCGTTCAGAACAGGGACCCTCTTTTCTTTCACCTCGTTGGGTCCTTTGGGGCCGCCTCGTTTTGCATGCCCCTCTTTTTAATGTTTCGCATGATTGATGTTGCTCCAAGGTTCCATCATAAATCGATCATGCCCTCGCTTTTGGTCTTTGCTACTTTACGAGGGCCTCGGGGGGTCCCTCTGACATTTTGGCTCTGGAGCACCTCCAGACCCTTTTGGGCCCGGGCCTTCAGGGTTCCCTTCTTGGGCTTCCCCTTGGCATTTGCCATGCTCTGCGGCATTCTTCGGGCATCCTTCTACCCCTCGGGGCCCACCTCACCTTTTTCTGCCATGGTGTGTCATTTTTTAGCTGACTGCCGCGCGACCTTCCGGGCCCGGCCGTCCAAATTTCCATCGTCAGAACTCTGTGATGGTTCTGTCGTCGTTGACGGTGGACCCCTGTCGGCTTCCCGCCATCTGGGCCCTGGGCCTCTGCTCGCCCCCACCGTTCAAAATTGCTGAAAATCAAGCAACGACCATTGTACCGCGTCCTTCCGGCCACTGAGTTCTAGAGCTCCCGCCGCTGCCGCCGACCTAATTCAAATCTCACCAACTTTCTCGCGGTCGTATGGGCATTTATTGCGGGCATTAATGGTGGTTGGGGTATAAAATTCCCAACCCGCCAAAGTCATTTTCATAACCCGAATTGGAGCCAGCTGGAGCAAGAATCTTCTGGAGCGCACTACCTTCTATTGCGTCGCGATCATCGCCCTCGACATCAATCCTTCGACCATGTGTGTGGATCCCACATCTCACTGCTATGCATTTTCGAGGTAGGCCATCCCCTCACCCTCCCGTATGTCTTTTCATGATTTTCAAGGATTTAGATAAATGAGCAATTTGATAAGGGCTTGTAATATGCTAAAATATGAAATTACACACCAAACCCACCTTTTGAAAATCTCCCAAACCCATCAAAATTTCCCTTGCCACCGACTCGGGACTTGTCCGCGTCGCGGCTGTTCTTCGCATAGGGAAAAAGTCCTTGTCGGGCCCGAAACCCTCCTTCGCCATCGAAATCCAAACTCCAAAACCTCCTGACGATAATCCGCCCGGACGGGCCTGTTCCATCGGATTTCCCTTCCCGGGTTTCCCCTGGCACTTCGCCGCGCCTCATCTGCAAGCATGCCACTACCTTTCGGCTTCTAGGCCCTGAAATGACTTTCGTCGTCTTAGCTTAAACTTGTGCATGTGTACTTTTACCGTGTAGGGCTCCGGTCCCTGGGGTTCCGTCCCTGAGGTTCTGTATCTGGGTTTTTGCCCTATTTTCGCCATCTCCGGCGGAATTCGTGCCCCGGCTTTCCACCCCCCGGGCTCCCCCTAGCTCTCACTGGTAGTCTATGGCGATGTGGAATTCTTTCGTCATTCTCATCGGACCCAGGGTGTCGAACCTCTGTGTCTAATTTGCAACCGTTTCCAATGGTGAAATCTTACGGTGAGGTGCCCGCTACCACCGGCCCCCGGGCCCCGCCTCCTAGATTTCTATCTTCGGAAGTTCGGCGCTCTCTTGCCATCAATGCTCCTACCCCGCCACTCCAAATACCGTTGAACTGAACAATTCACATCGCCTGCCTTTTTGCTCTACGGGCTCTGAAGGGCCGTCTGCCGTAGACTATTGCCATATCCATTCTCGGCTGTCTACCTTCAAGATCCTGGTGTCCAGGCTTCCGTTGTTGGAAGTCTGTGGCTCAATCGCTGTTGCTGGTGGAATACCCCACCGGGAACTCCGCCCTTTGGGCTCTGGCCTGCCGGGTGCCGTCAGGTTCTGTAACTCAAAATCACCTGCCAGACTTCTCCTCCCAGATTTCCGTCTGGTATTTTCCATCCAAAACTGCGAAGTCCTATCACCTTCCCGACCTTACCGACCTGAGCCTCCATAGAAAATTAACCCAATGATGATCGTTCTTTCGCTGCTCGGGCCCCGAGCCCTTGGGTTCCGCCTCTGGGTTTTTTTCTACTGTTTGCCGCCACTGAATGCCTTCTCCTGCCAGCTTCCTGGCTTGAAGCCTACGATGCCCCTTAAATCGACCCCAACAAGCTCAAATCCAAAATCTGACTTTGACCCCTATCCTAAAATTGGCTCTTCTCCATCATGAGCCTCTCGAAACATTGAAATTTGGCCAAGGAGGGTCTGTAGGAGCTTTCGGTTGCATTCTCCCTTCCAGACAGCATTCCTGCCAGGGAAGTCCGGCCGTCCGGGCCCGGATTGTCCAAATGCCCTGAAACGAAGATTGATAACATCTAAAGATAAATTTATGATATACTTGATTAATTATTTAGGTCTTATCTTTGAGATATGGACTAACATGAATGCTTTTGATGTTTTGTTGCACTGACTTTGCCCTTGCTTGCAGAATATATGGAATCGGCTGCAAGAACTTTAGGGGCCTCGGCCAAAAAAGACAAGGGAAAGAAATCCGAAAGGACCCCTCGGCGAAAAGAAGATAAGGATTAGATGAAGTTTCAGTTCTAGGGTGAGCCGCTCCAGTCGAAGGCTTCAACAGACTAGAAGGAGATCTCGGATACCAACATCAGCCAAGTGGACATAGATGAATTCACTCAGAGGGTCAAGGTCAACCCTACGACAAAGAATGTCAGACTAATATGTGAGAGTGGAATCACCAAGGATGCTGGTTTCCCTCCCTCTCTGGTGGCAGCCGAACTAGTGATGGCTTGCCGAGAATCCTATCAAACAGACACTAGAACAATTGTGGACAAGGAGGGGAACATCCTTGCGGACATGTCACCAGAAGGGATTACCAAAAAATTTCATATTCCCACGTTCCCACATATGAAGGTCCCGACTTTGGAACAATGCTAAGTAGTGTGGGATGTTAATCCTGTAGGGTGCAAGAAATCGATCAACCTCCTTTGGCTTAAGGAGAAACGGTGCAGCTCTACCAAGGTTCCCCAGGAACTCTTCTGTAGCGATTTCCACGAAGACTACCATGACTTGGTAACTATGCTGAGTAGGGTCATGGGTCTCCTGGCAGCCGCCTATTTCCAAGAGTGGATGGCCTACTACATCAAGCAGATCCTACAGGGGAATGAGGATGTTAACACTAAGGTCTCATTCGACTGGGGAGGCATCATTAGCAATTGCTTCCATGAACAATTCATCAACGTCAAGAAAAGCTCTAAGTTTTACATGACCTCCTACCTGGTATACTCCTTGGCAGGTCAAAGATAATACAATAGATTATTTGTGGCACCAGATCAGGGGCACAAGTGAGGGCTCAAGCCATTTGACAAGTACCCTTAACTCCAATACTGCAACTTCAAGAAGGAATACTGCCGGGTCAATGACACCTTCACTGGCCATATCATCAGACTGATCACCGAAGACTTTGAGAGGAGAGTCTCCCACATCGCCAGGGTGCTCCTAAAGGAATATGCCTTCCTATTTATCCAGTTCCCAAACTTTTCCTACATCTGAGCCCAAGGGTTCACAAAGCAGCCAAACAGATTGCCGAGGTACCCGAATGATAGGATCATCCTCCTGGAGCTTTCTTAGAAGCTCCAACACATCCAGGCCATCTTCAGCAATAAACACATCGCGAGGATCTCCTACCCCATGACCGTTGGCCAGGGCCTGTACTAATTACAGACTTCTCAATGTGCCAGTAATTCTGAGAAGGAACTCAAGGAATACAATTTTGACTGGTACACAGCCCACTCGCGGATGGATCCACATGGTCATATAAGGAAGGCACTGGGGCCGACATATGCCCACCAATACCATATTAAATATTTCTAGGTAGATTGCAAAGATGACAAAGAGGTACGCATGAGGCACTACATGCACATGACCATATAGTTCTTAAGAAAAGTGCAACTGTTCTAGGTACCAGACTAGCTCAAGGAGGACGAGTCCACGATAATGCACCCGAGGTACCATGAGGTTGCCAACCTGCCCATACCATTGATAGACTAGGATGAGAAAGAGGTCGATGACCTGGATACTATCACCCAACCAATCATAACTCGCACTAAGGAGTGGGTTGATGGGCAGGTGGCACAACTGAAGCAACAGGGAGTAGTCCTAACGTATGAGGAGCTCAAGAGCAAGCCCAGTGCCATGGAGGACATTACCGCCACCATATCAGCTGGTGAGACTTCCAAGTCTCCCCCCATCACCAGGTCTCAAAAGAGAAAAGGAACAGAGACTGCATAGTCTGCAGATCCCAAGGAGCAAGCAAAGAAAGACACAGGAGGCTCATCTCCCAAAAGGCTCAAGCAGACGGTAGCTACGACAGAATTACAGCCTCCCTTGCTTCTCCCTACCCCTCCTGGTGCACCGCCCACCTCCATGACTGCAGGCACTGCTTCTCCACCAGTAGTGGACATTTCTTTCCATCTTGCCCCTTCGCCCCCCGCCAGGTCAGTGGTTGTCATTGATTCCTCTTCTGGCATGAGCACTCCTCCTTCCTCTGCCACCATGTCTCCAATTACATCCCTCCCTCTGGCAATGATAACATTTCCTATTCCCTTTTCCACTATACCCAAGCCTCTTACGCGACACATGTATAGTCTTCCCCCTGAGCTCTCCCAGATCCTAATGGACCCTGCTCTCCAAATAGCCCTCGCCCAAGCCCTCGCAACAGCTCAGCCTTCACAACTGCCAATAGGGCTGCCAGCCATGGAAGCCATAATGCAGATTTCGAAAGAGTTGGAGGAGCAAGAACAGGAAGCCTCAAAGCCTATTGAGGAGGAGGTTGATGAATATTACGAGCACCCTGAGTACGAGCACCGAACCATCAACAAGGTGGTCTATGAGGGGGAGGAGATAGGTTATTCTGAGGGTGGGGATGAAGAGGATGGCTCGGGCACTAAAGAAATTATCCAAACATTTAATGAGGACCTTGAGGAGAAGTCGGCTCAGCAGCCAAAGGACATTGGGGAGGATGCGGAAAGGTCACCACCTAGTGAAGAGGGGCAACCACCGGAGGAGCAGCAGATATAAGATATCACCGAGGCTGAGACCCATGTTGGCAAGAGCCCCGAGGCCGAGGCTGCTAAGGAAAAAAAAAGAAGAGAAGATAGAAAGGGAAGAGGACCCCACCCGACAACCATCCACTGGGCTTCCCGTCAAGCGCCTCATGTTTATTTGTGACTCTGACGAAGAGCAGGAGGGCGCTACTAAAGAGAAAGAGGAGCTACAAAAAGAAAAGGAGGCAGAGGTCTTACCTTTGGTGGAGAAGGGTGAGGGGAGCCATGGTGCACCCAAGGATAAATCTACCATGCTCGACTGGTTGGAGAAACAGCTTGAAAAGACAACCCCAGTATTGAAAGACCCAAGGGCAAGATTGGAAGCCATCTTCGCTCAATCCCTTACCAGAAAAAAGAAGGAGAAGAAGCCTAATGTCTGATCCAAGATAACTATGGACGTTTTTGGCTCTCGAGCAGCACAAATTGCAATGCCAACTGTTGGCCAGGTAGGGGTGAGTTACAACATCTCCACCATTGACTTGGGGACAGCAACCAGGGAACAAAAGGTTGAACATCTGGAAGAGTCGATGGCCACGGTGGTGCACCTGATCAAGTAGGATAAGGTATCCAAGGATGAGCTCAAAGCGCAGGTTGCTACCCTAACAGACTATATACAACAATTGTCCTTAGTGGACGACCTACCCACTACCTCCACAGCCACACCATAGTTGCTCTCCAAAGAATAGATTGACAAGATGGAGAGGAGGAAGAACTTAGAGAAAATGACTGAGGATTGGTTCCGATGGGTCACATACGTCGAAAACATGGGAATCAACAGGGCTGTGCAGATAGCCAATAACTTCTTGGACCTGATCCAGTCCCTAGAGAGCACGAAGAGGCTCTGCACCAATTTCCCTGTGACATACAACTCCACCTTCCCGAGAATTGAAGCCATCCTTCAGATGCCTAAGGACACATGGGAAGAGAAGCTAGAACTGAATAAAGAAGATCATTGGTTGGTGGATGTGTGCCGCAGAGACCTCGACAACTGGAAGGAGAGGTTGGAACAAATTTTGAGCAAGGTGGATCCCAATATCGAATGGATCAAGGAAATCCGGGCGGATTGCGCCCAATACCTTAAGCTGATGAGGGGCTATGATATTCCCATGGTACAAATGGATGTGAAGAAGATCAATCCATACTTCTAGGAGAAGATGAAGGACGGGACAGCTGGAGAAATCACCACAGAATTCCTGAGTTTTGCTACCCATGCCTTCGATTGATAAGAGCTTTTCAAAGACCAAGGCTTGAAGTATGACGAGGATTGGAAGCGACTGGAAGAGAACACTAAGGAATGGAGCTACCAGGTGTTAAGATGCAGGATCCTTGAAATCGACAAGCTCCAGGATGTCATCCTCAAGTACATAGAACACACAGCTTCCGAGGAGCAAGAGGACAACCCAGCCGAGGAAGAAGACCTCCCTGAAGAGTAGCTACAACAAAGAAAATAGTAGTTAGCTACAGGACGAAAGAGCAATAGTGCCATCCACTAGATGACAAAATAGGGAAAGAGACAAAAAATGTTTTTAAATTGTAAATCTATTTGGGGGTAGGTGAAACCCTATTTTGTAATGAAACTTGGCCACACAATGGAAATGAATCTTGGCCATTCATTTGGTTTTTTGGAAACTATAAATAGAGCACTCCCCTCATTTACAAAAGTGAGAGTTGAGTTGTTGTAAAGGCATGCTACAAAAATTTATAAGAAATATCATTGACTTGGTGTATTTCCTTGGTTTCTCTCATGTTATTTGATTCATTCTCCAATTTCACATGTTTAGCTTAGATCTTATGGCTATTTAGTTAGCTGTTTTCTTTCTTTGGATAAATCTTAGGAATGTTGTTGGGTGATTGTGAAAATTCCTGCTTTGTTGATGATCCCTCAGTCCATACTTTTTCCTGTTTGCTGAAGGTAGATAGCTGTGCAAAGTTAGCCTGGACTTGATTGTAAAGCTGCCCTAAATCCTTATCTTTGATTCATGCATGTATGTGGTGGATGAAGGATGAAATATCTGGAGCCCTTAGAAGATAGCACAATTTCCATGATACTGTGAAATCCCTGGTTAAGTGGGATATTGTTTTTAGGAATTATCCATTGCAGGAACTCCATTGTCACTATTCATTGCAAGCTTCATACTTAGGAACTTTTCCCCTCCTTCGCCATTTTCCCTTTTTTTAGTAACTGACCAATACCAAGGTTCATTGCACATTGTAAAGCCAAATCCAACAATTAAAATGGAGTTCAAGATTGCTATTTGAACCTACAGCCAGTGCATATCAACTTCCCATCCTAGGGACTCCTTTTCAAGATCCGACTTCATGCTTTGTGTCCACACTTTGTATTTCTGTAAGACCGCCTTGTGATTCTAGCAAATCACATCAAACTACTGAGGTATCTAAGCACTGTCATGACCTGACATCTGAGAGACCTTGGGATAGTGTTCTGCAATCTGATTGTGGAAGATTGTCTTTCAAGAGAGGTAGTACGCCTATGCATTGCCTTTGTTGAGAAGTGCATAAAAACACCATCAACAATAAATACTATACTGCACTTGACAAGGCATTGATGCGTTTCCATTCCATGAAAATGGAAGAAGAAAAACAAGATTATAAAAGAGTTTTGGCAGCAAACTTATCATGGGTAAGACAGATTACATAAGTATTCTCTCAGATGCAAAAGGTGTAGGCACACGATCTTAGATTTATCAGGTTGCGATGCAAAGTGGTGATGCGAGGAAGATGCAGTGCTGGTCAAAAGGTACTTGCTTCTCTTATAATCAAGTTAGTACTAGCAGAAACATTAAACCTACACAAAATGTCATCAAGGGAATGTTTAAAATGGTAGGTGAAAAATGTTTAAAATCTTCTCAGCAACAATATTTGGTAAGTGTAAAAGCTACGCAATAGATTTCTTATGGGGAAGACACCTTAAAGACTGAACACACATGTATGTATTGCTTCTCTACACTAACTTCCTCACAGGAAGACCTATCACTGAATACTTAGAGTGCACTTTACAGGAGACACAATCCCACTTTCGCAGCTACACAATCTTGGTGGAAGCACGAGTAGACTAGAGAATTTAATTTCCATCTTATCAAACCCATGATATCAAATTGCTCAGTCTAGACAATAAATCATTTAAAGGGAAACACCACCTTACAGTCATGCATAAGAGGCTTGAGTGTGGCCAATAGACTGCAAATGGTAAAAACACTTGCATGTAATGCAAATGGTAGATACACAGTTGCACCCTAAATGTCAAAGAGGAAAGTTGTCAAGCCAATGCCAATGGAAAATGTAAGAACGCATCACAAAATCATTTGAAAATCTTTCCAAGTGAATGCAAAAGGAAAGAAAATGAAAATTTCATGTTATTTAATATACTTCATCGCAAATGATATTCATATTCAAAAGCAAAATGATTTGAAAGAGTTAGGTTTTCACAAACAGTGATTCTAATCAAATTTAGATTCAAAACACAAATTATTTGAGCTAGTTGGCTAACAATTCCCTCCTTCTAGCACCATAATGTGGATGTTCAAATTTGCATATGGTTAGCATTTTAAAACCAAAATAATCCTCAACATCCCTATGAGATAATGAAACATGTTAGATATGCCATGTAAGATATTAAAACAACAAGAAAAACCAAATAAGCATACAAACAACATGAATCAAATTCATCTCATAGTGTATTGGTGTCATATGTGCTAGTGATCCTTTCCCAATCCTTGATTGATAAGATAGTGATGAAATGCAATGGAAATGATGAGCACGATGATTTCTCAAATTAAGAGAGTAACCTTGCATAAAAGTTGTGGAGATGATGGAGTGAAATGGAAAAGATCAATTCTCAAATGAAGAGAGTGACCTTGCAAGAGATTGTGGAGGATTTGCTCAATGTTGAAGCTTCTATTTAAAGATTTTCAAAATGCTAAGTGTTGATGAGAGACCAATGTGGGACTAAGATTAGACAAATGAAAGGACACTTGTCAAGTGGTGATAGGCCAATGGTTATGCAAGATTTGGAAAGAGTGCCCATGAGAGGGAGAATTTGAATTCAAATTTGAGAGTAAATGTTGAGTGGGGGACAAGAAAATGAGCAATAAATGCAATGTTAGAGGGACAAATCAACTTTCCTTTTAATTCAAAATTGAGGGAATATTCCCCATAAATGCCATGTTGATGGAAAATCTTGGATTTAATAAATCAATAAATTGATTTATATGTGCAAGTGGCTAGATCTAGAGAATGCAAGTGGGTGAGATTATCATTTAATCATGGTTAGATTAAATTAATGATGATTAGGCTGATTTGACCAATTTGACTCGATTTAGGGATTTAAATCAAATAAAAGGGAGATGAATGATGATTTGAGTTTTAATTAAATAACTGATTGATTTATTTAATCAAAGAGGGAATGATAGGCTTAAATCAAATAAAGTTAATTTACTTAATTTAAATGGATGATGACCCTGATTTTCCTATTGAATGGATCAATGTGAATTTTATTTATGAATGAGCGGATGCATATGCATAAAGCTAATTTTGCGTAAATGTTAAAAATGCATAATGCATAATACAATAATATTAAAAATGTTAGACATAGGTAAATGTTATCATAATTATTTAATATGCTTAACTAATGAACCATCACCTCTAACCTAAGAAAAATAGAGCAAGGTAACAATACATATATTTCAGACATGATAGAAAATACCTATATTTAGGATAAGATAGACACGATATTCAAGACATATATTTAGGGCATGATAGGGCAAAATAAGACAACTTAGGGCAAGATAGGTGAATAGAGCAAAATAATCTGTGTGTGTACATCCAATGGATTCAATTGAAGGATCACATATACTCTGTACATAAATTATAATGGATGCCAAGTGTATGTGCATCACTGAGAATGAAGATGCAAGTCTACAAAGATATGAATTACTACTGAATATGAGGGAGAAGGGAAAGGGAACTGCAGGCAATGAAAGGATAGATGAAGAATCAATTTGGTCTGAATGCTTTGATTATATGCTTGAGAGGATATTTTCCACTCTACTGATGGAGTTTAGTTCTCGATTTTTCATTGTGTGTAAGGAATGGAATAGGCTCTTATCCTCCAAAATATTTTTGTCTCTAATACTAGAGAGAGATATTCTATAGATTCTCCTCTACATTGAAACACATGTCGTGGCCTATTGTTCTCTCACGCAATCATGGAAGACTATTTCCCTTTGTTTCTTGCCAAGCCCAATAGCTAAAAATATCTCACAAGGATATTCCAAAAATTTTACTAAACAGGTGCAGGCCTACCCCTAATCGAAATCACAAAACCTTAGAAAAAGTACATGATCTGCAATCCACTTACAAGCACATACAGAGATATTCCTAAAGTCATCGAAGAGAAAGTAAATATAGTGAAAATAATGGACAACAAAGATTCCTACAAAATTTTGGGTTTCCCAAAAGAAGAAAACCCCAGTTGTATAGAAATTTACTATTGCTTTGAAATGTCATGGGAGGTTGAACTTAAGTTGCCTATTGCCGAAGAGGATTTTATTCCTTCATATGTTCATTGTGCCAAGGGTCTTATCATCTATGCTTTAATCGACATGGAATTTGTATATTTGGAACATGGAGCCTAAGCGAGTGGTGTTTGTGTCCTTTCCAAAGCCGAATCTATTAATTTTGGGGGATACGATAAACTCATGGTTCTATGAAGTGATTGTATGTGGGTTGTCGGTAGTGTATGTAGTAACATATTTAGAGATCGACCTAGACCTAAACATAGTGAACTCTCACGTGATTGTATGGGAATTGTTTAGGGATGAGGAAATATCAATGTGGAGTTGGAGGGAGATGACAAGAATGCCTCCTGATATGTGTCGTAAACATATAAAGGAAGACTATTCAATTGAAGACTTGCTTCCATCTTCAGAGTGCACTACATAGATGAGGGGGTTTATGACATTTTTTGAGACAATTTTTGAGTAAATTTTTTTAATTTAAGACAAAAAATCTTGTGTATTGTCTTAAATATTGTTTTTAAACAAATATCTCAAATTATCATCATAAAAAATTGTCTCGGTAAAGACAATATGAAACAAAAATATTTTTGTCTCTTTAGAGACAATTTCACTTTTGTCTCAATAGTTAGGATCCCAACTATTAAGAGACAATATGAAAAAATGTATTAAAAAAATACAAAATTTATTTTAAATATTTTTTTAGTGTGGTTTTCAACATTTAATCAACCTAGTTGTTTGTGCACAACATCAATGTTTTTCATTTCTATGTATTAGTATTTCATGGAAAGACTTGTGTTTTTACAATTTTTAGGAAGAGAAGTATTATTCCTCACAACTAACCTCTATTTAAACAGTGACACAAGCAATGACCTATACAAATATACCCTTTCTACTTGAAAAATGATGAAAATAAGATATTCATTAAAAAAAATCATATAGAATCACAAAAATGATATCAATTGCCTCACATACATAATGGAAACAAAATTTTTGAAGGCAAAAAGTGCTCAACTTTATTGATGATAGGTGTTTCTTTACAACAAGACAAGTTTGAAAATGACTAATTTTCTCTTGAAAATATGAAAATTACACTTGTTCCTTAGTATCAAAGACTGATTTTCGAGTTACAATACAAAATTATACAGAAAAGAACTCAAGTTACAATACTGCTTAAAAATAGTGCAAGAACTGACTAACAAAGTGAGCCTAGTTTCCCTTTTGGCTATCCTACGTTAGCGAGAATGTAGGGAAACATCTAATGACCATTAAATGACTCTTTTAAAATTGTTGTTGACTGTTTGTTTTCATCTGGGTGCTTGTAACCACTTGAAACTGCTTGTCTAATGCTTTGAATGCTTGCAACTTCTTGGTGGCATTGGAAAAAGTTAGACCTTTTCAACTATTATCAGCTCCTATATCTACTCCCAACTGTTGCTATATTTCTTCAACTAGCCTCCAATTCACTCAACTATTTTTAAAAACTTCCATAGATGCCTGTAACTAACTCTCAACCAACCAATAAATCTGCTAAATGCTACCATGGGTCATCCAATTTGTCCTACATACCTGCAACTACCTTTAACTTCTCCAAACTCCCAAGACTTTACTCTTTGCATGATAATAGGGCATGTGCTTTACTTTAAAATGGTCAACAACCTCTTGGAGGCATAGGAGAAATTCAAGGGCAATCCTTGTAACACTTTATTGACTTCATTAAGGCTTTCCTTATCCTCACCTCTTCACCAGCTTAAGAATTGTCCTCATGGAGGAAGTTAACAACATTCTTTGCTCATTTTCCTAGCTCAAGATCACACTATCCACTGTGATTATTATCCACTCTACCCACTGTGCATATTAGTGTATTATTCACTCTCATTTTCAACTTCATAGTTCATATTCATATATTCACTGCCCTTTACTAGCAACCCTTGTTTTTTAGACTGCCTTTCACCATAATTCACTGTCAACTATTTGTCTTCATCATATATCTTCTCATTATCAAGAAATTTTCTGCTCCCATGATTGTTAGGACTCAAGACTGGGTGGTCGTCCTTATGACAATGGTAGTCCTTATTCAACATTGTTCTCTATCATCTAGCAAGGTCACTACCCCTCTAAATAAGTACTAAAAAATCAGACCTGTGTTTGTAAGCTGGACCATGAGATTAAGTGTAGCTATAGACCACATTTTGCACTTTGAGATACTCTTCAGTAACTTCAATGGAGACAAGAAAAACATTCACTTTAGGAGGTACTTTCACCTCTTCTTTAAAAGTTAACGCTAGTCATTCTGATCAACATATGTTACAATTTCTCTTCACAAGATCTTTCTAAAGGAAAACGACTACTATAGTGATGGCATCCCTATAGGTGTATTTTTGACTCTGTGTTGTTGTCCCTTCATAATAACTTTTTGGTCCCCTATGTGAGTTTTGAGGCTATCACAAAAACCATGATCTCTCATGACCCATTCACTCTTCAATAGCTACTATTTCATACAAGTTAATCCTTTTAACCTCACTGTCCCCAAATATTTCTTTGAAATTACAAAACCCTCATGATGATTGTCACTCAAGCACGAGATTACACTTCTTTTAACTATGACTTTATTAACCCTGTCAAACATCTCTAGTCTCATAACTGTCACCTCCTCAAAGAATATTGCACGAACTTATGCCCTCCACTACAACTTGAGGTCTGTCCTGTCACTGAAATTTATCTCTTGGTTGATGAAGGTCCTCATGATAGTCATTCCAATCATTTCTAGGAATGTTATAGAGGACATGACTGTCCAGGGAATTAAAAAAAAAATGACAGTCCTCTATCCACAATTATTGGGACTGTCAAGGTCTACATAGTCCATTATCTCATAGCCAGGATTTCAAAGGTTGGCTCAGCCATTTAGACCTCATTTGAAGCACACTACTACAAGGTCATAGTCTATGATAACCCCATTGCACATTCCACAGTCCACTAATACATAACTATCCCCTTGTCAAGGCTTAAGGACCATTATTTTTTGTGTCTTCATGCTCTGTGCACTAGATTTACCCATTCATCATGGTCCTTCATTGCTTTCTCAATATTGTCATAATACTTCATTGGAATAACTATAACTTTATGATTGAAACTACTTAGGCATGTAGCACACCATCTTGGCTAGGCTTGTCATGACTCATGGGTAGTAAGCTATACTTTCATTTACCTTGTGTATTGAATACCCTTAAGTTTATCATTTGTGACTCTCTTTTTTATGCCTATGACTGCCTTCTTTGATTGAGACCATCCCTTAAATACTTGAATTTGATGGTCTTATTGTAGACTACCACCATCTCTTTTTAGACTAGTCCTTTTCTTGTGTAAAAATGCACCATGACAGTGTTCATCACTTGAAACTATCCCTTCTCTTGGTGTCTTTCACAATCTTGTACAGTCATGGGCCTGCAATATCTTATCTTTTAATGTTATTAGGTGTCTCATGGTTATTGGATGTCCTTGTTTTCTTTATCTTACATTTTACAATCCTTATCATGTTGCATTGATGGAAGTGATCTCTATGGAAACAAAATCCACTACCCTAGATGACTGTCTTGCCTTGAGACTAAAAATCAGACATATTATTGTCATGGTTCCTTTAGACTGTCCTCATTTTTGGCTTGAAGAAAAGACTATGATATGGCAACAAAACTATGATGGGTTTATCTGTGTTAGTCATGCTTTATCTTCTAAAACCTATCCTTTGACTGTGATCAATGTTTCCCAATTTCTTGTCCTCCTCCACATGACTCATAATATAATAACCATGTAGACTGTGTTTTGGTACTATCACTTTAACCACTGATTGACAATGTTGCATCTTCAACTGTGCTTGGAAACCCTTGCTACGTGAGATTTTGACAATCCTTATTGTTACCTCTCATAGATTAGTCTACATTAGATGAGTGAAACTACCTTTGAACATTTTCTGGATATCGATACAGGTTTTGATACTACATGTAGTACCCCTCCATGGTTTTGTGTTCTGGCTGGACAGTGTGTCCTTGTCTACTTTGATGTTCTTTTTGGTTATTGAGATGTTGTATCATGTGTGTGCGATTTGATCAATAATTATAGAGCGATAGTTTATTGGTGTGATGTGATGTATCTTATCTGATGCTTTATTTGACATGTTTTAAATTGGTGTAAGGATGATTAGTTATTGTAACATGTTATTGCTTGAGATATTTGTTATGATGGAACTATCAGTCTATGATGAGTGTATTGGTGAAGGGGATAGGATTGTATCACTCGCTTTCGAGCGCCATACGATTCCAAGATTTCCCCCTTCACAGTGTATTTTATTATATCATATATATGCATGTTTGATATGCTCTTTGTTCATAGGTTGACAGGTACATGACATCAACTCCACCCAATTTCACAAGTTGAGCGTGTCCATTGACCAACGATAATCGATTGGGAGATAGTAGTTAGGTTTTCTGTGCCAAGATATCACCCTAGTCATAAGCATGTTGACAGGTTGTCGTCGGGTTTAGTGGTTTTGATTTGGTTCATTCCTCCTTGTTTAATTATTTAATTTCATATTTAAAGGTTATGAAATGGTGGGTATAGTTAAAATAATGATTTAACATATCCAATTTCAAGGTTGAAATGTTATTTATTTCATGGATTAATTTGATTTAATTAATAAAATAATTCTTAGTTTATTGGTTAATTAGGCAAATGGCCATAAATTAAATGAAATAGTTATTTTTCCATTATTGTATATTTAGATTTAAATTTATAATGAAAATGGAAATCATGTTAGATATTTAAGTTAAATTTAAAAAAAAAAATAGAAATGTGGATTATATCTCACCTTTTGAAAAATTTGGATAAAATATATATTCTTTGCAACTTTGGGATTTTAGTTTTAGATGAAATTATGAAAATTTGAAATATCATTCTTTGAAAGTAAATTGTTTTAATTTAAAAAAATGGAAATATCTCCAAATTGTTCAATAAATTTAGTTGGTGGGGGATATTTTAGGGGTTTGACCAAATTGGGGAAACTCTATTTGGAGCATTTGCTATTTCATTTTGGTTTTTAATTTTGAAATGGTGGAAGAAAGGAGGAGCAAGGATTTGGCTTTTTGTTCTTGGAATCTTGAAGAAGCAAGGGGATTTCTTGGTAGGTTGAAAAAGATCTAAAAGCACCTTTTGAATCCTTTTATTTGTGGAGAAAAAACTAGGTTCCTCCTTCATTTATGTTTTTCATTTTGAAATAAGTTTCAAATTTCCATTATGCTGTTGGTAAAATCTTTAAAAATATTGTTTAATTTAATGCAAACCCATGAGAATTTGTTTTAAAACTAGCAATAGAAATTTGGAAGGCATCAAATGAGGAGTTTAGAGTTCCTTGTTCAATTTGAGGAAAACCATTTATATATGTATATAGAATTGCTATATATACATATATTATTTATGTTGGAAATTAATTTATTTCTATGAAAACTTTGTGAAATTTTGTATAAAATAAAATAAAAACATGAAAAAAAGAATGTATTACCATGTTGGTTTTTTTTTCCTATAAATTACGTTGGTTTTTGAATTTATTATTTTTTAGAAACGAAAAAAATTGATTTATGGGGGTGCATGGAGGACTATCTGATCCATGTGAGGTCAGGCGTGGAAAATATGCTTCCCGCAGACGGCAGCTTCCCAAAGGGAGGTTTTACCACTTCTACAGTCCAGTTGCGCATCCCCATAGCGGCCTTTGGTTGCCTTTTTTAATTTTATTTTGAAGTTTATTTTGGCATTTTTTATATAAATATAACTATATATATTATATATTATGTATATAATATATATTATATAAAAATATATATATGTATATATATTTATTTATATATATGTGTGTTTTTTAATCTTTTAAAAATATTATATATATATATATATATATATATATATTTGTGTGTATACTTCTAGAATAATTAATTATTAAATTGCAAAGTGAATTTAATAATTGAGGATTTAGATGGATTTCTGAAATAAATAATTAAATAATTTGTAATGTGGAATTTTTTAATTAATTGATTTAAAAATATTTATATATTTAAACAATAATTATGTATTTAAATATATTGATTTTTGAAATGGTTATTTTATGTTAAGAGATGCACAAATAGATATTATATTCAAATGATTTAGTTAAGGATTTAATTTTGAGAATTATGAATAATCAAGAAATCTTAGAATATAAAAATAATATTTTACAGGCATATGGTTAAATGATGTTTTAATAATTAAAATAGGAATTTCGAGATGATTATCTCATTTGTATAGATGAAATGAAGTTGATGTTTAATCAAACATTTTTTATTTAAAAAGATTGTCTTTAATCTTTAGTATGATTGAGCAAATGAAATTAGATTATTAGTTTAAATTCCTTAAAGTTGTCAACGTGATATGATTACTTTGAGTATGAATGAATAATGTTGATTATTTAATTAATTTCATGTACTATACCAGTGCATCACTTGGGTTTAGGAAACCCTAACATTAGTTATAGAGTTGTCTGAAATGCTTTCTAAATAATGTTTCATTCTTTCTCGATGTTGTGCAAATAGAGTAAATGTTCTGAAGTCTTCCAGATTAGGTTTCTTTTAATTTTGTGGGTGTCGTAAAGTGTTAGTCAACCTTGGGTTTGTTTTGGTTAATGTGTATAGCCATATTCTGTTGTTTTACCCAGTTTTCACGAAGGAGGATGGTTTGTGTCTCCTTGGATTAAAAGTGGTTTATATTGTTTGTGCCTCCTTTGGAAGGAGTGGATTATGTGTTTTGTTTCCTCCAGTGTTGGAGAGGGTTTTGACCTTTGTTGCCTCCAGTGTTTGGAGAGAGTTTTGACTTTTGTTGTCTCCAGTATTTGGATCGAGTTTTAATTATGTGTTCCTCCTAGAATTGGAGTGGTTTTATCATATTGGTATGCACTTGGGATTCTCTTGGTGATTGGTTTTGTTTGGTATGTTGTCAAGTAGAAGAGTGGCTTCTGTTAGAGGCCATAGCCCAAACAGGTAAACTGGGAAACCTTCAGAGGTGGTTTAATCAAGTGAAAACTAAATCAATGTACTTAGATGTTAGGTAGTATTTCACACTAATTAAAATAATTGGGCCTTGCTCATGGACACAAGGGCTTGTATATACTTGGGATGAGACGGGAAGGCCTAGAATGGCAAGGTCATCTATCTTGTCCATACGAGAGGTATTTGATTCCGCATGAGTGAGCATGGGTGTTGGGATTTGATAGTGTAACACCCCTCCATTTTGGCTTTTTGATCGGCAGTGTTCTCCCTTGTTATGATTGTGCCTGATTATGCTTTGTTTTGTTTATGCTATGACTTTGGAACTTGGTTACTTTTGACCACTACCTTTTAAGCGTTGTAAACATTATATTTTGATGTGATGTTATTTTATTCTGATGTTATCCTTATGGCATGTTTTGGATTAGCTTAACAAATATTTGATTTAATGATGTTTTATGTTGTTGATCATATCATTGATGTTATAATCGTCAGTTATAAATTGTGTATTGGCGAAGGGGATAGGATTGTATCACTTGCTTGCAAGTGCCCTACAATTCTGAGATTTCCTCTTCACGATGTGTTTGATCATATTATATATATGCATGTTCGATGTACTCTTTGTTCGTAGGTTAATAGGTACATGACATCGACTCCACCTAGTTCACAGGTTTGAGCATGTCCATTGACCAATGAAAATTGATTAGGAGATAGTAGCTAGGTTTTCTGTGCCAAGTCGTCACCCTAGTCATAGTGTGTCGTTAGGTTGTTGTCAAGTTAGTTGTTTTAATTTGGTCCATTTCACCTTGAGTATTTATTCAATTTCATATTTTTAAAGTCATTAAAGGGCGGGTGTAGTTAAAAGGATGTTTAAATGTATTTAGTTGCAATGTTGAAACATTATTTATTTTTATTGATTGATTTGATTTAATTAATAAAATTAGATTCATTTTATTGTTTAACTAGGTTAATGGTGGTAAATTAAATAAAGCAGTTGTTTTGGAATTATTGTATATTATGATTTAATTAAAATAAAAGTTAAAAAAAACATGTTTGGATAGTTAGAGTTAAATTAAAATAAATAAATAAATAAAAATGAAAATGTGTTTTTAATTTCACTTTTGAAAATTGTTGATAAAGTAAATTCTTTGCAAAGATTGTATTCTTTTGTTTTAAAGAATTTTGAAAAAAATGCATAACATTTCAATTTGAAAGTAAAAGTGTTTTAAATTTTTTTTAAAATGGAAAATATCTAAAATTACAATAGGGTACTGACGGATGGATATTACAGGGACAATGGAAATAGAAATTTGGGGAAAATAAGGGGTTTTAGCAGAATTACTGCTACACCAATTTTGCATTGGCAAATGGGAGAAAGAGTTCTTGTTGGTCACAATTTAGAGGAATTTGAGAAACACGGTGCAATTTGGAATTTGGAAAAGCTTTGGAGGAGTTGGAGTTTTCACCTCATCTTTCTTCTCAAACCCTTCATTCAAGCTTCAATCATAGGTTTTCTTTATTTATTTGTGTATGAAAATTGTATTTTCAGTTTAAATCTTGGTTGCAAATTCTTTGTTGAAATCTTGATCAGATATTAAGAATAAATTAGTTTACTGTTGTGAAATCAAAGGCTTTACCGGCCCAGAATCCTTGATTTTAACAATGAGGTGCACGGTAAAATAAGTGAAATCCATACGGGAATTTTCATTATGTTTTCTTCTTGAGAATTCAGAAATGTGTTTTGGGCTATTTTTCCACCAGATAATTTTTCCCACAATATGGTTGCTGGTTTATCATACCTTGTAATAACCATATTGGGCATATATAATCTATGAGTTTCTTCTATACTTCAAAATATATATATATATATATATATATGCAATTTTAGGCAACTTACTGTTTTAAAACTTTAAATTAAAATCAAATTGAAAAGACATTTGTGTGGGGTTTGTGTTCCAGGGTTTTGAAGAAAATTGCTCCAAAAGAAAAATTATATAAAACAAAAACTTTCCTCCAGGGTGGAAGGTGGGGTGGAGACCCCTGTGAAAAAGCTGCAGCGAGGATGGGAGGGGCTACTCATGATTATGTAAAAGAGAAGTCCCATGGGGGCATAATAGCCAAGGGATTGTGTTATAGATTCTTTTTAAGAGGAGTTTTAGGTGCACGTTGCCATTCTGGAATTTTTCGAAAAATAAGGGTACAGCATACATGTAGCAGATAACTGATAAAGAATAATCATTACGCGCCAAGAATATGCCAGCGCCATGTATGGATTATGTTGCGCTGGGTGTTTTCGTCAGAATAAAATAAATATATATTATATATATATATGTATATATTGTATATATTATTTTAAATATATATAAAGTATATACATTTATGTGTATATTTCTTTGTATAATTAATTATTAAATTGAAGAGTGAATTTAATAATTGGGAATTTAGATGTTTTTTTAAATAAATAATTAAACAATTTGTCATATGGAAATTCTTTAATCATTTGATTTAAAATATTAGTATGTTTAAATATTAATTATATATTCAACATATATACATGTGTGTATATACATTAAGTATATATATCTATATGTATATTTATAATACGATTATATTTAAATATAGGTTATTTCAAGAGGATTATTGTTATATAATAGAAGCAAAAGTTGATTTATTTAAAGTGGACGTTGGAAACAAATGACTTTATTTATAAAGATGATTTTAATTCTTATCTATGAATGAGAAAATAGAATTAAATATTTAATTTAAATTTCTCAATGGCATCAAGTGATTTGTTTTATTTTGAGTACGAATGAATAATGCTAATTATTTAAATTGAATTCTTGTACTATACCAGTGCTTGGCTTGGGTTTAGGAAACCCAAAAATTAGTTTATTTAAATTGTTTGAAGTGGTTGCTAGCTATGTTTGATCATTCTTGATGTTGTGCAAATTGAGTAAATGTCTTGAAGTCTTCCAGATAGGGTTTCATTTAATTGTATGGGTTGTCGTTATGATAGTCAACCTTTGGATTGTCTTGGGATTTGTGCCTCCTTGGGATTAGGAGAGGGTTATGTGTTTGTGCCTCCTTTGGAAGGAGTGGGTATGTATTTTGTTTTCCTCCAATGTTGGAGTGAGTTTCCCTTGCTCATTTCCTCCTTGGATTAGAGAGGTCGTCTTTCTAGTTTACCCATTGGATTGTGGTTTTGTACTATGTGAGTTGTCGATAGGAGATTGGCTCTTTGTGGGGGTCCAGCACACAAAGGGGCACCAAGGTAACTCACCTAGGGTTTAATCAAGTGATAATTTAAAAGAATTAATGGGGAACTTTCACACTAATAAAGATAAGGAATCCCTCTCTCGTGAAGCATGTGTTTGTTAAGGCTCGAGATGAGATGAGACACATAGTTTTTCATGAGGGTCCGACGGCTAGTAGAGGCAAGCCAGGGTAACCCAAGATGAGGGTCTGGTAGCCTAGGAAGGTTGAGCTAGGGTAACTCATGGAAATTTATGTATGACACTCTACCTACGTCAACAGTCAGTCAGTTATTGTGTGGTGTAAAGTTGATGTACATGATCATTGTTCTCTAGAAGCACTATAACTTTGTGTTAAGTGATATTATGGTTGTAGTTGTTTCAGTTCAGTTTATGTTTAAGCCTATTTCTAGTGGTAGATGGTCTTGTGTTGGATTCCTTGTACTATCTCCTAGCACGGGGGGTGAGCCTTCGGATATCACATGGTTGGGTGGAACGTGCACCTTAATCCATTAGATTGTCTTCTTGTTCATGTGGATGAGATTTCCAGTTGGAGAGCTCGTGGGATCCAGTATCTTGGCATGCTTTATCCTTTCAGTTGTATATTGTATTTCATTACCCCTCATTTTTTATCGAGGTGGAATTTTAAATTTGTAATTACGCTTAATGGATTTATCTCATTCGGGGAATGAGTGTTGCAATTATGTTGTAAATTATATTATTGGAATCAAGTGGTATCTCATATTATTTGATGTAAATTATAATGTATGGAATGTATGTGAACTTAATTGTTAAGTAATTAAATGTTATTGATTTAATTCATGTTTTTTGTTTGGGTTTAAGTAACTCAGTCTCGTAACCTTAGGAGATGGTTGGCAATTGGTTAGTTAACTTGCATGTCAATTGTTCTTATAATTAATCAAAAAAAAAAAATAGTTCTTTTGTGTAGTAAATTGCAACTTCCCCTAGGGTTGCGTGGCGGGGTGTTATAGGTAGAGGCCACTAGGACAACCCATAGTGGGGGCCGGAGCCTAGGAAAATTTCCAAAGGATATCCCATGATGAGCTGTGTGATGACACTCTTTCTAAGACAACGGTTGGTATTTGGTTTTATGAGTTTGGTCTTCTTATCATACTTGACCTGTTTTATTTCTAGAAGCAATGTGACCTATGTCAGTGATGTTGGAGTTGTACTTGTGTTATTCTTATGGTT
Organism: Sequoia sempervirens; assembly: GCA_007258455.2. Taxonomy (NCBI): domain Eukaryota; kingdom Viridiplantae; phylum Streptophyta; class Pinopsida; order Cupressales; family Cupressaceae; genus Sequoia; species Sequoia sempervirens. The sequence continues at coordinate 171,730,463 of VDFB02000007.1, forward strand.
GTATGGTTCAAATGATTGGTGGTGTCAGTGTTAGTTATCCTCTGTCTAGTGGTGGATGGTCTTACCTAGGAATTCCTTATTACTATCTCCTAGCATAGGGGATGAGCCTTCTGGTATCACATGGTTGGGTGCAACGTGCACCTTATTCCGTTGGGTCATCTTCTTGTTTTTGTGGACAAGAACTCCAGTTGGAGAGCTCGTGGGATCTTGTACCTTCTTACTTTATTCTTTCTATTATTATTGTAATTTATTACCCCTCTTTATATCGAGGTGGAAGATGTAATTTGTAACCTTGTATATTGGAATTACCTCATTCAGGGAATGAGTATTGTAATCTTGTTGTAAAGTTTATTATTGGAATCATGTGGAATTCTTATGTCTCTGATGTAATTTTTATCATGTATGGAATGTATGAGCATTTAATTTGTTAAGTGATTAAATGTTATGTTTTTCGTTCATGTTTCTTGTTGGGATTTAATTAATCTTAGTCTTGTAACCTTAGAGGTTGTTGGCAATGGATAATGATCTTGCATGCTATTTGTACTTAAAAAAAAAAAATAGTACATTTGAGTAGTAAATTGCAACTTCCTCTAGGGTTGCATGGTGGGGCATTACACTACAATGAGCAGAACCTTAGAAACATGTGAAATTATTTTCATCCCAATGAACATGGTAATGAGCAGGCCTACTTGTTCCTTGAGAAGCAAACAATTCATAGGCCACCATCAGTTGCTTGTACACAGACTACTGACTAAAGATGATTCATTATAATTTAAGTCCACTGTATACTTGAATACCAGAATGAATGCATAGGAAAAAATAAAATTCATTTGGATGACACATCTTGGAATCCACCACAGTGCCTGGCAATGTAATGTGTCAACTATTTTACAAGAAAAACTAGAAGCATAAAAATAAAAGTATAAATAGTGTATACCCCATACCTGGCAAGATGTTACCACTCATATCAGTGGTATTCTTGTTCCTATGGTTGTGAGAAAATAACCTTGTATGGTGGCACTTTTGTACAACCACAAATGTTATGGGGGGCTGATAATTTTGGCTCAAGTGATGCACAAGCCTGGAAAACATCATTAGATGAATCAGATCAATTATACATAGCTAGAGAGGTAAGAATGCTTACTACAACTTTCAAAAAGGGTATTCATGCCCAACAAAATATTCACCTTATGGATTGCATCTAACTCATAGAGGACTTGATAAAATTGGTAGTCACTAACACCATCTCTGTTGTCAAATGTCAGTCATGTTATGGTCAGGTGAAAAATGAGATATTTTGTTCCTACTGATAACAACAAAATCACTAATTACCTATAAAATATGATTCTAGTAGGCTTCTACCCTGTTGCCTTCCGAAAGGAAATTAAGAGCTCCCTGCAACCACCCTATATTAAATGCATTTACTTTACTCTGCTCAAGAAGAAAAGAGATTGCAATGTCTTCTATGGATGTAATTTTTATGGTCAGAAGAGTCCATCACCCACTTCTCACCCCCACCTCCCTCACTTTCTCTCTCTCACATACACAGATTATTTTTCATTACAATCGAAGGCGTTTAAACAATGGGAAAGAGTAATAAATTTAGTCACCGAATCCAATAGAGCAGTTAGCACTAATTCAAAATTTTCTACACCTTCTTAGTTGTGATGTCTATTGTCTATTATAAAATATTGAAACGGCATAATCTGTTACATATGGACTCAATTTTTAGTCTCTACTAAATCCTTTAAGATCAAGAGATGGAGACGCAAAATAATACTTACTTTATCATGCCTCTAGTTACAGTGCCTCTCACAGGATCCTACTAGGTCTTAAACATATCCTGAATCAATTCTTGTTAGTGTGCTTGAGCACAAACCAAACCTACATACTTCATGACTTAGGGCCAATCCCAAGAAGCAACAACCTAAAAGTTCAAGAGAAAAATTAAACATGACATCCAACTTCACTATTATCCTCATTGCAATCCATTACAAAAAATAAATTGTTCATGTCACCACCTATCTAGCAATGTCAAAACTGCAACACCTATGCCTACAAATAATTTTATCTATTCTATTTTGACATATAAAAATTCTTAATTGAATTGTATTCCACAAATTTGGCCTCAAAATAACAAATAGTAGAGAAGAATTATTAGATTTACAGCTGCTATAGAAGGACTAGATTCCTCTCCATTCTTTGGATGAGTAACATCTACCCCAAAAATAATGGTTGGCAATATCACTCACTAAAGGTATCCTCTAACTAAGAGCATCCAAAAGCACAGTGTTTCTCCCACCCATCTGCAACAAACATGAAACAGCATACAATTACCATAATCCAAAGGCAAAGCATTGAATTATGAATAGTGGCATAACTCCCAGCTCTCTAAAAATATATGAATGCTCCATTTACAATTCCAAAAGCAGTACTAAATTTAGAATAATACTCACCATACAATGAGCCATTGTTGTCAGGCAAAATGACTATGAGTAACTCCAATTCCTTGCCTCTAAGCATGTTCATTGCCTCTTTATAAATTTTTTTTAAAGCCTTATCCACCTGTTCAGGCCGTGTAATGTAGATTGGAATTAGAGGTTCA
>VDFB02000007.1:171733167-171778713 GCA_007258455.2 Sequoia sempervirens
GCCAGTTGCTATCGATGGGTTGTAGGGGATTGTGCTCCTTCATTCGGAGAAGATGATTATCGTGTCTGTTTAGATGCAAGTATTATTAAAAAGAGTGGGGATCTTATAGTCCCAGTGGATGCAGATGGGTGCTTTTCAGAAAAGATTGTTGACTTCAAAGGCCGATATGTAAGAGACGCTGATAAGGATATTAACTATGAGCCTGACAGTGGTGTCGACAGCCCTTAATTATGACTTGACATTTCTCTCAGATGGTAGCGTGGGTCTATCATCACTAATTCCTGCGTACATAACAACTGAACGCTCTATTTCTTCTAATGTTTCTTTACTATCCTCCTGTCCTAACTGCTATTGTCATTTCAAAAAGAAGGCTGCTTGAAAACTAATAGCAATGGAAAGAAAAATAAATGCTTTACACAGGAAAGTTGGGCAGAAAAATGAAAAGGATTTTTACAACGCAGCCAGGACCCAGTGAAAATAAATATAGATGACAATATAGCTTATCAAAAAACTAAAGCAGATGTTGACGAACTAGCTCAAGAAATGGAAGCTTTAGATGATATAATTTCTAGTATCGGTGAACCTTCTGCTATGGAAGCAGATTTAAAGAGATATTTGTAGGGGAAAGAAAAAAAACTTCTATCTGAGTTGAACCGATACCAAGGAACAATAGGAGTATATCAGAGCAATATATCAAAGAACAAACTTGATTTGAAGAAAGCGCAATATAAAGACATTGACCAATAGTACTGTGATCAGCTTATTGAGTTAAAGACCACAGAAATGGATAACAAGGAATTTGGATAAATATTGTGCCCTTAGCACACACGCCCCGTTCAGAACGGGGACCCTCTTTTCTTTCGCCTCATCGGGTCCTTTGGGGCCGCCTCGTTTTGCATGCCCCTCTTTTTGATGTTTCGCATGATCGATGTTGCTCCAAGGTTCCATCATAAATCGATCATGCCCCCACTTTTGGTCTTTGCTACTTTCCGGGGGCCTCGGGGGGTCCCTCTAACATTTTGGCTTTGGAGCACCTTTGGACCCTTCCGAGCCCGGGCCTCCGAGGTTCCCTTCTCAAGCTTCGCCTTGGCGTTTGCCATCCTCTATGGTGTTCTCCGGGCGTCCTTCCGCCCCTCAGGGCCCGCCTCACCTTTTTCCACCATGGTGTGTCATTTTTTAGCTGACTGTCATGCGACCTTCCAGGCCCAGCCATCCGGAGTTCCATCCTCGGAACTCCGTGATGGTTCCGCTATCATTGACAGTGGACCCCTACCAGCTTCCCGGCATTCGGGCCCTGGGCCTCTCCTCGCCGCCGCTGTTCAAAATTGCTGAAAATCAAGTGGCGGCCATCGCACCGCATCCTTCCGACTGCCGGGTTCTGGAGCTCCCACTGTTGCCGCCGACCTAATTCAAATCTCACCAACTTTCCCCCGGTCGTATGTGCATTTATTGCGGGCATTAATGGCGGTTGGGGTATAAAATGCCCAACCCACCAAAGTCATTTTCATAATCCGAATTGGAGCGAGTTGGAGCAGGAATCTTCTGGAGCCCACCGCCTTCTATTGTGTCGTGATCATCGCCCTCAACATCAATCCTTCAACCGTGTGTGTGGATCCCACATCTCACCGCTGTGTGTTTTCGAGGTAGGCCATCCCCTCACCCTCCAGTACATATTTTCATGATTTTCAAGGATTTAGATAAATGAGCAATTTGATAAGGGCTTGTATTATGCTAAAATATGAAATGGCATACCAAACCCACCTTTTGAAAATCTCCCAAACCCATCGAAATTGCCCTCGCCGCCGACTCGGGACTTGTCCGCATCATGGCTATTCTTCGTGCAGGGAAAAATTCCTTGACAAGCCTGAAACCCTCCTTCACCGTCGGAATCCAAACTCCAAAACCTCCTGATGGTAATCCACCCTGACGGGCCCGGTCCACGGAGTTTCCCTTCCCGGGTTTCCCCTGGCACATCGCCGCGACTCATCGGCAAACATGCCACTGCCTTCCGGCTTCCGGGCCCCGGAATGTCTTTCGCCATCTTAGCTTAAACTTGTGCATGTGTACTTTTACCGCATCGGGCTCCGGTCCCCGGGGTTCCATGTCTGGGTTTCCGCCCTATTTTCAGCGTCTTCGGCGAAATTCGTGCCTCGACTTCCCACCCCCGGGCTTCACCCTAGCTCTTGCTGGTAGTCTATGGTGATGTGGAATTCTTCCATCATTCTCATCGTAATCTCGTAAGTTAGACCTCCGTGTTTAATTTTCCGCCGCTTTCCAATGGTAAATATTACGGTGAGGTCCTCACGCTAATTCCTGCATTCCCAGTTCGGGCCTCCCTGGACTTCGTCGTGGTCCGTGCTCTCTTACATCGATGCTCCTGCCCCCACCACTCCAACATCAATTGAACAATGCATCAGCTTTTCTCCAGTTCAAGGGTCGCTCTACCATAGACTATCGCCATATTCATTCTCACCACCGCCTTTCCTGGATCCCTGCAGGTCCGGGTTCCATGGTCGTACCTCCGCTTTCTCTCGGGATTTCCAATACCGGGCGAATACTCCCACCTAACTCACCGCCTTACCGCCGTGCCGCCGTTCAGAATCCTTCAAAATCACCTCACGATTCTCCTCTGCATCTCGACCGGGCGTTTCCATCCAAAACGTGAAGTCCTAGCACATTCCCACCTTACCAAAATTCTAAGCCCGTGAGAGTACCAATAACCCAATGATGGCCATTCTTTCGGCTGCCTAGGCCCCCGAGACTCGAGGTTCCACCGGTTTCCTGCGGTAATCGTTTCGGGCCACCAATCAATGCTCTTCCTCACAAATTTACTTTCTGTATCTTTATGCCCCTTAGATCAACTCCAAACTAGCCTAAACTAACTGACTTCACTCCACATGTCCTAAAATTTCTTTCCATCATGAGCTCCTCTCGTAACATTCAAATTTGGCTAAGGAGGGTTCTGTGAGCTGACTGTATCTCCCTTTCTAGAAGATTCCCGCCAGAAGTCCAGCCTCCCGCCCGTGATTGTCCAAATGCCCTGAAACGAAGATTGATAACATCTAAAGATAAATATATCATATACTGTATTAATTATTTAGGTGTTATCTTCGAGATATGGACTAACATGAATGCTTTTGATGTTTTGTTGCACTGACTTTGCCCTTGCTTGCAGAATATATGGAATCGGCTGCAGGAACTTTAGGGGCCTCCACCGAAAAAGACAAGGGCAAGAAATCTGGAAGGACCCCTCGGGGAAAAGAAGATAAGGATCAAATGAAGTTTCAGTTCCAGGGTGAGCCGCTCTAGTTGAAGGTTTCAACAGATTGGAAGGAGATCTCGGATGCCAACATCGGCCAAGTGGACATAGATGAATTACTCAGAGGGTCAAGGTCAACCCTACGACAAAGAATGCTAGACTAATATGTTAGAGTGGAATCGCCAAGGCTGCTGGTTTCCCTCCCTCTCTGGTGGCACCCGAACTAGTGATGGCTTGCCGAGAAGCCTATCAAACAGACACTGGAACAATTGTGGACAAAGAGGGGAACATCCTCACGGACATGTCACCAGAAGGGATTACCAAAACATTTCATATTCCCACGTTCCCACATATGGAGGTCCCCACTTTGGAACAATGCCAAGCAGCGTGGGATGCTAATCCTGCAGGGTGCAAGAAATCAATCAACCTCCTTTGGCTTAAGGAGAAATGGGGCAGGGCTGCGAAGGTTCTCTAGGAACTCTTTCATAGCGATTTCCACAAAGACTACCATGACCTAGTAACTATGCTGAGCAGGGTCATGGGTCTCCCGGCAGCCGCCTACTTCCAAGAGTGGGTGGCCTACTACATCGAGCAGATCCTACGGGGGAATGAGGATGTTAACACTAAGGTATCATTCAACTGGGGAGGCATGATTAATAATTTCTTCCATGAACAATTCGTCAACGTCAAGAAAAGCTCTAAGTTTTACATGACCTCCTACCTGGTATACTCCCTGGTAGGTCAAAGACAATACAACAGATTATTTGTGGCACCAGATCAGGGGTACAAGCGAGGGCTCAAGCCATTTGACAAGTACCCTCAACTCTAGTACCGCAACTTAAAGAAGGAATATTGTCAGGTCAATGACGCCTTTACTAGACATATCATCAGACTGGTCGCTGGAGACTTTGAGAGGAGAGTCTCCCACAATGCCAAGGCACTCCTGAAGGAATATGCCTTCCTATTTATCCAGTTCCCAAAGTTTACCTACATCCAGGCCCAGGGGTTCACAGAGCGGCCAAATAGATTGCCGAGGTACCTGAATGATAGGATCATCCTCTTGGAGCTTTCTCGGTAGCTCCAACATATCCAGGCAATCTTCAGCAATAAAAAAATCATGGGGATCTCCTACCCCATGTCCCTTGGATAGGGCCTTTACCGATTATAGACATCTCAATGTGCCAGTAATTCTGAGAAGGAACTCAAGGAATACAATTTCTACTGGTACACAGCCCGCCCGCAGATGGATCCACATGGTCATGTAAGGAAGGAACTGGGGCCGGCATATGCCCACAATACCATATTGAATATTTTCGGGCAGATTGCAAAGATGACAAAGAGGTACACATGAGGCACTACATGTGCATGACCGTATAGTTCTTAAGAAGAGTGCAACTGTTCCAGGTACCGGACCAGCTCGAGGAGGATGAGTCCACGATAATGCACTCGAGGTACCCTACAGTTGCCAACCTACCCATACCATCGATAGACTGGGATGAGTAACAGGTCGATGACCTAGATACTATCACCTAGCCAATCATAACTCACACTAAGGAGTGGGTCGATGGCAGGTGGCGCAACTGAAGCAACAGGGAGTAGTCCTAACGTATGAGGAGCTCAAGAGCAAGCCCAGTGCCACAAAGGATGTTGCTGCCACCACATCAGCTGGTGAGACTTCCAAGTCTCCCCCAGTCACCAGGTCTCAAAAGAGAAAAGGAAAAGAGACTGAACAGTCTGCAAATCCCAAGGAGTAAGCAAAGAAAGACATGAGAGGCTCATCTCCCAAAAGGCTCAAGCAGATGGCAGCTACGACAGAATTATAGCCTCCTTTGCTTCTCCCTGCCCCTCCTGGTGCACTGCCGACCTCCATGACTGCGGTCGCCGCTTCTCCGCTAGTGGTGGACATTTCTATCCATCTTGCCCCTTCGTCCCTGGCCGAGTCAGTGGTCGTCATTGATTCCTCTTCTGGCATGACCACTCCTTCCTCTGCCACCATGTCTCCAATTACATCCCTCCCCCTGGTAACAATAACATCGCCTGTTCCCCTTTCCACTATACCCAAGGCTCTTACATGACACATGTAGAGTCTTCTCACTGAGCTCTCCCAGATCCTAATAGACCCCGCTCTCCAAGCAGCCCTCGCCTAAGCCCTCGCAACAGCTCAGCCTTCACAACCACCAAGAGGGCTGCCAGCCATGGAAGCCACAATGCAGATTTTGAAAGAGTTGGATGAGCAAGAACAGGAAGCCTCAAAGCCTATTGAGGAGGAGGCCGATGAATATTATGAGCACCCTGAGTATGAGCACCGAACTATCGACATGGTGGTCTATGAGGGGGAGGAGACAGGTTCTTCTAAGGGCGGGGATGAAGAGGATGGCTCGGGCACCAAAGAAATTATCCAAACATTTGATGAGGACCTTGAGGAGGAGTCGGCTCAGCAGCCAAAGGATGTTGGGGAGGAGGCAGAAAGGTCACCACCTAGTGAAGAGGGGAAGCCATCAGAGGAGTAGCAGATAAAAGATATCACCGAGGTTGAGACCCATGTTGCCAAGAGCCCCGAGGCTGAGGCTGTTGAGGAAGAGAAAGAAGAGAAGACAGAAAGGGAAGAGGACCCCACCCGGCAACCATCCACAGGGCTGCCCGTCAAGCGCCTCGTGTTTATTCACAACTCTGACGAAGAGGAGGAGGATGCTACTCAAGAGAAAGAGGAGCTACAAAAATAAAAGGAGGCAGAGGTCTTACCTTTGGCGGAGAAGGGTGAGGGCAGCCATGATGCACCCAAAGATAAATCTTCCATGCCCGAATGGTTGGAGAAATAGCTTGAAAAGACAACCCCAGTGCTGAAAGACCCAAGGGTGAGATTGGAAGCCATCTTGGTTCGATCCATGACCAGAACAAAGAAGGAGAAGAAGCCTAAGGTCTGATCCAAGATAACCATGGATGCTTCTGGCTCCGAGCAACACAAATTGCAATGCCAACTGTTGGCCAGGCAGGGGTCAGTTACAACATCTCCACCATTGACTTGGGGACAGCAACCAGGGAACAAAAGGCTAAACATCTGGAAGAGTCGGTGGCCACGGTGGTGCACCTAATCAAGTAGGATAAGGTATCCAAGGATGAGCTTAAAGTGCAGGTTACTACCCTAACAGACTATATACAACAATTGTCCTTAGTGGACGACCTGCCCACTACCTCCAAAGCCACACCACAGTTGCTCTCCAAAGAATAGATTGACAAGATGGAGAGGAGGAAGAACTTAGAGAAAATGACTGAGGATTGGTTCTGACGGTTCAAATACGTCAGAAACATGGGAATCAATAGGGCTATGCAGACAACCAATAACTTCTTAGACCTAATCCAATCCCTAGAGAGCACGAAGAGGCTCTGCACCAATTTCCCTATGACATACGACTCCACCTTCCTGAGAATTGAAGCAATCCTTCAGATGCCTGAGGACACATGGGAAGAGAAGCTAGAACTGAAGAAAGAAGATCATTGGTTGGTGGATGTGTGGCACAGAGACCTCCACAACTGGAAGGAGAGGTTGGAACAAATTTTGAGTAGGGTGGATCCCGATATCGAATGGATCAAGGAAATCTAGGTGAAATGCGCCCAATACCTTAAGCTGATGATGGGCTATGATATGCCCATGGTACAAATGGATGTAGAAAAGATCAAGCCATACTTCCAGGAGAAGATGAAGGACGGGACAGCTGGAGAAATCACCACGAAATTCCTGAGTTTTGCTACCCATGCCTTCGATCGATCAGAGCTTTTCAAAGACCAAGGCTCAAAGTATGATGAGGATTGGAAGCGGCTGGAAGAGAACGCTAAGGAATGGAGCTACTGCCGCTAAGATGGTGATCCTTGAACACAAGCTCCGTGGATGTCATCCTCAAGTACATAGAACACGCAGCTTCCGAGGAGCAGCAGGATAGCCCAGCCAAAGAAGAAGACCTCCCTGAAGAGTAGCTACAGCCAAAAAAAAGTAATTAGCTACAGGACGAAAGAGCAATAGTGCCATCCACTAGATGACAAAATAGGGAAAGAGACAAAAAATGTTTTTAAATTGTAAATCTATTTGGGGGTAGGTGAAACCCTATTTTGTAATGAATCTTGGCCACATAATGAGAATGAATCTTGGCCATTCATTTGGTTTTTTGGAAACTATAAATAGAGCACTCCCCTCATTTGCAAAAGTGAGAGTTGAGTTGTTGTAATGGCATGCTGCATAAATTTATAAGAAATATCATTGACTTGGTGTATTTCCTTAGTTTCTCTCATGTTATTTGATTCATTTCTCCAAAATTACATGTTTAGCTTAGATCTTATGGATGTTTAGTTAGCTGTTTGCTTTATTTCGGATAGATCTTAGGAATGCTGCTGGGTGATTGTGAAAATTCTTGCTTTGTTGATGTTCCCTTAGTCCATACTTTTTCCTCGCTTTCTGGTGAAGGTAGATAGTTGTGCAGTTAGCCTCGACTTGATTGTAATGTCAGCCGCAATCCTTATTCGATTCATGCATGTATGGTGGATGAAGGATGAAATATCTATAGCTCCTTAGAAGATAGCACAATTTCCATGATATTGTGAAATCCCCGTTAAGTGGGATATTGTTTGGAGGAATTAATATCCATTGTAGGAACTCCATTGTCACTATTCATTGCAAGCTTCGCACTTAGAACTTTTCCTCCTTCACTTTTCCCTTTTTTTAGTAACCTGACCAATACCAAGGTTCATTGCACATTGTAAAGCCAAATCCAACAATTAAAATGGAGTTCAAGATTGCTATTTGAACCTACAAAATGCTGCATAATAACTTCCCATCCTAGGGACCTTTTCGAAGATCCAACTTCATGCTTTGTGCTCACACTTTGTATTTCTATAAGGCCGCCTTGTGATTCCAGCAAATCACATCAAACTACCGAGGTATCTAAGCACTGTCATGACCTGACATCCGAGAGACCTTGGGATAGTGTTCTGCAATCCGATTGTGGGAGATTGTCTTTCAAGAGAGGTAGTGCACCTACGCACTGCCTGTGTTGAGAAGTACATAAAAACACCGGGCCAACAATAAATACTATAATGCACTTGACAAGGCATTGATGCATTTCCATTCCATGAAAATGGAAGAAGAAAAACAAGATTATAAAAGAGTTTTGGCAGAAAACTTATCATGGGTAAGACAAATTACATAAGTATTCTCTTAGATGTGAAAAGTGTAGGCACACAATCTTAGATTTATCTGGTTGCGATGCAATGTGGTGATGTAAGGAAGATGCAATGCTGGTCAAAAGGTACTTGCTTCTCTTATAATCAAGTTAGTACTAGCAGAAACATTAAACCTCCACAAAATGTCATCAAGGGAACGTTTAAAATGGCAGGTGAAAAACATTTAAAATCTTCTCAGCAACAGTATTTGGTAAGTGTAAAAGCTACGCAATAGATTTCTTATGGGGAAGACACCTTAAAGATCGAACACACATGTATGTATTGCTTCTCTACACTACCTTACTCACAGGAAGACCTGTCACTGAATACTTAGAGTGTGCTTTACAGGAGACACAATCCCACTTTCACAGTTGCACAATCTTGCTGGAAGCGCAGGTAGACTGGAGAATTTAATTTCCATCTTATCAAACCTGTGATATCAAATTGCTCAGTCTAGACAATAAATCATTTAAAGGGAAACGCCACCTTACAATCATGCATAAGAGGCTTGAGTGCAGCCAATAGACTGCAAATGGTAAAAAAACTTGCATGTAATGCAAATGGAAGATACATAGTTGCACCATAAATGTCAAAGAGGAAAGTTGTCAAGCCAATGCCAATGGAAAATGTAAGAATGCATCACAAAATCATTTGAAAATCTTTCCAAGTGAATGCAAAAGGCAGGAAAAGGAAAAGTTCATGTTATTTAATATACTTCATCGCAAATGATATTCATATTCAAAAGAAAAATGATTTGAAAGAGTTAGTTTTTAACAAATAGTGATTCTAATCAAATTTAGATTCAAAACACAAATCATTTGAGCCGTTGGCTAACAATTCCCTCCTTCTAGCGCCATAATGTGGATGTGAAAATTTGCATATGGTTAGCATTTTAAAACCAAAATAATCCTCAACATCCCTATGAGATAATGAAACATGTTAGATATGCCATGTAAGATATTAAAACAACAAGAAAAACCAAATAAGCATACAAACAACATGAATCAAATTCATCTCACAGTGGATTGGTGTCACATGTGCTAGTGATCCTTTCCCAATCCTTGATTGATAAGATAGTGATGAAATGCAATGGAAATGATGAGCAAGATGAGTTCTCAAATTAAGAGAGTAACCTTGCATAAAAGTTGTGGAGATGATGGAGATGATGGAGTGAAATGGACAAGATCAATTCTCAAATGAAGAGAGTGACCTTGCAAGAGATTGTGGAGGATTTGCTCAATGTTGAAGCTTCTATTTAAAGATTTTAAAAATGCTATGTGTTGATGAGAGACCAATGTGGGACTAAGATTAGACAAATGAAAGGACACTTGTCAAGTGGTGATAGGCCAATGGTTGTGCAAGATTTGGAAAGAGTGCCCATGAGAGGGAGAATTTGAATTCAAATTTGAGAGGAAATTTTGAGTGGGGGACAAGAAAATGAGCAATAAATGCAATGTTGGAGGGACAAATCAACTTGCCTTTGAATTCTAAATTGAGGGAATATTCCCCATAAATGCCATGTTGATGGAAAATCTTGGATTTAATAAATCAATAAATTGATTTATATGTGCAAGTGGCTAGATCTAGAGAATGCAAGTGGGTGAGATTAGCATTTAATCATGGTTAGATTAAATTAATGGTGATTAGGCTGATTTGACCAATTTGACTCGATTTAGGGATTTAAATCAAATCAAAGGGAGATGAATGATGATTTGAGTTTTAATTAAATAACTGATTGATTTATTTAATCAAAGAGGGAATGATAGGCTTAAATCAAATAAAGTTAATTTATTTAATTTAAATGGATGATGAACCTGATTTTCCTATTGAATGGATCAATGTGAATTTGATTTATGAATGAGCGGATGCATATGCATAAAGCTAATTTTGCGTAAATGTTAAAAATGCATAATGCATAATACAATAATATTAAAAATGTTAGACATAGGTAAATGTTATCACAATTATTTAATATGCTTAACTAATGAACCATCACCTCTATCCTAAGAAAAATAGAGCAAGGTAACAATACATATATTTCAGATGCGATAGAAAATACCTATATTTAGGATAAGATAGACACAATAGTCAAGACATATATTTAGGGCATGATAGGGCAAAATAAGACAACTTAGGGAAAGATAGGTGAATAGAGCAAAATAATTTGTGTGTGTACATCCAATGGATTCAATTGAAGGATCACATATACTCTGTACATAAATTATAATGGATACCAAGTGTATGTGCATCACTAAGAATGAAGATGCAAGTCTACAAAGATATGAATTACTACTGAATATGAGGGAGAAGGGAAAGGGAACTGGAGGCAATGAAAGGATTGATGAAGAATCAATTTGGTCTGAATGCTTTGATTATATGCTTGAGAGGATACTTTCCACTCTACTGATGGAGTTTAGTTCTTAATTTTGCATTGTGTGTAAGGAATGGAATAGGCTCTTATCCTCCAAAATATTTTTGTCTCTAATACCAGAGAGAGATATTCTATGGATTCTCCTCTACATTGAAACACATGTCGTGGCCTATTGTTCTCTCACGCAATCATGGAAGACTATTTCCCTTTGTTTCTTGCCAAGCCCAATAGCTAAAAATATCTCACATGGATATTCCAAAAATTTTACTAAACAAGTGCAGGCCTACTCCTAATCAAAATCACAAAACCTCAGAAAAAGTACATGATCTGCAATCCACTTACAAGCACATACAAAGATATTCCTAAAGTCATCAAAGAGAAAGTAAATATAGTGAAAATAATGGACAAAAAAGATTCCTACAAAATTTTGGGTTTCCCAAAAGAAGAAAACCCCAGTTGTATAGAAATTTACTATTGCTTTGAAATGTCATGGGAGGTTGAACTTAAGTTGCCTATTGCCAAAGAGGATTTTATTCCTTCATATGTTCATTGTGCCAAGGGTCTTATCATTTGTGCTTTAGTCGACATGGAATTTGTATATTTGGAACATGGAAGCTAAGCAAGTGGTGTTTGTGTCCTTTCCAAAGACAAATCTATTAATTTTGGGGGAAATGATAAACTCATGGTTCTATGAAGTGATTGTATGTGGGTTGTCGGTAGTGTATGTAGTAACATATTTAGAGATCGACCTAGACCTAAACATAGTGAACTCTCACGTGATTGTATGGGAATTGTTTAGGGATGAGGAAATATCAATGTGGAGTTGGATGGAGATGACAAGAATGCCTCCTGATATGTGTCGTAAACATATAAAGGAAGACTATTCAATTGAAGACTTGCTTTCATCTTCAGAGTGCACTACATAGATGAGGGGGTTTATGACATTTTTTGAGACAATTTTTGAGTAAATTGTTTTAATTTAAGACAAAAAATTCTTGTGTATTGTCTTAAACATTTTTTTTAAACAAATATCTCAAATTATCATCTTAAAAAATTGTCTCCGTAAAGACAATATGAAACAAAAATATTTTTGTCTCTTTAGAGACAATTTCACTTTTGTCTCAATAGTTAGGATCCCAACTATTAAGAGACAATATGAAAAAATGTATTAAAAAAATACAAAATTTATTTTAAATATTTTTTTAGTGTGGTTTTCAACATTTAATCAACCTAGTTGTTTGTGCACAACATCAACGTTTTGCATTTCTATGTATTAGTATTTCATGGAAAGACTTGTGTTTTTACAATTTTTAGGAAGAGAAGTATTATTCCTCACAACTAACCTCTATTTAAACAGTGACACAAGCAACGACCTATACAAATATACCCTTTCTACTTGAAAAATGATGAAAATAAGATATTCATTAAAAAAATTCATATAGAATCACAAAAATGATATCAATTGCCACACATACATAATGGAAACAAAATTTTTGAAGGAAAAAAGTGCTCAACTTTATTGATGATAGGTGTTTCTTTACAACAAGACAAGTCTGAAAATGACTTATTTGCTCTTGAAAATATGAAAATTACACTTGTTCCTTAGTATCAAAGACTGATTTTTGAGTTACAATACAAAATTATACAGAAAAGAACTCAAGTTACAATACTGTTTAAAAATAGTGCAAGAACTGACTAACAAAGTGAGCCTAGTTTCCCTTTTGGCTATCCTACGTTAGCGAGAATGTAGGGCAACATATAATGACCATTAAATGACTCTTTTAAAATTGTTGTTGACTGTTTGTTTTCATCTGGGTGCTTGTAACCACTTGAAACTACTTGTCTCATGCTTTGAATGCTTGCAACTTCTTGGTGGCATTGGAAAAAGTTAGACCTTTTCAACTATTATCAGCTCCTATATCTACTCCCAATTGTTGCTATATTTCTTCAACTAGCCTCCAATTCACTCAACTATTTTTAAACACTTCCATAGATGCCTGTAACTAACTCTCAACCAACCAATAAATCTGCTAAATGCTACCACGGGTCATCCAATTTGTCCTACATACCTGCAAATACCTTTAACTTCTCCAAACTCCCAAGACTTTACTCTTTGCATGATAATAGGGCATGTGCTTTACTTTAAAATACTCAACAACCTCTTGGAGGCATAGGAGAAATTCAAGGGCAATCCTTGTAACACTTTATTGACTTCATTAAGGCTTTCCTTATCCTCACCTCTTCACCAGCTTAAGAATTGTCCTCATGGAGGAAGTTAACAACCTTCTTTGCTCATTGTCATAGCTCAAGATCACACTATCCACTATGATTATTATCCACTCTGCCCACTGTGCATATTAGTGTATTATTCACTCTCATTTTCAACTTCATAGTTCATATTCATATATTCACTTCCCTTTACTAGGAACCCTTGGTTTTTAGACTGCCTTTCACCATAATTCACTGTCAACTATTTGTCTTCATCATATATCTTCTCATTATCAAGAAATTTCCTGCTCCCATGATTATTAGGACTAAAGACTGGGTGGTCATCCTTATGACAATGGTAGTCCTTATTCAACACTGTTCTCTATCATCTAGCAAGGTCACTACCCCTCTAAATAAGTACTAAAAAATCAGAGCTGTGTTTGTAAGCTGGACCATGAGATTGAGTGTAGCTATAGACCACATTTTTCACTTTGAGATACTCTTCAGTAACTTCAATGGAGACAAGAAAAACATTCACTTTAGCAGGTACTTTCACCTCTGCTTTAAAAGTTAACGCTGGTCATTCTGATCAACATATGTTACAATTTCTCTTCACAAGATCTTTCTAAAGGAAAATGACTACTACAGTGATGACATCCCTGTAGGTGTCTTTTTGACTCTGTGTTGTTGTCCCTTCATAATAACTTTTTGGTCCCCTATGTGAGTTTTGAGGCTATCACAAAAACCATGATCTCTCATGACCCATTCACTCTTAAATAGCTACTATTTCATACAAGTTCATCCTTTTAACCTCACTATCCCCAAATATTTCTTTGAAATTACAAAACCCTCATGATGATTGTCACTCAAGCACGAGATTACACTTCTTTTAACTATGACTTTATTAACCCTATCAAACATCTCTAGTCTCATAACTATCACCTCCTCAAAGAATATTGCATGAACTTATGCCCTCCACTACAACTTGAGGTCTATCCTTTCACTGAAATTTATATCTTGGTTGATGAAGGTCCTCATGACAGTCATTCCAATCATTTCTAGGAATGTTATAGAGGATATGACTGTCCAGGGAATTAAAAAAAAAATGACAGTCCTCTATCCACAATTATTGGGACTGTCAAGGTCTACATAGTCCATTATCTCATAGCCAGGATTTCAAAGGTTGGCTCAGCCATTTAGACCTCATTTGAAGCACACTACTACAAGGTCATAATCTATGATAACCCCATTGCACATTCCACAGTCCACTAATACATAACTATCCCCTTGTCAAGGCTTAAGGACCATTATTTTTTGTGTCTTCATGCTCTATGCACTAGATTTACCCATTCATCACGGTCCTTCATTGCTTTCTCAATATTGTCATAATACTTCATTGGAATAACTATAACTTTATGATTGAAACTACTCCTTTTCCTTAACACTCTTGTGTTCATGCACTCAAATTGTTCTGCTCATTGTATTAGGAAAACCACACATACAAGAATTTAGGCATGTAGCACACCATCTTGGCTAGGCCTGTCATGACTCATGGGTAGTAAGCTATACTTTCATTTACCTTGTGTATTGACTACCCTTAAGTTTATCATTTGTGACTTTTTTTTTACACCTATGACTGCCTTCTTTGATTGAGACCGTCCCTTAAATACTTGAATTTGATGGTCTTATTGTAGATTGCCACCATCTCTTTTTAGACTAGTCCTTTTCTTGTGTAAAAATGCACCATGACAGTGTTCATCACTTGAAACTATCCCTTCTCTTGGTGTCTTTCACAATCTTGTACAGTCATGGGCCTGCAATATCTTATCTTTTAATGTTATTAGGTGTCTCATGGTTATTGGATATCCTTGTTTTCTTTATCTTGCATTTGACAATCCTTATCATGTTGCATTGATGGAAGTGATCTCTATGGAAACACAGTCCACTACCCTAGATGACTGTCTTGCCTTGAGACTGAAAATCAGACATATTATTGTCATGGTTCCTTTAGACTGTCCTCATTTTTGGCTTGAAGAAAAGACTATGATATGGCAACAAAAATATGATGGGTTTATCTGTGTTAGTCATGCTTTATCTTCTTAAACCTATCCTTTGACTGTGATCAATGTTTCCCAATTTCTCGTCCTCCTCCACATGACTCATAATATAATAACCATGTAGACTGTGTTTTGGTACTGTCACTTTAACCACTTATTGACAATGTTGCATCTTCAACTGTGCTTGGAAACCCTTGCTACGTGAGGTTTTGACAATCCTTATTGTTACCTCTCATACATTAGTCTACATTAGATGAGTGAAACTACCTTTGAACATTTTCTGGATATTGATACAGGTTTTGATACTACATGTAGTACCCCTCCATGATTTTGTGTTCTGGCTAGACAGTGTGTCCTTGTCTGCTTTGATGTGCTTTTTGGTTATTGAGATGTTGTATCATGTGTGTGTGATTTGATCAATAATTATAGAGCGATAGTTTATTGGTGTGATGTGATGTATCTTATCTGATGCTTTATTTGACATGTTTTAAATTGGTGTAAGGATGATTAGTTATTGTAACATGTTATTGCTTGAGATATTTGTTATGATGGAACTATCAGTCTATGATGAGTGTATTGGTGAAGGGGACAGGATTGTATCACTCGCTTTCAAGTGCCCTACGATTCTGAGATTTCCCCCTTCACAGTGTATTTTATTATATCATATATATGCATGTTCGATATGCTCTTTGTTCACAGGTTGACAGGTACATGACATCAACTCTACCCAATTTCACAAGTTGAGCATGTCCATTGACCAACAGTAATCGATTGGGAGATAGTAGCTAGGTTTTTTGTGCCAAGATATCACCCTAGTCATAAGCATGTTGTCGGGTTGTCATCGGGTTTAGTGGTTTTGATTTGGTTCATTCCTCCTTGTTTAATTATTTAATTTCATATTTAAAGGCTATGAAATGGTGGGTATAGTTAAAATAATGATTTAACATATCCAATTTCAAGGTTGAAATGTTATTTATTTCATGAATTAATTTGATTTAATTAATAAAATAATTCTTAGTTTATTGGTTAACTAGGCAAATGGTCATAAATTAAATGAAATAGTTATTTTTTCATTATTGTATATTTAGATTTAAATTTATAATGAAAATGGAAATCATGTTAGATATTTAAGTTAAATTTAAAAAAAAAAAAAAATGTAGATTATATCTCACCTTTTGAAAAATTTGGATAAAATATATATTCTTTGCAACTTTCGGATTTTAGTTTTAGATGAAATTATGAAAATTTGAAATATCATTCTTTGAAAGTAAATTGTTTTAATTTAAAAAAATGGAAATATCTCCAAATTGTTCAGTAAATTTAGTTGGTGGGGGATATTTTAGGGGTTTGACCAAATTGGGGAAACTCTATTTGGAGCATTTGCTTTTTCATTTTGGTTTTTAATTTTGAAATGGTGGAAGAAAGGAGGAGCAAGGATTTGGCTTTTTGTTCTTGGAATCTTGAAGAAGCAAGGGGATTTCTTGGTAGGTTGGAAAATATCTAAAAGCACCTTTTGAATCCTTCTATTTGCGGAGAAAAAACTAGGTTCCTCCTTCATTTATGTTTTTCATTTTGAAATAAGTTTCAAATTTCCATTATGCTGTTGGTAAAATCTTTAAAAATATTGTTTAATTTAATGCAAACCCATGAGAATTTTTTTTAAAACTAGCAATAGAAATTTGGAAGGCATCAAATGAGGAGTTTAGAGTTCCTTGTTCAATTTGAGGAAAACCCAGTTCAAAATCCTTCTTCTTAGTTTTCTCCTCAAGAAAATTTGCCCGATCTATGTATAAAATGGAAAAATATAAATATATATGTATATAGGAATTATATATATACATATACTATTTATGTTTGGAAATTAATTTTATTTCTGTGAAAAACTTTGTGAAATTTTATAAAATAAAATAAACATGAAAAAATTATGTGCCATGTTCTGTTCTGGTTTTTTTCCTATAGCAGGGGAATTTTCGTTGGTTTTTAGTTATTTGTTTTTTTAATAATAAAAAAATTGATTTATGGGGGGGTGGGGATTGTCCCCCATAGTCGGCCCCCATGAGGGAGGTGCTGGCTGTGGAAGAAGCTAGCACTGCCTCCACAGGCAACGACTTCCCCAAAGGGGAGGGGCTGCTACACAGTCCCCACAGGGGCTGCATCCCCTGTTTGGAGGCTACTTAGCAACCTTTGGTTGCCTTTTTTTAATTTTATTTTAAATTTATTTTGTATTTTATATAATATAAATATATATATATATTATATATTATATATAATATATATTATATATATAATATATATTATATAAAAATATATATGTATATATATTTATTTATATATATGTGTGTTTTTTTTAATGTTTTAAAAATATTATATATATATATTTGTGTGTATACTTCAAGAATAATTAATTATTAAATTGCAAAGTGAATTTAATAATTGAGGATTTAGATGGATTTTTGAAATAAATAATTAAATAATTTGTAATGTGGAATTTTTTAATTAATTGATTTAAAAATATTTATATATTTAAACAATAATTATGTATTTAAATATATTGATTTTTGAAATGGTTATTTTATGTTAAGAGATGCACAAATAGATATTATATTCAAATGATTTAGTTAAGGATTTAATTTTGAGAATTATGAATAATCAAGAAATCTTAGAATATAAAAATAATATTTTACAGGCATATGGTTAAATGATGTTTTAATAATTAAAATAGGAATTTCGAGATGATTATCTCATTTGTATAGATGAAATGAAGTTGATGTTTAATCAAACATTTTTTATTTAAAAAGATTGTCTTTAATCTTTAGTATGATTGAGCAAATGAAATTAGATTATTAGTTTAAATTCCTTAAAGTTGTCAACGTGATATGATTACTTTGAGTATGAATGAATAATGTTGATTATTTAATTAATTTCATGTACTATACCAGTGCATCACTTGGGTTTAGGAAACCCTAACATTAGTTATAGAGTTGTCTGAAATGCTTTCTAAATAATGTTTCATTCTTTCTCGATGTTGTGCAAATAGAGTAAATGTTCTGAAGTCTTCCAGATTAGGTTTCTTTTAATTTTGTGGGTGTCGTAAAGTGTTAGTCAACCTTGGGTTTGTTTTGGTTAATGTGTATAGCCATATTCTGTTGTTTTACCCAGTTTTCACGAAGGAGGATGGTTTGTGTCTCCTTGGATTAAAAGTGGTTTATATTGTTTGTGCCTCCTTTGGAAGGAGTGGATTATGTGTTTTGTTTCCTCCAGTGTTGGAGAGGGTTTTGACCTTTGTTGCCTCCAGTGTTTGGAGAGAGTTTTGACTTTTGTTGTCTCCAGTATTTGGATCGAGTTTTAATTATGTGTTCCTCCTAGAATTGGAGTGGTTTTATCATATTGGTATGCACTTGGGATTCTCTTGGTGATTGGTTTTGTTTGGTATGTTGTCAAGTAGAAGAGTGGCTTCTGTTAGAGGCCATAGCCCAAACAGGTAAACTGGGAAACCTTCAGAGGTGGTTTAATCAAGTGAAAACTAAATCAATGTACTTAGATGTTAGGTAGTATTTCACACTAATTAAAATAATTGGGCCTTGCTCATGGACACAAGGGCTTGTATATACTTGGGATGAGACGGGAAGGCCTAGAATGGCAAGGTCATCTATCTTGTCCATACGAGAGGTATTTGATTCCGCATGAGTGAGCATGGGTGTTGGGATTTGATAGTGTAACACCCCTCCATTTTGGCTTTTTGATCGGCAGTGTTCTCCCTTGTTATGATTGTGCCTGATTATGCTTTGTTTTGTTTATGCTATGACTTTGGAACTTGGTTACTTTTGACCACTACCTTTTAAGCGTTGTAAACATTATATTTTGATGTGATGTTATTTTATTCTGATGTTATCCTTATGGCATGTTTTGGATTAGCTTAACAAATATTTGATTTAATGATGTTTTATGTTGTTGATCATATCATTGATGTTATAATCGTCAGTTATAAATTGTGTATTGGCGAAGGGGATAGGATTGTATCACTTGCTTGCAAGTGCCCTACAATTCTGAGATTTCCTCTTCACGATGTGTTTGATCATATTATATATATGCATGTTCGATGTACTCTTTGTTCGTAGGTTAATAGGTACATGACATCGACTCCACCTAGTTCACAGGTTTGAGCATGTCCATTGACCAATGAAAATTGATTAGGAGATAGTAGCTAGGTTTTCTGTGCCAAGTCGTCACCCTAGTCATAGTGTGTCGTTAGGTTGTTGTCAAGTTAGTTGTTTTAATTTGGTCCATTTCACCTTGAGTATTTATTCAATTTCATATTTTTAAAGTCATTAAAGGGCGGGTGTAGTTAAAAGGATGTTTAAATGTATTTAGTTGCAATGTTGAAACATTATTTATTTTTATTGATTGATTTGATTTAATTAATAAAATTAGATTCATTTTATTGTTTAACTAGGTTAATGGTGGTAAATTAAATAAAGCAGTTGTTTTGGAATTATTGTATATTATGATTTAATTAAAATAAAAGTTAAAAAAAACATGTTTGGATAGTTAGAGTTAAATTAAAATAAATAAATAAATAAAAATGAAAATGTGTTTTTAATTTCACTTTTGAAAATTGTTGATAAAGTAAATTCTTTGCAAAGATTGTATTCTTTTGTTTTAAAGAATTTTGAAAAATGCATAACATTTCAATTTGAAAGTAAAAGTGTTTTAAATTTTTTAAAAATGGAAAATATCCCCAAAATTGCAATAAATTTTGGTGGATGGGATATTTTGGGGATATTGACCAAATTTGGGGAAGAAAATAGGGAGGTTTTGTATTCTTGGAATTTGGCTGTCAAATTGGGAGAAGAGTTCAAGTTTTGTTGATGCAATTTGGGAATTTGGAAAGGCTTGGATGCAATTTGGAATTTGGAAAAGCTTTGGAGGAGTTGGAGTTTACACCTCATCTTTCTTCTCAAACCCTTCATTCAAGCTTCAATCATAGGTTTTCTTTATTTATTTGTGTATGAAAATTGTATTTTCAGTTTAAATCTTGGTTGCAAATTCTTTGTTGAAATCTTGATTAGATCTTAAGAATAAATTAGATTACTGTTGTGAAATCAAAACTTGCAATAGAAATCCTTCATTTTAACAATAGGAATTTGAATGAAACAAAGTGAAATCAAAAAACTTTGTGTGGGAATTTGGAAATTTTCATTATGTTTTCTTCTTGAAATTAAATGTTGTTGTGTTTTCATTTTCTAGATAATTTTCCCAATCTGGGCTGAGAAATGGATTTTAGTTTATATATATATATATATATATATATATTGGGCATTTAATCTATGAAGTTCATATATATTGGGCATTTAATCTATGAAGTTCTTCTTTTCAAAATATATATATATATATATATATATATATATATATATATATATATATAATTTATTTTCCCTGTTTAAAAACTTCATTCTGGAAATCATTCTGAAAAAAGAAAAAATAGAACGAGGGACTGTGTTTTCCGGTTTTTGAAAAAAATTATAAAAAAAAAATATAAAAACAAAAAAAATTGCATCAGGTGGGGCGGTGGAGACTGTCCCCATAGCTAGCCCCCATGAGGATGGGGAGGGGCTACTGATCCCACAAGCGTCCCATGTTTGGGGGCTGCTAATAGCCAAAGTTGTGTTAGTTATTTTTAAATTTAAAATTTTAATTTAAATTTTATTTTTTAATATAAAGTTTATATATATATAAATTATATATATTAAATAATATATATTATATAAATATATATGTATATATATATATATTCATTTATATATATAGGTATTTTTTTTTAAATTATTTTTTTAAATATAAAATAAATATATATTATATATATATGTATATATTGTATATATTATTTAAAATATATATAAACTATATAGATTTATGTGTATATTTATTTGTATAATTAATTATTAAATTGGAGAGTGAATTTAATAATTGGGAATTTAGATGTTTTTTGAAATAAATAATTAAACAATTTGTCATATGGAAATTCTTTAATCGGTTGATTTAAAATATTATTATGTTTAAATATTAATTATATATTCAACATATATACATGTGTATATATACACTAAGTATATATATATATATATGTATATTTATAATATAATTATATTTAAATATAGGTTATTTCAAGAGGATTATTGTTATGTAATAGAAGCAAAAGTTGATTTTTATAAAGTGGACGTTGGAAACAAATGACTTTATTTATAAAGATGATTTTAATTCTTATCTATGAATGAGAAAATAGAATTAAATATTTAATTTAAATTTCTCTATGGCATCAAGTGATTTGTTTTATTTTGAGTACGAATGAATAATGCTAATTATTTAAATTGAATTCTTGTACTATACCAGTGCTTGGCTTGGGTTTAGGAAACTCAAAAATTAGTTTATTTAAATTGTTTGAAGTGGTTGCTAGCTATGTTTGATCATTCTTGATGTTGTGCAAATTGAGTAAATGTCTTGAAGTCTTCCAGATAGGGTTTCATTTAATTGTATGGGTTGTCGTTATGATAGTCAACCTTTGGATTGTCTTGGGATTTGTGCCTCCTTGGGATTAGGAGAGGGTTATGTGTTTGTGCCTCCTTTGGAAGGAGTGGGTATGTATTTTGTTTTCCTCCAATGTTGGAGTGAGTTTCCCTTGCTCATTTCCTCCTTGGATTAGAGAGGTCGTCTTTCTAGTTTACCCATTGGATTGTGGTTTTGTACTATGTGAGTTGTCGATAGGAGATTGGCTCTTTGTGGGGGTCCAGCACACAAAGGGGCACCAAGGTAACTCACCTAGGGTTTAATCAAGTGATAATTTAAAAGAATTAATGGGGAACTTTCACACTAATAAAGATAAGGAATCCCTCTCTCGTGAAGCATGTGTTTGTTAAGGCTCGAGATGAGATGAGACACATAGTTTTTCATGAGGGTCCGACGGCTAGTAGAGGCAAGCCAGGGTAACCCAAGATGAGGGTCTGGTAGCCTAGGAAGGTTGAGCTAGG
Organism: Sequoia sempervirens; assembly: GCA_007258455.2. Taxonomy (NCBI): domain Eukaryota; kingdom Viridiplantae; phylum Streptophyta; class Pinopsida; order Cupressales; family Cupressaceae; genus Sequoia; species Sequoia sempervirens. The sequence goes on from VDFB02000007.1 coordinate 171,755,299, forward strand.
GTAACTCATGGAAATTTATGTATGACACTCTACCTACGTCAACAGTCAGTCAGTTATTGTGTGGTGTAAAGTTGATGTACATGATCATTGTTCTCTAGAAGCACTATAACTTTGTGTTAAGTGATATTATGGTTGTAGTTGTTTCAGTTCAGTTTATGTTTAAGCCTATTTCTAGTGGTAGATGGTCTTGTGTTGGATTCCTTGTACTATCTCCTAGCACGGGGGGTGAGCCTTCGGATATCACATGGTTGGGTGGAACGTGCACCTTAATCCATTAGATTGTCTTCTTGTTCATGTGGATGAGATTTCCAGTTGGAGAGCTCGTGGGATCCAGTATCTTGGCATGCTTTATCCTTTCAGTTGTATATTGTATTTCATTACCCCTCATTTTTTATCGAGGTGGAATTTTAAATTTGTAATTACGCTTAATGGATTTATCTCATTCGGGGAATGAGTGTTGCAATTATGTTGTAAATTATATTATTGGAATCAAGTGGTATCTCATATTATTTGATGTAAATTATAATGTATGGAATGTATGTGAACTTAATTGTTAAGTAATTAAATGTTATTGATTTAATTCATGTTTTTTGTTTGGGTTTAAGTAACTCAGTCTCGTAACCTTAGGAGATGGTTGGCAATTGGTTAGTTAACTTGCATGTCAATTGTTCTTATAATTAATCAAAAAAAAAAAATAGTTCTTTTGTGTAGTAAATTGCAACTTCCCCTAGGGTTGCGTGGCGGGGTGTTATAGGTAGAGGCCACTAGGACAACCCATAGTGGGGGCCGGAGCCTAGGAAAATTTCCAAAGGATATCCCATGATGAGCTGTGTGATGACACTCTTTCTAAGACAACGGTTGGTATTTGGTTTTATGAGTTTGGTCTTCTTATCATACTTGACCTGTTTTATTTCTAGAAGCAATGTGACCTATGTCAGTGATGTTGGAGTTGTACTTGTGTTATTCTTATGGTTGTATGGTTCAAATGATTGGTGGTGTCAGTGTTAGTTATCCTCTGTCTAGTGGTGGATGGTCTTACCTAGGAATTCCTTATTACTATCTCCTAGCATAGGGGATGAGCCTTCTGGTATCACATGGTTGGGTGCAACGTGCACCTTATTCCGTTGGGTCATCTTCTTGTTTTTGTGGACAAGAACTCCAGTTGGAGAGCTCGTGGGATCTTGTACCTTCTTACTTTATTCTTTCTATTATTATTGTAATTTATTACCCCTCTTTATATCGAGGTGGAAGATGTAATTTGTAACCTTGTATATTGGAATTACCTCATTCAGGGAATGAGTATTGTAATCTTGTTGTAAAGTTTATTATTGGAATCATGTGGAATTCTTATGTCTCTGATGTAATTTTTATCATGTATGGAATGTATGAGCATTTAATTTGTTAAGTGATTAAATGTTATGTTTTTCGTTCATGTTTCTTGTTGGGATTTAATTAATCTTAGTCTTGTAACCTTAGAGGTTGTTGGCAATGGATAATGATCTTGCATGCTATTTGTACTTAAAAAAAAAAAATAGTACATTTGAGTAGTAAATTGCAACTTCCTCTAGGGTTGCATGGTGGGGCATTACACTACAATGAGCAGAACCTTAGAAACATGTGAAATTATTTTCATCCCAATGAACATGGTAATGAGCAGGCCTACTTGTTCCTTGAGAAGCAAACAATTCATAGGCCACCATCAGTTGCTTGTACACAGACTACTGACTAAAGATGATTCATTATAATTTAAGTCCACTGTATACTTGAATACCAGAATGAATGCATAGGAAAAAATAAAATTCATTTGGATGACACATCTTGGAATCCACCACAGTGCCTGGCAATGTAATGTGTCAACTATTTTACAAGAAAAACTAGAAGCATAAAAATAAAAGTATAAATAGTGTATACCCCATACCTGGCAAGATGTTACCACTCATATCAGTGGTATTCTTGTTCCTATGGTTGTGAGAAAATAACCTTGTATGGTGGCACTTTTGTACAACCACAAATGTTATGGGGGGCTGATAATTTTGGCTCAAGTGATGCACAAGCCTGGAAAACATCATTAGATGAATCAGATCAATTATACATAGCTAGAGAGGTAAGAATGCTTACTACAACTTTCAAAAAGGGTATTCATGCCCAACAAAATATTCACCTTATGGATTGCATCTAACTCATAGAGGACTTGATAAAATTGGTAGTCACTAACACCATCTCTGTTGTCAAATGTCAGTCATGTTATGGTCAGGTGAAAAATGAGATATTTTGTTCCTACTGATAACAACAAAATCACTAATTACCTATAAAATATGATTCTAGTAGGCTTCTACCCTGTTGCCTTCCGAAAGGAAATTAAGAGCTCCCTGCAACCACCCTATATTAAATGCATTTACTTTACTCTGCTCAAGAAGAAAAGAGATTGCAATGTCTTCTATGGATGTAATTTTTATGGTCAGAAGAGTCCATCACCCACTTCTCACCCCCACCTCCCTCACTTTCTCTCTCTCACATACACAGATTATTTTTCATTACAATCGAAGGCGTTTAAACAATGGGAAAGAGTAATAAATTTAGTCACCGAATCCAATAGAGCAGTTAGCACTAATTCAAAATTTTCTACACCTTCTTAGTTGTGATGTCTATTGTCTATTATAAAATATTGAAACGGCATAATCTGTTACATATGGACTCAATTTTTAGTCTCTACTAAATCCTTTAAGATCAAGAGATGGAGACGCAAAATAATACTTACTTTATCATGCCTCTAGTTACAGTGCCTCTCACAGGATCCTACTAGGTCTTAAACATATCCTGAATCAATTCTTGTTAGTGTGCTTGAGCACAAACCAAACCTACATACTTCATGACTTAGGGCCAATCCCAAGAAGCAACAACCTAAAAGTTCAAGAGAAAAATTAAACATGACATCCAACTTCACTATTATCCTCATTGCAATCCATTACAAAAAATAAATTGTTCATGTCACCACCTATCTAGCAATGTCAAAACTGCAACACCTATGCCTACAAATAATTTTATCTATTCTATTTTGACATATAAAAATTCTTAATTGAATTGTATTCCACAAATTTGGCCTCAAAATAACAAATAGTAGAGAAGAATTATTAGATTTACAGCTGCTATAGAAGGACTAGATTCCTCTCCATTCTTTGGATGAGTAACATCTACCCCAAAAATAATGGTTGGCAATATCACTCACTAAAGGTATCCTCTAACTAAGAGCATCCAAAAGCACAGTGTTTCTCCCACCCATCTGCAACAAACATGAAACAGCATACAATTACCATAATCCAAAGGCAAAGCATTGAATTATGAATAGTGGCATAACTCCCAGCTCTCTAAAAATATATGAATGCTCCATTTACAATTCCAAAAGCAGTACTAAATTTAGAATAATACTCACCATACAATGAGCCATTGTTGTCAGGCAAAATGACTATGAGTAACTCCAATTCCTTGCCTCTAAGCATGTTCATTGCCTCTTTATAAATTTTTTTTAAAGCCTTATCCACCTGTTCAGGCCGTGTAATGTAGATTGGAATTAGAGGTTCAAGGTTGAACACCTGCAATAAAATGACACAAAATAATTAAATTTCCATTTTCTATGCTTCAGTATAAGATTAGATCAACTAGAAAATAATTCTGGAAGTTTGAGAAAAAAAATATAAACAAAAAAATAACTTGCTACATATTCCTACGATGCCTAAGATTTGGCACATTTGAGCTAGCTCATGACAAAACCCACGAGCAATGCTTTCTTGAACACTTCGTGAAAATTTGATGCAAGCCTAGTGGTTAACTGTTCCTCTATTCACCATTTTCTATTTTATTTAGCAGTAGGAAAATATTAATTAGCAAAAGCTACACATCTCCTTATAATACATTAAGCTACTATTTATTTTATCTAATATAGTCAATTCTCCCTATTGTTGATCAATCAAGCTAGAAACTGTAAATACAATCTAATCATTTCAGAAAGAAATGTTGTTTAGCTTATTCATCATGTTCCACTGACCAACTTGAGGTAGGAAAAATTTTTCCTTACCAAAATCATGATATTTCAACTACACATGGAAATTAATACATTACATAGAATACAAAGTATTATAAAATGTGACTATTTTACACACTCAAAAATATATACTCATTGTGCAAGTTTCATCCATAAAAAGAATGAGGTCTTTACCCATGGAGCGGGGAGGATTCAAGCTTCTACAGAGGCAAACTTGTCACTAATTTTTATATCAAATTCCTTTGCATAAGTATCTTGATCATAATCATTATGATAAACAGTCTGCACAAAAGCACTTTACACCTTAGATACCAAAGACTTTGTGTTGGCCACATTAATAAGATCTTGGGGTCTATCCCTTACTCAAGAATCAAAATTAATAGGACAACCTACACCTTATCATGAGTATACTTTTAGAGGATGATTCTATATGAATAGACAAATACACAGACACTCCTCCCACAACCAAGATCCACCCCACTCCATCCCCACAACACACTTTGTAATACCCATTACATCAACAAACAAACAAAAATGAAAATTAACAACGGACAAGCAAGACAGCTGCAAAAAATATGCAAAGACTATCTTCTTGTTTAATTCTTAAAAGATAGAAACCTGTAAGATATCCATTTCCATTTCCTAGGGCCATTGACATGTAACTTTCAACAGATTAGTAATTTTTTTCTCATTCAACCACTTTGAATATCTCTGCCCTTCCAAAATCTTACAAGCCTGTGTATTTCCATAGAAGTTGAAGTTAATACTTAAATCATGCACAAAAAGATATTGATCACATATATTTTTTGAAATAGAACTAGGTTAGTTTGAATGTAAAGTACAGTTCTACCTCCATTAGCAGATAGTTTTCCTTTTGTGTATTTCCAACTTGAAGACGTGGAAGATGGGTATGCTGAATTTTAAAGCCATACGTTTCTTGGAAATAATCAACTACTGATTTCATTGTTGATTTCTCATCCACTGGAAACCTTTTCAAACCAAAATAATTTGGATTTCAATCAAATTTGATTTGGAAAACATATCATTTCAAAGAAAGTAACAAACATTCTTATTTTGAAGCAAATTCCAAGAATAAACAAGTAAGTTATGAATCCCTCTATAGACTAAAACAATGATCTTAAACAATGGGTATAAACATGAAATAGCTAAGATAAATAATAACAGAGCCATTAACACATGCATCTAAATAAAAGATTTTAAGTGCAATAAAATGCTTAAGTTTAGAAGATTATAAAAACACTACCTTAGCTCCCGGGTGGGTTGTGATGTCAATCCAGAAATGCGGTACTTTTGACGCACATTTACCCTATGTGTCACTTCTACTTTTACACCTCGCAATGCCTTTTTAATCTTATTAACACAAATTCCACATAGTTACCAAAAATTTAAAAACCATAAGTAGGCTGGTTGGTTGAATAAAAAAAATTTAAAGCATAGAATTGAAAAGCTTCAAATTTAAAAAATTTATACACAATTTAACAAACCTTATTTAATTTATCTGTCTTAAAATTTTAAATAGAAAATGAATTGTTTAATGGTGGCAACTAAATAAACATGAGGTAAAGCAAACATGAAAATTGGCTTCTGATGCTTCAAGAGATTTTGCAACTTCAACATTAATGGAGTTCATCTAAAAAGTAGTCCCAATAAGTTATAGATGTAAGCATACTAAATTGAAGGTTGCATCGATATCCATAGGGATAGATTTGGTTTGCAAGGATATTTGGTAAACATATATGAATTAGGATATGCAGTGGGAGATAATCTTTGTTATTGCAGTATATTTGGTAAGATGAAATTAAGGGTCATTGAATATAACCAAGAGAGCTGAACTTCTCATTGCACTGAGGGCATTGATATAAAATTTAAATTTCAAATGAGGAACATGATAAGTATATTTTAAGTATTTTGATACATTTTATTGTAATCTCTAAAATTGTAACATGTGTTTCTTGTGGGTAGAAGAGATAAAGCATTGAATAGAAATAAGTAAAGTGGAATAGAAATAAGTAAAGGCAGTAAATTTTTGGTTCAAAGAAACCATGAAGCTTCAACACTTGTGATAAGGTATGGTGAAGCATTGGATTTTGCATCATCCATGCTCAATGCAAATTAAACTACATAAAAGGTTTATGTATCAAGTTTCGGAATATGCTGACGATCCCACAAAAGGAATTGAACATGGTGGGATCTTTGAGAGGGCAGCTTGCTGACTTCCAACCATGTGAGCAAGCTCAATTATTTTGAAATAGAAACAATTATTAAATTTTTTACCATGGCCTTCATTTGTGTTTATCTTGACTCCAAACATGGAATGTTTCTTTGGAGAAAATGTATCCTTCTCCAATTCTATAGATTATAAAATTTAACCTCTCTTAGCATTTTATTATAATCATCAAGTGACTCTCCTCTTGGTATGTTTACTTGGGAAGCCAACTATATAAGCATCTTTTTTAAACTTCACATCCATCAATTCTTTAATTAGTTCAACTATCCTTTGTTCCATTTGCCATATTCCATTTTTCTCATGAAGCATAAATTCCCTTTATAATATTAGTGAAATCCCATGTAATTGAACCCTTGTTAACAAACAATTAATTAATTCAAAGCTTGACATCAAAGATGGAGGTAGCTTTCCGTTGGCTAACATGTGAGAGTCCTACCATACTATTATAATAGTTATACAAAATATCCAATGGCATACAATGTATACATAGTCAGGCATTGAAGGATCCCAAAAGTTGTGGTCCATGGGCTTCCATCATCCGTCCCAGATTTGTAAGTCTAGCTGATACTCTGTGGTTTGCAACTAAACAAGTAATTATATTTGGAATCTATAGTAAAATCTTGTAGGAATACATGTAACTAAGTTCAAAACATTACAAACATGATTCTTAACTGGAATGCTATTCAAAAGATTGACAATAAAATCATTGTAGCAAACACAAGGCAATGCACATACTTCAATTGCAATATTTTCTTTAACTACATTTTAGCATTTTAATTTGTCTCTTGCAAGACAACACAAAACAGAACAGAATGTACAATAGAACCGTTCTTCAAATTGTAAGGGAAGCTCCCTAAGACCTAACTAAACCCAAAACTAGTCCTAGATTAGAGCTACAGAAAAAATTTACATGTATACACACCATACAAGATTTCAACGGAGGTTTATATAAATGAGACTGCCTATGTTTTTGCCCCACATGCATGCACCAAGCTATTAATAGTCAAGTCTTGCAAGAAAGACTTTTAAATATTAAGGAGAGTAAACTATTAACACATACAAATATGACTACTTCCATCGGCTAAAATAGAGACCAATATTCCATTGCAAAAAGATATTTGAATGGAAAACATATTGAACAACACATGATTTTAGAAAGGTAACAACTAAACTGCATACAAAGCTACAATTTAGACAGACGAATTTTTCCAATACACAGCTTGACTCAAAACAACTCCTTTCAATTTACTTGAAGAAATTACAAACATACAATCACTTCAACATAACAACAATCTCTATAGCATAAGCCTAGCTTCAACTATCCTTAAGAGTTTAAGTGCATAAAGCATTTATTTATAAGTTACAATTAAGAGGTTTTAGGGATTTAAAATATCATAATAAAATATTCCAAGATATACCGCTTTAAAGCAAACCTATCCTTAGCTGCAAAAAAGGTCGAAAGAAAACAACTTTAAAGCAAACTAGTTCTAAAACGACTAATAAAATAAAAAAAATCCTATAATAGGCTTTCATCCACTACCTATAAATAGAATGCCAAGAATGGCCACTTGTTGGTTGTAGAGCTGCTACTAAAAATAGAAATTTGAACACAAGTGGCCTTTATGATTCTAAAACAAATCTTCTCACTAAAATTTGTAGATCTTTTGAAATATGGAAAACCTTTCGGAGTTCCGAAAGCCCTAACCATGATAACTCCATTGATACCCTAGCATTTTGCCATGCTAAGCACTTGAATTTGAATTTCTTCATGACAACAACTCAATGTCCAAAAGGTGACTTGTTCTTCACGGCATAAACTTGTCCAGGGTTTAGGATATTCATTTTGATCAATTCAGCCCACTAGACAAGAAAAGTAGCTGATTGAAAGAGAGGAAAAAACTATTCAAAATCATGAGCAACAAGAATAATGAAGGGAAACCTTTTGTTACTTGTTTTCATACACCAATACATTGAGAAGTATGGTGGGGCACAACATAAGATGGAACTTCATGACTTGGGCATATTATCATAGAGAAAGGTGGATTTTCAAAAACTTATGTGGGGTTTGTTAAGTGTTTATTTGTTTAAGGTACTCACGCACATGCGTTTAACATGCCAAGGAGAGCATTAAATTTTAATGCTTGGATGGTATTATGCATTCTATTTGCCAAGATTTAGTGAGTTACATCCAATAAATATCAAAAGGTCAATTTTGGACATTTGCGGAAAGGTAAAAAACTACACTTTGGGAGCCAAAATGTTTGCACTAGGACATCATAGTTTGCTTGATTATCTTTAGAGTGGAGTATTTTATTCTTCTATTCACTTTGATGTCCAAATGAAAGTGAATGTATTTTGTTATTCAAATTTGAAGAGAGTGCAATTAACATAAATGGTGTCAGATTAATATTTGTTATGTGTTGAAGTAAACATTGGTATTTTTGTGCAGGAAGGTTAAAAGCATATTGTCAGAGCTAGGTAACTGCATGGAGATATTTTCGTTACCTTGTTATGTTTTTGGATTCCAAATGTAAGCACTATTTTTGTTATTTGTTACAGCCATGATGTCAAGACAATTGTCAAATGTAAAGACAATCATAAAATGCATGAGGACAGGGGTATAGGCTACAAGTAATGAATTCTATAACAATCATATGTTAAACAAAAAGGTGAAGATAAAAAGATAGTGATAATGATGGGTTATTAGGAAGTGATTAGACTATCAATGTATCATAAATATTTATGAAAACGACATCATATCAAGCCTAATAAAGACAACCATAGAAGCTTTAGCATCTGTAGCCCTATTTCGTATAGAAAAGCATGTCATAGCAGGATAGTGGCACAATTTTTGATAGCAACAAAAGGAGCCTAAGAAAGGTATCTTTGATGTCCAATGAAAAGGAATTCTTTTATTGTTGTGACCACATAGAAGAAAATCATACCAATGAAAGAAAAGAAGGCAGCAAACTACAGTTGGAAAACACATAAGTTTGGCAAGGCTAAGTTTGATGCTTTTCTATGAACAAGTGATCAGAAGCTGATACTTTGCAATATTAAGTAATAGTCACAAAGAATGGATTATGACAAAAGAACCAAGAAGGCAAAAATGAAAATATGACAACCAATAGAAGGCTAAGAAGACAATGATTTCAAAGAGGGCAGCAATCTGTGAGCAAATGTCACCTGAATATGATAAGTGACAGTCATAACTTTGAATATAAATGTCAAGTAAATATAAGATGACAATCTAGTGTGTTGAAATATGGTAGCTTCGGTCAGATATAGAAATGATGATCATATGTGTGTGTATATATATGTCAGTATGTCAGTATGTACACAAATATATATTAATTGTATACATCATCATTTTATATCGAAATCTACTACATTCCAAGTATACTATCGATCTGCATTTAGAGGTTATTAATTGAGGATTATTAGCATTTCATGTTTCATATAGGATCTTGATTGAGCATTATTATCGGTGATCATTTCCATATTGGCTATTGTTTATTTGTGCAAGATAAAATCAGATTGAACTTAGTAAGCATTTATGTTTATTAAGTAACTAACTCTGAATTGGTGATCGGGTGTTTAGTTTAGATGAAAAGGCACAATTCATGAGACATCTCATGAACGGACATGCCTCCACTTTTGTGGAGGAATGTCCGCTCATGGGATGTGTCTCTTTCTTATATATTTAATGTAGATCTGATCCACAATTGGAGACATTGAAATCAATAAATGTTTTTCTCTTGTAGATCGAATACCATTAAGGAAAAATTCAGACTTGTGAATTCATGATAAGTATTTTTCAATACTGATTTGGCATCAACTTCATATTTATCAAGTTCAACATTCTGGTTATAATCTGAAAGAAATTTAATCATTTTAACATGGTATCAGAGCTGAGTTAAGGAAGATCCAATTAAATTTAAGAGATCAGATTTAATAAAGTAGTTTTGTTATTCGATATAGAAGAGGCATATCATTTGAAGTACTCAGGTCACATATATATTGGATCGAAGTCTGAAGATCTTGATTGGCATTTCCTTGTGTTAGTCGTCACCACCTGAGAGTTCACGGGCCTATGGCATCAATGCAGCACTAGCATCTCATGTGCCCTATCGTCTTCATGCTTTTTTGAGGTTCGTTTCTCGCATGGAGATGAGATCGGATTTCCTTGAATCCCATTCACGTGATCTCCCTCTAGCATTAGGCTTTGACTTCACCAATATATATTTTATTGGCTATCCTCAATGATGTTATCTTTGATTATTGGCGGATTCATACCTAGAGTGTCATTTTCATTGAGCGCCTGTGTATATGTGTGGCGCAGTTTATTAAGGTAACTATTTGTTACCATAATCATTCTTCATCAGAAGCGGCTACACGAGAATCGAGTGACATCTCGATATCGGGATTACTGATCACTTCCAGCATGTTTAGATGGGTAACGGGGATTAATCATCCTTGGAATAGTTGTTTCTGAACATCAATTCTCATTAGCATAGGAGTTTGAAGTTGTCGTTTGGTATATGTCAGGTGCCATTTGTGATATTTTATTTGCACAGCCAGAGTGGGATCGTTATCTTCAATCACGGTTTGTTCTACTTTCAGTTCAGACGGGAACACCCAGACAACTATCGGGCTTAACATAGAGTAGGAATATCTATTGTCGGCATCGCTTGTTGTTATGATATCGAGATTACATTTGCAATTATTTGGATATCGGTGCAAGTGTTTCCATACTCTATTTGCTGTTCAAAATCGAGGGTGATTCATAACTATTGGCTTCCGTCTTCATCATCATGTTTGTCGTCTAGTGTCTTGGGCATTATCATTGGTGTTGGTTATTAGCGGGCATATTCACAGGAATTCACAGTTGATAGATTGACTAAGTTTAATAAGCGCTAAAGTAGTTTATCGGGCATGTATCTATTTAGATGAGACGAATTTCAAATGAAGACAAATTTGGATAAATTACAATCATCAGGTATTCTGGAAGACAAAAAAGTGATGGGAAGCAGCATAGTTGTATGGGTGATCATTGAGTAATAACCGTCTGGCATCCATATTTAATTTGAAGCCGTATAGATTATTGTTTGGAATCTGGTATTGTAAGGAATTATATTTTTATATTGCTGCCATATCATACTGCTTGTTCAGTATCAGAAGCCAAATGCTAGAGAGTCATGCAATATTGTTGATAAATGTCATGGAAGGAGGTAGTCGGGTTGGTGAAGACAAGTTGTATAGTCGTCTATAATAAATTAAGCATAGACCGAGTATCCTGAGTGATGGAGTGTGTATGTTGTATCTTTACACGAGTGCCATCTATGGAATGGATAAAAATTTACTGGTATCTACTGTACAACTATAAAGAACAAATCTATGTGTATTTGGAGGTCTTGTGTCCTTGTATCTACTGCATGAAGACATTTTTCAAAAGTTGCAGACAACTTTGAATTATTTTGTTGCATATGACTATTGAAGGTTCGGAAGTATGCATGTATTATGAGAAGTGTGGTTCACTCTATTGCCACGTATTGGATCTTTAATATATTATCATGTCGTGTGTTTCCTAGGTGATTGCTTCATGTCCGTAAATGAAGTTCATGTTATCTGGAAAATTTGGGCTTATTGGCAGAATTTAGCATTGGCATGGTTTAGCTTAATCTGGAGGACAATATATGTCCTTGTAGTCTTGGTGGACATCAATGGTCTTTATGACCTTGCTGTCAAGAGCTCATCTGTTGATAGTTCAAGCTACTTTTGGATGAAGTTTGAATTCGATAGCTGCAACCAAATGATTTCATTGAGCTAGAAGCAGGAAGGTGATGATTAGTGATGAAAAGCTTGAGGCATCTTATGAGGAAGTCATGCCAACCAAAGAAATGATCAAGTGTGAAGTCACAACTTGCAGCCATGGAACTAAGCTGGTGGTTAGAGGGAGTTCTCTTCCAAAAGTCTTCTTTTCAATCTCTGAAGCAGGGATCAAGAGGGAGTTTTGTAACTCACTGAGAAGAAGTAAAGATTACTATATTGCAAGGCTAGCTGCTAAATCCTTAGAGAATCCCTTCAGCTACTGAGATCAAAACTACTCCAGACTGTCATCTGAATTTGACATTGGTAGCTCCGCAAACCTTTTCAGAATAGAGTGATCTGGGATGAGGTTGAAGAGGACAGACCTGAATCTCTACAGAAGTGTGCATTGAAAACCATTTCTCTAAAGCTACTGTTGCAAGAAATCTTCGATGATGAGGTCAGGAGGTTGATGCAAGTGCTTGAAGATTTAGAGGGAGCCTACTGAACCTAAAGAAGATGATCATGTTGTTTCAAGTTGAAGTCTGTAATGATATCCTGGTGAAGCAGGAAGCAATCTTTTGTGGCACTGAGTACAACAGAAGCCAAATATATCGCAGCCTCTATGGGAGCAAGAGAAGTAGTATGGCTCTGGAAATTGCTTATGGGATTATTTGGTGAGCCCCTGAATCCTACTATTATCCTATGTGACAATCAGAGTTGTATTAAGATTTTAGTGAATCTAGTATTCCATGATAGATCAAAGCATATAGAGATTACTTACCACTATGTGAGAGACATGGTAGAAAGGAATGTGATCCAGTTGGAGTATACTAGTACAAATGATCAAACATCAGACATGCTCACCAAGCCTCTCTCCAGAGTTATAGTTGAACTCTTTAGGAAGAAACTTGGTATGGTTGAAATGTAAGTTATTGTTGAAACTCAAATTTTTTATTTTGTACTAATGTATTTAAAAGATGTTTAATGTGTAAACTCTTTTGTCATGAGTGTGAATCCACAAATTTATGGGCCCTCACCCCCTGTGTACATTATTGAAAGGTGACGATCTTTCTGATAATGAACACTTGTATTTGACATTGTAAAGTGACGACTCTACAATGATTAGTTTCACTATCATGATCGATATCATGTGACTTGATATCTGTGGATATGTCATGATAGTATCTCTTGAATATTTTGATAGATATCATGAGACTTGATATCAGTTGGAGATCATTATGATCCTTATGAGATAATCATGGTGGATAAATGTATCTGTGGATATGCCATGATTTATTATGGTAGACATCATGAGACTTGATGTCAGTGCAAATACCATAATGAGTATGTGTTATGAATAATGTCAAGTGACTTGACTCTCTTAGAAGCATACCATATCTTCTCATATCACAAGTAAGGTGATATCACTATATAGTTGGTTAGTGTTATCTTCCCTACCTAAGAGGGAGTGTTGAAATATGGTAGCTTTGGTCAAATATAGAAATGATGATCATATGTGTGTGTATATATATGTCAGAATGTCAATATGTACACATATATATATATATATATTAATTGTATACATCATCATTTTATATCGAAATCTACTACATTCTAAGTATATTATCAATCTGCATTTAGAGGTTATTAATTGCGGATTATTAGCATTTCATGTTTCATATAGGATCTTGATTGAGCATCATTATCAGTGATCATTTCCATATTGGATATTGTTTATTTGTGCAAGATAAAATAAGATTGAACTTAGTAAGCATTTATGTTTATTAAGTAACTAACTCTAAATTGGTGATCGGGTGTTTAGTTTAGATGAAAGGGCACAATTCATGAGACATCTCATGAACGGACATGCCTCCACTTTGTGGAGACATGTCCACTCATGGGATGTGTTTCTTCCTTATATATTTAATGTAGATCTGATCCACAATTGGAGACATTGAAATCAATAAATTTTTTGTTCTTGTAGATCGAATACCATTAAGGAAAAATTCAGACTTGTGAATTCATGATAAGTATTTTTCAATACTGATTTGGCATCAACTTCATATTTATCAAGTTCAACATTTTGGTTATAATATGAAAGAAATTTAATCATTTTAACACAGTGGAAACAATGGAGGGTCATTGAAATGAGTGAGATGCTACTAAAGATCAGAAGGCAGTCCCAAGGGTAAGTTTTCCATCAAGAGTGATAGTCATAGCAATAGTGAAACTCAACAAATGCAATGAACTAAATAGGGGGGAAGTCAACCTACAATAAGTTAATAACAATTCTATGATATTGACTAAACGAGAAAGAATTTGAAGCAATATAGCAAGATGTTTGAGAGCAAGAAACATAAAATGCAACATAGGAAACAATTGAAGAGAACAAGTGCCAAAGTACAAGTTTTAAAAAAGCCAGTTTATTTATATAAAACAACATTTATTCATAGTAACATGAGGCCAAAATATGTTTGTACTATAACCATTCTATGAGACCCAAAAATGATTGTATTATCGGATATTTCCTATATAGTTTTGTAATACTAGTTATTACATTTTGTACAAGCGAGCATGTTGTCTTCGCCTGCTGCATTACATCAAGGTCCTTCTCAACATCAAATTCTCACTTGACTCTACTTCCACTTCTTCTATCATGGGTTCTTCTAATTCTTCTTCTCATGTCACCATTTTGCTCTTGGGATTTTGAGGGCAATCTATAGCCATATGGGCCTCACTAAAAATAAAGCACCTCAAAGGTTTCCAACCTCCAAAAAAGTTGTTTTCCTCTTCCTCTACATCTAAAGCCACCCCTTCCTTGGAAGTTAATTTTGATGATCTTCCTCTTCCTCTATCTGAGTTGCTACCACCTTTGCTTTTAAGGCTAATTGGTATGCCTCATCCATAGTATTCACTTTGAGCAGGGTTAGCTCATTTTGGAGCTGAATTCTAAGACCATTAATGTATCTAGCCATTGCATTCTCATCATCTTCTTTCAAATTAGTACTGATTTGCAGCATCAAAAATTCTTCACTATAGGCCGATATGGAGGACTACTTTTGTTTTAGATTTTGGAATTCTCTAAAAAAAAAATGATGATAATCTAAGGGCATGAATTTAGCCTTCATATTTTTTAACATCTTTGGACATAGTTTGGTTTTTTCTTTCCTTTGTCTTCTTCTAACATTTTGGAGATTTTCCCACCATAGAGCAGCATGAGACTTCATCTTAGATGCTGCAATTTTGACCCTTCATAGATCAGTTTCCTCAATTCCTTCCATGTCATGGTATTTTTCTAACCCTTGAATCCAATCTAAGAACACCTCTAGATTTAATTTACCTTTATAATCAGGGATCTTAACCTTAACTCTAGTTCTATGTTTGGTTATAGTCTCAATAAGTCTTTCCATGTGATCTATAGTTGCTACTCAACCCATTTGAACTTCTTTCTCTTCCTCAAAATCCTCATGAAGCAACCTAACGTTAAGGGCCTACAACCTTCTAAGTACTTCATCAACTGCACTGCCTCTCCATCTAGCATTCATCCTGCATCTTCTTCCCTAGGCCAAATGAGCTCCCATCTATGTCATTCAAGTTTTTCTCTAATACTAAAAATAATACAGCTCATACTTCTAGAATCTGCAATTAGCCTCAAAATATACTATGTTCTGCCTTACACTTGAGAATAAAAAAATTTCAAAAACAGAGAATCATAAAGACACACATATACCCACTCAATAACTAAAAAAATGCATACTTAGTAGTTCATATATTATTTAATTCACTATAAAATTGCAGAATAGCTATGGCATTGAAAAGCTAGTAAAATATTGACCTGTTAGAAACAAGATTCTTCTGTTTAAGTATCCTCTGAGCTCGTAAAACTTTCTTATCCTTATTTCCTTCCATAACTGGCTCTCTAATCCCCCCAACCGCCCCTCCCCCTCTATCCCCCCTCCTTAATCATTCATCACTAGAGATTCCCCCCTAAACAAACTCAACCAAAAGCTAAATATAGTAAATTAGCTGACATCTGTTAAGTCAAGAGAAGTTGAAACAAAACTGCTAACAGAAACCTAAAAATAGTAATCTAAAAGTCCTAAAATGACTGAACAACCACTCAACCAACTGAAAGTGGGATGAGATACTCTGCATCATCCCATTAGAGTAAATGCTCCGCATCAGAAAATGGAAGACTGACATGAAAATAGACCAAGCTACTTTCCTAGCTGATTTAATTTCTTGCAGCTATAGAGATTTTGTAATGACGCTGGCAATACTTACATTTGAAAAACAGGGAGCATTGTATATCTCCATGAGCTGAGCACCATAGCTGCATGATTGACCTTTTTGGTCATGCTGGTCTATTGGATGAGACATACAATTTTATAATGAAAATATCATTTGAATCTAATGCAATACTTTGGAGAGCATTGCTTGTTGTCTGCATAAATTATGGTAAAATTGAGCTAGGGAAACTAAGTGACATTGTCAAGCATGTCTGCAGCAGTGGGTGAGTGAGAGGAAGTAGTAAAGGTAAGAAAGTTAAAGAAATATAAGGGGGGTGTTGTAAGGGAACAAGAACGTTGCTGGATTGCAGTCAATAAGAAAGTACATCAATTCTGTGTATATACAATGAGCTAGTTTGGTTGCAGATATGGATGAAATAGGCTATGCACCCCAGGAGATTCACTCAGTAAACCAACGCCATAGAATATTTGTTCATACGATACTAAAGAACACCTCTAATTTCATTTCTACCTCTCAAATTCACGTTTTGATACTTCCTCCACATATGCTATTGTCAAATAAGCAGCATTCTCATATATCGTTTTGTCATTTTATAGTTTGTGGTACAATTTTACCAGCACAGTTGTTTAGACTGAACCCCCTTCTTTTGATATATCAATAATGTTAAAGAAAACAAGAATCTTATTCTCTAGAATAGTTTTACATTGATTCTTTAGCTGATTCACAGGATAAACTTGATGAGCCAAAATTAATAAGGTTCATAGCATTCAATGTTAAAAAATAAGAGTACAAAAGGAATAAGGAAAAAGCAATTGGCTCGATTTGTAATTAAAGCATCCCAAAAGTAGATATACCAGCAATATATGATCAAGGAAAATATAGAATAGAAAGTTACTAATATCCTTTATCAACAAAAATATATGATAGGGAATCCTTTATAATGTTTTCAACAGAAATATTATAACATATTTCTTGAGCTTTCCAAGACTCATTTGACAAAGGACTGGAACAGAAAACTTCAGAAGTTACATTTCCTCTCTCTAAAAGTAAAACCTACCCGGATCTAGAAAGAGAGATGCATGAAGAATTTATGATTTATCCAAATAGTATAAAACAGCCTGACTTGATAAATCGTAAAAAAATCCCAACAATGTGATTTGGCAGTTGGAAACACATTTTGTGTTCTCAACAAGAAAACTTTGCTACAAGCAGCCTAATTTTTACCATATACTACTCTTAACAAGAATCAAACATCCTCCTAAATTAAGCCAAACAATGACAGAAGGGAGTCACTTTGTCAGTCGAAATGCATTCCATTTATAAGCTTGTTTGCTAATAAAATCCAGAATCCCTCTTGCCAATTTGAGTGGATGACTCTCAAGTGCATCATAAACAGATTTTCTGATCTCTCTCCCACGTTTGTTTGTAATTTTCTTATATAGCCCAACACCTCCACCTCATCTTCTTTTTCAATACTTTTTTGTTCATCATTATTACTTCCAACATGCAATTTGCCATTTGAACAGTGGAAGTACGTATCTGAGACTAATTTTTTTTATAATTGTTTTGTTACACTATGGTGTTGTTATTGTTATGGTGCTTCCAGATCTTGTAAAAAGATTGATCACAAGGATTTTAGGAGACCTATGAAAGGTAGAACTACATGTGAACATGGAGAAAGGAGCACGCCAAGAATATTTTCAATAGTATGTTTGCAGAGGTATGGAGACCTATGGCATACTTTCTCAAATATGCAGCACCATTAAAATGTAAAGAGTGCACTATGATAACACCCATAGTATGTGGCACATGCCAAGAGGTAGTGCATAATTAGATGTGGTAGCAATTTCAACATGGCATTGATTCTTATTTAGAGAAGATTTCAGTAGAGTCTATGGAACAAGTACTCAAGAGGTGGAGCACTCAGAAATTTTACAGATAGGAAACTAGTGCTTGGTGTAGGCATGACATGTTTATCCATTTGTTGCAACACCAGCCTTGGAGGTAGAATATATTAATTCTTTGAATATATGCACAATGAGAGTATCAAGAAGCAGCATATGGCTTGCTTATGCATGAAGGCATCCATATTTATTTGAGAACTCTGAAGGTGCAAGCTGTGCCCAATAATGCATTCTCCTAGAATGATACCACCAAGGAATTATGATGCAACTTACTATTTCCTAGTAGCACCTAAATAGAATGAGATAAAGAAGAGTATGGAGTAAAGAATATATAGGACATAGCATAGCACTTGCACAGATATACCAGTGCCAGATAATTAATTATTCTGGCATAGAACAATATATTTATCTTGCTGAGCGTTTCTTTGAAATGCCTAAAATCGAAAGCTGTATATGATTCTCATTTTGGTTGAGTATCGATTGAACTAGTGAGGTACTAAATATTTGAGGGAATATCCATACCTTGGGCTTTATCCTGTTTCTTTTTCTGGATGGACTGTATTGCATGTGCTGAAACACAATTAGCAGGTGTGTGCTCAAATTCAATCACTTTTTGCAGCATCCTCCAAGCTTGTACCAAAATGGGAGCTTTGGAACGGGGTGTTGATATCTATTCAAGTATGATCAATACTAGAGTTTTTCCAGATAATGGCAGAAAACAGAGAGGATAACCCAAATCAGCTAGGGATTCCAAGAACAAAGAGAATAACATAATTGAGCTAACAATGGCCTAAACCAGAGTGTTGCAAAACTGTTAAACAATCAACAACACATAAATATTTTTCGTCAATAATAGTTGTGGACAATCCACACCCAATAAAACCTATTTCTATTAATCTTGCCGTGGTCATGTAACTAAAGCAAATTGCGTCCATAATGGATGAATCGGTAGTAATAGATGGGGTACACAAAGAATAACCGAAATCAACCAACAATGGATTAGAACAGAGAGTTACGGACTCCTGAAAGCAACACACAAACACAAATTAAATCATCATTCTTTGGTGATTAAGTGTGGGGCAATATACATCCAGAACCTATTTTCACTAGTGTTGCCCTGATCAAGCAACTCGAAAAATCAGGTTGCTTGCATATTCGGGGAACTAGTAGTGACCGACGGTGCACACAATTGTATTTTCCATAAAGGGTCACTTACACAAATGATGCTAAAGTAAAATTCAAACATAAAGACACCTAATATGACCTACCAATTTGTTGGCTGTGGAACTGTAGGTTGAACAGCTGCACGCACCAATGAAAGTTTAACGGGCTGACGAAATTTGTTATATCTGATCTCCATACAATGAGTGGAATATTGATTGGGATAATAGGCCAGCCAGATCTCACATTCCACAAACCACACGAGGGGCAAATCTCCGTTGAGCCTCCAGGTTATGGGTATCCCATACTGTATTCCTCTTGAAAATTAAACTTCTATGTAAATTTTGATACGAAAGAGCCGAAGGAAGAAATCTAAAACACTGCAGTATAAATCAGAATCTAATAGTGTGATAGCAGCGAGACATACCTCTCTAAGATGTACTTCTCTCTCTGATTCGGCAATCTAGACTTCTCTCTCCCAATCCCTTTGCTCCAACTTTCATAGCAGCAACAGAAATCACTATTCACCCTTTGCCAAAATTATTTCCACTGAAATTGAATGAATGAAACTGATCCGCACTATAATTCCAATTGGAATTCTCAAAACCCTATTGTCTGTCATAGTAATTCATCGCTAACAAAAAGAAAATGTATGGAGCGAAAAGGAAAATGCATGCGGAAGAGGGAGGGAAAATGAATGAGGGAAATAAAAAAATTATTTTAGAAAAATATTTTTTTTATTGACTTAATTTAAGACAATTAAAATATTCAAAATATTATTTAAATATAAAATATATATTTAAGACAAAATGAATATTTTGTCTTAAACACCTCTTTTATGTATTAGTGGTGCCAGTATGTTGGGGTTGGGAATTTTCTGTGCCTCAAAGCTAGGCATAGTAATACTAAGCTGTTTGTCTATAATTTATTATGTGAGAGAAGCTGGAGTCGGATCAGGCTTCCTCAGCCTGTCAGATCTAATAGCTATAACTCAATATTTGGCTTTCAACCTAAGCCAGGCATGTTTGTATATATTCCATCTTAGAGGTCAAGCGAATGTTTACATTCCATAAGTTGTGAATTTTTACTAGGTTCTGTTGTTTTGTTTTCTAATAGCTTGATCTAAAGTAACAGTTACCCTAGGCTAACGCCTAATTAGCTGCCATGGCTATGCAGAGTTACACTCAGAACGGAGATACAATCTATCATAATGTAATGTTAATCCCCTGATTTCATTGACAGAACAAATGTAAATGAAAGGATTCTTTTAATGATGATCTCTGACAGGAGAAACAGCCATACCCGGGATCTGTTGAGAGGTGCTTCCAGGGGCTTGGAATTTGAGTATATTTTCAGTTTTAGATGGGATATTAGAATTATTAAATTTAGTTTTATATAATCATATACATGACACTTTAAATTATTATTATATCGTCAAAAATTATTATAAAAAATATAATATAATATTTTATATAATAATATTAATATATATCATGCAATAAAAAACAAATTAATTTAGAATCTTTATTTATTTTATTTTAATATTTTCTAATATAAATTTAGAATCTTAATTGTAAAAGTAAAATTTAAGATTTTTAATTTTTACCAATAGTATTCATTGTTTTTCATTTTTAATTTTGTTTTAAAAGATTTATTTTTAATATGAACTTAAAAACTTCTTGTTTGTAAGAAAATATTTAAGATTTTTACACTAATTTTTCAATATATTACATTTATAAAAAAAATTATATAAAAATTTCATAAATTAAACAATTTTTTGACGATTTGAAAAACATTTAAAGGACCAAACCGTCATGAAATTTTCATATGACAAATAGAAATGACCATCGAATTCTAGGTCCGCTTCTAGAATAATTGATATTTTATCGAAAGGTTGTAAATAGTATAATTGCTTTATTATTTGAAAGCTTCTCCAAATGTTGCCTAATTTATTTCACATAGTTAGATTTTTAGAATTGTTGAGGTTGAGTAGTTGTTTAGTAGTTTGTTGTAATTTTCTAGAATAGATTGGAAAATTATTTTTGCTATATAAGGACAAAAGTTAATTTAATTTTAATTATGTCAATTATAATTTTTATTTTTATATTTCGAATAACTATTATTTTTATTTAAAAATTATATATTTTATTTAAAAGTTATTTTTATTTATTTAATAATTATATTTTAGTTTTAGGTGTGTATATTATATTGATAATCATAATAGATAATTACAAAATCGCCATAAAAGGAAAGAGTGTATTTTTGCAAATAGATCATAATCATAGAGACATTTTCATCTACTCAACTGCCCAAAAAAATATATCAAAACCCTAAATTTATACCCCCTATACAATATTTTACTACTACCTATAGTTTCATACACCTATACATTAAACAATACTACCCTAGATTATGTATCATATTCTATAATATTTCCAGTTGAAACAAAACCATTACAACTATGAAGTCACTAATTTCCCCTATGAGAACATTGAATTGAATTTTCACCTTGTTCCTCTTGAACCACCGCCTGCACTTGGTTTGCTACTAAAGCTTGAGAATGCATCATATGTTTATGTCTAGCACCTAACTATTATCCTTGACAACTCTATGAACTGGTGGTGCAGTACTTACTTGGAGGCCTTTTAAATAGTCATGTGTCATAATAATTGAGATGGCATGGAAATTTTTCTTCAATTTGTCAATTTCATCCCCATCGAACTAAAAATGGTACTTATTGAGTGTTATAAATAGGTAACTTGAAGAGTCTTTGAGCAGACATAGCTTCATACCCATATAAGCATCGACATACCTTTGTTTATGCAAAAGGTAATGCCATGGAAATAAACCACCAACAAAGCCCTCATCCTAACTAAAATCATATGCTTGGATGCTTTTCAACAAAGCATTATCTTCTAGATAACCTTCATTCACTACCTTCGTTGCAATGGACTAAAGCAAATTGAAATTTTGCACTAAATCAAACACATTGGAAATGAAAATGGACAAGAGATTTGTAGGAAAATGAGTTTTTGAGATTCAATATGTAGGATTTCCTCTCTTATTACTGAGTCAATACAATTGAGAATGGTAGGACAATTTACCTTAAGTGCCTGTTGTAAATGCTCCTTCTCAACACAACCTAAAAAGGGTATCTCCCATGGGAAAATGGCAATCGGGGCTTTGTAATTTCTTAGATGATACTCCATTTTGTAGTCCAATATCGAATAGTGACCACACTTAAAGCATGCGGATGGGTACTACAACCTAAAGTAGAACCTTTTATCACTTTCCCTCCTATATCATAAGCTTTGATAGTGGAGCCAAGCTAGAGTTGTTGTGCACCTTCCTACCATGAACACAAGCACTATAAATTTCGCTTTAACATAAAACCTAACTAAGTGTGTTTATGCCTTGGAAAGCTCCAATTTCAATAAAAAACACCCTTAATTCACATTCCCAATCTGGTCTTGGAAATGACAATTTGGATGAGGAAGGCACACTTCAAATCTTGCTCGCATAGAAGGATAATATTAGCTATTCATATTAATGTCTTAACATCATAGGACTGATGTGAGTGCCACCTCATACTATTAAACATGTTGACTAATGATGTTTAAATGTGTTTGGCACCTAGACCTGCATTCACACAATAAAAAGGTTAGATTTTCAAATTATGATTAGAAGCAAGTTTTAGATTCTCCTAAGACCACCACTTGACACCACTTCTTCTATGCACCAAATATTTATCTTTATACTTTATATTTTGACATCAATCCAATTTGTCCAATCCTTTTTCCACATTTTTCAAATATGTTGTTGGTTATTTTTCTTGAACCAAACTTAATCTTACCACTTCCCTATGAAGCTACCAAAATTCAATTATCAGCAAGGGTAAGGATTGGCCAACACTTAAGTAAGAATTATGAGGTCCTTACGTCTTCACTTCGGGCTCTATGAAACCTACGAGGGTGATCCTAAACATGTTCATGTGATATTCA
>VDFB02000007.1:171778733-172028733 GCA_007258455.2 Sequoia sempervirens
TTCTCATTCCTAGTTAAAAATAAATTACAATTACAAATTATATGCTCCAGGTAAAAAGTCACGTGAAAAATTTCACGGATGAGAGGAAACGAATACAATTTTTCAAATTCACCTAACTAACTTTTCCCCCGTCAAAATGCATTTAATACAATGTCCTTTTCATAATATTCAAACTTAAATATTAAATATTTCGCATCCCGATATTTCCTTTGGCGGTGGCGGCTTCTCCATAGTTCCCCGCGGTATCGCGATGGTTAAAAACTTGATTGCGATATTGCGGGCAGCGGTTAGTTGACGGCCCGGTAAACTGCGGCGGTTAAAAATAAAACAAGCTTTTACTGAGTCTCCCTGATATCGCGATGAATATTTTATTGATTGCGATATAGCGGGCATTGGCTGGAGGTACGGCAGGCGGTTGAAATAAAACAAAAACATTACCGAAGACTCCCGCGGTATCGCAATGGCTAATTTATTGATTGCGATATAGCGGGCAGTGGTTGGCGGGGACGGCAACAGTTAGGGTTAATATTCCAACATGAGCTAGTTTGGTTGCAGATATGGATGAAATAGGGTATGCACCCCAGGAGATTCACTCAGTAAACCAACGCCATAGAATATTTGTTCATACGATACTAAAGAACACCTCTAATTTCATTTCTACCTCTCAAATTCACGTTTTGATACTTCCTCCACATATGCTATTGTCAAATAAGCAGCATTCTCATACATCGTTTTGTCATTTTATAGTTTGTGGTACAATTTTACCAGCACAGTTGTTTAGACTGAACCCCCTTCTTTTGATATATCAATAATGTTAAAGAAAACAAGAATCTTATTCTCTAGAATAGTTTTACATTGATTCTTTAGCTGATTCACAGGATAAACTTGATGAGCCAAAATTAATAAGGTTCATAGCATTCAATGTTAAAAAATAAGAGTACAAAAGGAATAAGGAAAAAGCAATTGGCTCAATTTGTAATTAAAGCATCCCAAAAGTAGATATACCAGCAATATATGATCAAGGAAAATATAGAATAGAAAGTTACTAATATCCTTTATCAACAAAAATATATGATAGGGAATCCTTTATAATGTTTTCAACAGAAATATTATAACATATTTCTTGAGCTTTCCAAGACTCATTTGACAAAGGACTGGAACAGAAAACTTCAGAAGTTACATTTCCTCTCTCTAAAAGTAAAACCTACCCGGATCTAGAAAGAGAGATGCATGAAGAATTTATGATTTATCCAAATAGTATAAAACAGCCTGACTTGATAAATCGTAAAAAAATCCCAACAATGTGATTTGGCAGTTGGAAACACATTTTGTGTTCTCAACAAGAAAACTTTGCTACAAGCAGCCTAATTTTTACCATATACTACTCTTAACAAGAATCAAACATCCTCCTAAATTAAGCCAATTAATGACAGAAGGGAGTCACTTTGTCAGTCGAAATGCATTCCATTTATAAGCTTGTTTGCTAATAAAATCCAGAATCCCTCTTGCCAATTTGAGTGGATGACTCTCAAGTGCATCATAAACAGATTTTCTGATCTCTCTCCCACGTTTGTTTGTAGTTTTCTTATATAGCCCAACACCTCCACCTCATCTTCTTTTTCAATACTTTTTTGTTCATCATTATTACTTCCAACATGCAATTATTCCATTTGAACAGTGGAAGTACGTATCTGAGACTAAATTTTTTTATAATTGTTTTGTTACACTATGGTGTTGTTATTGTTATGGTGCTTCCAGATCTTGTAAAAAGATTGATCACAAGGATTTTAGGAAACCTATGAAAGGTAGAACTACATGTGAACATGGAGAAAGGAGCACGCCAAGAATATTTTCAATAGTATGTTTGCAGAGGTATGGAGACCTATGGCATACTTTCTCAAATATGCAACACCATTAAAATGTAAAGAGTGCACTATGATAACACCCATAGTATGTGGCACATGCCAAGAGGTGGTGCATAATTAGATGTGGTAGCAATTTCAACATGGCATTGATTCTTATTTAGAGAAGATTTCAGTAGAGTCTATGGAACAAGTACTCAAGAGGTGGAGCACTCAGAAATTTTACAGATAGGAAACTAGTGCTTGGTGTAGGCATGACATGTTTATCCATTTGTTGCAACACAAGCCTTGGAGGTAGAATATATTAATTCTTTGAATATATGCACAATGAGAGTATCAAGAAGCAGCATATGGCTTGCTTATGCATGAAGGCATCCATATTTATTTGAGAACTCTGAAGGTGCAAGCTGTGCCCAATAATGCATTCTCCTAGAATGATACCACCAAGGAATTATGATGCAACTTACTATTTCCTAGTAGCACCTAAATAGAATGAGATAAAGAAGAGTATGGAGTAAAGAATATATAGGACATAGCATAGCACTTGCACAGATATACCAGTGCCAGATAATTAATTATTCTGGCATAGAACAATATATTTATCTTGCTGAGCGTTTCTTTGAAATGCCTAAAATCGAAAGCTCTATATGATTCTCATTTTGGTTGAGTATCGATTGAACTAGTGAGGTACTAAATATTTGAGGGAATATCCATACCTTGGGCTTTATCCTGTTTCTTTGTCTGGATGGACTGTATTGCATTTGCTGAAACACAATTAGCAGGTGTGTGCTCAAATTCAATCACTTTTTGCAGCATCCTCCAAGCTTGTACCAAAATGGGAGCTTTGGAACGGGGTGTTGATATCTATTCAAGTATGATCAATACTAGAGTTTTTCCAGATAATGGCAGAAAACAGAGAGGATAACCCAAATCAGCTAGGGATTCCAAGAACAAAGAGAATAACATAATTGAGCTAACAATGGCCTAAACCAGAGTGTTGCAAAACTGTTAAACAATCAACAACACATAAATATTTTTCGTCAATAATAGTTGTGGACAATCCACACCCAATAAAACCTATTTCTATTAATCTTGCCGTGGTCATGTAACTAAAGCAAATTGCGTCCATAATGGATGAATCGGTAGTAATAGATGGGGTACACAAAGAATAACCGAAATCAACCAACAATGGATTAGAACAGAGAGTTACGGACTCCTGAAAGCAACACACAAACACAAATTAAATCATCATTCTTTGGTGATTAAGTGTGGGGCAATATACATCCAGAACCTATTTTCACTAGTGTTGCCCTGATCAAGCAACTCGAAAAATCAGGTTGCTTGCATATTCGGGGAACTAGTAGTGACCGACGGTGCACACAATTATATTTTCCATAAAGGGTCACTTACACAAATAATGCAAAAGTAAAATTCAAACATAAAGACACCTAATATGACCTACCAATTTGTTGGCTGTGGAACTGTAGGTTGAACAGTTGCACGCACCAATGAAAGTTTAACGGGCTGACGAAATTTGTTATATCTGATCTCCATACAATGAGTGGAATATTGATTGGGATAATAGGCCAGCCAGATCTCACATTCCACAAACCACACGAGGGGCAAATCTCCGTTGAGCCTCCAGGTTATGGGTATCCCATACTGTATTCCTCTTGAAAATCAAACTTCTATGTAAATTTTGATACGAAAGAGCCGAAGGAAGAAATCTAAAACACTGCAGTATAAATCAGAATCTAATAGTGTGATAGCAGCGAGACATACCTCTCTAAGATGTACTTCTCTCTCTGATTTGGCAATCTAGACTTCTCTCTCCCAATCCCTTTGCTCCAACTTTCATAGCAGCAACAGAAATTACTATTCACCCTTTGCCAAAATTATTTCCACTGAAATTGAATGCCTGAAACTGATCCGCACTATAATTCCAATTGGAATTCTCAAAACCCTATTGTCTGTCATAGTAATTCATCGCTAACAAAAAGAAAATGTATGGAGCGAAAAGGAAAATGCATGCGGAAGAGGGAGGGAAAATGAATGAGGGAAATAAAAAATTTATTTTAGAAAAATATTTTTTTATTGACTTAATTTAAGACAATTAAAATATTTTGTTTTTTATGTAGTAGTGGTGCCAGTATGTTGGGGTTGGGAATTTTCTGTGCCTCAAAGCTAGGCATAGTAATACTAAGCTGTTTGTCTATAATTTATTATGTGAGAGAAGCTGGAGTCGGATCAGGCTTCCTCAGCCTTTCAGATCTAATAGCTATAACACAATATTTGGCTTTCAACCTAAGCCAGGCACGTTTGTATAGATTCCATCTTAGAGGTCAAGCGAATGTTTACATTCCATAAGTTGTGAATTTTTACTGGGTTCTGTTGTTTTGTTTTCTAGTAGCTTGATCTAAAGTAACAGTTACCCTAGGCTAACGCCTAATTAGCTGCCATGGCTATGCAGAGTTACACTCAGAACGGAGATACAATCTATCATAATGTAATGTTAATCCCCTGATTTCATTGACAGAACAAATGTAAATGAAAGGATTCTTTTAATGATGGTCTCTGACAGGAGAAACAGCCATACCGGCGATCTGTTGAGAGGTGCTTCCAGGGGCTTGGAATTTGAGTATATTTTCAGTTTTAGATGGGATATTAGAATTATTAAATTTAGTTTTATATAATCATATACATGACACTTTAAATTATTATTATATCGTCAAAAATTATTATAAAAAATATAATATAATATTTTATATAATAATATTAATATATATCATGCAATAAAAAACAAATTAATTTAGAATCTTTATTTATTTTATTTTAATATTTTCTAATATAAATTTAGAATCTTAATTGTAAAAGTAAAATTTAAGATTTTTAATTTTTACCAATAGTATTCATTGTTTTTCATTTTTAATTTTGTTTTAAAAGATTTATTTTTAATATGAACTTAAAAACTTCTTGTTTGTAAGAAAATATTTAAGATTTTTACACTAATTTTTCAGTATATTGTATTTATAAAAAAAATTATATAAAAATTTCATAAATTAAACAATTTTTTGACGATTTGAAAAACATTTAAAGGACCAAACCGTCATGAAATTTTCATATGACAAATAGAAATGACCATCGAATTCTAGGTCCGCTTCTAGAATAATTGATATTTTATCGAAAGGTTGTAAATAGTGTAATTGCTTTATTATTTGAAAGCTTCTCCAAATGTTGCCTAATTTATTTCACATAGCTAGATTTTTAGAATTGTTGAGGTTGAGGAGTGATTGTTTAGTAATTTGTTGTAATTTTCTAGAATAGATTGGAAAATTATTTTTGCTATATAAGGACAAAAGTTAATTTAATTTTAATTATGTCAATTATAATTTTTTTTTTTATATTTCGAATAATTATAATTTTTATTTAAAAATTATATATTTTATTTAAAAGTTATTTTTATTTATTTAATAATTATATTTTAGTTTTAGTTTTGTTTTTCAATGTTTATTATATTATATTTTTTATTTAAAATATCAGTTTGAAGTTAAGTTTTTTTTAAACAAAAGGTTAGGTGTCTGTATATTATATTGATAATCATAATAGATAATTACAAAATTGCCATAGAAGGCAAGAGTGTATTTTTGCAAATAGATCATAATCATAGAGACATTTTCATCTACTCAACTGCCCAAAAAAATATATAGAAACCCTAAATTTATACCCCCTATACAATATTTTGCTACTACCTATAGTTTCATACACCTATACATTAAACAATACCACCCTAGATTATGTATCATATTCTATAATATTTCCAATTGAAACAAAAGCATTACAACTATGAAGTCACTAATTTCCCCTGTGAGAACATTGAATTGAATTTTCACCTTGTTCCTCTTGAACCACAGCCTGCACTTGGTTTGCTACTAAAGCTTGAGAATGCATCGTATGTTTATGTCTGGCACCTGACGATTATCCTTGACTACTCTATGAACTGGTGGTGCAGTACTTACTTGGAGGCATTTTAAATAGTCATGTCTTTATGCCTTGGAAAGCTCCAATTTCAATAAAAATTCCCTTAATTCACATTCCCAATCTGGTCTTGGAAATGACAATTTGGATGAGGAAGGCACACTTCAAATCTTGCTCGCATAGAAGGATAATATTATCTTTTCATATTAATGTCTTACCATCATAGGACTGATGTGAGTGCCACCTCATACTATTAAACATGTTGACTAATGATGTTTAAATGTGTTTGGCACCTAGACCTGCATTCACACAATAAAAAGGTTATATTTTCAAATTATGATTAGAAGTAGGTTTTAGATTCTCCTAAGACCATCACTTGAAACCACTTCTTCTATGCACCAAATATTTATCTTTATACTTTATATTTTGACATCAATCCAATTTTTCCAATCCTTTTTCCACATTTTTCAAATATGTTGTTGGTTATTTTTCTTGAACCAAACTTAATCTTACCACTTCCCTATGAAGCTACCAAAATTTAATTATCAGCAAGGGTAAGGATTGGCCAACACTTAAGTAAGAATATTGAGGTCCTTACTTCTTCACTTCGGGCTCTGTGAAACCTAGGAGGGTGATCCTAAACATGTTCATGTGATATTCATTTAAACAAGAACACTTATGCACACAAATAAATTCCTATAAAGTGCAAATAGACAACATTATTTAAAGATTTGGTAGACCTTTAAATAAACTACAGTTTGTTGCAAGGAATGGGATAGTACGTTAGATTTATACATTGTAATTGAAAGTTTTAAATTGATTTTATATTCTTGTTCCAAGCCTCTTGTCAGGTGCATTACTAACACAATTCTTTAAATAACTTAATGGAAATAATAGTGCTTCATCTATTAGGAAAATGAAGTCATATCTATAACTAGTAATACCATAGCACTTTTACTCAGTAATTGATGGGCTATTGATATACTACTTTGCAGCATTCAACTCACTGCATCCAAAACATAACTGTTGATCAAATCCTATTGTCTCTCCTCACAAACCTACGAACTTATTTAAGCATTTTATCCAATTCTTTAAATTGAAGCAGAAATAAACTCACACACTCAATTGAAACAACTAAAGATAAATGGAAAGGTCATTAACCATTTTAATTCATAGTTTGAAGAACATTACATAGGAGAGTATATTCCTTAGAACGAATATTTTCTTATATTGTTGATGTTGTTGTAAAACTATTTTAAGACCATTCCATACATGACTCAAACCCTAGACTTCCATTTTGATCTACCCATTAATTCATCTATTTACCATCTGCTCTTTTCTGAGCTTCGCTTTTCACCTAGACCACTTTGAGACTCAAGACTCCAAACCTCGTAATCAACCATGAAATCCCTTTTAGGGAACAAGGGAGCAACAAGCATCCAATTGAAATATGATTACATTTCACATTTCATTTCAAAACTAATTTCACATGAATTTGAGATATTCCCTAGATGGTTAGATGTAATCATTTTCATAACATGGGAAAGATAAACACATTTTTTTTTTATGTGTTATCAATGGAGAGTAACCAAATCACCCACAAGGTATTGTTAGTCATTGTTGCAGCATCCATGTCGAGCAAAGACATTCTTCATTATACTAGCTAAAAGACTTCCACATATGCACAAGGGACAAAACCACACATAAGCTAAGAAGGATGATCCTAATGTAGTGGTGATGGTGTCATCAAATAAAAATAGGGTAGAGACACTACTATGAGTTTTTAGCATCAAATTATTCTTGTCCACTCCTTGTTTGTGATGCAACTAGAGGATCCATCACTACTTCCTCATCAGAGTATTCATACGACACCAGAGAGAGAAGGTAATAGTTTTATCTCGAGTCAATATCACCTCCACCATCTGAAGGGATATCAAAAATCTAAATGGGAGAATTGTGTCCCCCTAGGTAGGCCTTGGGATACTTGATTCTTTTCTTGGCCTTCCTCTCAGTCTCACCTGGTTTCTTCTTGACCAATTCTTGTGAAATGGTCCTGTTTCTTAAATTTTACGTTCTTTTAAAAATATTCTTCTTCCTTTGACCACGAGCATTATTTTTACTCTTTGGAGCCACAAAATTCCCAGGGACTTCTTGCTCAACCATAAACATTTCCTCTTGACAGTCAAACACATTGAGTCATCTAGACCTCCTAGTTGTCTTAATTGACACACCTGACTTACTTTGTAGAACACAGGGTAAAAGCTACCAAATCTAAATTAAGAGAAAATTAACCAACTTTGAGCTGCTAAATTAAATTTGTAGGAAAGCAAACCCACAAACCCAAACAACTTCAACTAGCCCCAAAAATATGAAACTCCTAGAAAAACTAGAGCATGAATTAAACAAAGCTCATTAAAAAAATCCAACTCACTAGGGAAGAAAACATCAACACCTCTGCAGTTGAAAGCTCAACACTTGCACACTTATTATATGACCCACACTTCACATTTTCTAAAAACTAAAAAATGGTGAGATCAAACAACAAGAAATTTGCATTAAATAGCAATTTGGAGTGTGTATCAATTAATTATTGAAGAGATCCTTGCATGAGCGAGTTGATAAATTAGCAGCTCAACTTTGAATCCAAACCGTCAATCTTTGAGGATTTAAAAATCCATCAATGGCAACCTTGAGCATCATTTTTTGGCTTTTAAAACTCGTTCCTAAAAAATGGTGATACAACCTCAAAAGCTACCACATCTTCCCTTAATCTTCATTAGTCACCTGTGATCTAACAATTAACATGCACCACCCACCCAATCCATGCCCTTTTCATTTATATCAGCGAACTACAAGAAGCAAGCATTTGAAGAGAATATTCCCTAAAACATCCCATTGTGTGTCATAGATTTTGCCCTCCCCTCCAAAGTTCAATCAATGATGAGAGCATTGTTCATGATAAAATTTAGAGTGTTGAATTATTTTTCATTTTGGAAATCTTCATAATACATCTTATGTCACTGATTCATGTTTCAAATCTAAGACCATATGAACAATGGATGAAAAATAATGATGGTTCACATTGACTGGTGGCCTCCATCAGTCATCACTAATTTGGAGAAAACTAGCGTACAACTATCCACAATGAGGGATGGAGAGGAAAATAAAGAGTCCTAGAGGTCATCGCCCATTGCTAATTCAAAAGTAAAAAACCTCAAGCAATTAGCGATATGAAATAATCCAGTGATACAAAGAGAAACCTAAGCATCACGCATCGCTAATTTGAATAAAAAGTTCTCAACACTATCTATGATAAAAAAAGCAAAGGAAACACTACACATCACTCATCACATATTCAAATGTGCATCCATAAAGCTATTCATGATGAGTGATAAAGGGAAGCTGTAAACGAGACTTAAGTAGGATAATTAAGCACGTGCTCACAAGTTCTTATGTGAAAGGGTATTTCCTAGAACAACATGTAAAAGGGCTCAAAGGACTTAAAAAATAATATTTTCAAAGGATGTAAAGTCCAAATAAGGTTAATCAATAAACCTTATTAAATAAAAGAATGTCAGACATAGGCATGAGGGTCTAGTTACTCCACGAGTTTTAATGACTCAAGATGTTTTAGGATGACCAACAACGGATGATAGGAGGTCAATTATAGATTATATCATTAATGAGGGACTTTATTTAAGGGTTTCTTGGGTGAGATTTTGATAGAAAAATCCCTAGGAAATATTAGTGAGCATAACCTTATGTCTAGAAATTTGAAACTAGCTAAAACATGCTAATTCAGGGATGGAACAAAGAATTTTTTAGGGGTTCCATTAGTGTCTCCAATTGGGGAAGTCTATTCCTCAATGAACAGAGTGAGAATTAAAAATATCAAGTGAAGCAAACCAAGCATAGAGGATCAAAACCAAGGACCAGGTAGGAAAACTAGACCAAAATGAACAACATATGTATAGTATTTACACAAGTTACAGGGCCATACAAAGAGATCCAATATCCATCATTCTTGAATCCTCCTATGATGTGCACACTGTCAAATTTCATTCTGCAACTTTACTAGACTTGAACATTACTTGGTGGCCCTAGGCCCCCCAACCTTAGAACTAGTGCTTACCCCTGTCAAAAACCTTGTTTTCTACTATTTTGCACCATGCTAAGGCTAAAAAAATTATCATGAATTTCCCACCAGTTGATCATGCTATGATCACTACAATCAACCACTATGGACATGTTTCTAAACTTACAATCATCTCTTTCATTCATTTCCCTCTATGAACTATAACCGATCATTAACTAAAAAACATGATCAATGTAAAATTCTATCTGACTCAGTTTATAATCATATTTAACCAAATGCTCATCTAACTGAATAGGGAAAATGAAACATTCATAATCCACTTGATCACTATCATCATATAAATTGATATCAAAATTATTTTGTTCATTAAATTGAAAACCCTCATACACATTCCTTCCAGGGATCCCATTTAGGGGTACACACTCACTTTGTGTGATGAACAAGAAATGTTCATACATAGGTTTCTTTTCAAATTGCTGCTCACATTCATCAGATTAGTACAAACTAGTTATTCTTCCATAGTCTTCATCTTGTTGGGAAATGGATTCAATAGTCCCCATAGCATTTTTTCTCTCATTAGGGTTATTCCTACAAAAAGTATTATCCATACCTTCACAGGCATCAAAATATACTCTTGTTTCATGTTTATTGACATAATCCAATCCTTCCTTACAATTATTGTTCTTGACTTGAAACAAAATGTCTCCAATGATGGTTCAAGAAAATATTAATTGATATGATCAATAGTAAGATATTCAAGTGCACCATCAGTTGATAGGTTTGCTGGCACACATATGCGGGATTTCTTGCAACTTGAACATTTCTCATTTTTAGCTGAGCAAGTCTCTTTAACACATTCTTTGTTGAAAACTATCATGTCCATATTTGATATGGAACTTGTACATTCCATTTTTTTTTATACAAGCATTCAGAAACAAGCCCTTGCTAACTAGCATCACCAATCCCATCATTTTTAACACAAACCTTGGGCTCAAGACCTTGAATACCTACATTCTTATCTTGAAATTTTGCATCTACCACATTGCTAGGGCATTCCAATTTTGATACAACTAGATTGCATTTTGAGAATCTATCACATTCTATTTGTTCATCCACTGGTGAGGGCACAACCTCATGAGTAATGGTACAACTAAATTCTTCAAGCAAGAAGGATGCGTTCAAGTCAACCTCAAAAAAATATTTATATTTCTTATGAGAGAAATCAAGATTTTAATTTTCACTATCTTGGTCACCCACCTTCAAAGGTACGTTAGTAGTTCTTGTAGGTATGACAATATCATCATCTACACTACTAGATATAATTTCTTCTTATGAAACTTCTTTATCCATTTCTTGGATAAACCCTTGATTATTAACAATAGGATGAGAACCACTGTCATCCTGGGACATCATTTTTTACATATATTCACATTTGGCCTCCTTAGTAATCCTGATCCAACCAATTATTTGATGAAAATTTTGAGGTTTTAATTCCTTGGGCAAGGTACTAAGCCCTGACTCATTAAATGTCACATAATAGGTCAATACAAATTGAATCTTTAGGTTGTAAACTTTTAGGGATCT
Source organism: Sequoia sempervirens (assembly GCA_007258455.2). Lineage (NCBI taxonomy): Eukaryota > Viridiplantae > Streptophyta > Pinopsida > Cupressales > Cupressaceae > Sequoia > Sequoia sempervirens. Next base: position 171,790,251 of record VDFB02000007.1, read on the forward strand.
CCAACAAGGAATCCAAGAACCTTGCTAGCAACTTATGTGGCAATTCCCCTTCACATCTCTTCATATTAGATAGTTTGAACAATACCTGATCATTATCAATCAGACTTTGTTGAAGTTCATCTTGAATCTATTCATGATTAATATGTTGTGAAGGTGAACCAAATAAGGCATTAAAAAAATCATTAATCTAATCATCCCTTTCATCCTTATCTATGCCATTTATATGATGTGCATCAAGACAACAAACACTTGTAGCCATATATCCACTCATCATTGAATACTTCATAGTGTTCTAAATCACCATAGCAATGTGACAGGCTTGATGTAATGTTTTGTGCTCCTTATCCCTTATCAAATAATTCATCTCATTATTAAATGCACCTAGATATACAATCAAACATTCCACATCACTAAGTCTTAGGTGTTCAAGAATATCCCTCGCTGTTTTAGCAAATCTTAGATGAAAAGTAGGGACCAACTCTTCTTCATCCCTCTAAATTTCCATAAGTCTTTTTCTTATCTCATTAGGACTAACCCTTTCACCAAAATTTTCCACAAATCCTAGCATGAATTCATTCCATGAAGCTATAGAATATACTGGTAAATATTAGAACTGGTCTCTGGCATTTTATTTTAAAGACAGAGCGAAAAGATTCATGACAACCTCTTTGTGGTCTATCTCAAAATCACCTATCAAATCCATGAATCCATTCTGGTGTTTGGAAGCTGACTCAGAATTTTTTCTTGTAAATTTAGGAAAATGTTTCTTAATATCATTAGGAATCTTATTAGGGAAACCTTGAATACCATTAAAACTTAATGGCTTATATCTCTCAATAGAAAATTTCCTTTGAGGGCATGATAAAGGCTACATACCCTACATACTATTACTTGATGTTCTACCAGGTGATACAGGGGAACACCACATTTCTCGTGTATCCATATTCAATCTTTAAATATCAATTTCATAGTTGATTTCCCACTGCCTCATTCCTTAATTCAATCATGATTTTAAATGCATTATTTGTAGACATTCATGCTTTTAAACTTTCTAGAAGGAATATTTTAGAGATAAGCATACTTCTCCCAACCAAACTCAGATATTATAAATTTCACCTTAGAAGTATGTAAAATGAATACCATTCCCTCTATTTGTGCTTAATTCACATGATAGGGAGATAAATTTTTCTCCAAATCATTGCAGTATGGTTTTCATACGGATCTATTTCTTCTTGAAAATAAAAAACAAGGGAAAAGTACTTGGATATACTACAACTATTCTAAATTGTTCTTTTGAATGGAAAACCTTGCAAAGCTAAAAATCTCTTCATGTATTCATTAGGTTCTTTGCATAGAGTCGCCACCTCCTTTATAGAGGAACATAATCCAACAATATGAAGTTTCTTTCACAAATTAATTTCATTTAAAGCTTCCTTAATCAATAGAGTCACATATAATTCCTTTATACATTCTTACTTTGTCTCCAACTAACTTTTATTCCATTTTATTGGAATCTCTCAAATAGTTCACATTGGTGCAAAGATCTTTGGATTCACCACCCACATTTAGTGATAAATTCTAGGATTATTCATGGAATTTTAATAGATCTTGGCAACCTTTGCAAGTTTCGAAGGAGATACAACAAATTCCTTCAACATATCATAGGATTTACTCATTGAAACAAAGCTAGGCTTGAAAATATAATTGTCTAAGCTTTTGGGATCATGTTGTTCCCCTCTACAATAACCTCTCTCAGTTTTCACTATCTCATAGGCATTTTCCTGTGGCAGTGATATTTAGTTTGGGGAAAAGTTGTCAAATGCAAGTAGTGCAAAGTTGCAAAGTGGTGCAACTTTTGTTATGAAACTTGTGTGACCAAAATAACTATTCCAACACATTCAAGTGGCTGCATTTACGCTATTCATGCTCCTCTTCCATACCCAAATATGACAAATCGCTCTTAGCTACATTTAATTGGTTGAATCCCTTAAGAGTTTGAAGTGCAAAATCGCTGCAAAGTTCAGCATGACATTACTCAAACACTATGATGCTTAGAAAATTCTTATCTAAGCCTATGAGATCAAGTTGTTCCCCTCTACAATAATTTATTTTGGTTTTTGCTATCTTGGAGGCATTTTCCTGTGGCGGTGAGATTTCACTTAGGGTAAAAGTTGTCAAATGCAAGTAGTGCAATGCTGCAAAGTGGTACAAATTTTATTCTACAACTTGTATGACAAAATTAACTATTTCAACACATCTGAGTGGGTATTTTTACATTAGGTATGACCCTCTTTTGCACATGAACAGGCTGAATTGCTCTGAACTATGTTCAACAGACATAAACCCTTAAGAGTCCAAAGTGCAAAATGGTTGTAAACTTTACCATGACATTACTCAGACACCGTGATGCTTAGAAAATTTTCATCTAATCCTATGGGATCATTTTGTTCCCCTCTACAATAACCTCTCTTATTTTTTGTTATTTTAGAGGCATTTTCTTGTGGTGACGAGATTTCACTTGGGGGAAAAGTTGTCAAATGCAAGTAGTGCAAAGTTGCAAAGTGGTGCAACTTTCGTTCTGCAACTCATGTGACCAAACTAACTATTCCAGTGTGTTTGAGTGGGTACATTTATGCTAGCCATGGTCCTCTTTCACACCCAAATGCATCAAATTGCTCTGAGCTATGTTCAACCGACTGAATCCCTTAAGAATCTGAAGTACTAAATGGCTGCATACTTTAGCATGACGTTACTCATACATTGTGATGATTAGAAAATTCTCGTCTAAACCTATGGGATTTTGTTGTTCTCCTATACAATAATATCTCTTGGTTTTCGCTATCTCAAAGGAATTTTTCTGTGGCGGCAAAATTTCCCTTGGGAAAAAAGTTGTCAAATGAAAGTAGTGCAAAGTTCCAAAGTGGTGTAACTTTTCTTTTGCAACTCATATGATCAAAATAACTATTCCAACATATCTAATTGGGTATGTTTATGATATGAATAGTCCTCTTTCACACCCAAATATTCTGAATCATTTCGAGCTACATTCAACTGGTTGAATCCCTTAAGAGTCTGAAGTGCAAAATGGCTACAAACTTTAGCATGATGTTATTTGGAAAATGTGACACTTAGAAACTTCTCATCTAAGCCTACAATATTGTATTCTACCCCTCTATAATAACCTCTCTTAGTTTTTTCTATCATGGAGTCTTTTTCTTGTGGCGGCAATATTTCGCATGGGGAAACAATTGTCAAATACAAGTAGTGCAAAGTTGCAAAGTGGTGAAATTTTTGTTATGAAACTCATGTGACAAAATTAACTGTTCCAATGCATCTGAGTGGGTACATTTACACTAGGCATGGTCCTCTTTGACACCAAAATGCGTTGAATCGCTCTAAGCTATGTTCAACCTAGTGAATCCCTTAAGATTCTAAAGTGCAAAATGGCTACAAACTTTAACATGATGTTGCTTGCACACCATGATTCTTAGAAACTTCTTGTCTGAGACTATTTGATTGTGTTGTGCCCCTCTACAATAAAATCTCTCAATTTTTTCTATCTCGGAGGAATTTTCCTGTGGCGGCAAGATTTTTCTTTGGGAAAAAGTTGTCAAATGCAAGTAGTGCAAAGTTGCAAAGTGATACAACTTTTGTTCTGCAACTCATGTGACCAAAATAACTATTCAAATGCATCTGAGTGGGTACATTTACGCTATTAATGTTCCTCTTTTCACACCCAAACACACCAAAATGCTTTGAGCTACGTTCAACCAGCTAAATCCCATAAGAGTCTGAAGTGAAAAATGTCTACAAACTTTAGCATGACGTTACTCAGACACTGTGATGCTTAGAAACTTCTTTTCAAAGCCTATGGGATCATGTTGTACCCTTCTATAATATCCTCTTTTATTTTTCTCTATATCAGAGATGTTTTCTTGTGACAGTGAGATTTTGCTTGGGGAAAAAGTTGTCAAATGCAAGTAGTGCAAAGTTGTAAAGTGGTACAAATTTTGTTCTACAATTCGTGTGACCAAATGGACTATTCCAATGCATTTGAGTGGGTAAATTTATGCTAGGAATGGTCCTATTTCACACCCCAATGTGCCAAATTTCTCCAAGCTACGTTCAATAGATTGAATCCCTTAAGAGTTCGAAGTGTAAGATGGCTACAAACTTTAGCATCACATTAGTCAGACACCATGACACTTAGAAAATTATCGTCTAATCCTATGGGATTTTTTTGTGCTCCTTTACAATAACCTCTTTCATTTTTTGCTATCTCGGAGGCGTTTTCCTATGGTGGCGAGACTTCTCTTGGGGAAAAAGTTGTCAAATGCAAGTAGTGCAAAGTTGGAAAGTGGTTCAAATTTTGTTTTGCAACTCATGTGACCAAAATAAATTTTCCAATGCATCTGAGTGGGTATATTTATGCTAGGCATGGTCCTCTTTCACACCCAAACATGTTGAATCACTTCGATCTACGTTTAACCGAATGAATCCCTTAAGAATCTGAAGTGCAAAATGGATTCAAACTTCAACATTACGTTAGTCGGACACCATGATGCATAGAAACTTCTCGTCTGAGCCTATAGGATCATGTTTTTTTCCTCTACAATAACCTCTCTCAATTTTTTCTTAGAAGGAAAATAAGCATGTCTAAGTCAAGAGCAATTTTGCCCAATCTTGGCAAGGCACAAGCAAAGTCTGCCATGCCCATGGTCAAGAAAAATGTCCAAGATGATGCAAATTCCACTTGGGAAAGAAATGTTATGTCCAAATTATTGTCAAGTCTTCCCTTGGCTTGAATAATGCTTTTCCAAGATAGAGGTAAATTCTTCCCAATTCAAAGCATACATGGAGAAGACAACACAAAGTCGACCCAACTCAAAGCATACATGGAAAAGACAACTTAAAGTCCACCCCAAGCTGAAAATAGGAGATGGAAAACATATATTGAAGTTTTCCTTAGGCCAAGATCAAAGGGTACATCCAACACATTGAGATGATGCCTCACCATCTTCCAACCAATCAAATTGTTCCAAGCTAGCATGTCTAGGTTCAAGGAACCTAACACTTCATAGTGCAACAACTTTCTATTATTGGTTTATATTTAGCAGAAGGTTAAGTGTCCCCAAATGTAATTTTCACATTGGTCAAGAGGTAGTTATTTGTGAAAAATCCTAATTAGGGTTTTATTTTGTAATCTCAGTCATTGATTTGAAATCAATCTTGGCCATTGAATTGTATTTGAGGAGCCTATAAATTGAGCTCACCCCTCATTTGTAAAACATAGGAGCATCCATCACATACTAGCAGTACACTACCTTGCCTATGATTTCACTTATTATTATGCTTTGATAGATTTTTTTGAAGCATCCATCACTTATCTGAAAGCAATTGTTGGAGGCTCTTAGCCATAGTAGCAAGACAATGAACTGTTTGATAAAATGCTTTGGTAGATGTGTATGAAAAATGTGGTAGCATAGACAAGGTAGTAAACTATTTGAAAAAATTCCTTAAATAAATGTGGTCTCATGGTGATGGAATTCCATGAAAATCAAGGGAATTTTCTTGTCATGGCATTCCATCACCATGAGACCACATTTCTTTCAGGCATTTTTTAAAATAGTTCGCTACCTTGTCTACTCTATTTCTTACTATTACACTTTGATGGATTTTTTCCAAGCATCAATATAGCTTGTTCGAAAGCACCTATTTTAGACTTTTAACCATATTAGCAAGGCAGTGAATTGATTGATAAAATGCTTTGGTAGAAATGTATGAAAGATGTGGTAGCATAGACATGGCAGTGAATTGTTTGAAAAAAATCCTCAAATAAATGTGTTCTCCTAGTGATGGAATGTCATGACAAGCACATTGAGACCACATTTCTTTGAGGCATCTTTTTGAACAGTTCAATGCCTTGTCTATGCTATTGCTTCTTATTATGCTTTGATAGATTTTTTCCAAGCATCCATAACTTTTTTGCAATAACCTATTTTAGGGTTTTAGCCATAGCAGCAAGGTAGTGAACTGTTTGATAAAATGCTTTGGTAAACATGCATGAACAATGTGGTAGCATAGACAAGGCAATGAATTGTTTGAAAAAATTCCTCAAAGAAACTTGGTATCATGGTGATAGAATGGCATGAAAATCCATAGAAATTTGAATTTCATGGCATTCCATCACCATGAGACCACATTTCTTTCAAGCATTCTTTTCAAGAAGTTCATTTCCTTGACTATAGTATTGCTTGATATTATGCTTTTGATAGATTTTTTGAAGTATCCATAGATTTTTCAAAAGCACTTGTTTTATGCTTTTAGCCATAGCAAAAAGGTAGTGAACTATTTGAAAAAATACTTTGGTAGACATGTATGAAACATGTGGTAACATAGACAAGGTAGTAAAATATTTGATAAAATACGTCAAAGAAATCTAGCCTCATAGAATGCCATGATAAGAAAATGCAATTGGCAGCTACTCCTACTTATTAGTTAGGCAATGCGAAGTAATTGCATAACTGCTTAGGTTGACTTTGTAAAAACTATATTGTAATTGAAATTTTGTCATCTATCAACATCTAGTTATTAGATATGTAGTGTGAAGTAATGCTTTGACTTTCAAATATGTGCAATAAAATGTAATCAATGAAATGAGTATAAACTACAAAAAATATTTTTTACAATTCATTAGTTAAAATATTTATTGTATTTTCTCTCTATATCTCTATATGCTAGATGAAAATACCTTTCAATTTCAAAATAAATAGATTTTATCTCTTGTTCTACAATTTTTTACATTTTTTTAAAATATGATTTTCCCCGACTTTTTAAAAAACTCTTATATTTTTGGTTTGTCAAAATTTTCCCCAAAAGATTTTTGTTGCTATTCATTGGAAACATGAAGCATACACATGAATATACACACTATACATGAAGTATACATGTGAATAAGTGAAGCATACATGTTAAAAAGTGAGGCACAAGTAATTGAAGCATTCCAAAGGATACAAACCACTAGGAATGGAGCTTATTTACACAATACGCTTTAGATGGAGCTTATAGAGCAATCAACAATAATTAATTAAGCATTAGATGTAAACAAAATCCATGCCTACAACATTCAAGCATGCGATTTACACAATACAAATGATAACATAATTCAAGAATGGTAGTAGCAAAATAAGATTTTTTTAATCAAAAAACTGTAAGGTATATAATGATATATATTGATAAAAGTATATACAATATATCTAGAAAAAGCCATACAGGCTTACTAGAAAGGAGCCATATTATGGACATAAAATGTCACATATATATTTATAGTACAAAACATATGTTCCAAAATTCCACATAGGCATACAACAAATGACCCTAATACAGTCATTTCCCTCTAGGGGAAGGAAATAGATCCCATGTTGCCTTCAAAATTCAGCTGGATGGAGTGACTATTGGTTCTCTGGTCTTTTGAACATGCTCGCTAGTCCTCCTCTCTTCAATTTGGACCTTCAACTGATACAATAAAATGTAAATATGTTAATACAAACAAAAAGAATTGTGGAACCATATAACAAAATATAATCACTTACCTCATATAAATAGTCATCATTCATATTTACATCATTACCACGTCCAAGATCTGGAGTGACAACCACCTGTAGCAACCATCAAGATAGAAATTAAGCTACACAAAAGTATCGTGAAAATTTTCTATAATAGACCATAAAAGAGAAAATATAATGTCAAATCAACTAATCTATTGCATACCTCTCTCAATGGATCAAAACTGGCTATTATTGCAGCAACTCTATGTTCCATCATGCCACCAACATCACCAGGGTTGTCTGATGTCAACATTTGCAAATGGTAAATGAAAGAGTAAATGGTAGGGTGAACTATTAAATGTCAATGGGATGGGATTAGGAAAGAATAAAGGAACAAAAAGTGAATTAGGAGAAGATAATGTGACATGATCAAGGAATAAAAAATGCAATGTTTGGGTTTCTCATCAATTTTTTATATTTGTATATGCAAAATTATGAAAACTAGCTAGCATTGTTTTACAACATCATTATTGAACAAAGGCTACTTGAGTGTAAGTTTTTTGAGGAAATGAATTGCAAGGTGTGGAGGTCGAAGGTCCACTAGGAAACTGTTTAAAATCCAAAGCATGTTATGAGACAAACATTCAAGTATAACATTCAACTGTTCAAATACAATAATAATATCTTTAGTACTAGTTGCATACCTATGGACTCAATGTTGAGAACAGATAAGGAGCTGTAGCAATGGGGCATGTCTCATGAACACTTTGACCCTAAAATTTCATCATATCAAAATTCTACTAATATACTTATTCTTAAATATCAAAATATGGGTATGTGTTGGATCATCATGGAAAAAATAGGCCCTTAAGTGGCAAAAAATTAAAAAAAAATAGAGTTAGGAAACTTGACGTAAAAATTTGAATAAGTTATCTATATTATTTAAAAAATATGTCAGAATATAATTTGTAGAAAATTGAATTTAGTTTCTAAACTAGTAGGTTTTTTTTTTTTTTTAAATATTTATTTTGTGAAAATTTGAAATTTCAATGTAATAGCACTTAAATTTCAGAGAAAAAATAAGTAGGTGTCTTTCCACCCTAACCACAATAAAATGATAATATTTTTTTATAATACTTTAGATATAAGTAGAGGTCTCATGTCTCGATGTGATGCATATTTTTTTGTAATTTTTTTCCATGTAAATAATTAATTTTGAATTTTTTATTAGAAATTTTTAAAAATATAAAAACTATTATGTCTAACCACCTTAACTTGGTCAAAACTTCATGAAATTCAATTTTTTTTTTTAATCCTATAGTATGTGAAGCATAGAATGTGACAAATGTTTTAGATTCAAAAAATGTGATACCGTTTGAAAGCAATAGATGTTTTTCAATCAGCCTATCAATCAGGACTTTAGTCATAATTCAAATAGAAAATGAATAATAATTATTTATTAAATTCAACGTAAGGCATAATTTATATTGCTGGAAAGCTGAGAATCTCCATTAAAGACCCTTCTCATTTCATCAATTTTTGGTAAAAAAAAGTCATCATCCACATACCCTACACATAACCATCATATCGCCACTTTTTGGCCCATCATGATCCTGCACATACCCATATAATTTAATAAACAACATTAAATGAACTTGCTGAATTTTACCTGAGTGTCAATGTTGAATGTATCGTTCAACAAATCATCGATGAAAGCCATTGCCTCTACAACTAATGTAGGCTATGTAGCTGCATCCCAATCACTTTGATAATTATACGTGCAAACTGCACAAGCGCCACAATGGTGGGGTGGAGCTCGAGGCCTACATGTCTCCTCCACACCAAGATCTACTAGAGGCCTCACACATTGTAAAATGGTTTGGGTGAGTGAGCCAATTGACTCCACTATGTCCACCTCTACACTATCCTTAACAATGGAAGGAACAATGACATTCTCCACCATGGGTCTGGGCAAGGGTCTTGGTGCCAACTATGGATTACATCGTGTAGCAGGTCTATCATGTGTGGAGCCCCCACCTCTACCCTAAAAGTCTAAGATTTCAAAATAATTTGGCATCTTATTGAGGATAAACTCACAATAGAGTTTCCTAAAAAATTATTGTGTTACCTCATGGTTATTACATGGAGGTTGGTCAAATACCATCCACCACCACTCCCAAAAATTATTTTTAATTAACTCATTTTGGCACCAATGGATGGAGAACCTCCTACATGTATGAGACAAAGGTCTGTTGGTTTTTGGGTTTGTAAATAGGGCACAAAAGTTGGCTTTTCTAATTTTTTGTTTTTTAACATCTGCATATGACAAACCTCTAGAATAATATTGTCTCATCTCATGCCTCTTATTTGATCAAAATTTTATTTTCTCACTCATTTCTCCTACATGTGATACAATTGACTTCAATGATTCAACAATCCCTCTCCTATAAAGGTGGGTTTCAGCATGCTCGGTTAATCTTCCAATTATTTTTTTAATGTTTCTTTTATTTTTTTCAATTTGATTTAGAATATTTTCTTGTGTTCCTTGAGGATGCCTATGAATTGATGGAGGGGTTTCAACTTTTTTTTGAACAGGAGGCTCTTCCTAAGGGGGTGACTGTGAATTCTCAATATTTGGAGGTGGAGTTTCATTCCCCGAGAATTAGAACAAAATTTTATTATAAAAACCTATTTCAATCTGCATTCTAAATCAAATTTGAAATAGATAGAATAAAAATATACACCTCTTCACAATCTTCAATGTCTTTGACGTGTTGGCGACATCCTTGTGAAAAATAAAAAGCTAAGGATGCAAATAATAGATGATATTTGGCGAGCGCGAGTTGCAGACCTCAAATCCTCCAAGCCAAGCCACAGGTTGAAGTGAAATGAGGTTTCAAAATGCATTTTTTTATTTTATTTACCTTTTGCATTTGGCACATGCCAAATGACTTGAATTCATTTGGTGTGTGCCAAATATGGCACTCACCAAATTTGGTGTTCGCCAAATGGCCAATTTTGGCCCCTTTTTGTGAATTTTTACAATTTGACACCTAAATTGTGTCATAGACTGGTGCACTTACCCTACTCTGAGTCATTGGCGTCAAAGTATGCTTGTCCACTCCTTGTTCATGATGCAACTAGAGGATGATGAGAAAGAAAGCGCTAATGTAGAAAAGGAAGAACATGAGAACATTAAGAAGAATAATGAAGAGATTCATTCAAAGATTTAAAAATACAAGAAGAGAATCCAATGAAATCCTACAATAATGAAGAAAATATGTTTTAAAGGAGAAAGTGCAAAGAATACAAATACTTATGGTGAATCCTCTAGCTCCTCTAGAGATTCCTTGAAGAATCTACTAAGCATGCAACTCAACTTTCAGCCTATTGTATCATCACAACTACTACAACTACTAATGGAATAGGGAAATGTAGATCTTAAAAAGATTCCCCCCCTTCACAAGCTATTGCTGGGAGATGTATTATTTGCATCTACCTAGGAGGAGATCATAAAAACACATCAAAAGAGTGGAGAGTTGATGAAAGAAGCAATGCAGGTATTGTAAGAGGCCATACCTTGTGTGAACATAGATACTTCACTTTCTTGTATGGATAATTTAAAAAATTTAATTGATTCTTTTAAAGAATATTCCTCTTGTCTTAAAGGAAAAATTGAGAATGAGGTTGAAAAGAGAATAATTGATAAAGAAAATGAAGATTATTAAGAAATTTTCTCTTACACAAAAAATTCAATAGAATTTGAAGGATACACAAGTGTGTGTAGATAAGGAAAAATCTCTTTACCAATATGGCATGAAGTGGCCCAAAGCCACATAGAGCATTAGGAAGGAAACAAACTCTGTTGAATACCATATCAACAATGCCTCCAATGCCTATGATCTGACACTTGACCTAGCTAGAGATAGAAGGAATGTTATAGAAGATTGGCATACTTGAAATTCTTTCATTTGTAATCCCAAAAGGAGCATATCATTTTTCATTTTGGAGAGATAAGGGACTTGGTGAATCCCAAATTCATACTTGTTTCAAGAGACCTTTTGAGTGCTACCAAATCTACATTGATGAATCTTGTACCTAAAACTCTAAAAGAAGGAGAAGATATAGTAATGGAGTTTGAAACAAAATATAGATTGCTTGGGGAAGCTAACAAGGCATGGTAAGAAGGCAAAAAATCATTGTAGAACCATGTGTAGAAGCTACAAGAGATAACCTCTTTTTATTGATAACATTTCTTTATGAATTTTAGTTTTCAGTTTCAAATTCTTTGCTCATATGCAGAGTATATAGAGTAGTTTCTAGTACATTTGTTTGGTTTTTCTCTAGTACATGACTTAGGGGGAGTCAATTCAATCTGTCAATTTGTACATATGCATATATTTATCAAGCAATGATCTAGTACATGTTAGAAAAATTGTTGTAAGTTCCCTTTCCCTTGATGTCAAAGGGGGAGAATGTTTTAGAAATATTTTGGAGATATTGTGGCATGTTTCCATCGATGAAAAAGGGGGAGATTGTTGGAAGAATGAGGATTTTTTTCATTGATGTTGTTGTTGGCAACATGAACATGTAGGATAAGTAGCAGTCATACTATTATGTGTTGCAATGTTATCATTGATGCCAACATTGTATCTTGATGTGAAGACTTTGGTGTAGATCACTTTGGTTGGCACTAAAATCTCAAAACATGTTATAATAACTTATATTTATAGATTAAACTTTATTGTACTTTTTTTTTCATTTGAAACTTTGGCTAGACATCTTGTACCATAATGAGCGATCTTTCCACAATTGAAACATTTGAAAGATAACTTACCTTTATATTTTCAATTCCCTTTTTCAACCTTCTCACAAATTTTTTTTCCACTTCATCAAGATCATTCTGATTTGAATCATCATTCCTCCTTTCCTTTCTCACTTTAAAGGAATCCTCTTTTCTTGAATCATATTGAACAAACTCTCTTAATTAAAAATTAGTTAAAGCACCAAACAAATAATCTCTAGGATAATTATCTAAATTTTGAGCTTCGTGAATAGCAAAAACCTTAGAGCTATAAGATTTAGGAAGAGCTCTTAGTACCTTTTTTACCACCTCATTTTCCTCTAAGTTTCCACCAAGCCCATTGATGGAATTAACAACTCCATCCACTCTATGCATGTACCTTGCAATATCTTCATCCTTTGACATCTTCAGGGTTTTAAACATAGTCTTCAATTTATACAACTTTGCTTGCTTGAATTTATCATCTCCTTCATAGATTCTTTCCAACTTCATTTAGATCTCTTTAGAAAATTTGTAGCTCATTACCTTCACATGTTCTGAATCAGAAATAACATTGAAAGAAAATTTCCTTTCTTTTCCACTGTTCTTGTAAACCTTGATCACATTATCAAGTGTTGGACCATTAGTAGGCATGGTATATCCATCTTCAATTGACTTTCAAACTCTAAAAACTAGGTAAACAAGGAAACCTTCCATCCTAGTCTACCAAAATACATACCAATAGTTAGATGTATAGGACAACTAAGAGTGGGGGGTGAATTTTTTGTACATTAAAACATGAAAACCCTTATTAACATTCAAATCCTTATCAACCTTCAAACCGTCAAATAGATTTAGCATGAATTTAATTAAGTGGATCAATATTGCATCAATCAAAATGCATAATAGAACGCCATATTTATGTGGAAAACCCAAGAAGGGAAAAACCATAGTGAGGATTAGCTCACTATATAAATGAATTGCAACACCAAATATAATAGGCTAACTTCTATAGTAGAAAGAAGGAAGAAGAAGATTGTTACAAATAAAAATCTATCTTAAAGCAATAGAAAGATATACCATAGAACTCAACACCATCTATAACCTTCATATCACTGCCTTCAGTAACTTCAGATACACTAAAAATGTAGACACCTTTTACTCACTACTTCCAATAATCAAATCTTGCAATAAAATCACTACTATTGAATATACTCATATCATCAAAAACTTTACACACCATCTCCAACAATTCACCTAGCATTTATACCATCTTCAACCTTGAGAACATTCTTCAAGGTTGGCTATGCACCAAAAATGTGTAATTACAAAAAATTTCAGCACCAAACACTTCAATTATGGAAATAAGTGAAGGCAGGCCATGTCACAGGTTAACTAGGATGCAATAAATATCTACACACTTCACTACACTTTCAATAACAAAAAAATATCCACAATTAGAACTAACATGCTAGGTCATCCAAACTTGTATTAATGCCCTTAAACAATTAATTTCATGCTTCACAAGGTCCGAAAATAACTTGTGGACTACATTAATCTTTGCACAACATTTTTTTATTTTCCATCATCAATATATTACTGAAGAACACAAACAACCGAAGAACAAAAACAATTGAAGAACACAACCATCCTTTGTATCTAGAAATGCTACCACAACCAACAACTCATGAATCCAACCTTGTAGAGAAACTAAAAATAAACCAATCCAAGGGAAGATAGATACAAACATTACTAGCATGTTCCCAAATCTGCAAGATCAAAAACCTCAACGTGGAGAAATGTGGAGCATCTACATCTCCTAAACTACTTGCTACAAAGTTCATATGCTGGTGAACACAACTTCTACTACCAAATGATCCAAAAAACTAAAACTATGGATGTAGCACCTTTGAACACCTCTGATCAACATATCTAAAATCTACAAGCATGACTTCAAAACTAAGGAAATGCATAGCACAACAAAGAACACATCTCTATCATACCGTTCTCTCTTTTATTCAGATTTTCTCAAAAGAACATGGAAATCAAGTGACTATACTACATTTGCAGCCTCAAAGACACCTTTTCATGAAAACCACAACATTTGAAACACCTTTTCAATAACATAAATACCTCCTCAATCATAATCATACAACTACAATAATATGGCATCAATAACAACACTAAGTACAATATTGTCCAACAAAGACATCAATGAAAACACAAGCATTCCAACAAATCCATATCTCCAATAATCACCATCCAAGGTTGATATCAGTGAAACATAATAGATCTATTGACATCAATGAGAGAAAATGTCTCCAACATAAGACCTCATGAATTAGAGAAATATTAGATAATGGATCTATATCAACCTTCAAACTCTAGATCTAAAGTAACAGTTACCCTATGCTAACACCTAGTTAGCTACCACAATTATTTTAAGTTACAATCAAAACACATATTCAATCTATAGTAATGTAATATTAATCCCTTGATTTCATTGATAGAAAGAATACCAATGAAAGGATTTTTTTAATTAATATCTTGTCCAAGAGATCACTAAAATGAAATACACCATACACAAGATGTTTCTATTAAGAAGTGCTTACATGGGATTGAACTTAATTAACATATCTGAAAAATTCACTACCACCAATTCACCGACATGGAAAATTCACCAATGGAAAATTCACCACCAATTAAAATTCACCATCAACAATTCACCAATATTTTGATATATATTTCAAAAACTTTGTGAATTGTTGGCAGTGAATTTTCCTTTGATGAATTGTTGGCGATGAATTTTCTAGATGTCATTAAATTATTATTATCATGGATGTCATTAAATTATTATTAAATTGTAAAATAATATTATAAATAAATATAATACAATATTTTAATTAATAATATTAATATATATCATTCCATTAAAAATAAATTAATCTAGAATCTTTTCAAAGATAGGATACAATTTTTTAAATATTTTCTTATGGTCAAGGGGTCAATAGTTATCTTTGAAGAAAATGGAATTGCATTTATGAGCTTGTTTTGAGTTATAATCATTACCTAAATCCTACTTGATAATGTTGGAAATATTGTATCCATTAGACCAATATATGAAAACATAATCCCATTAATAATAATATTATTAATATTTTTGTTCTTCTAAATTCCTTTACCTTATGGTACAACCCCATATTCTTATAATATTCCAATTCAATGACTAGATATTATTCACCCTTACCATTTATACCAAATATCGACCTAACAAACAATAAATGATCCCCTATGGAAACATTAGGCTCATAAATTGATCCTTACTCTTGAATTTTAGTGGGTCCAAGATGTATAACATCTAAAACTTTATGTAACATATTTCAATATTCAACATAATGTGACAAATAGGAACTCAACATAACACAACCTAACTACAAGGTCTTTAATTCAATAAATAGTTTTCACATTCTAATAAAATAATTTCTTAATTCCAAAATTTTAAAAGGATATAGATTATAAGGGAATCAAACCCAAATTGATTGAGTAATATATCAAGTCAAATTCATTGAAATATTTCAAGAATTTATTACAACCACAACTAATCCATTAAGTTCCCTTACATTTATCTTGAAGGCCACAAAAGAGGGATCTAAATCATTACCATCATTATTTTAAGTTCCTTCCATGAGAACCATATTCATGGCCATGATACTAATTATATCAACAATATTACAAAATCTATATTGTCCTTACACTTATCATACTACAAGTTGAACATGAATTTTATCCCACCATTCAATTAATAAGGTTGACAGTTCAAATCAAGAGCTAATAGTTGGATAATACATTTATTAGTGTAGTTCCACTTACCTTATCTTGTGAGCTTAATTTAAATAAAAATATGCAATGATGTTTGATTTCTACTTTTTCTTAAGCAAATATTTCCTATCAAACATCACTAAAATAGTAATGTGTGTGTACTCATACATCTTAAATAGAATTGTGTGAATCATTTTATATAAAAATTAAGTATATAATAATCATATATTTATCATGATTAAACTACTTATCATATCCTTAATTAATTAAAGAATGTCAATTATGGATTTATTACAATTTGAAATCATTCAAAAAGAACTTGGCCATAACTTCTTCTTTATTAAATAAAAGGGATTAATTTGTAAAGACTATCCCTTCAACCATAACAAGCATAAAAAATATCTTATAGTTGATTTTTTAAACCATCCTTACCTTATTTCTAGGTACCAATTTGAGTGTAGGAAATAGGATGGTAGTAATTTCTAAGTAAAAGTTTCTAGAGTATTTTAGTAGATCTATTTTGAGCACATCTAGTTACAAAGGCTTTTTCTAATTGTCACATTTCTTTAAGACATTTTATAAAAAAAAATTATGCCTAGTTTATGATTCCCATTTTAGCAATTAATGCATATCCTAAAATTAAGGTGAGAGAGAGATATATATTTACTTAAATACCATCATTTTCCCTTAAATTTGTTATTTTTGATGTTAAAATTTCACCTAAACATTCTACAACCAATTTAAGAGGAAAAGACAAATCAATTGTTAAGTTTAAATATAGTCCATGTGCGGGTTGGGGAGCCTAGCTTGATTAGCATTAAATTGCATCAAAGATGTCATAAGGTCTAGTGTTCCCCTATCCTTGTGGTATCAATGAGAATTCCAAGCAAGTTTCATCCATCACATGAAAAATTATTACGAAGCACACTGAAATTGAGGGGGCTACTCGATTCTTGCAGTTTAAAAAAATAAAAAAATGGAATGCATGCACAGCTAATAATTTCTCATTCAAACATTAATAAAATTTGATGAGTACCTGACGATTTGACTCCTCCTTTATTTCTTTCCGCATGTTCTTGTACTAGTTCTTTGCATGTTTGAAGTTCCCATTTCAATGTAGGTAGTATGAATGTTGGCAACGATTGTGGGGAAATTTTCTTTACACTTACCAATTGCATTTGCTTGAAATATATCTCACCTTTTCCAACAATTCAATCATGTGCATACCCTATAATTGCAATTTTTTGTGTGAACATGTTTCTTTAGATAGATCTTGTTCCACCCTCATACTTTCTCCATGTTATTGTCTTCCTTTCACTATGCTTAATTTCTACTTATCTCTCTCTACCCTCTAATCTTCACCTTTCAGTGTAGGAAAAGAGGATACGAGAATGGTTTTAGAATTTGTATTTTTCTCCTACCAAAATTACCTTTCTTGAGAGTTTCTAAATCCTTCTAACAAATTTGTTTCATACATTTCTTACCTATCTACTTGCCCAACTTCTCCTTCCACACTTTTGTTTCTCCTTTTTTCTCCCTTACACTCCCTCATCTTTTTTTCTTCTTCTTAATACCCATGAATGTCTACGGACAAGGTGGTAGTGAGGATTTTTAATAGTAGTTTCTAGAATCCTCTTCATGTGACCTGAAGTCTCTTCTTTTAGAATAAGGACCTGCCATACCTTATTAATTGTATGACCTTCCTATTCAATCCCTTGTGCCAATATTCTTTGATGATAATAGGTTGTCTTCTGTATTAATTATTTCTTGTAACTACAACCTCTATTTTTTCCATGCACGTTTCATCCTTCCTTACTCCTGCCATGCTTTATAAATATGAAATACCTCCTAGCTATTATTCCTCTGGATAAGTCTAATCTTATTTATTTATTAATTTTTCCTCCATAGTAATCCATCATGGGAGGATGCATGATGTGGGGGATGTGATAGAATAAAAGAAAAACACCATAGAATCATCAAGTGTAGAAACTAAAGTATTAAAAGATAAAAGAGAATCTAGAGTTATTGATACAAAGAAGAAATATTTAAAGGAGCTATTGGTTTTTGAAATAGATGATAGTGAGTCTAAAGAGGACCATGTACCGTGTCAAAGGAGGAAAATAACACACTCTCAATATGCTCATCCTATAAGGTCCCAATCTCCTTCCTCATATTCACCTTCATTTTCATCTTCAAAAAGGGACCCTCCTATTCATTGTCCTCTTCATAAGTCACCTCCACATAACTCACCATTGGATTCACCTCATAGGAAAATTGTCTTGTCAACTTAAGGTTTTACTAGTGAATATCCTATTCCTACCCCTCTCCATCTCCACCTCAATTTCCTAGTCCACCACAATAGAATTCAATTTCTTCAACTCCCCATTCTTCTTATTTACTTGAATACATTTAATTTTTTTGATAAAAATATTAATTTAGACTACTACAAATACATAATTGCATAATTAAATAGAAAAAAAGATAGATAATATTTTAATCTTACTCTACATTCCTCTTATAATTTCTTTAGTTCTTTCTTCAAACATATAATAAAAAAATTAAATTTATTTTTAGTGGAAAAAAAGAATGAAAAAAAGAATGTACATTTATATTTATATTTTTTCTAATATTATATTATTATTAAATATTAATTTTATTTGTAAATGAATATAAAATTTAAGGTAAAAGTGAGATCATTAGTTGATACACTTAAGAAAATAAACTTTACCCCTTATTTTCCCTCTAGAAAAATTCTTGAAGAGTTTTTCTACCATACTAGTGACAACACATTGCATCTCTTTCTACCATTTAAGTAAATAAAATAATTTATTTATTCATGTTAGTTTTATTTTATTGATATTATTTTCTTAGTTAAAATATTATTTTTATTTCCTTAAGTTTTATTTTGTTTATTTTAAAATATTTTATTTATTTAATAAGAATTATTATTATTATTTTTTTAATATATATGTAATCTATATTTTTATATTTCTTTAGGGTTACATGGTCTTGAAAAATCACCTATGTAATGTGTAATCTATTATTTTGTGTTTCTTTATTTTTGTATGATGTAATGTGTAAATTTTAAATATCGACCCATGTTCCATTTTGGGCCTTGGTTGACTAGTTTATCTTCTTAGGGTAATACATAAAAGTTGGAAACTTTACAATTGTAATGATCATGTGCTATTATGTATCTCTAGGGACTTTGAGTTGAATATTTTATGTACAAAATCCATAGGATATTTTAATTAGTGGATGAAACACCATTTTTCATTGGAATCAGTGGAAAAAGGTCCTATAGGTCTTAGGTAGGAATCCCACTCAGGGAGTAGATTTGAGAATGAAGTATTCATAAAGAATTCAAGCATAAGCATTGCTATTTTAGAATTATAAATTTTCTTGCTATTATTTTATTAACTTTTATAATAGTCCATTTTCATTAATATAAATTTTTAATAGATTCTTTTTATTAATAAAGCAGGATTAGGGCCGTAACTCCAAAAAAAGTATCAAAAGGAAGGCCACATAGAAAAAAAGTTCAAACACAAAACATCAACGAGAAACAAGGCAACAAGCCAAACCAACCAACGCATAGTTCAGAAGTATCCAAGAAATAGCAAGGCAACAACTTAAATGAAACTAGCAACAAGACACCTAAAACAAGGTGGCACGTAGGTTAGATATAGGATCATCACATAGTCCTTTAAATAAGAAACAAAAAAAAAAATCTATTGATTACTAAGCATATCCCATTCTCTAGTTAAAGTTTCTAGCTCCTTGGTCCACGGGTCCTCTCCAACATCAACCTTGTCATTCACCTACATGCCTTCTTACTCTGATATTGTCAAACTTCATTTTCTTTTCCTAATCTTATCTTGAACATTCACTGTTCCAAAGGTATCCTTTCCCATAATACCAAAAGCTATAGAAATTAGCTTGCTAAAGGCATTATCTAATATATCTATTTTTATCAAGCAGATATGCTAACATATCTTTTCTATTGTTGGGAGTTTATATCTACCATATCTCCTCCCTCCTTAGGAATCTCCATAATCACAATATTAACTTCTTCTTGTTCATCTTCCTTTTCTTAAAATTTTTCATCATCTTCTTCTGAATCTTTAACCACATCCTGCTTAGTTCCACCTTCCTCTTCCTCCTCTTCGGAGCTAGAAATATCCCCCTCCATTATATTACCAATAGCCACCTCCAACTCTTTTTTTCTTAAGTCAAATTGGCTCCTCCTAGGTATGGATGTACTCCTCTTTTGAAGATTCATCTTCCTCTTCCCGAAAAGATAAAATTTTCCCCTTTGCATTAGCACTAATGAACCTAGTTGATCTTCTCTCCTTCTTCCCATTGCTTGAGTCTTCAATATTCCCATCATTCCCTTCATTTAAAATGTTTATTGTGACTTTTTTTGCTATACACACTTCCTTAGAAGAATTATTCATGTGTTTTGAATAAGGAATTTATCTAGGGATTTCATAGATTGTGTGGGTCAAGTAGGAGCGTTTTCTTCAACTAAGATAATTTTTGTGTCCAAGAGTTTGTTCTGGGGATGATGGATATTCTTTAACCATGGACCTTTTAGGAGAGGTAACATGAAATAATGAAAATTATTTAATTACCACACCATACTTATGGTTAGGATGGGAGGGAACCTCTTTTATTACCACACTCAATATAGGGATAACAAATTTTTGTTGTAGCCAAGGTTATTTTTTAGTAGAAGTTGTTGATTATTAAGCAGCTTGATTAAGAGGGGTTTAAAAACATTTTCCAAACCATGAAGGGAGTCAAAGAAAATACATACTTGTATAACCTTTAGATCAACCCCTGATTCAGGGGAGTGGAAGCCCCTTCTCTTTACATTGTTGCAGTGATGTAAGAATGAAATATAGGAATATTAATTATTTAATTCCTTATTATGTGATTAAATAAAGGGAAGTGATAACCATACGTGGTGGTATATTATCCTTCAAGTGTAAAATATTTCATTATTTGTACACTTTCCAGGCCAAAAAGTGCTGGAAGCTTTTCTCTATCATAGCTATTTTGGCACCTCTTGAGTTATTCATCACCTTCCACAAAACTATTGATAAATCTCTGGTAATTGCTATTGCTTACCTTTAGAAATTTGAGACCTCTACATTCAAGCCCCATGGATTTTTGGTATATGATTGGGAGTAAATGCAAAGCTCACACTACCAATTTTGAGATTGTTCTCCCCCAAAGATTTGTAAGGTTTTTAAGTCAAGTCTTCATTATAGCCTTCATCACCAAAAAGAAAGGGGCCATACTAGATTCATGAAACAATTTTTATAGGTCCATGCTTTTCCTTAGTGGGATACATGATAGAGGCTCTAAGAATTTTCTTGGACCCCTAATATCTATTTTTTCACTATTTTTCTAGAAATTATTGGGTACAACCCTAATGCCATTCTTACTAGTACACTTCCACCAATGGCAAGAACAATTCTTAGTCTTTCTTGGAAAGGCACAAACAATACAAGCCCTAACATCCCAGATAAAAATGGAGACAAACAATAAGCCTTTATCCTTCACCTAGAAAGTTCATCCCTTGATTATTTATGTATCCATTCTCAAGATAAGTTGCATCTTACACCAATGTTAATTAATTTTAAGACATGACTTATATCTCGTGAGAGAAATCCTCCCATCAAGACAAATGTATAAATGATTTAATTTGAAGTTACCATAATGTACTTTAAACAAGTAATAGCTATTCTTTTCTTTTGAAAATATGTTAAGAGTGTCCTTGTAATGATTCAATCTAGAGTCTATAAGGACAAGGGCACCTTTTAATTTATGATTATTTATAGTATTTTTCAAATCATAACCCTTTTGATCTTTAAGATGCAAGGACCTATTGGTGTTCCAAATCAACATATCAAATGAATCCTAAAGGCTATCCAATTTCTTATGTTCAGACTCAAGATGGATTTGTCCAACTAATAAGAAATGGGATTGGAACACATTTCCCTTGCACTTCAGGATTTGTAGGACCTAGTGGGTGACCCTTTAGCAACACCTAAATATTTACACACATATTGAATAGGGTATTGCATAACAGATAATGCTCTCATAGAATTATGCTAAGAAATGTAAAATATCACACAACATTGGCTATGACATTGAGTGAATTTAATTAACTAGCATGGAGAACATGGAAAACACATAACTCAGAATACAAAATTGAAATGGTTTTTTGAGTTAATAATTTGGGACCAAACTGAAAACAAAAGACACATAAAGATTGACCGGTGCCAAGAAGAGGGCTATGGATTCATATAACCGGCACTTCATCCTACAATGTTAGACATGTTTTGAAGATCTTTGCAAATGCTATAACACTCCTATTACATTCACTAAAAAAATTACTCCATTCTTTGAACAATAGGCAATAACAAATGCAATTGACATTCATTAAAGCAATTAAATTATTCATAGAAAAGAAGACAATAATAGATGTAACTCAAATGCAACAAATATGCATGAAAAAACCCAAGTAATATTTGATTATTGAATTCAAAAGAGTTTTACATCTCAACCATGGAGACAATCATTACATAAAATATATTCATGAAGCTTAATTCAGAACACAAACACCTTAGATTAATTGAATAATAGTTATACTTCACCCTAGCATTACAATTTACCTAGAGCTTCTGCCTGCCTTGCAGAAATTTCAGAAAATGGAAAC
This sequence comes from Sequoia sempervirens, assembly GCA_007258455.2. Taxonomy (NCBI): domain Eukaryota; kingdom Viridiplantae; phylum Streptophyta; class Pinopsida; order Cupressales; family Cupressaceae; genus Sequoia; species Sequoia sempervirens. The sequence continues at coordinate 171,813,130 of VDFB02000007.1, forward strand.
CCTTTTCAATGAGAAGAGAATGAGAATAAGAAGAAAACAAAATAATCCCTAAAGTTAATTCATGGAAGACACATGGCAGCTTCTTTCTCCTTGATCAACAACAAGAAACCATCTGGAAAAGCCTATCTCTTCTCTCACTATAGAAGTAAGAAACTGTGCCTTTTCTCTTTGCAAACACATGTGCAACATAAAAATTACACTCCATTTGCCCCATGAAAATCTTCACCATTTTACCCCTGTAGTTGAAAATAGTTGTTTGCTCATGAAAACATTTTATTTCTCTTGCTCTGTTGTAGCTGAAAACAATTTCACCCATCCACTTCACTTTATTTTCCAACAATGAAAACTTTAGTGAATATTTTATTCACTTTGTCAAAATTTACCCCATGCCATTTCATGTGCCATTTAAAATCTTGCATTTTATCGGGAAAAATACTTTACTTGCATTTTATCGGGAAAAATACTTTACACCATGTCTCTTTTAAATTCTGCCCAACAACATTTGAAATATTTTCTCATGCCTTACTTCTCAATTTATTATAAAACTTTTCCGTCTAAATGGTGAAAGATTTAAACTGTCCTCGGGTAAAATAATTTACCCATACCCCATCCTCATCATTTTTTCATTTTAAATCCAACCTTTAATATTTCAACGGGCCCACTTAAATTTTTTTTCTAGTTCGTGCCCTTTTACATAGCATTCATTTTAAACTATTTGCATTTTAACTATTTATTTGTTTTGTCGAGCACTGTCCTAACTTTAAATGTTTTTCTTTTTAAAAATTTATTGGGAAAAATCATGCCCTTTCATTTTATTTAAAATGAAAGCCTTTTATTTCTTCACTCATGCCTTTAATTTGTTTTGGGCCTACACCAAGGTCGCGCACACTGCACACCCCTCTAGATGACATCATCCTCATTCTTGCCCAATGTATGAGATTCTTCCATGTAAGCTCATTTATTCCTAGCCGTTTATCTCATTTTCTTTGTTGCTTGCCCTAATATCTATGCTCGGCTCTGCAAGTCCTTTGTTTGATAATGGTGGCCTACTTCCTTGTCTATCTGGCACGGCTTGTGCCCTCACTTTCCAACATTACATTATTATGCAACACTTGAGATTTTTCACAGTGCACTCCATAAACCATTGGATCCATCCACTGACTGTGCATGATTCTTTTAAAAGGACTCCATCGTCCATGGCAACACAAGCATCAAGAGTAATGGAAAGATTGTAATGATCTAGATGTGTTCTAGCCATGGATTATTTTCCTTAATGATTCTGGTGCCACTTCACTTAGCTCGTTTTGGATGTGTCCTTCGGTCATGGCATCCCATTGTATTCTTTCGGCTGCGTGGAAATTTTCTCTTAATTTATTGGATCCTTCTTCAACTTGTTGAATGGCGCCCCTTCAGTTGACACAAGCAAATTACCTTTGCTTGAAAATTATTAAAGAATTTTCAATAAATTCATTTTGTACATCAACTACAACTATGGCATTTCTTGTCACTATGTTTGTCTAGGAGCCCTTTAGTCATCTAAGTTGGCGTGGGCTCGAGATCCCTCCATGTTTCCTTTTCTAGATTAAATCAAAACTTTCAGCTAGCATGGCACCAAATCTACTCGTAGCACCAACCTACTCTAATTTGTGTTTCCTTCACTTATGGAATCCCTCATCTCATGGTTACCGGTCTGCTTTGAAAAGCCTGATCCATGCAATAAACATTAGAAAAGACGTGCTTCATGCCTCACCATGCTATACTCACATGCATAGCAGTCCTTTTCTACAATTGATTCCTCATACTCCACAATGTAAAGGTGATAGACTTTGAAGATGAGAGCCATCTCATGATGTCCTGATCATGCACACATATCAGTTTGGAAAGCAAGACCAATTTTCTTCAATATGTATACCTTTTTCTTAAGCTTATGAAGTACAAAAATTGTAGAGCCAAATGCTCCTTTACCAATTAGTTATATAACCTCATAATTATCTACTTTTTTATTCCATAAAAAGCCAATTCCTAAACTCCTGAAATGGCCTTTTGGCAAGTGAAGGAAACCAAATTATTAGCCTTGTATAAAAAATTGTCACTGAAGAATCATATGGCTACTCAAACAACCGAGCAAGGTTAAGAAGTGTTGTAACTTTATCTAATGGAAGCCCAAGTGCGTTCATCTCTTTCTACATTTTTGCTTAATGACTGGTGTTCTTGAAGTCAATCAGTCAAACAAGTTACTTGCCTTATGTATGTTTCCACCATTCACTTCCAGAGCACTCAAAATTATAACATCAATTCCTCCATCCTTTATGCTTTGTTGGATGTCCACCATCATCAAAAACTATCATAACAAGTGTCTTTTAATTCATTTTACTACTTGGTATAGGAATATGACCCTTCGAATTATTACAAATAAATTGTTGTCCTCATTTGTAGCATTGCATAATTACAATTTCAAAATAGTGTAAAGCATGTCAGGTCCCCATGTAGGCCCGACTAAAAAAAATTTCATTTTCAAACAAGTTTTGTCCTTGAAGTGATCTGATATAGCTTTTGAATGCTTCTAAAGTGAAATGATAAACTGGGTTATCATTAAAATCTGGCCTGACATATTTGAAGAATGGTGAAAATAGGTCAAGTTGGCTTTGGAATTGCTCTAGGAAAATAGTCAAATGACCTCCTAAGGCTATGAAAACTTATAGAAATGCAAAAATTTGACCCAAGAATGCAATGCAACAAACAACTTAGCAAAAGGGATCCTGAGGTGAAAGATAATAACTCTCAAAGTTGCTTAGTCAAACTTTGCTGCAACTGTGCCTATTCATAAACAATTAAAACCCACCAAATCACCACTTTGAAAAAATAACAATCACCTTTTGAGAGGCTGCCACTGGAAACATACACTCATTTAGGTACACCGAATATGCATGCAAGAGGGATTTTCTTTAATCATTATTCTTCACGAGGTATTAGGTGTCAAAGTTGACCACCTTGAAACAATGTCAGAAATGTAGATATAAAACTAAACAAATTGCATTTGCTTTTGATCTCAAAAAAATAGCAAATAAGATCACAAGGCTTTGAAACTGTACAAAGGAGTAGATGAACATAGGGAGAATAGAGAACAAGAATCCTTTTTTCTTGACTATCATTGAGCTATGAAATATCAACTCAAATAGGAGGGTACTTTGCAGAACTAAAAGTTTGCAAACAAAAGAAAAGTGTTAAAACCCTTCATCTTCGCTTTTCAAAACACCGTCAAAAATAATCATGGGAAGCTAAAAATTGACATGCATGTTCACATATGTCAATTAAATGTGCTCACGAAGGGGTTTGGCTTGAAAATTAATAGGCACAAAATTATGACCCTCCAAAGGATGTCACTTGGGTAGAATTTTCAAGTGCACTTTTGACAGTGCAGAGGAAATTTTTTCAATATGGGCACTTCAAATTTGCAAAAAATTGAAAATACCAATAATGGCTCTAACTAGGGATGTATGCCCAATGTGGGCATAACAAGAATCCAAATCTCTAGGGAGTAGACCAAATGCCTAGTCCATTGGTTGTTTTGAAATTGCTCCTTTATTCATCATTCATTTTCAGCTTCACTTGGTGACCCCGGGCCACCAAATGAAAAGGGGAGTCAATTCTTACCTCTGTCAAATACCAATCTAATAAAGGAACTGATCTTCGTCAACTCATGCTTTCCTTTGTCAAACCACAACATGAGTGAATGCACTTGTGCAAACACAAGCATTAAGGTGCCTTTGTGCAAGTAGAAACTTGCTCCCTATTTGGCTTTGTTGTCACATTGAAACCAAATTACATAGGCCATATCACTACCAATATCTTCATTCTTTGATTTTATATCAAGTGGCAACATATGATGATAGTGATCAAGACCACATGAATACATAGTCTTATCATATTCATTAAAACCCTCATTATTATCATGTTCAGAGGAAATATCATGGATGAAAAACAACATGCAATCCTCTTGTGTGTTGAGCAAATGTTTCTCACATCTATAACTCCTTTAGCTGAATTACATCATAGGTTAGTTTACCATCATCCAAACACCACATCCCAAACACATTGTCACGTGTTTTAAGATTCTGAAAATCAGATTTGTCAATACCCACAATAACTTCATCTACATTCAAACTAGGATATTCAGAAAAAAACATCAACCTCTAATGCATAAGCTCTGTCTTCCATCTGAGGTTCACACATGATGTCAAATTCATTCTTCATACCACTATGCACTTCCATATGGAATGTCTCAAACAAAGATTTAGATAATTCAAAATTTAAGCCTGAGCCAAAAATTTCACCTTGATTTTCTATAACATGTTCACTGTCTAAATCATTTTGAATGCTATCATTTTATAGATTAACAAGGTTAGAAAAAATGCTTTCAAGTGCATTATTAGCTTCATGTGCACTATTAGTTGATAGACATATTGATCTATGTGGCAAAGACTCACTGTTATTTGAAAATTATTCATTAGCAATGAAGCTAGAACCTTCATTCTCTTTCACATTGATGCATTCTTTGTTCAAAGAAAACATGTCCGTTTTCATATTGTGAAGATGATAAAGATCATCAAAGAAAGACCCATATTCAATTTCATATTGAATAACATCACACCCACTATCATTTGCATCATTTGGCTACACTACACCTTGATCAAAAGGTTTTGCAATGTCAACATAATCTGAAAATTCATCAAATTTTTTCACATTATCAATGGTTAATAATGCTCATTCTAGCTCCATTTGTTTGTCATAATGCATAACTTGATCATTCAAAAATGAATTCCTCCCTTCATCAATGTGCACCTCATCATCCTTTTCATGTACAACTGAAATTTCAATCTTTGTTTCACACAAACAATCATGAGGGACAAAGATATAAGCACATTCATCAAAAAATCATTGACATACCTCTTTCAAACATGGAATAGTGAATCTATAGTTGATCATTCATTACCCTATTTCTAACTTTCAGCATGACCTCAAAATATCACAATGAATAATTCAAATGCATCTAAACCTAAGATCTATCTAGTGGGAAAATTTTAAACAAACATACTTCTCCAACATAATACATAGGTTGTAAATTATAATTTAGATGTACACAAACACAATTTTACTATTCTTTCCCTTTCTTAGTGCTAATTCACTCAATAAGGAACAAATTTTTTTCGTAAGACATTCAAATATGGTTTTCACACAATTTTCTTGAAAACCAAAAGTGAAGAATACCTAGAAATGTTGAAGCTACTACAAATTGATCTTCCTGATTAGAAATATTTGTAGATCTAGAACTGTATTCACCTCTTCATTAGGTTCTTTTGATAGAGTCGCTGCCTCTCTTCACGAAGGAATGAAATTCAAACAACATGATTTTCTTTCAAAGATAAATATCCTTTTGAGTTCCTTTCACCAGCAGAGTACCACAAATCATGAAACTTTTAGGTTCACTGCAATAGTTTTTTTCTCTAGGTTTAAATTTCTTCAATATTTGAACCAAATTCAGATTATCAAATAATATGACTATGTACTTAAATATTCTGCAACTAGAGATTCAAAGTTCTCCCAAGAAGAGTTGCTAATATATTGGTGTTCCAAATCAACAAATCAAATGAACCCTGAGGAATAGCCAATTTATTATGTTCAGACTCAAAGATAGAATTGGCCAACTAATAGGAAATGGGATTGGAACACATTTCCCCCGCACTTCAGGCTTTATAGGACCTAGGGGAGTGAACCTTTAGCAACACCTAAATATTTACACACAAACTGAATAGGGTATTGCATAATAGATAATGCGCTCATAGAGTTATGCTAAGAAATGTAAAATATCACTCAACATTGGCTAAGACATTGAGTGAATTTCATTAACCAGCATGGAGAACATGACAAAAATATAACTCATAATACATAATTGATATGGTTTCTAATTTAATAATTTGGGACCAAATTGAAAACAAAAGACACATAAAGATTGACCAATGCCAAGAAAAGGGCTATGGAGTCATATAACCAACACTTCATCCTACAGTGTTAGATGTATGTTTTGAGGATCTTTGAAAATGTTATCACATTATGACAACAAGATCACTTAAGCGTTGTCTGATAACCATTCTTACAAATTGAGTTGAAAACATAATAGTCTTGTTACATTCACTAAATAAATTACTCCATTCTTTGAACAATAGGCAATAAAAAATGCAACTGACATTCATTATAGAAATTAAATTATTCATAAAGCAGAATGCAATAAGAGATGTAACTCAAATGCATAAAATATGCATGAAAAAACCCAAGTAATATTTGATTATTGAATTCAAAAGGGTTTTATATCTCATCCATGGAGCCAATTATCAGATAAAATATATTCATGAAGCTCAATTCAGAACACAAACAACTTAGATTAATTGACTAATAGTTATACTTCACCCTAACTTTACAATTTACCTAGAGCAACTGCCTGCCTTGTAATAATTTTAGAAAATGGAACCCCTTTTCAATGAGAAGAGAATGAGAATAAGAAGAATACAAAAGAATCCCTAAATTTAATTCATTGAAGACACATGGAAGCTTCTTTCTCTTTGATCAACAACAAGAAACCATCTAGGAAAGCCTCTCTCTTCTCTCTGTAGAAGTAACAAACTGTGTCGATACTCTTTGCAAACACGTGCAAAATAAAAATTACACTCCATTTGCCCCATGAAAATCTGCACCATTTTACCCCTATAGTTGAAAAGAGTTTTTTCTCATGAAAACATTTTATTTCTCTTGCTCAGTTTTGGCTATAAAAACAATTCACCTAGAACTTCACTTTATTTTCTAGAAATGAAAACTTTAGTGAATATTTTATTGACTTTGTCAAAATTTCCCCCATGCCATTTCATGTGCCATTTAAAATCTTTCATTTTATCTAGACAAATACTTTACCCCATGTCTCTTTTAAATTCTTCCCAGTAACATTGGAAATATTTGCTCATGCCTTACTTTTCACTTTATTATAAAACTTTCCCCTTTAAATGGTGAAAGAGTTTAAATTGTCCTCGGGTAAAATAGTTACTCATACCCCATCCTCATCATTTTTGCATTTTAAATCCAACCTTTAATATTTCAATGGGCCCACTTAATTTTTTTTTTAGTTCATGCCCTTTTACATAGCATTCATTTGAAACTATCTGCATTTTAACCATTTATTTATTTTCTCAAGCAATTTCCTAACTTTATTTTTTTTCTTTTTAAAAATTTATCAGGAAAAACCATATCCTTTCATTTTATTTAAAATGAAAACCTTTTATTTCTTCACCCATGCCTTTAATTTGTTTTGGGCCCACACCAAGGTCACACACACCGTGCATCCCTCTAGCTGATATCATCCTCATTCTCACATGATGCACAAGATTCTTCCATGTAAGATCGTTTATTCCTAGCCATTGATCTCATTTTCTCTATTGCTTGCCCTAATTTATGCACTTGGCTCTAAAAGTCCTCCTTTTGATAATTTCAGCCTCCTTCCTTGTCCATCTAGCACAGGTTGTGCCCTCACTATGCAACGTTACATTATTATGCAATGCTCGAGCTTTCTCATGGTGCATTCCATCAACCATTGGATCCATCCACTGACTACACATGATTCTTTTAATAGGACTCCATTGTCCATGGTGGCACAAGCATCAAGAGTACTAGAAAGATTGAAATGATCTGACTGTGTGCTAGACATGGATTATTTTCCTTAATGATTTTGGTGTAACTTCACTTAGCCTATTTTGGATGTATCCTTCGGTCATGGCATCCCATTGTATTCTTTCATCTATGTGAAACTTTTATCTTCATTTATTGGATCCTTCCTCTACTTGTTGAACAACACCCCTTCAGCTAACACAAGCAAACTACCTTTGCTTAAAAATTATTAAGAACTTTTCAATAAATATATTTTGTGCATCAGCTACAACTATGGTGTTTCATGTCACCATGTTTGTATGGGAGCCCTTCAATCATCTAAGTGGCGATGGGCTTGAGATCCCTCCATTTTTCCTTTGCTAGATTAAATCAGAAGTTTTAGCTAGCATGGTGCCCAGTTTACTCGTAGCATCGACCTGCTCTAATTTGTGTTTCCATCACTTATGGAATATCTCATCTGATGGCTTCGGTTCTACTTTGAAAAGATTGATCCATGTAGCAGACATTGGAAAAGACCTGCTTCATGCCTCAACATCCTGTACTCACACACATAGCAGCCCTTTTCTACAATTGATTCCTCATACTCCACAATGTAAAGGTGATGGAATTTGAAGATGAGAGCCATCTCATGGTGTGTTGATCATCCACACATATTAGTTTGGCAAGCAAGAAAAATTTGCTTCAATACATATTTTCTTTAAGCTTATGAAGTAAAAGAATTGTAGAACCAAATGATCCTTTACCAATTAGCTCTATAACCTTATAATTATCCACTTTTTGATTCCATAAAAATCCAATTTCTAAACACCTGAAATGGCCGTTTGGCTTGAAGGAAACCAAATTATTAGCCTTGTATATAATTTTGTCTCTCAAGAATCATATGGCTGCTCAAACAACCGAGCAAGGTTAAGGGTCATCCCACAATAATGGGTTACACTTTTTGGTCAAACTTGACATTGAAATCAACATTTTCAGAGAAAACTTCACTTTCTGACACTTATATTATGTAAACTATTAGGAATTTGAAAATTATGTAAACTAGTGATTTGTGAGATTTTTCTGTAGATTTTAAATGTATTTTTTAAAAAAAAAATTGAAATTAAATTGTAATTTTTTTGCGTCTCCCTTGATAAGTAGTTTTTAATAGTAAACAACATTTTTAAAAAGTGGTGTGTACTTCGGCTTCCATAAATTTTTTTCTACAAAGGATAAAACTCTAATTATTTTGAATTTAGGTTGGTATCACAAGTATCTAGGGCTTTAAATTTTTTTCATAGCATTTTGTTGAATATTTTTCTTTTAATTAAGTTTTGAAGTCAAAACATTTATAATTTAGACATAGGTGCACTTCAGCTCGCATAACTTTTTTGGTATGTATTGAAACTCAATTTTTCTTTTTTTGTTAGAACAAGGACATCCATACCTAGTGGATATATATTTTTCAAAATTATTTTCCTCAAATTTACTATTTTTCCATAATTATTTTTCATCAAACATGACGTTCGGTGAAAAACCTATGTACAGTAAAACTAAAATATTAAATATAAAAAAAAAACAAAATATATTAAATTTATAGTTGTTGGAAAGCACATTTCAATCACTACAATTTTCCAACTTGGTTTATCAAGTTGAACCCATTTGCATCTCCTTCCCAAGCTTCTATAGTAAAAAAAATGAATAAATTTTGAAATGGTGGAGGGGAAGGTGAAAAAAGTGGGTTCATTAGAACCCCCCTTCTAATGAAGGGGGTTCATTCAAACCCCCCTTATATGGTGAAAAAGGGGGTTCATTAGAAGGGAGGGTTCATTAGAAATTAGAAGGGGGGGTTCATTAGAAGGGGGGTGGTTCATTCGAACCCCCTTCATTAGAAGGGGTAAACCATTTTAAATTTTTTGATGAGAATTTTTAATTATTCTTCGTTCAAAAAATTGTAATCCACTATTGTGGGTTTACCCTAAAAAAGTGTTGTAACTTTATCTAATGGCAGCCCAAGTACATTCATCTCTTTTTTTCATTTGTGCTTCATGATTGATGTTCTTGGAGTCAATCAGTCAGACAAGTTACCTGCCTTATTCATGTTTCCACCATTCACTTACAGAGCACTCACAATTATATCATCAATTCCCCATCCTTTATGATTTGTTGGATGTCCACCTTCATCAGAAACTATCATAAAAAGTGTCTTGTAATTCATTTTACTACTTGGTATAGGCATATGACCCTTGGAATTATTACAAATGAATTTTCCTCATTTGTATCATTGCAAAATTACAATTTCAAAACAGTAAAGCATGTCAGGTCCCCATATGGGCCCAACTAAAGAAATAATAATTTTTAAACAATTTTTGTCCTTGAAGTGATTTGAGACAGTTCTGAAAGCTTCTGAAGTGAAATGATAAACTGGGTTATCATTAAAATCTACTCTCTGGCATATTTGAAGAATGGTGAAAACTAGTCAAGTTGGATTTGGAATCTCCCTGGGAAAATAGTCAAGTGACCTCATAGGGCTATGAAAACTTATAGGAATGCAGGAATTTGAACCAAGAATACAATGCAACAAATGGATCAAAAAAGGGGATATCTGAGGTGAAAGATAAGTCATACTTTTATGCAACTGTCTATTTAGAACCAATTAAAACCCACCAAATCACCTTCTGAGAGTCTACCACTGAAAAAATAAGCGCATTTAGGTACACCGAATATGCATGCAAGAGGGATTTGCTTCAATCATTATTCTTCACAAGATATTAGGTGTCAAGGTTAACCACCTTGAAATACTATCAGAAATGCAGATGTAAAATTGAACAAACTACATTTGCTTTTGATCTCAAAAAAATAGCAAATAAGATTATAAGGCTCCGAAACTAGACAAAGGATAACATGGAAATAGGGAGAATGGAGAAAAACAATACTTTTTTCTTGATTATCATCCATGTGTGAAATATCAACTTGAATAGGAGGCTACTTTGTAGAACTAAAAGTTTGCAAACAATAGAAAAGTGTCAAAACCCTTCAGCTTCACCTTTCAAAACATCGTCAAAACTCATCATGGGAAGCTAAAACTTGACATGGATGTTCACATATGTCAATTAAATGTGCTCATGAAGGGGTTTGGTTTGAAAATTAACAGGCACAAAATTATGACCCTCCGAAGTAGGTCACTTGGGCAGATTTTTCAGGTGCACTTTTGAGAGTGCAGGGGCAAAATTTTCAATATGGGCACTTCAAATTTGCAAAAAATTGAAACTCCAAATAGGGCCTAAGCTTATTGTTTCTGATTGTAATATTATTTATCAACTTAGGTTTGCATCACATTATTTTTCATAAATATTCTCCTCAACCGTATAGTTATTAAATAAATTTAATTTAATTTTTTTCTTTCAGAATTAACCTCCTAGCCGATCTCATAATTTCAAAGAGAAAAACACGTGACTGATTAAAATCTCCATGTGGCCAATTATATTATGAAAATAGGTTTGGGGAGGGACTATCTTTTGAGCTTCAATTACATTCATTCTTTGGTAGTTCTTTTAGAGATTAGGAATTCAAAATTCAAAAATGAATGCCAAGAGACAACCTTTCCTAGCAAGGCATTCAGAGCCCACACTTTCTTATTATGGCTAGTTGCTACCATTATTACTCATTTTTAAATGAAACTTTGAGTTGTCAATTCGAGGTCTATCTTCCAAAACATTGTCCTTAATTCTTTGTGGGAGGTTCTCATAACTTTAAAAATTGTAGAGTATAGGATAGACATGTGCTTGAAGCATTCTCCAATAATTTGTTTCCCTCCTTGAGGATATGTTGCACTAGGGAGTGATGCAAGGAATTAATTATCCTTTTGGAGTCCTCAATAAAACTTTAATCTTCCAAGGGGGCTCCACTTTACCTTTAATGGAAATTATAATTAACTTGGAGTCCACTTCTATTATTAGATTTTTATAATCACACTATTTGGCTTATTTCAAATCCCCCTAAATAGTTGTTTCTTTAGCCTTGTTACCAGTAGCCATACCTAGACCTTTCGAATAAGCTTTGTTTATCATAAAATCTTGTGCCTCTTTGAACAACCTTATGGAAAATCTAGTGAGTTGGGAACTGAATTGTGCCTCACTAAATTACCTCTGAGATTGTTAAAGAAGCTAACTCTTCTATCTTTGGGAAAAGGGAAAAAGAGAAATGCAGAAAAAAAACATAAAGATGGTGATGTGCCAAAGCTTTTACAACATTTCAAATTTTAATAGTTCCTTACTCCAGATGAAATAAATGCAAAATGCCACTGACAATTCATTGTTGGGATGAAAATGAATGACTAGGGCTAGAGAAAGCACAGAGAATTCATTAAAATATCCCCATGGGAAGAATCCATTAAGGTCTAATAGGAATAAGAAACCCTAGAGATTAACAATAATATTTAGAAATTCACATAACCACGCTTGCTCTTATAGCATAATATGAAATACAATGTAATCTTTATGGAAATGGAAAGAGTATAATGAACATGATCTAATTTCCAAAAGGTAGCATTCAAATGTAAAAGATAATGAAATATGAAACATATATCTAGACTATCTACATAAGACTTGACACAAAGCATTCAACATAAACAATATAAAGGAATTCACGTAGTAAAGGCCATTAAAGGCACAATCTCAATGATTTCTTAATAATATCAGTTTTTGTAATAGATTAACTAAAAGAAAAGGTCGAATGCCAATTTGGTTAATATTCTTAACAAATAAAACATTCCATAGAGCATAAACACTGCCATGTAAAAACCCTCATACTCCTAAAAATTATATCTCCTTATCTTTTCTAAAAAATATGTCTAGTAATATCTATCCCTCTATTGTAAAACCCTTTAAATAGCCAAAAGAAGAAGCCATCATCACAACCCATAGAGATGAACAACTGCTAAGTGTATGCATGTGATAGACCATAATCCAATCTAGGGTGTCATTAGATCACAACAACCTTCACTCATAAATTTTGAGCTTCCTCATTTATGGCTCTAGATTTTGTAGAAGCTTTACGAAGATATGTTGTCAAAAGATGATAACTTATGAGCACAACCTATTAAATCATGATCCAACCAGCAACGAAAAATGATGATTCCACCCCAAAATTTTAATCTCAAAAGTAAGAACTTCGTTGCACCGTCCAACAAACTATGTCGAAAAGAAAAGAATTTGTAGAAGACATAACCCACTTGACGAAATGGCTGATGTGGCAAGCTGGAAGGTGATTTTAGAATTTTTGATAACATTTTTTAGGAAATCCTTGCTAGGCTAACGTGTCCCGGTTAAGGCCTTGAATGAAGATGATGGGTATGTGCATGATCATGATGAGCCAAAAAGTAGTGATATGATGGGTATGTGGCTGGCGACTTTTTTTTAGCCAAAATTGATGAAAAAAATGGGTTTTTAGAGGAGATTCTCAGCTTTCCACCAATATAAATTATGCTTTAATTTGAATTTAATAAATAATTATTATTCATTTTCTATTTGAATTACGACTAAAGTCCTTATTGATAGGTGGATTGAAAAACATCTATAACTTTCAAATGGTATCACATTTTTTGAATCCAAAAAATGTGTCACATTCTATGCTTTGCATACTATAGGATTAAAAAAAAAGGTTGAATTTCATGAAGTTTTCAGTAAGTTAAGGTGGTCAGACATATGAGTTTTTATATTTTTAAAAAGTTGTAATAAACAATTCATAATTAATTATTTACTTGGAAAAAAGTTACAAAAAAATATGCATCACATTAGGACATGAGTCTTCTACTTATATCTAAAATATTATCATTTTATTGTTGTTAGGGTGGTCAGACAAATACCTACTTCTTATTTTTTACCTAAAATTTAAGTACTACTGCATTAAAATTTCAAATTTTCACCAAATAGATTTTTATTTTTTTTAAATAAACCTAGTAGTTTGGAAACTACATTCAATTTTCTACAGATTCTATTCTTAGATATTTTTGAAATCATATAGATAACTTATTCAAATTTTTATGTTAAGTTTCCTAACTCTAATTTTTCTAATTTTTTTGCCACTTAAGGGCCTATTTTTTCCATGATGGTCCTGCACATACCCTGATAAAGAAAATTTGTGTAACCATCACATGGGTCATTGTGCAACCTTTATGCAAGAGTAACCTTAGGTTTTTGGGGCGTGGTGCCATCCTAGTGTGGAAACGAAATAAAGGCAGAAAGAAAAACTACAAGGGTCAAAAACATTGAAGGAAAGATAATGCTCCACAGTTTCTAGCAACTCACAAGGAACCTTCACCTACAAAATTATGAACCTAGATACAAAATAATCCTTAGAGTTTGAGGAAAGTGGGATGTTGAGATTCCCAATTTTCATCGAAGGTTAGGATGAGGGCATGCAATGTTTCATAGGCCTAATCAAGATCAAGGACCTTTTTGAAATAAACTCCCCATCTTGATGGAACAACTCCAATGTGATAGTAAAGTCAGGGAAGGGGAAGAAGTGACATCTCAATCTCCTTGATCGTAGGTGTTGAGCTCAAATTTTAGAGTGTTTTGGAGTCCTTGATCTTGATCTTGATTCCTTCCGTGATCTTCTCTACTGTCAATACTCCATTGTATAGTAAGAATAAGGAAATTAGTCCAAAGTGGACCAAAACTTTAAATTATTCTTTTATCTTTCCAACCTTCTTATTCAAAATTGTTTGAAAAAATCTTTTCAACGCAGCCTTGTGGTAGATGATAAATTCATTTTCCTTCCTTACAGTTGCTCTCTGGTTAGGGATCTTGACACCTTTTAAAGATTCCTCAATTGGTTTACATAGTCTTGTGATCAAGAATGTTGATTCTTCAACTTGGGGAATAATTATGTGCAAAATTTGGTCAACCGCAGAGTCAACCTTTATGTTTAACTCTTGTGCATTTGTTAGAAAGTGTAGAACTAGCTTTAGAGCTGCTATTGCAACTATGATTGTCTCCCCATGAGAAGATAATAATTTTTGAGAATTAGGAGGAGCCCAAATCCCTACACTATGGTAAACTCCTACTAGAATTGGGATTCCCTAGCTCCCATGTTTTCCTCTAATTGATTCTTCTCTTGGAGATTGTTTGAAAGCCTAGAGCATAGCTTTCATGTCTCCTCATTGTGAGTCTATAAAATAGATTTGACATCTTGCTTCTCCTATTTTTTTTTCTCCATTTCGACCTAGGTCTTTTAGAGATCGTTGGAGACTTGAGAACGGGCATTAGCCAATTCTTCACATATTTTGGTATTTTTCCTATCCATCTCTTGCAACTTCTTTAGTAGCTCAACATATATACTATTTGTTCTTGTTGTTGCATCTTCAAGATCCTTTTTCCTTTTTTGATGCACCCCAGTTGTTTCATGCTCGACCATGATCTCCCATTTCAATCTTTCCACCTAGGTATGAAGCTAATCATTTTCACTCTATACTTTTTTGAGAAGCTTAGTTGCTTCACCCTATTGACCCTGTACCTTCCTTAAGTGGGTCATCTCCAAAACCTTACCTTTGATATCCACTTTCTTTTTTTCCACTATGGCCTTTACATTTATTAACTCTACCTCACACTTTTTCAATTTCTCATCTAGCTTCTTGTAGTCCGTGTAGACCACCTTTTGGGTTGCCTTAGCCAAGTCCACTTTGTCATGTGGATGAGTCTTGATTAAATTGAGGCCCATAGCCTAGATGCCATAGTCTTAAAACTACATCTCTCCTAGCTTAGATCTCCACAACCTCATGGCTGAGATCAACAAAGCATTCTACTCTTCATCAAAAAAATCCGCTAGCTTGTTCATAGTTGGATTCATCATGAACTTTCCTTACTTATGCTTTCTTGCTTGTTGGGCCTATTTTGTTACTTCAATATGATTCTAGAGGCCCTATGGAGACTTAATACTCTATACAACAAGTGAAACACCCGTGGGGAGGCCATAGAGGGTGACGGAATGGGTGCTCTCGGTTGAATGAGTTTGTAGAGAGGAAAAAGGAAGTGTTATCATTGAAAATGGTGGGATGCCCTGTATGAACTTAGAAGTAGGGGCGCCTAGCTTGTTGATAGATGAATTTTCCATGACCTTTCCCTGCAAATTTTTCTTTCTTTCTTGTTAGGCTTACCTTGTTACTTCAATATGAGTTTGGAGGCTCTGTGGAGACTCAATAATTTGTGCAAAAAGAAAAAAATTGATGGGGAGGACATAAAGGGTGACAAAAAGGGTGTTCTCAGCTGAATTATTTTGTAAAGAGGAAAAATGAAGTGTTATCATTAAAAATGGTTGGATTCCATGTATGAATTGAGAAGGAGGGGCACCCATCAGAGTAAAAGGAGAAGTGGGTGAAAAAAGAGGCATATGCCTAGAATTAGGTAAGGGTGATGAAACTTGTAGCATAGGTGTATCACTGTTTACAATTGGTTCCTTCAACAAGGAAATCAAAGAGTCAATGGAGGCCGAGGTGGAAGATGTGTGTTGGGAAAGTGAATTTTCTTCATGGGGCTCATTATCAAATATAGTTGGGTCTGTATTAAGGACAAGGACATCAGAGTTTGGGGATTGAGGATTTCTTTCTATAGATGAGGGGGTAGTAACAAACAAAGATGTAGTGGAAGAAAGGAGGGTGGGTGAAAAACATACCTAGGTTGTTGGGGTCCAATATACCTACAAAACTAATTTCACCTCTTATTATCCTTTATCTAATGCACCTGGTCTGCCTAAGTCTCAAACTCTTCTTCTCTTTGTTCAAACTACACTTGTTGGTTTGGACTCTCTAGCAACTGATCCCAATGAACCCTAGGTCCTTGGAGCTATGGGAAATATTTTTGGAGACCATTAGGTCCTCTTACCCCTTGGTAGAGTGTTGGAAGAGGATGATATCTATGATTCCTTATGTTTTTATCCTTTTCCCTTTCCTTTCCTTGCATTGAGCGCTTGAGGTAGGAGTTCGAAGAATAGCATGTGCTCTTGTTCAAGCTCTTGATCCAATTTAGGATTACTATTATTGGATATAGCCTCATCATCATAGATCATGTAAAAATGCTCATCACCTAGTTTAATCTCTCTGTATAGGGAATTCAAGCATTTAGTTTCTTGCTAGTACCTCCAAAAATCAGCCTTCTTCCTTTTTGACCATCCTAAATTCTTTAGCTATGTTTTGAGGGACTACCCCATCTAGGTGATTTTTCAAAACTCCACCACCCTTGCATAGAATTTGAGCCATGGGGGGAGTTCAAATGGTATAAAGGATAGGTAAATGTAGACATTTTACCTCTCTTCAGTTGGGTTCTTCCTTCACTCCCAATATTCACACTCTTCATTTTTTATAGTTGGAACATGCCCAATAGGATTGTACTTCCATTTATCACAAATGAGGACTAGGCCAAGGTAGGAAAACTTGCTAGTTAGCACAATTTTTTCTTCTCACTTAACAAGCATTACCTAAATTTTGGTGATGGTAAGGGAAAGAGTGTAAATCACCTTCTTGTGCCTTCCTGTGTTGCAAGCATTATTGGTAATTGTTTCCTAATGACATGCCTCCAATGCGAGGGTCCTATCTATTACAAATTTTTGAAGACTATAAGGCTCCTCATTAAAACCATAACATATGATGAAAGAAAAAATTTCTCCCATAAAATAATCCACTAAGGTTGGGTGTTTTTTCATCCAATCGGAAGCTTTAGTGGAAAAAATTCCTCGAGGATGAGGAGAAAAGCCTAGGAGTAACAGTTGCAGAAAATAATCCACAAAATGATAATAATGCCATGTGCTAGAAAGCACATGGGTCCAAGTTGAAATTGGCTTGTATAACCCCACTGCATCAAACTTACTAAGAAAAAAATGACCACTAAAGAACTTAGGGTTCTGGTGTAAAATCAAGTGTACCCGAAAAGATGAATACCTCAATTCAAAAACATTGTTAAAATATATTAATTGTGCCAACATTCCCTTGGTTATTTCCTTGGTAAAATCAAACCACTTCTTTCTTTCTTGAGCATGAAATCCAAGCCCATCTAGAACTCATGGACCTCAACATAAATTTTATAGCCATAAATAAAAGCTAGCATTGAGAAAATAGCTTGGAAATTTAAAGGAAAATTTTTGTGTGATAGAGGGATGATGATTTTATTGTTCTATGCTTCCTCATATATTTCGTCTTTATAGAATTTTAATTTCCTATCTCTGGTTTCCTAAAAATATTTCATCCTTCTATGCAGGAATCTCTCAACTTCCTAGTTTGAAGGGATGCACAACATGTATCAAATTGTTGTTGCACTGATGGTAACCTTCAACATGTTGCAATTGATAACCTTGATTTCCTCATCTATATTTTTTGTGCATGTATCAACTAGTTTTGGGCATGGATGCATGGTAGGCAGTATGAATTGTGGAAAACAACAATGCCAGAATCATGTTGCAAATCCATCCATCAACCCATGGGTGAGAATTTTCTACAATGATCCCTCTGTAAGGCTCTTAGGGTTTACATGCACTTTGGATCATAGATATTTTCTGTGAAATCCTTAATTTCCTTATCCTTGATGGGGTTTCCTAGCTATATGGTTTTGGTATGCACAAGGCTTCAATTTTTTGATGTTGGGGCCTTAGCATATGAAATTTTTGTAAAGATGTTGGTGTAGCCCAGCCTTGTGAACAAGACTCTAGCATGTCGACAAAAATATGATGCTCCTTCCATTGTTGTGTTCCTAGAAGGATTTGCAGAAACCTCTTTTAGAGAAACCATTGCTTGGAAGTTTCAACACTTAGTGAAATTTTTTATTTTTTGGGCACATTCAATTTTCACTCATACATGCAGTAAATATGCTGCCATTTCCGAGAGCTTGCAAAGTGCTTCCAGAGAGGTAACATGTGTAGAGTGGGGTCTATACTCCTTAGAAATGCCATCCCTAATGTGAGAATGAATTTAAGACATTCCTTACACCACCCTTTGGATATATAAGCTTAAGTGATAGGAAGCATGCTTTTTAGAAAATATATCTTCATTAATTAAGTAGGGTTTAGTTTTTTTTTAAATGTCCTTTCACCCAAGCAAGTAGGCTAGAATTGATGATGATGAAAAACACATGGGAGTAGATTGTATACGTGAGCATTAACTGTGATGCTTGAATTAATTTCTCAAAGCTTGGTTAGAAATCCTTGTATGATTTTCCCTTCACTTTTTCCCTTCCTGCTTGACGGGGAATGAATTTCCAATTTTTTGGTTTCCCTGTTGCATATTTTCCTATAAATAGAAATTTCCACCTTGTGAAAATACTCATTGAGTTGGAATTTTATTTGGTGAGTTATTTCCGCCAATTTCTTCCCTTCTCTACTCTATATATTTCCTAGTCACCTTTATGATTTGTCTTGGTACCCCAATTTGGTTTTTGAGCTAGAACCAACAAGTAACCTTTGAAGGAGAGGTCAACAATGAGAGGATCAAACTCCTAATAGGAACAAAGGACTACCTTGTAATTGTGGCATTTAAGTGGGTGCTTTGGAAAGACTATGTGAAAGATGAGAACCAACCATGTTGTAATTTGAACATCATCTCCCGATTAATGGCTTCATTGTTGGACTTAGACATTTCGAAGCCCTAGATCTTCAAGATTTTTCATGCTAATTTTGTCTTAGCTTACCTAGATGGGCTAGGAAAAGTTGTTCAAGTGATCATTCCTAGCACCTGTATCTTGAGTACCATGAACATTCAGAGGCACGTCGATAATGCAAAAGTGGTATCCTAGCTACCCTTCCTTATAGACTTCTAAACCATGGATCTAGAGTGACATCAGCTACTGTCTTGCCTCCTTTTTCCTAAGGACATATGACATGGAGCTTCCTTGGGGTCAAGTGGAAAACCCTCTTTGAGTTCATGGTCTATAGTCCTGACATCGAGGATTGAGGCCTATGTCATGCCCATGTGCCTTGTGTGTTGATAACCATATTACTACCTTGCTGGAGAATCCCAAATAACACAACATTTTGATTTCTTTGATTGATGGAGGCTTAATTTCTTCTGCCATTTTAGGGCCACCTCCTCTCTTTTTGTTTTTTTATTAAAATGTAACATTTTGGGTTTTGAATGAGAATGTTTTCAAGCTTCTCTCGAAGCCCCAAGCTTGAAAGAATTTACTATATTGTAAATATTTTTTCATGAATATAATATATAACATCTTTCCATTTTTTATGTGTTCACTCTCATGGATTTATTAAAAAAAAAAGTATGTTACAAAAACTTACATATGGTACATAACTATAAATTTTAATGAACTTGTGCATACTTTTATTGAATAGTTTTAGATGAATATCCTTTATTGGTATATCCAAAATTTTACCATTCATATCCTCTAGCTCATAGGAATTTATTTCTTTGCATGTACAGATGCAAAATGGACCCTTCCACAGTGAATAATACTTTGCATTTGTTGAATAGGACAACTGAGAGGGGGTGGTTGAATCAATTGGCATAGAATTAAACCTTTAATTCAATTGCCAAAACTAATACCTAATATTGCTTAAATGATTAATCATCAATTCCAATGCAAAAAATCAAATCCAACACATAAACAAAGTAACACATCAGATTTACATGGAAAACCCAATAAGGGAAAAACCACAATTATGATTAACTCAAACTATAAAGAATATCAAAACCGAATAAAAGAGGCTCACTACCTAAAATAAGGATCATTGGCTGAAACAAGGACTCACTATCCAGAAGAAAGACCCATTGTCCAATATGTCTAAGAAACTATAGGGCTCACTACCACAAAGATACAAAGAATACAAATAAGACTTGTTATAGAGATACTACAATGCCAATGCAACAAAGGATTCCACCACAATCACTTGATCTAATTGCATGAATGATAGAGTTTATCTTCTACTCATTGCATTTGAAAACTCAAAATTAAGCTTCACAGTGATCTTCCACACTCACAACACACACACACTTACTAAATAGAATCAATGTTCCACCAAACTACACTTTCTCTTTTCTCTTATAGCTCTTCTTCTTCGGTCTTGTAAATTTTCTATCACTCAATTCACCTTGTATTTATACCATCTTCAACTTTGAAACATATCCAAAGTTGTCCATCCAAATCCTAATTCAAATTAGGTCAGCGCCAAAACATCCTAGGGTGGAATTAGAATGAGGGTAACCCAAACAAATGCTTCATAGGGACCCAAATAGATCCAACACACTTCATCAACCTCAAAAGTAGTATTTCACACAAGGTCAATCAAACTAGTGTAAAATGCATAGAACCAACAAGAAAAAACTTTCCAATTGTTGTAATTATCTTCAATAAATTAGGGAAACTTAACTTTAGAACTATAAGTCATAAGACTTCATCAAAGAAAAATATGGACCAACAGAATTTCTCCTAGACCTCAACCAAAAATATAGAAAACTACAGTTCACAATTGGTGAACACAACTTGCATTGTACAATGAATCAATAACCAAAAATCTAGATATAACATCTTCTAACAACCATGAACATGTCTAAACTACACAAACATAGGAGAAAATTGAGACCAAAACCTAGAGCTACCACTGAACACCTACAACATATCTTTATTACAATTTTTCTCAATATCCTTGACATATATAGCCAATAGCAACTAGTTGATAACTAGTTTCAACTAGTTGAAATCAATGAAAAACACCTTCAATCTTTCCATTTTTTTAATAGCATGCTACTCTGGTTATGGAGCTTGTTCATCATACTTTAGCACAAGACTCTCCTCCCTAAAAATTGGGTTGGAGGCCTTTTTATCAAACCATCATTTGACCACCTATTGGTGTCTAATCATGGCATCAAATTTCTTTTTCCTTTTTTCCTTGAGGCTTAAGAGCTCCACCAATCTCACCTCCATTCCACTATCCAACTCAACTTCCAAAGCTTTTTACAGCTATAGTGTCAAAATTTCTATGGAAATGGGTAGGACTACCTCTTTTCCATACACTAATTCATAAGGGGAGGTTTTTAGGATATGCTTAGACATAATTTTTTTAGCCCACAAAGTTGTTCATAGGTGGTTGTGCAATTCCTTCTAGTGTTATGACCCAATACACTTTATCAACTGAATCAGGCTCTTGTTAGTGGACTTTGCTAACACGTTTCTTTGCATGTAGTAATTGGATGAAGTATTAAGCTAGACCCCAAACTTAAGAGAAAATTCTTACATCCAAGAGCCTACAAAGGCTCTTGCATTATGAATAATGATGGTTTTGGGTGAACCAAACCTTGCTACCAATTCCTCAAGAAAATTGACAATTTCTACTTCTATAGTGTTCTTTAGGGGGATGAACTTCATCCATCTTTTGAAATAGTCAGTCACTGTAAGTATACACTTATTATACAAATGGGAAACCAAATGGGAAACCAAGATCATGGAATATATCTACAAAATAACTTATTTTTACCTCAACTCGAGGAATTTTATTATTAGAGCAACATACCATAGAAGTAGAGAAATATAATTGAGAAAAACCTTGACTGGAATGAAAAATTTCACCCATCCTCAAAGAACCTATATTACCCCTTGAAGATCCACGATTTTTAATTTTGAAGAAATAAAGAATTGAAAGATTTAACTTACCAATCATATTCACATTCTTTGTAGTCTTCTGTAAGGTCCCACTTTTTGTGAAAAGGTCATACAGATGGATGTCCTCTAGTGGGTTCCATCACTATCATATAGGCAAGAAAAATAAGGAATTATACAAATTTGATCCTATATCAGTCTTGTGGTGTATGTTTATTTTGTAAAAATATGGTGTAGATTGTGTGGACTAGTTTTAGAATAGTAACCTTGTAAATGCACTTAATCAATTTCTTCAGGCATATAACCAATTGTAGAAATAGTCACTCATTAATATTTAAGTACTATAAGTTATTTAAATGGTGACCTCATCATCCCTGTTGAAAATGGAGATTTACATGTTTTGTTATCAAGCCTCATACTCTTAATTGATAAAATAGGGATGCATATAACATTGATATATTATATTAAATAGTTCCATTATGGATTGTTATAGGTGTTCTAGAAAAATATTACTTTAAGATAGTTACAAATTCCCTCATGATTTTTCACTCTTACATTTTTTTTTGAAAAGGAAATTCATCCTTACACTTGCTATTGATAATTATTGAAATCATCAGTGATAAGATTTATATCACCTTAATGATGAATTATTTGAGCTTAT
Organism: Sequoia sempervirens; assembly: GCA_007258455.2. Taxonomy (NCBI): domain Eukaryota; kingdom Viridiplantae; phylum Streptophyta; class Pinopsida; order Cupressales; family Cupressaceae; genus Sequoia; species Sequoia sempervirens. The sequence continues at coordinate 171,836,065 of VDFB02000007.1, forward strand.
TTCAACTCTTACAATACTTTCATTGAAAAAAGTCATTAAATATATTGATTTATCACTTTTGTTATAGTTCATTTTATGTAATCATAATTATGATACGCCTAGAATAAACTTTTTGCATAATATGCACTAGTTATTATTCAATACAATATGAAAGGAAGTTTTGATTTAAATGGAATATTTAGTTGTAGAAAATTATTAACCTAAGGGATTGTAATGTGGATTATTGTTATTATATTAATTTAAACAGATTCAGCTTTATTCGAGTAGTTGTAATTGGATTGTTATTAGAAATAAATGATTAAATATCAAGGGGTATTTGATTTAAAAAGGTTGAGTGACCTTCAAATTTGATTTCAATGTTATCTAATTATACTAAATTTAAATTATTATAGTTATTCATTTTAACAATAAGAATGATTATAGTTATTCACTCATAAACAACAAGCCTCTCAGCAAGTGGAGGAGAAAATGGATGGTGGTGCCATTTGTTTGATGTATCAGTATAGCGAGGCTATGGAACAACTCAAGAATGAATGAAACCTTATCTTCTTTTCAAAGGAGTAATTAGGTCTGGTGGTTCTCATTTTTTGGTTTTTTACTCATTACTCTTTATGGGCCTATGTGCTCTTCATAATGATAGTTTTGGTTTTGTTGATCATTAAAGCTTGTGCCTCTCTGAAAATATTATGGGAAATTAAACAAGTGGGGGACCAATTTGCACCTCACGAAATAACTCCAGGATTTTTATAGAAAGATAACTCTTCTTTGAGATGGGTGAAAAGGTAGAAGGAAATGTAAATATAAAACATGAAAATGGAAATGCACCAAGGCTTTTACAACATTTCAAACTTGAATTATTTTCCTATGAATGATATAATAGACATAGAATGCCACAACCCTTTATTGTTGGGAAGAGGATGAGTAACAAAGGCTAAGTAAAAGCACAATGCAATATTTCAAATCAAACCATGGGAAGCACTCATTAAGGTCCAATCAATCATACAAAGCTCCAAAAGTTCACATAAATATCCAGAAATTACATAAACCCTTTCTCTTTTTACAACATAATATGAAAAAAAAACAACCCTTAAAAAAAATGGAGAAGTTCAACAAACATAATCCAATTTCTGAAAGCTATCATTAGATCAAATAATCCTACAACATGAAAATAAACTACTCAAACTATCAAATTAATATTAACATAGTTTTTTTTATCATGAATGAAAATATAAAGAAGGAACTTGACAAAGGCCATAACATGCATAGTTTCAAATATTTCTTCCAAACATATCGTACTTAAATATCAAATGAACTTAAAAAAAAAGTTTGGATGCCAATCCAATAATAATTTGAGTTAAAAAAATATAACATGCAAATGAGTAACAATGTTCTGTAAAATTTCAACTTCTAAAAATATCTCTAGAAACTATGGAAAACTAAAGAACTATGTTGCATATATTGCCACCTCTTTTTAGAGATGGAAAAAGAGAACACGGCTACTAACATTTTAGAAGAAAATACTACCAGATGCCTACATCTAATAGCTCATGATCTGATAATAGATATTGATTAGATCAAAAATATCCTTTCCCATTAATTACTAAATACCTTATTAATGTCCTTTAAATATTTAGCAAAGATTGCAATTTGAAAATAATCGGATCCTATAAAACAACCTGGAAAAATCTAATCGACCAATCACATAGATTGATGGTGCTGACTTGAAGGTTCCAACCCAAAAGAAAAAAAGACCTAGCCTACTCTGAAAACTCCATCCAAAGAGATCACTCCTTAAAAGTATAAATTTCCCAAAGCAAAGAGATAACATGTTGAACAGGTGGGGAATCTCAAATTTATGAAAATAGCCTTAGAGAAAATTTCCACTGAGTTGACACATGCTCGAGCTTGCTCCTAAGAGGAAGATGATAAAAAAAAGTTGCAAAGCTACCATGTGGTGCACTACTTTCCTTTTAGAAAAACCTTATTGTTTAAGTGAGGACTCATCCTGAAGCCAAAAAATATATAAGATCCAAAAACTTAAAAAATATTAAATGAAAAATTGCTTTACAGTTCTAGCTACTTAAAGGGGGCCTCTTCTTGCAGAGGCATGGAACTAGAGCTCTGGAAATTCATGGAGTTTGAGGAAGGAAAAATGTTGTACCTCCCAGTCTAAATAAGTGGGATAGATGAGAGTGTGAAGGATCTCATATGCTTGATCTAACTCAAAAAATTCTTTAAAAGAAATGACTTCCCATCTTGATGAAACAACCCTAAGGTGGTAATAGAGACGAGAAATAGGAAAAGTATCCTTCTTGATTTCATCAATGGTGGGCATTAGGCTTAAACTTGGGAGTTATGTATAAGTCTAGACCTTATGTTTGATTGCATCCATGATCTACTCAATTGATAGTGCCTCTGCATCTAGTGAGAAAAGGGAAGGTAAACCGAAGTTAAGTAGAACATTGAAATCTATTTTGATTTCATCAACCCTTTTATTTAACACTGCCTAGCATTCCTTTCTCTTTTCCATGACTTTGTGGTAGTTGAAAAATTCAATTGCTTTTCTTGAGGCAATTCTCTAATCCAAATTCCTTGCACTTCTTAGAGCCTCATTAGTGGCCTTGCATAATCTAGAAATTATAATTTTGATTTTGCTACTTAGGTAGCATATGTCTATAGAATTTGGTCTGACACTGGGCCAACCTTTTTGTTTAATTCCTGAGCATCCCTTAAAAACTATAGAACTGGCTTGAGAATAGCAACCATAATTATGATCCTTTCCCAGTGCATAGATATTAATCTTCTCAATATCGGGAGGGTCATGGATCATTGCACAACAACTAACTTCTGATGGACCTAAGCCTCTCTTGCTCTTATATTCTCCTCCATCTATTTCTTTTCCTAGAGGGAATTTGTTATTTTGGAGTTCAACCTTTTGGGTCTCAAACCTGCAGAGCGGACTCGATCTCTTGTTTCTCTTGCTTTTCCCTTTCTATTACCACCTGGGCCTTTTATAGATTGTTGGAATCCTGAGATTAGATGCTATCTAGCTCTTTCTATATGTTTTCTTGAGTACATCAGTAGTCTTTTTCTATCTATTTCTCAACAACAAGCTGAAATCTTAACCTTTCAATCTCAACATATAGCCGAATCTATTCATTATGGGCCTCCTTGAGCAACTTAGTTGTTTCTCCTTATTGATCTTGTATTTTCCTTATGTGAGCCATTTCAAAATCTCTAGCCTGGATTTTTTTCTATAGCCTATTCATCGTATCTCTTACATTTATCAAGTCTACCTCACCCTTCTTCAATCTCTTGTCTAGCATCTCATAATCAGTGTATACCATTGTCTAGGTGGCCTTAGCTAGAACCACCTTGTTGCATGGGCGGGTTTCATTTAAATCCAAACCCATTGCTCTGATGTCATAATCTTCCATCTTCATTTCTCCTTTGGGATTGGATACAAGTAACTTAAAGGGAGCAATCAACAAAGAATTACACTCGTTATTGAAGCAAGGATCAATCTTCTTAGTAGCTGGATGTGTAGAAACTTTTATTTGTAGTTTCTTTTTTCTAGCCCATCATGCCTACTTAGTTGCATCAAAATGACCTTGGAGACTCTATGGGGTGTTGATCCTTTGTGTGAAAATGGAAGCATCTAGAGGAAGAATAAATAGGGTGACAAAAGGAGAGACCTTGGTTGTATGGGATTATAAAGAAGCAAAGGGGAGCATTATCATAGAAAATGGTGGGATACCATATGGAGATTGACCAAGGGAAAAAGCTATTAGGGTGAAAAGGGAAGTAGGTAGAAGGAGAGATGATTTCCCATAAGTGGATGGACTTGGAGTAATGGCAAACATGGATGTTTAACCTCTTTCAATGGGGGCCCTTGACAGGGCATTTAAAGAATCAACAGCGGCTGAAGTAGATAATGCTCATTTGGCACATGGGATTACTTAACATGATTCATTGTTGAAAATGGCTAGGGGTTCATTTAGGATAAAAATATTAGGTCTATTTATGAAAGGCTCTTCTCCATAGATGAGGGTAGAGAAGTAATTAGATATGTAGAGGTAGAAAGAAGAGAGGGACAATTTAAACTTACCTAGGCCACGGTGGCCAAAAAACCTTGAGGAGCAGCTCAACTCCACTTCTCCTTCTCCTCTAATTGATACATTGGGTCTACCTAGATCTTGGATTCATCTCCTCTTTGTACAATCAAAACTGTTAGATTCTAATCCTTTGGTGGTCTATCCCATCGAAACTTGACCTTTGATAACCACAATAGACCTCCTTAGGGACCATCAAGCTCTTTTTCCTTTGCTTTAGGCACTAAAAAAGGACATAACTTGTGAGTCCTTTGGTCTTGATCCTTTTTTTTGTTTGATTCCTAAGGTCACGAAGCATGGTGTGAAAGCTCTTCTTGTTCGATCTCATGACTGGTCGTAGGGTTACTATTCTTTGTATTGACCTCTTTGTCATAAACCTCATCAAACCTTTCATCATGTGGCCAAAGATCTTTGAACATGGTATTGGGGAATTTCATTTCCTTTCAGAATCTCTAGAAATCTAGTTTCTTTCTCTTCAACCACCCTAGGCATTTCAATTGTGTGTTGAGGGATTTACCCATTGGGAGGTTCTTTTGATACTCTATAGTATGGGCATAGAATTCTAGCCATGGTGGTCATTTAAATTCTAGCAACTACCAACATTGGGTATGGGTGTAGAATGGGAAACATGAACTATAGAAAAACACAATTCTAAAACCGTGATGTGAACCCTTTAGCCGACCCATGTTTAATCATTATTTGTAATGCCCCTTCCCTAAGGATTTTAGGGTTAGCTTGCAGTTTTTGGTCAAAAATGTTGTCTGCAAGATCCTGCACTACCTCTCTTCTGACATGATCATCTAGTTGGTTTGATTTGGTATTTAATCAAAATGTCATTCTTCTAGTGTTGGGGCATTGTAAAATGAATCTCTCCCAAAAATATTGGCGTAACCAAGCTTTTTGGATGAAGCTCTAGCCTTTATACCAAATATTGATGCTTCCATGATTGATGTAATCAGAAGTTGTGGAGAGTTTCTTTAGTGAAATGACCACTTGTTGTTTTTCTACTTTAGCAAAATCTACTTTTGGGTGCATTTAATTATTTCACATACATGCATTAAAAATTTCCCATTACCTTTAGATTACTAAATATTTCCACCAAGCTGATACATGTGGATTTGGGATTCGTATCCCTCAAGAATACCAAATTAAAGGTGAGAATGGAATTAGTACATTCTTCTTGTCACCTCTATAAAATATAATCCAAATGCACCGAAAAGTATGCTTTTAGCTATGAGAAGTGTGCTTAACTATTGTAAGGTACTTTGAAAAGATGTGCTTATTTAATTTATCAAAACTTTACACATTAATCGATGTATCTTCATATAAGAAAGCTAGCTAGTGCTGATGATGGAAAAGGACACATGGCGACGATTGGTCTACATGAGCATTTAATCCCAATGCCCAAATTTATTTCTCAAGGCTTCTTGCCAAATTTCCCAGATGATCTACCTCTTTCCCTCTAGCTGCTGTGATATTTTCTCCATTGTTGTCTAGTGAGAAATGTATTTTCCATTGATTGAGTTCCCTGACGCATCTTTTCTATAAATAGCTCTACAACCTTATTACAATATTCATTTGAAAATAGCCTTTTATTTTAGCAAGCCTTTCTTTCTATTTCCCATTCTACTAGCCTTAGCTTTTACTGCCATCATGTTGTTTAGTCAAGGCACTCCCATTCAGCTCCTTCCATGAATTTTGTAATACTCCTTCACAAGTGAAATTACTAGTGACAAAATCAAGCACCTGGTAAGGAAGAATGACCGCCTTATTGTCATTGCATTCAAGTGGGTCCTCAACAAGGACTATGTGAAGGATGAAAACTAACCACAGTGCAACTCTAATGTTATCTCCCACTTTGTGGCCTCCCTTCTTGACTTGGATATATCCAAGCCTTGGATAATTACACTATCATGCCATTTTCGACTCTCTGTATTTGGATAGGCTCAAAGAGATTTTTCATGTGGCCATGCTTGGTGTTAGTATTCCAAATTTGATGGACCTATGTAGGAACATCTATTATGGGGAGGAAGTGGTTTGGATACTCTTACTAATTTTTGAATAGTGGACCTTGAGAGGCATCACTCATTGTCTCCTCTTGCAACCACTTTCCTTCTGAGGGAGTTTTGCGTGGAGCACATTGGTGGACTTGATTGGAAAAATCACTTTGAATTCTTGGTGTATAGTTGTGGGAATGAGGACTGAGGTTCCTGGTGTGCTAGTCATGCGTGTGTTGTGTTGACCCCCTTTTCACCCTATCAAAGAAGAAGAAGAAGAAGAAGAAGAAGAAAGAAGAAGAAGAAGAAGAAAAAACTGACGAAGAGCCACTTTTGACTACTTAGCGATGGCTGGAGGCTTATGAATTTTACTATTTTTTACTCATTTCCTCTCCTTTCTTCCTTTTTGTAGTATAGTTATTTTTGGGTTTTCAAAAGAAGCTTTAGCTTTTCCTAGAGCCTTGTGCTTGTACTATAATGTAAATATTTCAATGAATATAATATAGTACCTTTCTATTTCTTCCAACATTATTCTCAAAATTAAATTGTATTTTACAAAAAAATTACACATGGTACATAATTATGAAATTTTTTAAGAACTTGCACATTTTAATAGAACGATTTTAGATAAATACTATTTACTAGTATATCCATAATATTACCTTCCATATATTCTAGGTCATACACATTATTTTCCTTCCACACACTGATATAGAAGTGTCCCTTCCATAGCACTTAAAATTTTGTATGTTGTCCTAGTTTTGCAGTGCGCTCATTGTACTTTAGTACCAAGCTTCCTTCTCTAAAATCTGGGTTGTAGGTATTTTCCTCAAACCCTCATTTTATGGTGTATTAATGACTGATCATGGCTTCATAATATTTTTCCCTATCTTCTTCAAGGTTCAGGAGTTTCACCAACCTTACTTCCATTCCACCGCTTTCTTCAACTTCCAGGGATTTTAACAGTTGCAAGGTAGGGATCTCTATGGAAATAGGTAAAACTACCTTTTTCCCATATACTAATTCATAAGGAGAGGCCTTCAAGACCTATTTGGGTGTAATTCAGTCAGCCAACAGAGTGGCTCATAGGTGCTTGTGCTAGTCCCTTTGTCATTTTAACCTGATGTGCTTGATTAACCTAATTAGGTTTTTGTTGGTCAATTGCACTAACCCATTTCCTTGTGGGTAGTAATTTGATGGATTTTTAAGGTAGAAATCATGTTTGAGAGTGAAATATGACATCCTCTAACCCACAAAATCTCATGCATTGTCGGATATGATGGTTTTTGGTGAGCCAAAGCTTGCTACCAGCTCTTCAAGGAAGTTGACAATTTTGACTTCCATAGAATTTTTTAGGGCAACGACCTCCATCCACATCGTGAAGTAGTTGGTTGTCATATGGATCCACTTATGGATAGCATTGGAAAAAGGATTATCATCTCAAAAAAATCCAAACCCCATTGAGAAAAATGTTCCTCAATCACAATTGGACTCAGGAGAAAGGAAAAATTCTTTCTTTTGCCAACAAAGTATTGGCATTGAGTACACTTTTGCACCAAATGGTGTACCTTGGAAAACATGGAGGGTCAATATTATCCTACTCAAATTATTCAAATTAGTAGTCTTGGCAGAGAAATTTCCACCCTTAGGACTTCTATAAAATTCATTAAGAACACTTTCTACCTATGGCTTATTCAAGCATTAGAGTAGGACACTTTCATAATTCCTATTGAATAAGATACCTTCAATTATTAGATACCTAGTAGCTTGCAGTTGGTAGTATCACCTTTTGTAAGGTGTAAGGTTGGTTGGGTACTACCCCTTTTGCATATAGTGCATTCAATCCATCACCCACGACTCATTTGACTTGAACTGGTTTATGTACAGTCTTGATCGATCTCCTCCTCTACTAAGGAACTTGATTCCTAAGCAAGATATTTAGATATACCTCTTCCCCGAACCAACTTGGTTGGTTTAATATCCACATCATATTCCTGGATCTTAGTGATCAAGTTGGCCCTCTTAGTTATTTTTCCCTCAATGGTATAATCCTACACAATAGGATGTGCAACAAGAATGGTGATTTTGTTGGCCGATACCAAGTTTTAGAACTTCAAAGGATTTTAACAATAACAAAAGCCTATTTTCAACAAATTTATACCTAGCTTCATATCCTTTGAGAGTCCTAGAGTGAAATGTAATAGGATTCTCTCTATTATTTCCTTTTTCCTTCTAAGTGAGCATCAAAGCTATGCTATTTTTTTTGCTGTATACATGTAAAGTAAATAATCCTTGCAAAATTCTAGAATAGAAAATACCAAGGTGGCATGGATGGCTGCATTTATCTGCTCAAAATTTTCTTGCCTTCGGGGGTCACTTTTGAAAATTAGGTTCTTTTTTAGCACTAGTGTGATAGGTCTCATGATTCCTACGAAGTCTGAAATGGACCGACTAACAAAATTGATCTTCCCTAGAAAATACTGCAGCCCTTTTTGATTTACTAGTAGAGGAAACTCCATTATAGATTTCACCCTTTTAGGGTCTATCACTATTCCCTCCTTCAATACCATAAAACGTAGTAGCTTTCCTTGGAGCACTCTAAAAACACACTTTTAGGGATTCAAGGAAATCTTGAACTGTTGAAACTTCTAGAAAACCTTTTCCAGATGATCAAAGTGATCATCCTTTGATTTTGGAAAGACCATCAGGTCATATAGATATATTAAAATAACCTAATTAATTAATCCTCTAAAATCAATATCCATTGCTTGTTGAAAAGACACATAACATTTGACAGTTTGAAGGGAATATTTAAATATGCAAAAATTCCCTACTTAGTAGTGAAATTTGTTTTATGGTGGTCACCTTCCCTTACACATACTTAGTTATAACCTGAGAAACCATCGAGCAATGAGAAAATTTGCGATTTGGCCATAGTTTGTAGGATTTGCTTCATTGATGGAAAATGGTAGTGGTCTTTTAGTGTGTCTTTATTCAAATATTTGAAATCCACACAGAGCCTAATATTGCAATTCTTTTTTGAAACTGGTACTAGATTAAACACCCAGGTGGAATGCTTAATTGGGTAGATGATCCTTGATTCAATTAATTTGGTGAGCTCTTGTGCCATCGATGCTTTGACCTTTGGATTGACTGACCTTTGTTTTTGTCATACGGGCTTTGTATCTTTTTCCAATTCAATAGTATGCTCAGTTATGCTTGAATCATACCCTCTAAGATCATCATAGGTCCAAGCTATGACCCTATCATATCTAGAACATAAACCCTTTAGTCTTTCCTTATCCTTTTGTGAGATGTCCCTTCTGACCTTTAACTTTCTACCACTTTCGACATCGAGCTCTTCATAATCCCTCTCATCCACAATGAGTCTTTCTTTGTTGTTTCTTGCATCCTCAAAGTCAAAAAAAAATTTCAAGAGAGATTAAACGTCATGAAGGAAGATTATTTCCTTTTAACCAAATCACTTGCCCTTCGCAAGACTCTATTTTTGGTTGTGCATGGTTAGAATATTTTCTTGATTTCTGTAAAAAGGAGGTGATTTGTATATCATCCTCAACTAATTTCTAGTTCTAATCATTATCGAGAATTTCTAGTCAAATGATGATCTACACTATGTTCTTTTTCGTTGCTGAATTAGAAATTGGTTTAGACTGTGAACCAAAAGTCATTCGATTAGCAACCTCATACTAGGAGTGTGGGAAAGCCTAAATGTTAAAAGCCTCAAATCTCTCAATTAGATCCCATATTTGTTGTTTGTATGAATTCATTATTATATTCTTGACAACCGCTTTCCCACAGACCTAGCTTACAACCAACTCTAAATCTCTAAAAGCTTGTATTCTCTTTACACCCATCCGTTCTAAAAGGATCAAACCATGAAACAAGTCTTCATATTTTGCATCTTTATATAAGCATGGGAACTAAAAATAAAAATATTTGAGGGACTTTGATCTTGTCGAGGACACTAGTTGGACACCTGCTTCAGAACTGACCTTGCATTTGGTGCCATCAAAATATAATTTCCATAGATGGTTGCCACCTGGATCATTACATTCCTCCTAATCCTTTATCAATCTTGGAAAGACTTGATCATCATCGAAGATCACATAGGTGCCTAATCTTGTTGCATGAATGTTTCTGAATGGGTCAAAGTCAATAAATTAGTTGAGGAGGACCTCCTCTTTAGGGGTCTGATCGCTTGTGATAAGGAGGTATGTGTTGCTTCAAAGCATAGGATTGCATTTTCTACTATGTGTTCTAGATGCAAAGATTTAGATAAGATCTTTATCTTCACTCCCTACTTGGTCCTTAATATTAGGTGAGAACAATCAAGTGCTAGATATCTTCCAATCTTTGCTATAAAATATCTTGAAAGGCACATTCTGAATACTAGGGAAATGTCTATCACAACTACTTCTTGTGTGACCATTTGGCTTGGACATGAGAAGAGGGTCAAAGATAGATCTCTTTGATGTGGTCAATAGTTGAAACTTTCTTCCCATCCAATTGCATGATTCCCTTCTCAAGGGGCTCATACTTAAGTTTTAGGGCATTGACCACTTGTTTAGGCATGACCATTGTACTAGCTCTTGAGTCAATCATGTTATTATAAAAAATATTATCTCTCACAATAAGTGTTAAACAAAAGGCATGGGATTTGGCTTGCTTACCTCTTTCTCTTCTGCATTTCTTGTGTCGTTCACATATGTTGTGGCTCATGAAGTTTGGAGTTATGATGCGAGCTCTTTGTCTTTATTTTCATCACTGAGTGGAGTCACATCCATCTATTGTATTTGTGCCTCATTTAGTGCTTCCTAGAGTAACATATTTTATTTAGGAATGGTTATTACGTCCCACAAAGATACATTATCAAGCATCTTCTTCAATTCTTCCACCACATTGAGCATTTTGATAGGTAGGGCCTTGGGTTTGAATGGTGGTATTTCTCTCATCTTCGAGGGAAAATAATCCATCATGAATGGGATTGATATCTTATCCATCTCTTTCTCTAGAAACAATGGATTTCGTAACTAATAACTAGGTCAGGCAATGTCTTATGGAGCTTTCTTTTCTTATGGTTGTAGTTGACGTAGTTGTGGACATAGCAGAGCTTGTTGTATGTATTCTCCCACGAGTCTTCTCTTAGATCTCGTGTTGTAATCTTATTATACTTGTGAGGCACTAGTTTTTGGAGCATCATTTGTAAATACTACATCTTATTCTTCCATCCATGAGAATAACGCTTGGTCTGACACAATATCCAACTCTTTTTCTAAAGACATTCCTTGCACTTGTGCTCTAAAGTAGGCATTTTCCATTTCAGGAGACTAATATTATTTTGTATTTGAGAGCATTCCCTTGTTTCTTTGTTCTCCTATCTTTTGTTGCATATTTCCCCTCAGACAATTTTAGGGCATGTGATTATCATTGAACAAGAAGCACCATTCATTTTATTCTTCTATTAAGTTGTTCTGGCATGGTACCAAATCCTTGCTTAGATTACTCTTGATAGTCTAAAGTGGCATAGTAATTAGGACTATTTGGTTGGAGGACATCATTTACTAACCTACTCCTTTTGAAGGTCCTTGGTATGTGTTTTTTTGATAGGATGGCCTTCCCCTTGATAGGTCTAAGTAGCCTACTTCAGAGTTATTTATTTCTATTGTTTTATGAGGACTAACTCGTTAGCAAAAGACTACATTAGACTCTTCATATTGTTGATGTCTACTTCTAGTGAGGAGGAGCCCGATGTGGTCAGTTGTACAATGGGATGCACATACATGGATTGTGGCATAGTTGATGTTGTCACTTGTGGAGTAGAGGTGATTGAAGTAATTTCTTCTCAAGGACCACTAGATATTTCTATAAATACAAGCATCGATGGTCATGGTGGAAGCTTCCCAATGGTGATCAGACCGTTCTCCACACACACAACCAAATCGTATGTGTCAGGTAAGATATTTCCTCCCATAGAGGTTATCATGACCACAATGTCTAAATTGAAATCCTTTAAGTGAAACATAAATTCCATCACGGTTGGAGGTTAGGAAGTTACAAAGATTCTTTTCCAGGTTTTGTAAAACTTGGTATTGAAGTCACTCATGGCCTCTTGCGGGTTTCTTTTGATGGTGATTAATCAATGTAGCAATGAGGAACGATCTCCCCTTTATGAGAAGAATTCACACAACCTCTCTCTAAGCTAATCCTAAGAGTGGATAGAACTAGAAGCTAGGGATCAGTATAAATCTTGAGCTTTTCCTTTGAAAGAAGTGACCAACAACCCAAGAGCAATATTTTCCTCTACTATGTTATGTACTCTGCATTCCTCTGCTATATCTTGGAGGTGTTTGAAGTCTTCTATAGAAATTTTTGGAATAGCCTTGAGGGTATTAGTGGGTATAATAGGCCATACATCTAGGTGGGTAGGTGGTTGTAGCAGATTATCACTATCCTAGGTTACAAAATTTCTAGGAGCAGGGGCAATTATTTGAGCTGTGGAAAATAGATTCCTATGAATGGAGTATACTAGCATTCTGATTTGAAAATTTTGGCCTCCAAGCAAGGTAGATAAAGCTTTGGATCTTGGGCTCTCACTTCTTTCCCTATTGCTTCTTATAGGTGATTTAGAACATGTAAGTATTCTTCTCCTAGATACTAAGGGAGGTAATTGAGAGTACTAGAAATGGCCCTTTGAGGATGCTCTTGTTTGGATTATGGGCATAAAATTTCAAGCCCATTTACTTCACTTGAATTTAGAAATATTTTTGAGGGTATGTGCAAAATCATCATGGAAAAAATAGGCCCTTAAGTGGCAAAAAATTCAGAAAAATCAGAGTTAGGCAACTTGACGTAAGAATAGAATTTTTAGAAAACTGAATAGAATAGAAAAATGAATGTAGTTTCTAAACTACTAGGTTTATTTTATAAAGAAAAAAAATCTATTTTGTGAAAAATTGAAACTTCAATGTAGTAGTACTTAAATTTCAGGGAAAAAATAAGTAGGTGTCTATCTGATGACCCTAACCACAATAAAATGATAATATTTTTTTATAATATTTTAGATATAAGTAGAGGACTCATGTCTAGATGTGATGCATATTTTTTATTTTATTTTCCAAGTAAATAATTAATTATGATTTTTTTATTACAGCTTTTCAAAAATATAAAAAACTAGTATGTTTGACCACATTAACTTAGTCATAACTTCATGAAATTCAATTTTTTTTTTTTTTAATTATATAGTACGTGAAGCATAGAGTGTGATGTGTGTTTTGGATTCAAAAAATGTGATATCGTTCGAAAGCTATAGATTTTTTTCAATCAGCCTATCAATTATGACTTTAGTCGTAATTCAAATAGAAAATGAATAATAATTATTTATTAAATTCAATGTAAAGCATAATTTATATTGGTGGAAAGCTAAGAATCTCCTTTAAAACCCCTTTTTGTTTCATCAATTTTGGGTAAAAAGAAGTCGCCAGCCACATACCCTACAAATACCCATCATATCGCCACTTTTTTGGCCCATCATGATCTCGCACATACCCTTGACTTCTAATTAGATGTTTGGAAAATTTTAGTCCCATTGGGCATGCTAGAGAAAATAATTGTTGATCATCAAAGCTTTTTCCTCTCCAACAACCTTATGGGAAATTCAACGAGTGGGGGACGAATTTGTACCTCACTAAATACATCTAGGATTTTTATAGAAAGTTGACTCTTCTTTGAGTTGGGTAAAAGGTAGAAGGAAATGTAAATATAAAACATGAAAATGGAAATGAACCAAAGCTTTTACAACATTTCAAACTTCATTTTTTTCCCTATGACTAATATAATAGACATCGAATACCACAACCCTTCATTGTTGGGAAGAGAACGAGCAACAAAGGCTAAGTAAAATCACATTTTAGTCTTTCAAATATCCCCATGAGAAGCACTCATTAAGGTCTGATCAAGCATAAAAAAGCTCCAAAAGTTAACATAAATATCCAAAAATTGTAGAAACGCTCTCTTTTTATAGCATAATATGGAAAAACAATAATCCTGAAAGAAAATGGAGAAGTTCAATAGACTTAATCTAATTTCTAAAAGCTATCATTATATCATAGAAGCTTATAGTATTAAAATAAACTACTTGAACTATCAAATTAAGATTAACATAGTGTTTTTATCATGAATGAAAACATAAAGAAGGAACTTGAAAAAGGCTATAACATACACAATTTCAAAGATTTCTTAAAAAATATTATCATACTTAAAAATCAAATGAAATTAAAAATAAAGGTTAGATGCCAATTCGATCATAGTTTGAGTTAAACAATATAACATGCCAGAGAATGACAGTGTTCTATAACTTTCAACTTCTAAAAAATATCTCTAGAAACTAGGGAAAACTAAAGAACTATTTTGGATTTGTTGCCACCTCCTTTTTATAGCTGGAAAAAGAGAAAATTGTTGCTAACATTCTAGAAGGAAATACTGCCAGATGCCTACATATGATAGCTCATGATCTAATTGTAGATCTTTATTAGATCAAGAAAATCCTTTCTCATTAATTCCCAACTACCTCATTAATGTCCTTTAGATATTTAGCAAAGGTTGCAATATGAAATCAATCAGATCCTAGAAGATATTCTAGTAAAATCTGATCAACCAATCACATAGATTAACGACACTGACTCAAAGGTTCCAACCCAAAAGGAAGAAAGACCTAACATGCTCTGACAAACACCATCTAAAGAAATCACTCCTTAAAAGACTAATTTTCCCAAAGCAAAGAGATGACATGTTGAACGGGAGGGGAATCAGAGATTTATAAAAAATAACATTAGAGAAAATTCATGCCAAGCTAACACATACCCCTACTTGGTCCTAAAAGGAAGATGATAAATAAAAGTTGTGCAACCACCATGTGGCACATTGCATGCATTTTAGAACAACGTTTTTTTTTAAGCATGAACTCATCCCAAAGTGAAAAAATATATAAGAGTTGAAAACCAAAACAAGATTATAGGCAAAATTGCTTTACAATTTTTTTCTTTAAGATTGTTGATCTATGCTAGTATATGGTTTATGCGGTTGTGTTTCATTAGGTGTCGATCTTTTTGTAGCATTTTGGTTAGTTATGTGACCTCTGCTATTTTTTTCTTGTATTGGTGGTCTCTATGCCTTGTTTTTCTCTCTGGTTGGGTTCAGGTTCCCTTTCCCCTACTTTTTTTACAGAAAATAATAAGAATGATAAAGCTTCCTAACATTGAGTGTTAATATTTGTGTATTTTAACCTTCAACAAATTGGATTCTGAGTATGTTTAAGTGACACCACCAAAAAATGATCAAGGTATCTGAATTTGATTTTATGAATTCCTAAGTCAAGTAAGAATATTTTGTTCAGAACTTGTTGAAGATGATTTAGCATTGTTGTCATTGATGTCAAAGCATTGGATCTAGAAGGTTGTGCTCCAAATGATGTACAAAGTTGATCTATCCTATCGAGTAATATGATATTATGCAGTGTGGATATTATCCTTGATCCGAATATGGCAGTACTTCTTTTTGGGACATTTGTTGAATTCAGCTAATGCAGTATAATAAACTCTAATATTTTGATGTTGTTGTCATGCTCTAAGCTTTCTTTGGGTAACCTTTCTATCTAGACATTCATGTAGTATGTTACAAGTTTTGGTATGTCAAATTGTGTTTCTCTGGTTGATACTAAAATTGATGATAATCAAGATTTGGTCTTGGTTGTGAGATTCCTATCGGCTCCAAAATATATTTCATGTGATCTAAAGTTTGCTATCTTCTGATAATTATGTAATGAATCTATCTTATGAATGGCCTATTCATGGGTCCCTTGGTAATGTGGTAAGAATATCTTTTTGTGTGACCTATCTTCTAGGTTCGATGCTAACATGCAAAGTCTTATTGAATATCTCAAGGTTGTTCTTCATACTGACATCTTTTGTGGTGATTCAATTCAAATTGTATTTGGTTGACTTAAAAGACTGAAAATATTGTATCTCAACGACCTAGGAGATTATGATGGCATGGAAGGGTATAAGTAAAGGTTGTTTTTTTTTATGAAAAGATGAAGCGTAGATTATGGTGTGTGTGAGAAAACAAGAGGTTGTGAAGTAAGAAGTAATCTTTTTTGTAGATTTTGTGCAAAGAGGTTGTGTAGAATTTTTTGATTAGATCTAGTGTAGAAAGATATTGTGCTCTTAACCATAACTAAATTCATGCATACATAGATTGAAATTCATTAGTTCACTTTTTTCAGTGAGACTATTTTGTAATCAGTTGTATTAATTGGGCATTGAGCCCACCGACAGTGACCCTTTGTAAAAATCACCTTAACTGGTGTCACCTTAACTAGTGCTTTATAATTGAGAATTAGCATTCTCGGTGGTTTTTCCCTTCTTGGTTTCCCACATAAATTCTATTTTTCATTGCACATGGTGTTGATATGTGCTTTCATGTTCATTTATGTTAGTTGATTATCTAATTGATTTATGTTTGCTCCATATTAATTACAGTTAAGAAAATTGTTTTGGGATCTAATTGATTCAGCCCCCCTCTCAATTTTCTGAACTATACAACAATTGGTATCAAAGCTTGGTCCCTTGGAGAGACCTTAACCACTTAAGGGAGATCTTGGCAGTTTGAACAAGATAGTAGGAGCTTATCACTTTGAGGAAGAATTGAAGATAATATTAGATGATATGGAAAGCATTGAATCTACAAAATGAAGAATTGAAAGAAAATCTCAATGAGACAAACACTTGTATCAAAAATCTAAGGGAACAAATCAAGGAATTCAAAAAAGGAGACAGATATTAGCTAAGAATTAAAAGATTTAAAGAAAATCATTGTGGATTTAAAGAAAAAATAGAAGAATGGAAAAATATTGAAGAAAATATCAAGGATACCATCAAATAGACATCAAAAGAAAATGACAAGTTAGATCAAGAATTAAGAAGGCTAAAAAAATAAGCAAGAGTATGTGAAAGCAACATAATTTTGCATCAACTTTTATCCCTACAAAAATATCACAAGGATAACGGAGGACTTGGATTCATCGGTGAAAGTTAAAATTAGAACACTATGGGTGAGGAAAAAGTAGATGAATATGAAGCAAGATAAGTTGTAACAAGCAAGACAAAAATAATTCTAGTCAAGCAACCAAATGCTCAAAGGTACTATCATTTAATGGCCATTTTTTTCTATGCTAAAATTTTGGACATAAGGCTATAAAATGTAGAAGCAAGATGGAACTAGATACTCAATACTTTAACTGTTACAAGTTTGGTCATAAAGCAAGTAATTGTAGAAGTGAATTATCTAATCTAACAAGAATGAATGGAATGAAAAATCTCTTTCATGTTTATTGCTATTAATGCTACAATTATGGTCACAAAACTAATCAGTGTAGACCTAGAGTTCACTCAATTAAGTCAGAACAAAGATGTTACAAGTGCATTCAACTCAGAAATTATGCTAACACATGCAAATATGTTGCTCTGAAAAAATCTTGAAAACAAAAAGGTTGCAGAATCAAATGAATCTAAGAAGAAGATGGTCACGATTTGGAGGAAGAAGGAAACAAGTGTTGAGAACACTTCCATGGTATCGAATCCTGGTACATTCCCTATTAGTATCTGAGCCAATCAGTCTTGGCTTAGAGGGAGTTTTTCATTGCATATTCTATCAGTTCCCTCCCTTTAAAGTAATATTGATGTATTTTCAACATAATTAAGTTTGATTCAGTTGATGATAAATGATGAAGCTTAATCTAGCTGAATCAAAAGAAAAGTACAATTGTTGGCATCATCAATGTGCATTTTTGGCAGTGAAATCATTATGAGTAATTAATAATAAAAGGTTGGTGTTTTCTAAGTCATTTCCCATAGTTTGCAAAGGAGAAGAAGAAGTTTCATTGAGCGATAAAGAGTTTGACGAAGATAAGTGCAATGATAGAATTTGTTAAGAGATGATCAAGTGGTGATATCCTCCTAAGGCTGAAGGGAGTCAATTTGGATGAGTTTGATCATTGAAAAATGAAGGAGATGGAACTAGGGTTGAAGACAAATGAATTGCAAAACAAAAATACTCTAGGTATGGATTTCTGGGGAGAAATTCCCTCGTTTGTAGACAAAGAATCTATCTTGTTTCTGTTGAGTTGATTCAAGGATGAGAACATTGATTTGGAAAAACCCTATTGGATCACAAAGGAAGCCATTGAAGCCATTACTAGTTTGTGTAGACTTGGTGACCTTCCTGGGAAGAAAAAATGAAATATAGAGATGTGGAGGAACTTACGGGTACTAACAAAGACCCTCAGGCTCTATTGATAAATACAATTTTTGATCTTGTAGTAAGGTATGTTTCTTACAACATCTCTTATAAAATCTATTTTAGAAATCATGAAGGTTCTACTTCAGCTATTGTTGTATATATTGCACACATGATGGTGAAGGAAAATAAGTAGTTTGATTTGTGTAGCCTAATAATGGAAAACCTAATTGAGAATGTCATAATATCTTTAGTTGAGAGTTATCAATTCTAATTTTCATCTCTATTCATATGTTTGGTATTTTACTTTATGAGTTTTCTACCGACAATGGAGAATGTTAAGTGGAATTCTGACATCCCTATCAAAAAGAAAGTTTATAGGTATTTGGAATGTATGGAAGATAAAGAAAGTGTATGCAAAGTCTATTTCTCATCCTTGTAGGTGAATCAATGCTCCAATGTAATAGTGTCTAGGTAGTTTGAGGAGGGTTCCTCCTCCAATAAGGAGTTGGAAGTTGGTATTGGTGGTTCCCCTCTGAAACCCAAAAAGAGGAAATTTAAGACAAAATATGTCATCACTATCTCAAAAGAAAAGGAGAATGAAGAAGAGTCTCTACTTGGACTTGATTATTTTGATCCAAATGATATTCGGTGGGTGTTAGATGAAGGTGATATGAAGAAGGTTGGTGAAATGTGGTGTGCCAGCTCTTCGATTAGAAGGCTTCAAATTGATGATTCTTTGGTTGATTATCTACTCAAAAAGGGTATTAATGTTTTAGATGTTTTTGACTTGTCATCGGATAATCTAGTAGAAGTTGTTGAAGAAAGAATGTTGCTTGAAGGACCTAAAGGAAATAAATTTGAATCTATGATTGAGAGAAGGTGTGTCAAAGCTAAACAAAAGCCATCCAAACACATTGGTGAGACAAGATAATGCATTAAGGAGATTTCTAACATCTACAAGTATTTTCTCTGATGGCCTATTATTGTTTTTGGATAACTGATTCAACTCCCCTCTCAATTTTTTGAGCTGTTCAATAATTGGTATCAAAGCCTGGGCCTTTGGAGAGAGAGCTTAACTACTTAAGGGAGATCTTGGCAGTTTGAACAAGATGGTAGGAGCATATCACTTTGAGGAAGAACTAAAGATAATATTAGATGATATGGAAAGCACTAAATTTGAAAAATCAAGAATTGAAAGAAAATATCATGGAGGCAAACACTTGTATCAAAAAGCAAAGAAAAAAAATCAAGAAATTCAAATCAAGACACAAAGAGATTGGCCAAGAATTAAAATATTCAAAGGAAAAAATAGAAGAATTGAAAAATATTGAAGAAAATATCAAGGATACCATGAAACAGACATCAAAAGAAAATGAGAAGTTAGATCAAGAATTAAGAAGGCTGAAAATAAAAGCAAGAGTACTTATGTGAAAGCAACATAATTTTGGATAAACTTTTGTCCCTACAAGAAAATTTCAAGGATAAAAGAGGACTTGGATCCATCGGTGAAAGCTCAAATAAAAACGCTATGGGTGAGGACAAAGTAGATGAAGCTGAATTAAGATCAGTTGTAACAAGCAAGAAAAAAAGACCTCCAGTCAGGAAACCAAATGCTCAAATGTACTTATCATTTAATGGTCACTATTTTCTATGCAAAAATTTTGGACATAAGGCTATAGAATGTAGAAGCAAGATGGAATTAGACAATCAATGATTTAATTGTTACAAGTTTGGTCATAAAGCAAGTCATTGAAAAAGTGAATTATCTAATCTAACAAGAAGGAATGGAATGAACAATCTCTTTCATGCATTTCTATTTATGCTACAATTATGGTCACAAAGCTAATCAGTGTAGACCTAGAGTTCACTCAATTAAGTCAGGACAAAGATGTTACAAGTGCATTCAACTTTGGCATTATGCTAACACATGCAAATATGTTGCTCCAGAAAATCCTGAAAACAAAAATAAGGTTGCAGAATCAAATGAATCTAAGAAGAAGATGGTCACGGTTGGAGGAAGAATGAAACAAGTGTTGAGAACACTTCTATGGTAGTGAATCTTGGTACATGCCCTATTAGTATCTGATCCAATCAGTCTTGTATTAGAGGGAGTTTTACATTGCATATCCTATCAGTTCCCCCTCTCTAAATTAATATTGATGTGATTTTCAACATAATTAAGTTTGATTCGATTGATGATAAATGATGAATCTTAATCTAGCTGACTCAAAACAAAATTACATTTGTTGGTATCATCAATGTGCATTTTTGGAATTGAAATAATTATGAGTAATTAAGAATAAAAGGTCAGAGTTTCCTAAGTCATTTCTCATAGTTAGCAAAGGAGAAGAAGAAGTTTCATTAAGCGATAAAGAGTTTAGATAAGATAAGTGCAAAGATAGAATTTGTTAATAGAGGATCGAGTGGTGGTATCCCACTAAGGCTGAGGGGAGTCAAGTTGGATGAGTTTGATCATCAGAAGATGAAGGAGATGGAACTAGGGTTGAAGACAGATGAATTGCAGAACACAAATACTCTCAGTATGGATTTATGGGGAGAACTTCCCTGGTTTGGAAACAAAGAATATATCTTGTTCTTGTTGAGTTGATTCAAGGATGACAACATTGTTTTGGACAAACCCTATCTAGTCACAAAGGAATCCATTGAAGCCATTACTAGTTTGTGTAGAGTTGGTGACCTCCTTGGGAAGAAAATGATGAAATACAAAGATGTGGAGGAACTTACTGGTACCAATAAAAACCCTTGGGATCTATCTATAAATACCATTTTTGATCTTGTAGTAAGGTATGTTGCTTACAACATCTCTTATTAAATATATTTCAGAAATCGTGAAGGTTCTACTTTAGCTATTGTTGTGTATATTGCACACATGATGGTGAAGGAAAATAAGTAGTTTGATTTGTGTAGCCTAATAATGGAAAACCTAAATGAGAATTTCATAATGTCTTTGGTTGAGAGTTATCATTTCTGATGTGGATCTCTGCTCATATGTTTGGTATTTTACTTTCTCAGTTCGCTACTGAAAAAGGAGAATGTTAAGTGGAAATCTGGCATCCCTATTGGAAAGCAAGTTAATAGGTATTTGGAATGTATGGAGGATAAATAAAGTGCATGCAAAGTCTATTTATCATCCTTGTAGGTGAATCGATGCTCCAATGTAATAGTGTCTAGCCGGCTTGAGGAGGGTTCCTCCTCTAGTAAGGAGTTGGAATTTGGTATTGGTGGTTCCCCTCCAAAACCCAAAAAGAGGAAATTTAACACAAAAGATTTCATCACTATCTCAGAAGAAAAGGAGAATGAAGAAGAGTCTCTACCTAGATCTGATTCTTTTGATCCAAATGATATTTAGTGGGTGTTAGATGAAGGTGATATGAAGAAGGTTGGTGAAATGTGGTGTGCTATCTCTTCGATTAGAAGGATTCAAATTGATGATGCTTTGGTTGATTATCTACTCAAAAAGGTTATTAATGTTTCAGATGTTTTTGACTTGTCATTGGATAATCTAGTAGAAGTTGTTGAAGAAAGAATGTTGCTTGAAGGACCTAAAGGACATAAATTTGAATCTATGATTGAGAGAAGATGCGTCAAAGCTAAAAAAAAGCTATCCAAACACATTGGTGACACAAGAGAATGCATTAAGGATATTTATAACATCTTCAAGTATTGTCTCCGATGGCCTGTTGTTGATAATTTTGGAAACAAAGTTGAAGCTATTGAATCTAAGATGAATAATATTGGAAAGAGTTTTGATTTCATGAAAGTCCAAGATGGAAAATAGAGGATAAGAGTTGGTGAGTTGCAAGTGGAGTTATTGATTATTTAGAGACAAAGGGAACACTTGATTAGAACTTTCTAGTTGGTCAAGGAAATTGTGGAGGTCCAGTTGGATCATCTCTCTAGGATACTTTCTAATGCAAAATATTATGAATGATAGTGCTTGTCTCAGGACTGGTCATCCTCATTTATTTTGTTGCTATATTGGATAGTATGAGTGCTACATTGGATTTTCTGGTGCTCTCTTGGAAGAGGATTCTTCCAATTGTGAGAGAAAGGTACGAGAATTTTTTTCATGTGAACAGTGTTATTTTTACTTGAGTTCCTGAATGTTCAAATTTTGGCCCTTTTCCTATGATGGAAAAAAGGGGAAGAAAAATGAAGAGAGAATAAAAACAAAAAGAGCTATTGAATTTCTTGATGAAGGGGGTGTACTTGGAGTTTTTTTTGGAGTTTTGTTTTTTTTAGTTTTTGTTGTTTTTCCATCAATGCCAAAGAGGGAGATTGTTGAGAATTTGTTGAAGATGATTTAGCATTGTTGTCATTGATCTCAAAACCTTGGATCCAGAAGGTTGTGCTCTCGATGATGTACAAACTTGATCTATCTTATTGAGTTCTATGATGTTACGTAGTGTGGATATATTATCCTTGATCTCGATATTGCAGTACTTCTTTTTGGGACATTTGTTTAATTTAGTTAATGTAGTATAATGAAGTCTAATATTTTGATGTTGGTTGTTGTGCTCAAATATTTCTCTGAGTAACCTTGCTATCCAAAAATTCATGTAGCATGTTACAAGTTTTGGTATGTCAATTTTTGTTTCTCTAATTGATACTGAAATTTATGATAATCAGGATTTGGTCTTGGTTGTGGCATTCATATCAACTCCAAAATATATTCCATGTGCTATCTTCTCATAATTATGTAATGAACCTATCTTATGTTTAACCTATTCATGGGTCCCTTGGTAATGTGGTACGAAGATCTTTTTGTGCAACCTATCTTTTGGGTCCGATGCTAACGTGCAAGGCCTTATTGAATATCTGCAAGTTGTTCTTCACACCAACATGTTTTATGGTGATCAAATTCAAATTTTATTTTCCCGACTTAGAAGAATATGGAGATATTTTGTTTGGATAACCTAGGAGATTATGATGGAATGGAAGGGTATAAGTAAAGGTTGTTTTTGTCCAATGAAAAGATGAAGTGTAGAGTATGGTATGTGCGAGCAGATAAGAGGGTGTGAGGTAAGAAGTAATCTATTTTGTAGAGTTTGTGTGAAGTTGTTCAATTTTTTAATTAGATCTACTGTAGAAAGATATTATGCTCTTAACTAGAACTGAATTCATGCATACATAGATGAAAATTCATCAATTTGAACACTTTTTTCAGTGAGACTATTTTTTAATCAATTATATTAATCTAGCAATGAGCCCATCGGTAGTGAGCCTTACCTCCAATGATCATTTTTTACAGTGAGTAGTTTTCAAAATCACCTTAATCGGTGTCATCTTAATCATTGCTTTATAATTGAGATTTAGCATTCTCTATGATTTTTCCCTTCTTGGGTTTCCACGTAAATTATGGTGTTCATTGTCCATGGTGTTGATATGTGCTTTCATTTTCATTTTTGTTAGTTGATTATCTGAATGATTTATGTTTGCTCTGGATTTATTAAAGTTATGATGATTAGGCTTTTATTTGGAAGGATATGGGTTAACACATGAAGTTGAGTCCATGAAAGGTGGAATTTTTCGCCTTAGCAAAAATCTCAAAATCGGGTTCAACAAAACGTGATCACATTTTTAATAATGGGATCCCATTTAGGTTTGGGGTCCTAAGAAAAAAATCTAAATGGGATCTCATTTTAAAAAAATTGAGATCTCAATTTGTATTGGTGTCCTAAGACAACCTTTGAGAAACATGATCTCATTTTTTACAAATCGAGATCCCAATTTGTAAAATATGGGATCCGGTTTCATTAAGCTATATTTTTATAAAAAAAAATAATGGGATTACATTTTAACAATTCAGGATCCCAGTTGACAATGACCTCTAGCATTTTGTCCATAAGGAAGCAACCTTAGGTATGTCATTAACCCTTTTCTTTTTGTTTTTTTCCCCTTTTTTGGTTATTATTGATTAATTTAGGTTTTTTCCTTTTTCTTTTTGTTGAATTTTCTCATTTCAATTTAAATCTACAAAAGAAATAAAACCATCATTAGTGGAAAAAAATAAAAAATTGAACCATAAACCCTAATCAAACAAAATAATTATATATATGTACATATATATGTATGTATATATGTATGTACATATGTATGTATGTATGTATGTATATATTTATATATGTATGTACATATCTATGTATGTATATACATGTATACATGTATGTACATATGTATGTATTTGAAATGAAAGAAAGATAGAATAGGGGAGTTTCCAAAAATGGAAAATTGGATGCAAAGAGGGAAAAAGGGTCCTATTTCTCTCAATTTATTAGGAAATGAGATCCAAACAAATAATTGACCAACAACCCTTAGATGAGTCAACCCAAGGTGTGAATATTCAAATTTCTCTTTTTTCTAGGATGGGGCTCTAGGCCAAATAACACATTGAGGATAAAGATTAAAAATAGCAAAACAACTCCAAATTTAGATCTAAAAATTGCATCTAGGAGATTTAACATAAAAATAGGAAATAGTAAAATTTCTAGAGAATCTAAAGGTAATAAATGTTGTGCAATTATCAAAACTTGTTATTTTTACAACACTAATAGGGACTCATTTTCCCTATGGCGAATTTGAAGTTCAAGACCTACAATTCTTTCTTGTAACTTAAAATCCCTACTCACGGATATGAATCTGTCAAAAATTTGTGAAAAAAATTTGATTTTTGTTGGTGGATAGGGGTTTTCCTCAGAAAAACCCCAAAGTTGGTAATTAAACCTTGATGATGAATAGAAATATGAAACATGAAATGTGTGTGTGATCCTAACCTTAAGTGTGTATAAGATTAAGATTCTAATTTAATGCAAAGAAACCCTAGTCAAATGTGTTAGAATATGATCCTAAATGAACATGAACAATGAATAAGACCTACTTTAGGAGACCTCAAATCCCCTTAATAAGTGATAAAACTGAATACAACTCTCTTTAGGCTAAAATTAGAATAATCATAGAAGATGGAATGACTTAGGAAATAAGTTATTAGGTTAGGTTGAATCTCATAATGCTTCTACCAAAACCTATAATCCATCATGAGTCTGCATAGGAATATGTAGACACATAAAAATGGCCTAGACCCGCAAATCATAATTTCTATGTTAAACATCCTCCTCACATAATTAAATTATTTGATTATGTACTGATGTCATAATTCCAAACTATTTCTTCATGATTATTTAAATAAATAAACTTTATTTATTTATTTATTTAAATACACCATTAATTCCTTATGTCTTCTTATAATTAAATAAATTAATATGATTTATTTAATTGTCCACTTTGTCCATTTCTCCATAATGAAATAATAATTATTAATTATTTAATTATCTTATTGAATCTTTTTCTAATTTTAAATAAAATCATTTATTTGAAATTAACCACATTCTATTTTTCCCACAAAGTAAATAATTTAAAATCATTATTTACTGTCACATGACCCCACCACTTTTAAGTTAAATTATTTTTTTATTCAAGAGGTCAACTCAGCCTTTTAAATCAAATAATTTTTAATTATTTTCCAACAGTCTCTTTTTCCATGCCCAATATATCCTTGTCACATGCATTCTTGACCTTTGATTTTATTTTTCTAAAATCAAATCTTAGCCCTTCATTTGGAATTTACCCTAATGTTTCCCTAACCCTAGTTGATGGTTTTCACATTTAATTTCAACCCTTGATCTTAGGGAATCTCTTATCTGACAATCCTAGCCATTCATCTGAAATTGGCCTTTTTATAAAAAGGAAATCTTAACATCATTTGGACATCTCTTAATCTCTTGATTTCATAATTCATACACTTCATTCTTGACTATTTTATACTTCAGACTTTAGGATTCCTTCATACTTGTATACTTACAAATTGTAGCAATAGTAGAAATCCTTCAATATTTTCTTAGGTCTTATTCATAGTCATAGTTTCTCATCAAAAATATGAAGGGAAACACCATTTTTCAACAAATGAAGAGGGGTAATGAAGGTAAATAATGGAGGGAATGAAGAATTTTTAATGAATCTTTCTTTTGTTTTATACATTTTCCCTCCATTGTACTTGATTGTTTAGCTAGGGTTTTGTTTATGCACTTGATTTCATGCTTGTAGACAAGTAAAATATATTGATTGACATCGTGCATTCGATCCTGAATTACTAACATCATTTCTTCCTGAATCATCCCTTAGTCTAACCATTTAATCAAATTCCCCTATTCGATTAAATTCATCAATATTCATCTCTTAATTAAATAAATAATTGTATCTAATTAAGTCAATCTCTTTTGTTAATTAAATCAATCCATCTGATCTAAGTATCCCTATTTAATTAAATAATCAATATATTTGATTAAATCTCTAAAGTCTATCTATTAAATTAAATAAATTAAAACCTTATTTGATTTAATCTAACATCATCCCTTTTAATTAAATAAATCAAAATCTTTATTTGATTAATATCTTATCATATTCCTCTCTTATTTGATTTAAATAAATCCATAAATTTGAGTCAAATAGGTCACATCATCTAACCTTTCTCATTAAATTAATTAACCCTTAATTAATTTAATCTCATATCATGTCACATCCTCTAGACAATGTAAGTTGCACATGAAAATAGATTTAATTCATTTATTAAATCTCTATTTTCCTCACAAGGCATCTTTTGGAATGTTCTCTCAATTTGAATTCAAAAATCCCAAGTCAACATGTACATCCAACAAGGCAATAAATTCATCTTACATGTCCTTTGCCTTGAGCCAAGTGGCATTTATTACATTTTCCCTTCCCTCTTGCATGTCATTTCAACAAATTTGAATTTCAAATATTGGCATTTATTGGCACAAACCCCAAATATTGCACATCCATCATCCATTCATAGCTTGACAAGTGGCACCATATCATTAGATGAATTTTAGTCCCACATTGCTCAAATTTGGGCATTCATCCATCTTGAAATCCTATAAATGAAGAGCTCCTCTCTTCATTTTATCATCCATAAACATTGCAAAGTTACCATGCTAAAATACTTAGCCATTTTCATCCATCATTTGAATTCTTAGCTAGTCTTTTTGTAGATTTGGCTTGGAGTTCTCATCTTTCATCAAAGTGGATCAAGATTATCTTCAACACATCAAGATTTCATCTTAGGAATTGGGAAAGGGCCAATTTTCACATCAAATTGGCACCAATTCCCCCATGGGATCAAGTTTTTGTTTCTTTAATTAGGATTTTATCTTGATTTTGTCATTTGCATTGTGTTCTTCACTAGTTTCTTTCCTATTTTGAGTTTGCAAATGGATTTCATGGGGAATCCTTGTTTAGACCTACAATATCTAACTTGAGGTGTTTATTCTATTTGTTTTACAGGTACTAGAAGAAGGGTTTGCACATTTGGCACTAGAACGAGGGCTGGAGATCATTAATTCTAACTTTTCTTGAAATTTCCACATTTTTCTTCACACATGGGAAATTCCAATGCGGGCTCGTCAGTGTCACTATTTTAGCACCACAGGCTCGTCAGCATCACTATTTTGGCACCGTGGGCTTGTCAGCATTGCTATATGGTACTGCGTGAAACACAAATTGCATCGCTGGACTCATCCTGCCAAAAAAATTCAAATTTTTAACTCCACCACTAGACTCGCCAATCTGCAGAAGTTTTTTTAAAAAAATCTTAAATAGCGATGTTGGACACAAACTCCGATGGTGAGAGAAATTGCAGTGCAATCAAGTTCTTTGTCCTGACACAGAGCACCACTTACCAGTCAGCAGTGTTGTGAGAGCAATGTTAGGGGAACAAATAGCGACGCCTTCACGAGTTGTGACGCTGGGAGATAGTAAAAGGGAGAATTTAATTTTTAGCACGTGCTTTTAATTTCTGTTTTTTTTTTAGAATCTGACTATTTTTCTTCCTTGTAGGTTGGAAATCAAAAACAAAGAAAGGAGGAACATGGTGATGATACGTTGTCCTATCAAAGTGTTTTTTAAAACTTAAGTGTTTATTTAACACTTCTCTAAAAATTTGTCATCTTCTTCTTTCTTAGGACACTAGTTTTCATTTGGGCTTAAAAAGAACCTTTCAATTTCTTCTTGCAAAAGGTCAAAATAAACAATAGGATCAACAACTTACTAGATTTCATTTATGGGATTAACAAATTGAACAAATATCTTTCACTTGTGATTTGGTGCTCTAAAATGAACCCACATATATTGCTTTTTGGATATAAAAAGAACAAGTGTAGCTTTGTTTTTGTGAGGGCTTACTTAGACTAAATCCATCAAAAAAGGACATATGCACTTCTCTTGCGCTTTATAGCGATCTTGAGAATCAAGAGGCCTTTTTCATGACTTTGGGCTAAGACAAAGCAATCACCTACACACTTCAATTTGGGCTTAAGATTGAACAAAATCTTGTGCGAGTGTGAGTGGGGGCTTTGTTGCTTATATTTTCTCTCCTTGTTGCTAACAAGGATTGATCAAGCTATGAATATTCTTCTTCATTCACTATTGTTTATCCTAGAGGGCCTGCCTTGGGGAAAAAGTACTCAGCCAAGGGAACAACTCAACCAGTAACACTCTAAAGCCAAGATTATTTCCAACTAGGATATAAATGTGGATATTGGACAAAACACCAATATCACACGGTTGATTCTGACAAGATGGATCCGAAAGGGAACTCTTGTCGTATGGGTCAATCTCCATGAACGGAAAGTCCTTACTAAAACCCATGTGCTAGAATTTTCCAAAATCCTTTTATCTATTTGTTGGTGCAAGAACGGTCATTCTCAAGCCACCCCACATTTTAATGGTCTTCTAGTAGAAATGGAAAACATGCCATGAGAGTTTCATGGGTGTTGATGCTTGGCTACCCCGTATAAGTGAGTGTTGTGGAGGGGAGCCAGTGGGGTCAAGCATCTACCCATTGGCTAGAGATAAGCATAGCTGGACTTGTCCAAGTGGAAATCCAACAAATATTTCCTTACACATCCATAGGATTGTGCTTATTCTTGGGTTACAAAATACATTGCTTGATCGAAAACATCTAAAAAACAAACACTTAACATCATCCAAATTTCAAACCCTTTTGAGGACACATACAATTGACTTAATTCATATGTTATTGCTTTCCCTTGGGATTCACATCCTTAGAGGTTTCTAAACATTGGATTATATCTCAATTTTTCTTCTTAAGTAAACAGTAGGAAACCCTTGCCTTGAGTTCATCGAATTTCCACATAATATATCTTGTGGGGTTTGAAGAAATTAAGACATTGGACATCTTAGTTTGAAAACCTAATTGAAGAATGTGTTTTTTGGTAAAATAAAGACATTAAGCAAAGCTAAACAAAATGAACTTTCATATGTTTTGAAGACTCCTAATCCCAAAGAAAAAGAAATCATTGATTGGAAATCCGAAAATGAATGTTCAAATGTGTTGAAGACTCCAAATCCCAAAGCAAAAGAAATCATTGATTGGAAATACGAAAATGAATGTTCAAATGAAATCATTTTTGGTCAAAGGTCTTTAGGAAGCATTTGCATGCTCTTCAATACCTAGGTCTAAGCAAACAAAGTGTACCTTTTTAGGTTCATCTTAGGATCAAAACATATCAAAATCTCTTTTTCATCCATCCTCTAGAATATCAAAACAAATCCATCTCATCATCACCTTTTGGAAAATCTTGAAATCATCCTTAGATACTAGGCTTTGTGACAAAATAAAAATCATCAAAATCATTGAGACAAAATCCTTGAAAACATTTATCAAAACACCTTTGGCTAGGTATGTGTAGATGCATCCTTTTGCATATACTTAGTCAAAGTTATCAAAATCATCTTGTCTGGCTTAGTGTATGTAGATGAATCCTTTTTCATATGCTTAGTGAAACAAATCATCTTGTTTGAATAGGTGTGGGTAGATGCATCCTTCTCCTCACACATATTCAAATTATCATCCTTTGAACAAAGCTATTCCTTAGATAATCATCCAACATCTTAGGGTCTTTTTGTTCAAAATCCAAATCAAAATCAAAATCAAAATCAAAATCAAAATCAAAATCGAGGACAAAATCTCAAAAATCCCAAATCCAAAAACAAGATCAAAATCCACAAGTCCTAAAAGCCTTGTATCTCATTCAAGATCTATCAAAAGCCAAAAACATTTGTATCATCCATCTCTAACATCATTATCATAGCACCACCTTTGATCCTCAAGGCATCCTAAAATGTTCTACTTTGGAGCATAAGATAACGAACAATCCAAAGAATCAAGAGGTTCATCTCCCATATTCTTGAAGATTGATCCTTGTTTTATGGTTCTAATGAGATCTCAATACAAGAAGAGTATGGAAGCCAACAAAGAAACACCCGCTTCAAGTGATCTTAGCCAAACAAACGTAGAAATGAATCCAGCAAAATCAAGCAACCCATTGACCCTCTCATCATCTTAAAATCCACAAGAAGAAAACCAGGGAGAGGACCTTACCTTTGGAATGTCTCGCGAGGAAATGGTGAAAATGCTCTAAAATCCAGACAACCATAGAATCATCAACATCATGATGAGACTTAACCCTTCGTTGTACATGCTTGAACTAGCAAAAAAAGGGGCCAAGTTACCTTCAGATTTTGATGTAAGTACCATAGTGGAGACATCCTTCCCACCTATCTCATCCACCATCCCAAAACATCACGCAAAACATTCTGCAAATCACAACATCATTTTTTCCAACCCAACCCAATGTCAACAAGGGAAACACATTCCTTAATGCTCTTCAATCACATCCCCTTGTTAATAGTCAAAACATGGATGCAAACACTACCTTAGAACAAAATATACCCCAAAACCCATTACATAAAAATGTTCCTCTCACCTTACATCACGATCCATCATCATCATTTTTTCACGCAACACCACAAACACCTCTTCTCACAAATTCACAAGAAGAGGGAGATATGTTCAGACCAGGGGGCATATTCGACACCACACAACAACTAACATCCCTTACATTTCCACCTATCCCACCACTGCCATTATCATCCATATCACTCCTTAGTTTATGGCTTCCCACCTACCAAGTATTGATTAAAACAATACCCCAACCATCAATCAAAGCATTACACCAAATTCCCAAAATTTGTCATTGATATCAGAACAACAAATGATGAACAAAAAAGCAATGGCAACATCATCAAACATCCCCATAACATCACAAAGCATTGTCTCTCAAGGGCCAATGACATCAATGGCACCACTCATCACTCAAAACACCACACCAACAAAACCATCCACCAATCAAATAATCAACATGACATCACCATTCAACACCACTACAAATGCCATTCCAAATCCACCACCACCCCCACCACCACCAACGTTCACCACATCAAACCAATACGACATAGCATTGGAAGCCGCTTTTCAAAGAGGATACCAACAAGTACAAAAACAAAAATCCATACACCTAGCTGCTCAACAGGCTGCCCAAGCTGCACAAAACACCCAAGTTGCACAAGCCGCATTATAGGCACAACAAGCACAAAAAGCACAACAAGCTCAAGTGTTATTGCAACAACAACAACAATCCACCCAAGCTGCACAAGCATTACAAGCATAAAGGACCACTCAAGCACAACTTCTATTGTAGCAACAAGCTCTACAAGCACAAGTAGCACAAGCACAAGCGTAAACTCAAGCACAAGCTCAATATCAAGCACAACAAGCACAAGAACAAGCACAACTTCTTGCACAAGTAGCGCAAGTGCAAGCATATCAGCAAGCACTAAAGAAATACCAAGAGTAGCAAGAAGTGGCAAAATTGGCAGCCCAACAACAAGCGTTGTGGGAACAACAACAAGCATTATTGGAACAACAACAAGTGCAATAACAAGCAAAAATACTAGCGCAACAACAACAAGATCAATAATAGGTGTCATGCATTGAAAAGCAGGTAGAAGCCTACCTCTCTTGCTAGAACATACATATACCATTGAACAATGCACCAACCAACCCATCCATTCAACCAAAAATTCAAACACCCCAAAACACATTCCTCCCACCCCTTTATCTACAAAGTGATGTGATGACACAACTCAGGTTGCTATCGCAACAAGTGCTCGACCTTCAACCAGGGTGAACAACCAAAACACCAAGCAACTTGTGTCCCTATCCATTTGATAGGACCTTAGAGATGAAACTATTCCCCAAGGGATTTGAGATCCTTAAATTTGAAAAATATCGAGGGATGGGAAACCTTGAATATCACATAAGGTAATTCCAGGTTCATTGCATGGAGGTCGCATATGATGATACTTATCTGATGCGACTATTCCCTAGAAGTTTGGCAGGCCCCACTATATAATGGTTCTCTCGCTTACCTTCACGTATTAGAACCTTCCAAGAAATTAGGGATGCATTTATTAGAAGTTACACATGTAACATTGCAATGGATGTTAGTCTTGAAGAAATATACACTCTAAAACAAGGAAGGAATGAATCTTTTACTTCATTCCTTCAACGATGGCGATCCAAGGCCAATCGGAGTAAGTGGACCATGCTAGAGGAACAACAAGTTTGCATGATCATAGCTAACCTTGAAAGCTACTTGGTCTTCCATCTCAAGGTTCAAGGAACCACCACATATGATCAACTAATTTCCAAGGCACTTAGCATCGAAAGAGCCCTCGTGACTCAACCCATGGAATCAACATCATATCATGAACAACAAAACAACCACCCATCATCTAATTACAATGATAAAACTCGCACATGGGCAAGGAACAAGAACGTTACTAATGATGGTGTCGTAGATGCCAAGGTGGTCATTAGTGGTCCACGCCAAAATACACCCACACCGCAAATCCAAAATCAATGCAAGGACACTCATCACACAACATATCAACCTAACAACAATCCAACCATCAATAACCTCAATGATCAAAGAGGACCACTCCAATGCAAAAGTTCTACCAAATGAAAATACACTATTTTGGGAGAACCATTGGAGGACATAATGAAAAAGTTAATCGATGAAAAAACTCATCAAGCCTCTTACATTCAAGAACTACCAAGAACCTAACATCAAACCCCCTTCGTATAATGAAAATCAACTTGGTGAATTTCATAAAATCAATGGCCATACCACAAACAATTGCATGAGACTCAAAAATATCATCCAAGATCTCATTGACAAGAAAATCATAAATGTGGAACAACCTACTAGAAATTAGTACCTAAAAATCTACACAAATCCGATGCCAAATCATGGCAACAAAGGGAATAAAAATGATAAAGGGAAGGGTAGTGTAAATAATGTGTATGAAATAGTCGTTGCCTCCCTAAATGAAGACTACATGGTCATCACTATCAAAGGTGCCCATGCGAAAGATTGTGGAGTCACCACAAGATGCGGAAAAATCACCATTGTGGGATCATAACGCTTAATTTTGTTACATTCTCTAACCAAGATTTCCCTGCCCAACCATCTCATAACCGTGCACTTCACTTGGAAGCCATTGTAAACAAGAGCAAAATCAAAAGGCTCTTGGTGGATGGAGGTGTAAGTTTGAACATCTGTTCTCTTAGCCTCATCAAATAGTTGAAAATATCAGATGATTCCATCGAAAAAGGTAAGGGAATCACAATAAGAGCATATGATGACCAAGAAAGAGTGTCTCAGGGCACAATTAAACTCCCTATTCAAGTAGGGCCAACGCTCATGGAAACTACCTATCGGGTCTTGGACCTCAAATTGCCATATAATATCCTCCTGGGATACCCATGGATCCATGTGATGAAAGCCATAGCATCAACCTTCCACCAATGTGTGAAATTTACACATAATGGACAAGAGGTTACCATCCATGGAGATCTCGAACCATTTTCATATTGAAAAAATCTTGAAGCCAAGTATTACAAAATCCCCCAAGTGCCAAAGAATGATGAGGGCCCAACTACACCATACATCAACCCCGCCACTCTCGTGTCCACTTCTACGACAGAGACACCTGCCATCCCCACCATTTCCACCATCTTTGACATCAAGATCATCATCCAGGAGGACAGTTGTGGAAGCTCTAAACTCCCTAACAATCCTTTTGTGATAGGAGAGTTACCTCAATCTCCTAGATCACGGGTACATCCACAAGAGAATCAAGCTTCCACATCACAAACATATCTTGAAGATTATCCCAAATTCACATGATGGGGAGACATTGGCCATGAGGTTATTGAAGCAGATCCATCTCACATGTTGAATTAAGATGAATGACCGACACCTGAATTACCAATGGTTGAAAGAAGCAGGGGCCTACAAATGATGCTTGCAATGGGCTACGAAAGAAATCAGAGATTGATACAAAATGACAATGGGCTCATAATACCTATCATGCCAGAGACACGACCCATAACAAATCTTAGTCTTGGATGTACCCCTCTGAGAATAACCATACATGGCTGAAGTCCTCCTGTTAAAGCAGTTAATGTCTCTCCTCAGCTAGTACTCTTACAAGTACACTCACCAATAGTCACAGGTAGAGACACACATAATTTCATAGCTAAGCCCTATATTAGTTGCGATGATGAAGATACCATATCCAATCTACCTAGGTTATTCAAAGATACCACCCTGTGTATGATTAGCACCCTCTCCTTTGAAACCAATCATCTAAATCATGAGATCCATTTAGTGTACCCTCAATTGATCGACTATGACCGACGAGGACTACCAGTTCTCGATACATTCAAAAATGATGAGGCACTCTAAGAATTCATGGGATTGAGGGATAATGTTCCAAATGGAGATCATAAGGTAAGGTTTATAATGTAGTTAGACACACAGGCCTATTATGGGGAAACAATTTAATCCTTCAGTCGTAAAAGTGAGAAACTAAGAATCATATCAAAGTCCTTGAGTGAAAAACACACTATGGCACTCTTTGACAAGAAAATAGTAAAAAGAAAGGATGTATCCAATGGTGAAAACCTTGCTGAGGCACCCAAGGATGAAGGATTCAATCTTCCCTTAAGAGCTATTCATCAGGATAAGTCATCAGTCTTGGCTGAAAAGTGCAATCCTGTCAACCTAGGAATAGAGGAGACCCTATATATCACTTTCTATGCTGAATCACTATTATCAAAAGAGCAATAACTCCTAGCAGCATTCTTAAGGGAAAGGAAAATAAACTTCACATGGAGTTATGCGGACATGCCAGGGCTTGATCCAGAGACTATGGTTCATCACTTAGCTATGTATCCAGAGGCAAAGCTAGTCAAATAAAAGCTTCAAAAAATGCATCCTCAAATAGCCTTATTGGTCAAAATGGAGCTCAAAAATTTGTTAGATGCAGGATTTATCCTACCAAATTATTATCCAGAATGGGTGTCCAATTTGGTACCTATTTCAAAACCTGATGGAGCCATCATTATCATAATGGATTTTAGAGATTTGAACAAGGCATGTCCCAAGGATGATTTCCTGCTTCCCAACATCGACATGATAGTAGACATGATAGTAGGGCATGAGATGCTATCACTAATGGATAGATTTTCAAGATACAACTAGATCATGATAGCAAAAGAAGATCAACATAAGACAACCTTCACTTGTCCATGGGGGACCTACTGCTAGAACATGATGCCATTCAACCTAAAGAACACAAGAGCAACCTATCAGAGGGCCATGATATTAATATTCCACGACATGATTCATAAACTAGTCGAAGACTATGTCGATGACACTCTAGCTAAGTCAAGGAAAAGATAAGATCACATAGCAACCCTAAGTGCTATCTTTGATAAACTAGAGGAATGCAAAGTCAAACTAAACCCTAAGAAGTGTGTCTTCTGCATACAATCGGGTAAATTACTAGGATGCATAGTATCCATGAGGGGCATCGAGGTGGATCCAGAAAAAGTAAAAGAAATCCTCGAGACTGAAGCACCAAAGACATTAAAATAATTGAGAGGCCTCCAAGGCCAACTTCAATCCATCTGATGATTCATAGCACAACTGGTACACAAGTAGAACCCATAATCTCACCTACTCCACAATGGGGTAGTGTACAAATGGGATACAAAATGCGAAGAAGCATTCAACAAAATCAAGGAATATCTACTAACACCACCAGGTTTAATGCCACCCATCCCAAGAAAGCCATTGATATTATATGTGTCAACAATAGTAGCAACCCTTGGAGCTCTCCTAGCTCAGCATGATGAAAATGGAACAAAGAGGGCCATCTACTATATCAGTAGGAAAATGGTTGGTCATGAGCTAAATTACTCATTCATCGAGAAAGTTTGCCTCGCAGTAGTGTTTGCATCCCAAAAATTTAGACATTACATGTTGGCACACAAGATAAATCTCATTACGAAAATTGATCCCCTCAAGTATCTCTTATCCAAGGCAATGCTCACGGGCATAATGACAAAATGGGTGATGATATTTTCAGAGTATGACATCGAGTATGTAGAGAGGAAAGCAATCAAGGGATAGGTGATTGCGGATCAACTAGCAGAAGCACCTATTTACTCTGAGAATCCTCTTGTCTCAGAATTCCTGGATGAATCCATTTTTAACCTCAACGTAACTGACCATTAGAAACTATACTTCAATGGTTCATATACACAACATGGATCAGGAGCTAGTGTCTTCTTCATCACCCCACAAGGGGACTGCATACTAAAGTCATACAAATTGGCATTTCCTTGCACTAACAACATAGTGAAATATAGGCTTTGACTATAAGCCTTAGGATAGCAATGCAATGGAATATCATAACTCTCAAGGTGTATGGGGATTCTCAGTTGATCATAAATTAGGTCAATAATGAATATCAGACTAAGGATGACAAGCTCACTCCATACAAGAAATTAGTGGAGACTCTAAATGAATCCTTCATTGACATAACATTTGAACAGATTCCAAGAACCAACAACAGAGGAGCAAATGCCATGGCTACAATTGGGTCTCTATTAGACATCCCTCATAGCGTGCCAAAATATGAATTTCTGATTGAGTAGCTTCTCGTCCCCACATTCAAGGTACCAGAATCGAAATATGTGTGTGAAATCATTGGTCCTGGCGATCCTTGGTATCATGACATCTATACATATCTTTAAATAGGAGTCATACCCGCTGACCTACCATCGAACCTAAAATGAACCTTTATTAAAAAGGCATCCAAATTTGTCATCCTAGGTGATACCTTATACCATAGAAGTATAGAAGGTACCTTGCTACACTATTTAAATGTTGAGGAGGCATTAACCACTCTTATCAAGGTTCATAACAGTATCTGTGGCTCACACTCGAGTGGAATGACCATCGCCAAAAAACTGCTGAGGAAGGGGGTTTTATTGGCCCACAATGGAAAGAGAAGCACATGATCATACTAAAAGGTGTTTACAATGTCAGCAGCGTGGGGACCTCATCCATGCTCTAGCTCAAGAGCTTCACCCGATCGTCACACCATGGCCCTTTTTGCAATGGGGACTTGATCTCATTGGGAAAATCAAACCCACCTCATCCAATGGCCATAAATTCATCATAACTATAACTAAGTACTTCACAAAGTGGGTGGAAGCCATACCCATGATGTATATCACTAGAAAGCAGATCTCAAAATTTATCCTGAACTATCTCATCTATCGTTACGGTGTCTCACAAGCCATTATCTCAGATAATGGGACACCATTCAAGAACTAGGAGGTTCATGACTTGTGCGAGGAATTCAAAATATAGCATCGCTTTTCCACCTCATACTATCCCCAAGGCAATGGCCAAGCAGAAGCCACGAACAAAACCATCTGTAAAATCCTTAAGAAAATAGTCAATGATGCAGGTCGTGACTAGCATCTACAGCTTAATCTCGCCCTCTAGGCTTATCGAATAAGCATCCGTACACCCACTGGTGCCACACCCTTCTCCTTGATCAACGGATTAGAATTCATACTCCCCATTGAGATCGAGCTCCCATCCCTCAGAATATCATTGCAAAACCTCATCACGGATGAGGACTATCGGGTGTCAAGACTAAATGAGCTAGAGTTACTAGATGAGAAATGAATAGATGCTTTGAATCATCTGCATGTCTATCAAAATAGAATCAAACAGAGCCACAACAAGAAAATCAGAAGCATGACTTTCCAAGTCAGAGAATTGGTCTTAAAAGAAAATCAGAAGAATGTCCCAAACCCAAGCAGCAAAGGAAAATTTGAACCCAACTGGTTGGGACCATTTGTCATAACAAGTTATAAATCAAGGGCATATTATCTATCAACACCCGAAGGGGAACCTCTACAGGAGACAATGAATAGCTCCCATCTCAAGAAGTTTTATGCCTAAATATTTCAAGGTATAGAACCAAAAAATCCAAAAAAATTAGAAAAAGTCCTGAAAAAATGGTTACTTAGGTGAAAACCTAGCAAACAGGCATCTTGGTGACAACAAAAAAAATCAAGAAAACAAAAAATCCAAAAAAATCAAAAAAATGATAAAAAAAAATCATCCTATAATGAAAACCACTTTGGTGGCACTTTGGACAAGTACCTTGGTGAAAACCTGGCAAACAGGCGCCTTGCGTAAATAATCACTTTCCATCCACCAGGATCTTTATGGCTTGTTTGGCATCATCCATCCATTTCACTTCGATCATCCATCGCATTTAGGTCTCCATCCATCATTCATCCACTTGCATCCACACCATAGCTTGGTCTTGTCTTCGTATCATGATCCCTCTTAGCAATACTTGGCCCGTCCTCAAGGTCAATTTGTCCTACCTTTATTGGAGAAGTCTATTGCATCACGCTATGGGCATGTTCTTATCAGATCAGATTCGTGTATGATCTCAAAATCCTTAAATCAGAAAATCCAAAAACATAAAAAAATCAGAAAATCCAAAAATAGAGTCATCTTGTCGAACTATGTCATCTCTAAGCTTGAACATAGGAAAGGTTGATCTTTGATCATCCCCCAAGACATTTAGGTCATTCCTATAGGATTCCGTCATAATAAATTAACAATTCATCATGTATATCATCATCTGTAAATTGGTTGAGTCATTAGTCGAACTACGTGGTCTCTACGTGTATAACGTAGGCAAGCCTAATCTATTGATCAGCCCTCGAGACCCATAGAATAGGTCTTTAGGTTAGTCTCTTGGTCAAAATATTTGAAAATCCCAAAAAAATTGAAAAATAAAAAATAAAAACATTTGAAAAATCTAAAAAAAAACCAAAAACAGCCTCAAAAAATTGCAAAACATAAAAAAATCCAAATATTTGAAAAGAATCGATCTGTCTCATCTCGCTTACACCCGCAATAAACACCACTCATAATAAACTGATCACCATTATCAATATTTGGTGAAACAATCAGAAGCAATTCTAGCAGATTAAAAGTAGAACTCAAAACATCAAGTCTAAAGTCTAAGTCAGTGCATAAGTAGGCTGGTTATCTCTTCGTATTGGTAACACATCATCTGAATTGGTCCCATATCAATCATCCCTTATAAATGAAATGATGCACTGCCATCCACTAACATGTCCTAGGATGAATCATTCCTACAATGGGCATTATCTTTTGGAAATAAGTTTTGGTATAATCATCTCAAAAAACACATCCTTTTTTCGGTGCAGTATTGAAGAGCATCAGTTTTTTTGTTTACTTGGTTTTTATCTTTTTGACTTATCTTATTTTGCGCTCATTCCAAGGACATCTTGATGATATCCCAAAATAGTAGATTTAGAGAAATAGGAATGGGGAAATGATCATTATCTTTTGTCTGTTGTGCATGCTGGACATTCTTGCAATATAACCTCGGCAAATACTTGCTTTGTTAGGTATTTATGGAAGAGGTCTAGGGCAACTTGTTGACTATTACAGGGATAGGTTTACCTTTCTATTTTTTGGTCCGAGGTGTCTGAAAATTCTAAAATACATCCTAGCAAGGTCTTCGTATGTCAGGTGCGAACAAGAATACTTCTATCTGATTGTCGAGTTAAAGTCCATCACACTAAGTACCATGCCATCCTGGTTTTTTATACCTTGATGCATTGTACCATGTGTGTTATCAAACATAAGAAAATCTAGCCCTTTGAAAATCCCAATTCCTCAGCAAGTAATCATCATCATCATTTGCATTTGTGTCATTTTTTGACTTGTTGAAATGACTTCTTCTTTTCTTACTGACCGCGCTAACAAGGTACTATGAAGGTTGATCATCATCACCATCATCATCATCGATCCTGCATCCACAAATCATTAGCATATTGCATAAGCATATCATATAGAAATCATTAGCATAAACATACACATTGCATGTTATCATAAACATTCTTCATAAATAGGCGCATCCATGTCATTGCATTTCACCCATTACATGGCATCAATCACTACATACACATTGCATTTGCATTTCATAAACATTTCTTATTACCATCTACCATCACATAGCATCTATAAAAACATTCCATAATCATTTTTGCATAATCATAGGCAATAGGTATATAAGCATTTAATTCATTAGGCATCTATATACTTGTATGACATCATGACATCATATCATCACATTACGTTACACATCATCATACCACTTTACATTAACATATCATTACATCACATACATCATCATTTAGGATAATAAACATTTGTTATTCTAAACATCTCAATTTCATTATGCATTAGCATCATATCACGACCATCGCATCATATCACATCCATCCATAAATCATCACATATATAAGCATTTTATACACATCATTGCATATACCATAGATCATAATAATTTTATAGATTAGAACCCATATCATATATCACATTGGCATAAAATAAACCATCATATAGTTAACATCATTGCATATCATATCATAGGTTAGCATAATATAGATCTATTAGTCATAATCATTGCATAAACATCATTAGAAATAAATGCATCCATAAAACATAACTGCAAAGCATATAGAAATAAATGATCCATGCATAAATCAAGGAGTATACAATACAACACATCAAAATAAGCTCATATGTATCTCATATCATCATGTCACTGCCATAGTACAAAATAATAATCGGATCACTGTACATGCATGTCAATCGGTACAAAAAAATGCCCATCAGGGCTATCAAAAATGAACTGATAGGAAAAAAAGTGTGTATCATCTGCATCAAGCCTGATCTCCATGAATGCTACCCTCACCCCTCTCATCGTGACCCTCTGGTGGTCTCTAGCTAGCCCGCTCTAAGTACCCAGGGACCTAGTCTACTCTAGGTACAGTGTTGTGGTAAGCCCAGTGGTAGTACTCTACCTATCGGATAGCCTCCCTATAGGATTGTACTGGAATTGTACCCTGGGAGGAGGAGGAGGCTGTCATGCTCTCAATCTGCTGTCTGCGGCCTAGCTCTGTAGCTTCTTGTAGCTCTATAGCCTGTTGCTGTTGCACAACCTAATCTGTCTTTGCTCTGAGCTGCTCTCTCTCAGCCCTCGCCTAATCTCACTCTGCGATCACTACCTAAACCTGAGCCTGCAAACTATAAAATCAAGGCATCCCGTGCATCTACCTACCCTATTGGCTATACCAGCAGCTGCGCATGAACCTAATCCTCACCCTCAGCTTGTGGTGGTGGGACTGGTGGATCCTTCTGCTGGTCTTGCATATGGACATCCTCGTGACCTGGTGGGTCCTGACAAATCTCGACCTTAGGTCCTCATCCTCACCCTCATCCTCTCGCTCTACCTCTAACCCTGTGCATATCTGGATCCTCACCTGGAATGGTCAAACGGAGGGGAGGTCTGAACCAATCTCTATAGGCCTGTGTGGTCCCTGGATCTACTAGGCCCTAATCATAAGCCCACGGTGGGGCTGCCAACTATTGAAAGCTGTCAACTGCCTCTGTGGTAGGAATGTTAGGCCCCCATGCTATCTGTGTCATGCTACGTGCAAAGACCACTACATAACTGTCATCGGGCCAATCATGTGGCTCTCCAAACTAATGTTGTACAGGCCCAAGAAGGTATCGCTCGATCATTGTATGCTCTTGGCCCTGCATGTATCAATCCTGGTGACAATAGAAGAGCTGAACAACATCATTGGCCCATTCAGGCTGACCAAGGTACGGTCTCCAAGTAAAAACAAGAATCTCGTCTAGGACCTGCCTCTAGTAGGGGATCCTATGCTCGCTAGTGTGTGTGAAGGACACACCACCTCTATATAGTTCCATGAGGGCATCCTCTGCCCCCATCATAACTGGAACAACCCATGGATGTAGTACAAAAATGTGCTCCCAAGCCCAAACATGAAGCAAAGACACTCCGGCCCCTAGTGCTCTGCCATCCATGTAAACGTACTCGTGGAGATCCCTGTAAAGTGAAGCCAGAAGGACAGGTCCCCATGCAAACTGAACTAACCTATCTCGAACCATCCTCTCCTAGCAGTATTCCCAACCCAAACTGAAATACCCCCCTCATCTGTTTGGGGCAACCAAACCCAAAATAATAGTTCCAACTGCCTAGTAGAAGGGAGGTGCTATAACTCTGTACCTCTCTAGCTCGATCTGACCCTCGCAATAGATAATATATCGAGTGGCGAGGACTCTGACGCAATGATCGCATCCCTTCTCCATGTCGTAGATCACCCAATGGCCATGAATTGGCAATCAT
Organism: Sequoia sempervirens; assembly: GCA_007258455.2. Taxonomy (NCBI): domain Eukaryota; kingdom Viridiplantae; phylum Streptophyta; class Pinopsida; order Cupressales; family Cupressaceae; genus Sequoia; species Sequoia sempervirens. The sequence continues at coordinate 171,879,155 of VDFB02000007.1, forward strand.
AGTATGCACCAGATGTCCTCCAAGGTGATGGTCGCCTCGTCAGTGGGAAGATGAAATGACGAGGTCTCACTGTGCCACCTCTTCACCAACACTGATAGCATCCCTAGGTGTGTGCACATGGGTGATGTGTATGCAATGTGCCATAAGCCAGCAACTCTCAGTCAGTCATGGTCTCTGTCGCTCAAGTCCCGTAGGATGCTCACCAAATCCCGTGACCGGTGCTCTTGAGAATAAAGCTCCCTAGGTCTGTTCTGCATCAAGGAAAGTCAACATGTTAATTTTTTTTGAAAAATCTTGGCCTAACACTCCAAGCTCACCTTCAGCAGTACATTTTGTGAAGGCGTTGTAGTTTGAGTTTCCTAAAACTCCACCACACGACCCCAAATTGAGCCAAAAAGAGCTCCATGATGTACTTTTTTCCTAGCATCACAATTTTCATGAAAAAGGTGCCGTCGTGGTGCACTTTTCCCAAACTGACCCGCCGAGCTTCAGCCCAGTAGCATAGTTTCTAAACTCCAAATTGAACCACTACGTTGTAGAAAGGAAATTAGCAGTGCACTTTAAACATTGAGTGGCGCTATAATAGCATCGCTGGAGGTGAGCTAAACTTTAAAGGGCTAATTAATGCATCAAATGAAAAAATTAAGCTCAGGTAAGGGTCACATACTGGTGCCCCAATGCTAGGTGGTCGTTGGTAGGTTTGAACTCGGTCTGAAATACGTAGAGGAAGCTATTTTTGCACCATATCATCAGAGGGTCAGAGCTCAAATCTTAAGGTTTGCTATGGGAGGTGTATGAAAATGACTTGAAAGTGACCCCTTGGTCCCCTTTTAAGCCAAAAAATTAGGGGTTTTTAACCCTAAATGGCTGTCCTGCTAGGGTTTTGGACCCCTGAACCTTTTTTTTTTTGTTGAGGCTTGTTTTTTATCATTTTATTGTGTTTGGACACGTTTTCAGCCTCCCAAACCCCTTTCAGACCTATCAGGCACTTTGTCATCTTTTTTCATGAGATCACCCAAAAAATTAAAATTTTCGTCGGATCTCTCGAGGGGGCATTATAATGGCATATTTTCTCTTTCCACGCAGCAATGGGGCAAGATTTAAAATATCAAAAATTTTTGGCTTTGATCGAGATCGTTTATTCTTTGAACCAATGCAACAAGTGCATTGCTTCAAAGAGGGGAAGAATGTAGACACATAAAATACACTAATTGACATCATGCATTCGATCCTGACTTACTAACATCATTTCTTCCTAAATCATCCCTTGGTCTAACCATTTAATCAAATTCCCCTATTTGATTAAATTCATCAATATTCGTCACTTAATTAAATAAATCATTGTATCTAATTAAGTCAATCTCTTTTGTTAATTAAATCAATCCATATGATCTAATTATCCCTATTTAATTAAACAATCAATTTATTTGATTAAATCTCTAAAGTCTATCCATTAAATTAAATAAATTAAAACCTTATTTGATTTAATCTAACATCATCCCTTTTAATTAAATAAATCAAAATCTTTATTTGATTAATATCTTATCATATTCCTCTCTTATTTGATTTAAATAAATCCATAAATTTGAGTCAAATAGGTCACATCATCTAACCTCTCTCATTAAATTAATTAACGCTTAATTAATTTAATCTCATCTCATATCACATCCTCTAAATAATGCAAGTTGCACATGAAAATAGATTTAATTCATTTATTAAATCTCTATTTTCCTCACAAGGTATCTTTTGGAATATTCTCTCAATTTCAATTCAAAAATTCCAAGTCAACATGTACATCCAACAAGGCAATAAATTCATCTTACATGTCCTTTGCCTTGAGCCAAGTGGCATTTATTACATTTTCCCTTCCCTCTTGCATATCATTTCAACAAATTTGAATTTCAAATATTGGCATTAATTAGCACAAACCCCAAATCTTGCACATCCATCATCCATTCATAGCTTGACAAGTTGCACCATATTATTAGATGAATGTTAGTCCCACATTGATCAAATTTGGGCATTCATCCATTTTGAAATCCTATAAATGAAGAGCTCCTCTCTTCATTTTATCATCCACAAACATTGCAAAGTTACCATGCTAAAATACTTAGCCATTTTCATCCATCATTTGAATTCTTAGCTAGGATTTTTGTAGATTTGGCTTGGAATTCTCATCTTTCATCAAAGTGGATCAAGATCATTTTCAACACATTAAGATTTCATCATAGGAATTGGAAAAGGGCCAATTTTCACATCAAATTGGCACCAATTCCCCCATGGGATCAAGTGTTTTCTTCTTTAATTAGGATTTTATATTTTTTTTGTCATTTGCATTGTGTTCTTCACCAATTTCTTTCCTATTTTGAGTTTGCAAATGTATTTTATGGGAATCCTTGTTTAGACTTGCAATATCTAACTTGAGGTGTTTATTCTATTTGTTTTGCAGGTACTAGGAGAAGGGTTCACACAATGCTAACCTAACTTTTTGCCTGGGTTAGATTGGTGAACCTGGTGTGAAAAACACCCTTTTGTAGATTTTTGTATAGATTTTTGTATTTTTTGTAGGTATAGGTACGAAACACCACAAACACAACCTTTTGAGCCACATTTGATGCATTGTGACACAATTGACTTTGAGAACAATGTGTCTGTAGTATAGATCTACATCTACTAGCCTGAATGACACATTTGACCTTTTGGAACACATTTATAGGCCTAAACGACACATCTTTTGTTGCAACACATTTGAATGGTAGAATGATGTATCTTCTTGGTAAAGGTTTTCTTTTGATTTTTGATAGTATTTTTCAGATTTCTCTTTTTAGTTTAGTAGATTAGGGCTTTTTGGGTTACTAATTTGTTGTTTATAGCATGTACTAAGTTGGAAGGAGATGATAACTTTTGTTTGTTGATTTATTTACAATCCTAAAGCAAGCAAACAAACAAGAAAAAACAACTTGCATTTACATTTCATGGCTTAAAATAAACATCCATTGACTCATGGGATTAAAATGAACACAAATTTCATTAAAACTCATCAAGGCTAAAATTTACATGCATTTTCATGGCATTGGCTTAAAAGAACCTTGCTTGCCTCACAACAAGTTGGGTTAAAAATAAAAAAAGTGTTTGGTGTGTCTTGTGGTCTAGTGATAACTTCTTAGTGTGTATGTAATTCTCTTGCACTTTGCTGTGATCTAGAGAAACAAAAACACTTAGAGGTTGTTACTTTATTATAACCCCCACATTTAAATATGGGCATTAAAATGAACAAGTGTTTTTATATTTGTGTAACCATGATTCAATAATAAAAGTATCCTCTCCCCTTGTGCACTTGTGTGATCTTGGGTGCAAGAGAAATTTTTATTGACTCTAGGAATTGGGCCTTCATTGGTGGGAAAAAGTACTCACCCCAAGGCGACTCTAACCAACAACAAAGCTAGAAGCCAAGCTACTATCAACTAGTATACAAATGTGAATGCTAATGGAAAACTTAGCATTATAGGTGCAAATTTTTTATGGAAACAAGTTTATCTTACCTACGCATAGCCACCTGAATGGGTGCCCAAACTTTATTTTTTTTGTGTAGTTGCCAAAATACCTTTCTATTTGTTGGTGCAACAATGGTTGTTGCCAAGCCATCCCATGTTCTCGTAGTTCTTAGTAGAGGTGAAGAGTTATTCATGGGAGAGTCATTTGAACTTGAAGCTTGGTTGACTAGGATAAGTGAGTGCCATGGAGGGGAGCTAGTAGGGCCAAGCTTCTAAGTCACCCACTAAGAATAAGTGCAGATAGAGAAATCCAAGTGGGAATCTAATGAATATATTAATTGCTATCCCTAGGGTTGTGCGTGTCTTCATTGTGATTTTTTTCAACATTCAAAGAAAAAATTATGTGTTTACCAAGTGTTTTAAAAATTAATGAACACATAAAAATCCTTCACAAATCTGGAAAGATACATTCAAATTGATTTTTTTTCCAAAATCTGCAAAAATTGTAAAGAAACTAAACTTTATCCAAACTACAATGCATTTGAGACTATGTGCAACACATCTGACTTGCTAAACTGCATTTGATAAATATTAAAATGCATATGATTATGTTGAAATGAATATGTTGTCCAGAACAATGCAAGCAACCTTATAAACCGCATCTGTTGTCTTAAACAACACATCTGCATGCGCTAAAATGCATTTGCTGCATTGAACAACATAATTGACCTATTGACCTACACCTGCAATCTGAAATAATGCATCTATTGAAACTGCAATGCATCTGGGACTCTACAATGCATTTGATATTTGGAACGACGTATTTTCCTATTATTTAGAAAAATCACTGTCATTTTTCAAATCCAAGACCAAACATTTTCAATCTATTTCTAAGAATCTTTCCTCAATGGTCTCTATCCAAAAAATAGAAAGAGATTTTCTCAAACTATCTTTTAGTTGGCATTTAGCTTTTACCATAGGTTACCATTGCAAATTTTGGTTGTATCTTTGGATCCACCATCATTTTTTAGCATAAAAAAACTCTTAATTCTTCATTTTTGCAGACTTTAGAATCTTCATACCATCCACCACCATGTCTTCCATTCACCTTGATATGCTTGCTAGTCAAGTTGAATACCATTTACTCCTTAATGGTCAATACCAACAAGCTGTAGACTTCAAAAGACAATTCATCCAATCCAAATACCAATACCCTCCTTACCAAAAACTCATAAACCCTAGTCCTCCATCTCTCTACCCTCACTATCAAGAGTCCCTTAGTACAATCCATGCCATTAATCCACAAAAAACTCACACTTATCCTTACCTTGACAAGGGAAACCAACTCTTCACTAAACATGTCCAAGCCTCCATGTCCTATTCTAGTCCACCATTTATTAACCAATTCCAAATCTCCACATCCTATCCTAGTCATTCATCCACTAATCCTTCCCAATCCACCTTGTCTAAACATATATTTAGTCATACAAATTCTATCCTTGTCCAAAGTCACATTCCATTGCCTAAATTTGAGGATATATGTCAAGATGAAAACCTAAAACATGACATCATAACTTCAACTTCATGTCAAGATGAGAGTAGTCCATCCAATGACCCTATCTTTAAGTCCATTCAAGATGTCCTAAATAATAATGGCATCCAAAATACACCTATTCTTGATCAAGATCCCATTCCCAATCATGTCATCCAAGACAATCCTATCTTTGACCAAGACACTACCATTGATCAGGAAACCTAAAACAATCCACTCCTTGACCTTTATGCCATTCATGATCAAACATTTGAGGTTAATTCTAGAAAAAATCCGAGCATCACCATTTCCCAAAATGAGACACTTTCTCCCATGGGACACATATATTATCTTCCTCTAGAACAAGAGTCTTCTACTCTAGACATATTTTCAAATGATCAAGCTATAGCAGAATTCACTAGACTCTATGACAATGACCATAAAGATAGTTTTGACATCGACTTGGAAGCACCCATAGAATCATCTAAATCAGATCATATGCTGCAAAATAAAACCAAATATTTAATCACAAATATATACCCCATGTCAATGAAGAAACATTTTATCAACTAGGATCGTCTATATTTATCAGAGCAGGCTTTCTTGCAGATGAGAAAATACTGAGCAATGACCTCCACATACACAATTATGGGATTGCATCTTGCTTCCAAAATGAAAAATACCCCATCACAAAGAGAATATGGAAAAGCATGTAGTATCAAGGAAAAGGAATAGACATACATGTGCAAGGCATTTGAGAACCAATACAATTTTATGAAAATCCTAGACATCAAGGTCTTGTCTATTCCTCAGTCAGAGAATCAAACAATGTTAGTGGTACCTCCTCAATATTTGGGGTGACTTTATGATACAAAAATGAAAGTAGAGGACATGAGTAATCCTTGTCATAAGATTGTTTTCAACACTCCTTCCATCCACACCATAAACCATCATTCCCAATATCTTAAACCTTCCATTTCAAGCCAATTAAAGGAACAAAAGTCTTACAAATGAAAACCTAAAAATCAAATGACAAATGCCATTGAATCAAATAAAAATCCTAGTGTACAAATGAAGTTAAAATGGATCCCAAAGAAAAATGGATCAAGCAAAGAAAATATTCCAAGTCTAAAATTTAATAAAAATGTGGAGCCACAAGAAAAGAGGACTCCCACATATAATAAATATCCACCTCCTTCAAAATGGTCATCAAGCAAGGCATCTAAAATTTTTGGTACAAAACATTATCCTAATCAAAATTCCAAACTTCTTTATCTATCATCCCAAGTTTGGAAAATAAAAAGTGCTTCATCCAAATGTCCAAACAATCCTTCCACATCTACCATCATCCATCACAATCCTACATCATTCTTAAAGCCTAAAATACATACCTCACAAATCCATCACATCTTGGTAGCAACTCTTTATTAAAAGGACTCTCATGGCACTCTATCATGATGTGCGTATTCTGATAAAGCCAACTCTAGTATCTTGAAAAGGATCATAATGATATCAATCAGTTGTATCAAAGTGTTATGATCCTGAATAGGAAACTACTTTAGAAAGGTCATTATTGGCATATCATGGCACTATTCTCTACATTAACATTGTCAACAGTTTCAAAACAATCAGTGAGCATCCAAGACATCCCGTCTATATAAAAATACCAAAAAAAAGTCAACAAAATAGTAAAGAGAAAAAATTTATCCAATATTGAAAACATTTTTTTGGTTCTTTGGATAACTACCATGATGAAAACCTGGAAAACAGGCATCATGTGTAAGAGAAATTATCTATGTGGAGTTTTACACTTAGGGGAAAGTCATCTCATCTTCCATCCCTTCCTCATGAAATTTCCATCTATCCATCTAAGTCCTGGAATTTCCATCTATTCTTCCTGCTTGCCTTGATCTTGATAAAGACTCAGGTACAAACATAAATCATGCTTTGGGAAAAATCTTGACATGTCTACCCTTTTGTCATACACTATCCATGAACTATCATACCATTACATTCATAGCCTCATTATCCGTATATGACATAGTCCTTGGAGACCATATTATAATTCTTCCAACCAATAACCTTCATGTTTGCTATCATTTACCTTTCATACTTACCACATATCTTAGTTTTCCCTTGTCAATGGTCTAAGGATCCTCCATCATCTCATTCAATCCTAAAAAGAAGCCATTCCAAATGCAGCAAGTCTAATCTATAAAATATTTCTATGCATCCTAGCACATCATCCAAAACATTCCTTGGCCTTGTTTCTATCCTTTCCACAAACCTTGGTCCTTTAGTCATGTTCTTGTCATCCTCATGTTGTTTCAGGATGTGTCCTTCCCTCGTCCAAATTTTTTTTTCACCATCATTATCACCTGTCTATTGGTATTCAACTTGACTAGGGGAAAGATCATGTTTTTCCTTGGACTATTGTGCATGCTTCCTCATGCTTGTAGGAATAATTCACATGCATTTGTTTCGATCCTCTTAAAACATTTCAAAATATATATATATATTTTTTCAATAAGACAAAAAAAATCATAAACGTTAAAAATATAAAAAATCTAAATAGCTTTCAAAAAAATAAAAAAATAGAGTTAGAGTCAGTGAGAGTTAGTCTTTTTTATTGTCCAACTACAAGGTATCTGAGTGCATAGCATAGGCAAGGCCTTTAGTTGATGAGCCCTTGAGGCCCAGTAGGTCAATATCTTAGGGTTCGTCATGTCATTCAATAAGTCATACATAGTAAAAATTGGACATGAGACAATCATTCAAAACATTAGCATTCAAATTGTGAACCAACAGACAACATATTCCGATCATTCATCAAGTCACAAATCAATAAAATTTCCAAAACAATGTCAATCTCGTCACTCTATGGCCCCCTCCAAGATGTGTCCTTCTTGGACTTGGACATCGTCAAAATGTCATTTTCCTTTTCAAGATGTGTCCTTTATGATAGGAACCATCAACACTATCGAATTGTCAAATCGTTAAAACTGTCAGAGTATCAAATCATCAAATTGTCAAAACCGTCAAGCAATCAACCTTCAACAAATAAATATTGGCAAACACATTGAATGGCTCTTTATTTTTCTGGTCTATTTTATCTTATCTTTTTTTTTTTTTGTCTCTTGGTCATGTTGCTAGCTACCTCGAGGATGTACCATGAAGGATTTAGAGGTGCGATGACATCTCATGACCTATTTTTCCTTGATTGTTGTCTTTGGTTTGTCTTGATAAAAAGAATGGGGCAACTTTTCCCTTAGTATGAGTTAGGACATTCCTTGTCTATGACTATCTATTTTTCAAGAGGATGACTTTGTACACCTTGGTCTATGTCATACCATGGTGTTTGTTGTCCATTTGTCACATTTTACCACCCAATGATGATTAAAGCAACATCTATTAGTACTTTCCAGAAAATATTGAAGGTCTCTTTCTAATACTAACCTACATGTCTTCTATCCTAACATCCATCTATTACATGCTACCATTCATATTTTCTACTCTAACATTTCTTATGCTTTGCATCTTCATCATCCTTATCTATTTTACCCTATGTTTTTTTCCTTCATCTTCTAGCCTTCTCATCCATTTTGAGAGCGCACTCGTGTTTTTTTGAACTCACATGTCCTCTCGAGGGGGAACACCACTACCTCCTTGTCATCCTTCCTCTCCTCATTTTCACACTGGTACATATTTTTGATTAATTTTCTTTGTCACAATGTGATAAAATCCATCATGACAAAGAGGGGAAAAATTTAGACACATAAAATTTTTCCTAGACCTGCAAACCACATTTTCCTATGTCAAACATCCTCCTCACATAACTAAATTATTTGATTATGCACTAATGTCATAATTCCTAACTATTTCCTTCCTGATTATTTAAATAAATAAACTTTATTTATTTATTTAAATACGTCATTAATTCCTTATGTCTTCTTATAATTAAATAAATTCCTCTTATTTATTTAATTGCCCACTTTGTCAATTTCTCCATAACTAAATAATAATTATTAATTATTTAATTATCTTATTGACATTTTTTCTAATTTTAAATAAAATCATTTATTTGAAATTACCCACTTTCTATTTTTCCCACCAAGTAAATAATTTAAAATCATTATTTACTATCACATGACCCCACCACTTTTGAATTAAATTAATTTTTAATTCAAGAGGTCAACTCAGCCTTTTAAATTAAATAATTTTAAATTATTTTCTAGTAGTCTCTTTTTCTATGTCCAAAATCTCCTAGTCACATGCATTCTTGACCTTTGATTTTATTTTTCTAAAATAAAATCTCAACCCTTCATTTCAAATTTACCCTAATGTTTCCCTAATGCTAATTGATGGTTTTCACATTTAATTTCAACCCTTGATCTTAGGGCATGTCTCATCTGACAATCTTGGCCATTCATCTAAACTTGGCTTTTTTATAAAAAAAGGAAATTTTAACATCAATTGGACATATCTTAATCTCTTGACTAAACACTTCATACACTTTATGCTTGACTATTTTATGCTTTAGAATTTAGGCTTGCTTCATACTTACATACTTGAAAATTGCAACAATAGTATAAATCATTCAATACTTGCTTAGGTCTTAGTCATACTCATAGTTGCTCATTAAAAATATGAGGGAAAAAACCATTTTGTAGCAAATGAAGAGGGGAAATGAAGGTCAATCATGGAGGGAATGAAGAATTTTTGGTAAATCTTTCTTTTTTTAATACATTTTTACTCCATTGTACTTCATTGTTTAGCTAGGGTTTTGTTTATGCACTTGATTTCATGCTAACCTAAGTTTTTTCCTTAATTACAAAATATATCACCAATTCTTTAGTAATGCTTGATCTTTGATCAAATGAGCTTGAAGACCTGCAATATCACTAAAATTCTACTCCAAGACTTCACTCTTGCTTGCTCCTTTCTCTTGAATATGAATATTTGATCTCATGTAAAATTCTATTTCTTGTCTAGGGTAAAAATTAATGTGAAACTTAGAGTTATAGGCTTCCTTCTTAATTATCCAATTATCAGATCCCAAAATCCGACATGTGAAATTTGAAATTTAAACCTTAAAATACCACCAAAATCATATTTAAAGGGGGTTCCTAGGTCTAAGTGACGACCCATTGACCATATGGTGAATGGATCCTAGGCAACTTACCTAGGACGCACATTAGTCAAGGTTGAACATTATGTAAAATTAGTGTCCTAGGTCTAATTGAGGACCCATTCACCCTATTGAAAATGGGTCCTAAGAAACTTACCTAGGACACACATCTTCCAAAGTTAAGTTTTGTGTAATGGAATTTATAAATTTTGGATTTTATCCCTTTGAAATTACATTTAATTAGGCTTAAATTTGAATTAAAGGGGCCAAATGAAGAAAATTAACCTCAATCAATTAATAAAGCCCTATATTAATGTGAAAGTGTAAAGGTACACTTTACAACACCAAAATAAAGGTACAATTAAGTCTATTTAATTTAAAAGGGCCCTAAACTTAACATGAATATGAAAAAAATATTACTACACTAAATTAAGGCATCATTATGGTCATTTTATTATTAATTATTTCCAAATTAAATGTGAAAAGGGATACTTTTTCCTACACTTCACTATGTATACATTTTTAAACTCTAAAATATGAAATAAAAACTCTTAATTTATCTATTTTAAAACCATTGAAAGATGGTTTCAAAATACTATATATACATGCACATACATGCATTCTTATTTGTACATACATACATTCTTAATTATATATATGCATCTACATATATATATGCATCTACATATATGTATGTATACATATAATTAAGAATGTACATATGTATGCACATGTGTATATACATGTATGTACACGTATTTATGTATGTATGTAAGTATGTGTTGGTATATGGAGCATAATTAGACTCAAAGGTTAAATTTTCCTTACTTTTATCAGCATAGTTTCCCCCCAAATTATTTAACGAGAGTTTTGGGGTGGCGTCCCCAAGATGGGGTCAAGGGGCAGCACCCCTTGTGAGGTCTAAGGTTTTTGTTGACATTGTATTGTAGCATTTGCAACGGTATTGAGTTGAAAGGATTATTGGTTGTAATCGGTTCGATTTACTAAATAATAATATTGGACTCTATGTTGGTGGAGGTAGCCCAAGTTTGGGTGAACTACATTAAATATTGTCTCTTGTTGTTATTATTTTTGTGTTTTTCATTTGTTTGTTTAATCTTTATTTGCATTTAATTGATATTTTCTCCATGCAATTCCTAACAGTATGTGTATTTTTGTATGTGTAGATATGTATATATCTTTTTTTCATTGAACATTAAATACATAAATACATACATATACACATGTACATAGATATAATTAAGAATGTATATATGTATCCACATGTGTATATGTATGTATGTACATGTACATGTAAGTATGTGTATTTTTATATATGTAGATATGTATATAGGTATATGTACATATATATTTTTGTATGTAAGTATAGTTATATGCATATTTAACCACATCCTCAAGAAGCATAGAGAAAATTCCTTTTCATCGATTAGGTGAGAAAAAAATTCACCTTATTCTATAATAGTCCAAGACACCTATTAGAGGACCTTATTTTTTCACATTCAAAATCTTGTCATTATTGGTTATTTGGACATGTACCCTAGACCAACTTCTATGAATGTGTAGTGGCTAGATAATATGAATACAAAAAAATCAATAACATTTTCTCTACCCAATTTATCTCTAATGTTAGTGAGATGTTCTTTGATAAAGAACTTGATGGGGACTTTCAACACCTCACATCTATATGGTAGATAATAATTACACAATTTGGGATCCCCTAGATTTTAGATACCTTTAAATAATGCTATTTTGTACATACTATACTTGGCCCTAGTAATTTGTACCTCATTTTGATATGCATTTTGTATTTTATATTATATTATTCTTACTAATGATGTTATTTTTGTAAATTACCATCAAGTTGTATGGATCATGTATTTAGGATTCATATATGTTGATTTGCATATGCCTGGGACGTTTTCATACATCTAATTATGTTCTTATTTATTTCCATTGAGGCGTATATATTATTTAAATAAATTTATATTGTGGCTTTCTATATTCTTGGACTCTATAACATTTTCATTACATTATTATGTATATATTCATCAAGTTCAATATTTAATTTATTAATTATATATTTTCATATTAACAAACACCCACTCTCTAACATATTAACATATGTATAATCTATTTGAAATGAATTGTGTTGTACCTCTTCATATGATTATGCTTAGGTTAATTCAATCACTTTCTGCCCCATAAAGAAATACCTTTCTCCTTCTGTATGTGATTGCATTAAAAATACTCCTTTCATTCATAGACTTTGAAGATGATTAGAGAAGGAATAGAAATTACCAATATTAATCAAGGATTGAATAACCATTTTAAGATCTAGCTCCAAAAACTTGTTAAAAAACATTTTGATTTTCTCTAAATATATGCATTTCAATAAATTCAAGGGTAGACCATAGATATTATCCTAAATTTTCAAAAGTGGGATAGTTTATAGTTCTATGCTTTATTCCTTGATCATAGAATTTATCTAAGGAAATGGATAATCTATTCATAAATTCAAAAATATTGATAAAATAATGTTCTTGCATATGTGATCAATCAAAAATATTGACCCCCTTAAGCCATCCTATTATCCTAAACCCTAAATTGATGTCTTAAGGGGTCCTAATACAACATGTCTTTAGAGGATCAAAGAAGTTCTCCAAATTTGGTCAAGTTTCCCAAGGCAACCAAATTTAACAATAACATACATTCAATATTTAGTGATTAAACTATAGACTAGAGCCTTCCCATTAAATAAATGAGGTCAAAAGTATACTCATCAAACAACTTGATTTCATAGAAAATAACCACATCTATAAGGGAAGATATGAGGAAGTTAAAAACCACCTTCCTCTTGTTAGGGGTGTTAAGGCCTCAAACATTTCAAGAGAGGATTCTCATGAAATGTGAGGATGAAGTGTTCTCGTGATAAGATCGTGCGAGATTATAATATGAATGATATTTCATGAGAGGATGGCCAGTCAAAACAAGAACTATCTCAATCAACTGTTGCACAAGAAAATATTATTTTGTGAAGAAAAACTGGTTTACTAAATGATTCAATGGCATTGCATAGTATAGGTATAATTTAAAGGATCTATGCATATTTTTCATGTTCCTTAATGATCACTAAATTTTTCACTAACTTGCAAGTCCATGATTCTAAGGGCCACCCAAGCTTCAACAATTTGAGGTTCTAGCAAGTCCATCATTTCAAAGGAATTCATTTTGGAAGCCTTTTATGTTTCAAAATCCAAATAACATTATAGTTATATCATGAGTATCTCAACCAATAATAATTTTTTCCTAGGATGTTAACTCATAGATACCCTTAAGCCATCCTATGAGGACCCCTCGAGCCACCAATATTTCTCCTAAGATAATGCAAATTTTAATGAGATTTCACATCACATTGATTTTTTTTCATTTACATGTGTTAGAAATAAATTATCCTTACACATTCTTCATTTGTGTTTAATTAGTTCATTTATATTGAATGGTTTAAGGGGATTTTCAAACATGCATCTTACATATTGAAATTACAAATTTAATGCAGGTTCATTTATATCTAAATCATGCATCAATTCAATATTGATGATATATGTAACTGACCTCCATGCCCTCCATCTCCAACCCCTCCACCTCCACCTGCACCCACTCCACCTCATAATCCCCCAGCTCCACCACCTACATTCAATGGTTCTTGCTTGTGAACATGGATCGATGTGAATGTTATATCCATTTAGGATTAAATCAACACTATTCAGAATGAAGAATATATTCCATGAGATTTGACACATTTTGCATCTAAGATGCAAAATTTTGTTGATGTCATTAGGTCCATTGATGTGGAGTTAGAAGAGCATCATCAATAGCTAGGGGAGAGGAGACAATCCTATTATGAAAATAAAAACACAGAGAAATGAAGAGATGCAATAGAGAGGTGCAACACTTTATTAAGACAATGATCTTATAGAATTTTGTTTAATTTTACATTTCACACCAAAAATGATCTTATTTTTATAAAGAATTTGGCTGGATGCATATTTTTAGTGTTGAATTTATAAATATAATTGTATAATGATGAGACAAAAATTAGTAACAAATATTAAATAATCTATTAACTAATATTGTATTGAATTTTTAATTGGTTGTTTTTTAAGTAAAAGTTTTAGAGGTAAATATCTATGATGGATTACATTCACACATTTTCAAGTTTTTTAGAATTGTTTTGATATGTACTTAGTTTGTGATACTTAGAATTGTTTTAATATACTTAGTTTTTTTTAAAATTATTTGGCTTTAATATTGATGATAATATGATCATCAACATAAAAAACTACTATCACAATGTTATCATAATTACATCCTTGAAATATACATTTTAAAAATAATATATATTTAACTTAATGAAATTTGGCTGCCTTGGGCATCTTCACCAAATTTCATCCCATTAAGCCATCTTATTACGATCCCTTAAGCCATCATAATTTATCCTAATTTAAGGTGATTTTTAATTAGATTTTACATTACGTTAACAATTATTATTATTTTTAATTTGTAACATGCCTTAGATATAAATGATTCTTAGGTATTTTTTCATTTGTATTCAATTAGGTCATTTATATTGAACGGTTTAAGGGGATTTTTAAGAAAATGGTTTAAGGGGATTAAACCTCAAACCATAAACCATAAATCCTAAAGCCATAATTTTTTCCTAGGATAGTTAAGGCATGGATCCCTTTAAAACTAGATACTTAGGACCCCTTTTAAGCTACCATATGTTATTAATTACGTCTCCTAAATGTACATTTTGGAAAATAGTATCATTTTATATTAATAATCTTTGGTTGCCTTGGGAAAATTGAAAAAAATTATTCCCTTAAGCCATCATAATTTATCCCAATAAATTAATGTAATTTTTGATGATATTTCATATCACATCAACAATTTTTATTTTTTCATTTACATGCTTTAGACATGATCGAACCCTCAAAAATATTTCTTGTTCCATCTTAAACCCTTATTGCATTTGAATGTAGAGTTGTTATCTTAAGGGTGTGGATGCCTAAAATATATAGATGTCTTAAAAAAACTCCAACATACAACTATTAGCATTGTTAGTATTTTAAAACAAAGAAAAAGTTCAACATCCCTATGAGATATTTCAACATGTTTCAAAATGTAAATAAATAAAAATATAATCAAAGCATATGAGAACATGAAGTATACCTATCCCATAGTGGATTGGTGCTACTTTGATACGAAAAGTAGCCCTTGACAAGATGAATGATAAAAATTCCTTGAAGATGCTATGGCAATGAAGATTGTGTATTGAAATTATGGATACTAGACTTGTGCATAAGATCTTGTCCCTTAAATGAGAAAATAAACCTCTTATTTATAGATAATATTGAGAGAAGAAGAGGTAAAATGGATGAATGTGGGACTAACCTTGAGCCAATGACAAGATGCTACTTGGAAAAATTTGAGAGGATGAGGGTTGAGCACATTTTGGTCAATGCGCATGAAAAATGCTATTAGGTGGCTTTTCAAATTTGAAATTTGGCTTGTTGGATGGAGAAGAAAGGGTCTTAAATTCCAAGTAGGAGACATGGAAGAGGGTAGTTAAATGCCTTGCTGGAAGGACACATCTCTTTTGGAGGGATTTTAAAATTTGGAATAATATTCTCTTTTTATGCCATGTTGAGGGAAATTAGAAGAATTAATAAATCAAAGTAAATGATTTATTGTACAAGTGGAAAAAACTAGAGAAAAGAGGATTAGTAATAGAAGTTAATCATGACTTAATTAACTTTAGACAAAGACTAGTTGACATGAAATTTGATTTATATTTTAAATAAAATAGGAGGGAATAATGGACATTAGCCATTTAATTAAATACATTTGATTTAATTAAATGAAGAAACTTTAGGAGATAATTAAATAAAATGATTTATTTAATTAAAGAGATAACCTTAGGAGATAAATCAAATAAACTTGGTTTATTTAATTGATGGGTGAATATGATTTAATGAAATATGAGGAATGCATGATGTCAATTTTGCATGTCTACATTTTGTACCTCTTTGAAGCAATGTACTTGCTGCGCTGGTTCAAAGAATAAACTTTCCACAATCAAAATTTAAATTTATTTTATTTTTTCAGATGCCCCAGTGGAAAGAACTTTAAATTGGGACATTGCCCCCTTGAGAGATGTAGCGAAAAGTTTGATTTTAGGGTCGATCTCACAGCAAAGAGGTTCAAGATGGACATATGGATGGTTATGATGATGATGCAAATGAGATGGTTTCATGGTGCTTAGAATAACAAATCTACATTATTCTAAACAACTTAAAATGATGATGCATTGCATTTGAGATGGATGTTGTGATTATGCCTATATGATTATGCAATGGATGTTTTATGCAAGTGCATGTTTTATGAGATGCTTAGACTAAAAGATCTATATTATGATGATGGCATGCATGTGAATGATATGTTGCATGTTGAGGGTTTGTGGATGTAGGATGGATGCATTGGCAATGATGATTAACTGTTAGCACAGAGAGAAGAAAGATGAAATGAGATGATGATAAGAGGATTCAACAAGACAACTTTATTAGAGATGGTGATGAGAGATAGATGATTTTATTATAAGGATTGGGACTTTAAAAGGGCTACTTACCTTATGTTTGATAACACACATAAGCATGATGCATCAAGGTATACAGAACTAGGATGTAATTGCGCCTAGTGCAATAGAATTTGACTCAACAAAGAGATAGGAGTGTTCTTGTCTAATAAGAATGTCCAACAAGCACAACAGACAAAAAGACAATGATTGATGCCCCATTCCTTTCTCTCTAAATCGCTTTGATTAGACATCATCAAGAGGTCATTGGAATGAGTGAAATAAGATAAATCAAAAAGAAAAGATCAAGCACACAAACAAGTCAATGTTTTTCATACCTCTAGAAAAAGGGATTTGTTTTCTTTAGGATAAGAACCGAAATGATTGCCAATAGATAATTCCCATTGTAGGAAGGATATATCCTAGGACATGTTAGTGGATGGCGGCATGGCATTTTGTTTATCCAAAGTGATTGCCAAAGATAATGCCCATTGTAGGAAGGATGCATCCTAGGACATGTTAGTGGATGGTGGAAAGTTGATAGGTTGTTCAAAAGGAAGTTGATATAAGGTTGAATGATATGTTTGTAGATGATCAAGAGTTTGATTTTGCATTTAAACATTTGTTTTTTTAATTTTGATTTTGCATTTTAAGTTTGATTTTGCTAATTGTTGTGGTTGTTTCTGTTTGTATTGCTAAAGGATGAGTGTCACAATTGATTTATTATGGATGATTGATTATTACAGGTGTAATCGAGATGATGTGGATAAATTTTATCAAATATTTGGATTTGTTTAGAGTTTTCTGAACTGTTTTGAGGCCTTTTTTGGTATTTTTGAGATTTTACAAATGCTTTTATTTTCAAATTTTCCAATTTTTTTGTGTTTCATGAGATTTTATGAATGTTTTTGGATTTTGTGTCTTTTTCGAATGTTTTCTTGTTTTTGTGTCTCGGGGGTAATTAAAGATTAGTCTTGCTTACGTTTAAGCTCAGAGACAACGTATTCGTATTTTGGATGCCATGTTTTATATGTTTTTCTAACTTTTATGAGTGTTTTTGGATTTTGATATGTTTTGGATGTTTTTTTGGATTTTCTTGGTTTTCTGAACATTTTTGGATTTTTTTATTTTCTAAATGTTTTTGTATTTTCCACATGATTTTGAAATTTTAGATATGGAAATGTGTGATGATATTAGTGCTCTACTTTGAGATTTTGTTGAAAACCAAGCTAAGGATGATTGATCGTATCGATGGATTAATGATGATAACATTATTGATGGTAAACAATAGTGCAAGGATAGTGTTAAGCAACACAAGGATTAGGATGGATATCACAAGATGATAAGCGATTAATGATGATAACATTGTTGAGGATAAAAAATAATGCAATGATTTGATTGATCAAGATTAATGATGATAACATTGTTAAGGATACAGAACAATGCAAGGATTTGATTGATTAGGATTTTGAAGCTTGGTTTGAAACAAAAGATGTTTGAATAATTTTATGCGTACTAAAGAACACGTTAGATGTGACTGATATTTATTATTTGGATCGATGTTCAAAGAAAGATAAAACTTGATAAGGAACATCTTCTTGTCAAAATATGCCATGGGCTAGTGATTTGGATTTTGGATCACAAATGATTGACCAATTTGATTTTACATTTTCCAATGTTCGGATCACCACATAAGTTGGAGGACATAGATCAAGATTTAATCTTGAAGTGTAGTGCCCCACCATACAACCCTAGGGGGAGTTGCAATTTACTACACAAATGAACTAATTTTATTTTTATTAAGAACAAAAAAATTATTATGAAATTTCACTAACCATTTCCAACCAATCCCCTATGGTTATGAGACTGAGTTACTTAAACCCAAACAAGATACATGAATTAACCATAACATTTAATCACTTAACAAATAATGTTCACATCAAAGAATATGAGATACCACTTGATTCCAATAATATAGTTGACAACAAGATTACAACACTCCTTCCCCAAATGAGATAAATCCAATAAGCATGATTACATATTAAAAAATCCACCTCGATAATAAATGGGGGGTAAAAGAATTACAATAATTTTAGAAAGAATACAGCAAGAAGAGAAACTAGATCCCACGAGCTCTCCAACTAGAAATATCACCCACACGAATAAGAAGATGAACCAACGGATTAAGGTGCATGTTCCACCCAACCATGTGATACCTGAAGGCTCACCCCTCGTGCTAGGAGATAGTAACAAGGAATCCAACACAAGAACATCTAACTCAAGACACAGGCTATTACACAACTAAACTGAAAAGGATACAAGTACAACAACACTTAACACAAAGGTTAGAATGCTTCTAGAGAACAAGGATCACTAAAATAGTAAAACAAACTGAATTCTTGTTGACATAGAGAGAGTGTCACGTGACATTTTCTATGAGTTACCCAGGCTCAACTATCTTAGGCAACCGATCCTACATCTTGGGTTATCCTGGCTCAACTCTACTAGCTGTCGGACCCTCATACCAACTGCGCTTCTCATCTCATCTCAAACCTTAAAAATGAATGAGTTATGAGAGAGGCATTAATTATCTTAATTAGTTTGAGAGTTTTTCATTAGTTCTTTTTAAGTTATCACTTACTTAAACCCTAAGTGAGTTACCCTGGTGCCCCTTTGTGTTCCGAACCCCCACAAAAAGCCACTCTCCTATCGACAACACACACAGTATAACCCACAATGGTAACAAGATAAGATGACCTCCCCAATCCAAGGAGGCAACAAATAAAGAAAACTCACTCCAGCCACTAGAGGCAACAAAGGTCAAAACCCTCTCCAAACACTAGAGGCAACAAGGTCAAAACCCTCTCCAAACACTGGAGGAAACCAAAATATAAAACCTAATCCTTCCAAAGGAGGCACAAACTACATAACCCTCTCCTAATCCCAAGGAGGCACAAACCATCCCCGTTCAAGAAAACTGGGTGAACAACATGATACAACTCAACACATTTCCCAAGGTGATTCATAAATTGAACCACTACCTGAAACATCCCAAACTAGAGAACTCCTCTGGAAGACTTACTAGACAATTAACTCCATTTACCCAACATCGAGAAGGAACAAAACCTCATTTAAAAAGCATTTCCAGCAACTCAATAAACTAATGTTCGGGTTTTCTAAACCCAAGCCAAGCACTAGTATAGTACATGAAATTAATTAAATAATCAACATTATTCATTAATACTCAAAGTAATCATATCACGTTGACAACTTAAAGGAATTTTAAACTAATAATCTAATTTCATTTGCTCAGTCATACTAAATGATTAAAAACAATATTTTTAAATAAAAATGTTTGATTAAACATCAACTTCATTTCATCTATACAAATGAGATAATCATTTCAAAGTTCCTATTTTAAATATTAACACATCATTTAAAAATATGCCTCTAAAATATATTTTTTATATTCTAAGATTTCCTCATTATTCATAGTAATAAAAAAAAAATTCTAAATAAAGATATTTGATGTTAAAACAATTTTTTTAAAAATAAACATTATTAAAAAGTCCCTTTTATTTCAACTATGAAGATGAGATAAACATATTAAAAATTCCTATTTTAAATATTAAAACACATTGAATATCTGCCTAAAGAAAGATATTATATTATAATCCAACTAATTAAAATTAAGTATATATATATATATATATATATATATATATATATATATATATATATATATATATATATATATATATATATATATATATATATATATATATATATATATATATATATATATATATTTCATATATATAATGTGTATATTTAAATCCTTAAAAAAAATATTTACATAAATTAAAATATATTATATATGTATATAAATATATAATATATATACATATTATATATTATAATATGCAAATAGTATAATATATAATATATATACATATATATATTATAACATATGTAAAATAAAATTTAAATAAATAAATAATAAAAAAAACAAAATGATTTTTTTTAAACAAAGGTCGAGCCCTAAATAGGGCATGCTTAGCCACAGTGGTGGCCTGTGTGCTAAAATATATTCATAAACCCAAAATCCCCATTTCTAGCCAAATTGTGCAAATGCACAACAAAATCTTGTGATAAAATCACAAATTGGCAATGCAACAGTTGGGTTTAAATCTCAGTTTTGAAATGCCAATTTTTTTTGGTTTTCTTTCTAATTAACCATTGTTTGAATTCTTGTTTGATCTTGTTTTCAAAATTTCAACAGAGTTTAAAAGTATAGAACATATTGACATGGGTTTTCCATTGAATTTAAACATCATCTTAAGGATTTTCAAACAACAAAACAAGGATTTGAATTCTTTCCAAAATGAAACAAAACCAAAAATGAAAAACAAGGAAGAACCTAATTTTTCCTCCAAAGCTTGAAGAACTCCAAAATGGTGCTTTCAATTCCTCTTTTGAATTCAGCCCAAGCAAGAATTTCAATCCCTTCGCCAATCCAAGCAAAGCCACAGCCAAAAACTCCTTCCCCAAAATGTCAAATCAAAATTATGAAACTCTATTTACTAAATAGAGTTTTTCCCAAAATTGGTCAGACCCCTAAAATATCCCTACCCACTAAATTTATTGCAAAATTTGGAGAATAATTCCAATTTTTTAAATTTAAAAAAAAAAACTTTCTAATTCAAATCTCATGCTTTTTTCAAAATTCTTTAAAACAAAAGAATACAAATTTTGCAAGGAATTTACTTTATCAATAATTTTCAAAAGTGAAATTAAAAACACATTTTCATTAATTTATCTATTTATTTTAATTTATCTTTAACTATCCAACATGATTTCTACTTTTTTTTAATTAAATCTTACTGTCCAATAATGACAAAACAACTATCTCATTTAATATATCACCATTAATCTAATTACTTAATAAACTCAATCTAATTTTATTAATTAAATCCAATCAAGCAATAAAATAAATAACGTTTCAACATTGCAACTAAATACATTTAAACATCAATTTAACTACACAAGCCATTTAATAACCCCTATAAGATGAAATTAAATAAATACTCAAGGTGAAAAGGACCAAATTAAAAAAAATAACCCGACAACAACCCGACGACACACTATGACTAGGGTGACGACTTGGCACAAAAAACCTAGCTACTATCTCCCAATCTATTTTCGTTGGTCAATGGACACACTCAAACCTGTGAACTAGGTGGAGTCTATGTCATGTACCTGTCAACCTACAAAAAAAGAGTACATCAAACATGCATACATATATAATATGATCAAACACACTATGAAGAGAAAATCTCAAAATCATAGGGCACTCACAAGCGAGTGATACAATCCCGTCCCCTTCACCAATACACAATTATTAACTGATGATTCTAACATCAATAATATGATCAATAGCATAAAACATCGTTAAATAAAATATATTCTAAGTTAATCCAAAACATGCTATAAGGATAACATCAAAATGAAATAACATCACATCAAAATATAACATTCACATCGTTTAACAATTTGTGAACAAAAGTAACCAAGTTCCAAAGTCATAGCATAAATAGAACAAAGCATTACAAGGAAAACACTACTGATCCAAACATCCAAAATGGAGGGGTGTTACATCCTCCCCCCCTAGGGTCAGGCTTACTCCTAGAAGCCTGCAAATACCCCTAGTATAGTATCATTAAAATACACACATAAGCAATGGTTCTAAAACTGAACCACTCCATACATCAACATTAAACCACAACAAACCGTGCTAAAATCAACACAACCAAGCACACTGCCAATCTATAAAACCAACATGGTGAAGCAACCACCAACCACATCTCAAAAACACATACCCATGGATTAACATACATAATACACATATGCACCAATACACATCACCGAGAATCCTCACAAGGCCACACATAGTGTGATATCATTACAATGTTTACTCAGGGCAAGGTATGGAACATTATCACTTCAACATTCATTTAACATTTTGCATTTTGAATCCAGGTACAATAATTTAACAACTACATGATTTCTTAAGAGTCAACAATAAAGTTGGGGACTATAGGCCTCACCAACAAGATGCACCTATTATGCAATTATCATTAACATGCAATGGTTTCCCTAATCCATTTTCTCTAAATGTTTACTTACTGCAAAGTGATTTTCTATTCATATTATACATTTTCCATGATTATGAATGCAACTTGGGGACTTATGTCCTTTACCCAAGGTTCGATCTAATAAATCAACCTTCATGAATACATAAGCATTTTCTCATAAGATACAACATACCATGGGTTTCAATACACCACACACTCAAGGACAAACACCTTCATTAACCAATGGGAAGAGAGAAGGCAAGAGATATTTACAGTTCTATCATAGGAACAAATGCAATCATTGTTTCATTATCACACAATCACTTTCACACAAATACATCAACGATATGAGAGTATGCACAAATCTCTATGAACTAACAACATGATCATTCATTTTCTATTACCATATTCATAATTTCAAAACAATATAACATGCCAAGCAATTCCAAAACCACATAGATTCAATTAGGCAATCACTTGCACAATGAGGTAAAGCACAAGAAGGCATGCAAAGGCGGACATAACAACAAAGTTGGTTGTCATCTACCCCACACAACACACCAAATTCACACACTACACAATTGTCCATAATGCATTCTTCCAGTAGGAAGGATATCAGTGCATTGCCCACTACACCGAGGATCCTATCGTTTCCACTGGCTTCCTACACCATTGGACCTAAACCACCTCACAAAAAATTCTGGGTAGACTAGTGAGATCAACCCAAAAGGAAAACATAACTACCAAATAGAGCGTCTAGGTCAACACAATGGATCATAGTGCCCAGAGTATAGACCTACGCAACTAATAGCTTAATGGGTCCACATTATCCCAGAGCTCCCAGTGTTTAAACTTGGGCTCTGATACCATGTGTAGCGCCCCACCATGCAACCCTAAAGGAAGTCGCAATTTACTACACAAACAGACTATTTTTTTATTATTATTAAGAACAAAACAATTATTATGCAAGTTCACTAACCATTGCCAACCAATCCCCTAAGGTTACGAGATTAAGTTACTTAAACCCAAAAAATATACATGAATTAACCTTAACATTTAATCACTTCACAAATAAAGTTCACATACAATCCATACATAATAATTTACATCAAAGAAAAAGAGATACTAATTGATTCCAATAATATAGTTGACAATAAGATTACAACACTCATTCCCCGAATGAGAAATCCAATAAGCATGATTACATATTACAAATTCCACCTCGATAATAAATGAGGGGTAAAAGAATTACAATAATTTCAGAAAGAATACAACAAGAAGAGAAACTTGATCCCACGAGCTCTCCAAATAGAAATCTCGTCCACATGAACAAGAAGACAAACCAATGGATTAAGGTGCATGTTCCACCCAACCATGTGATACACGAAGGCTCACTCCCCATGCTAGGAGATAGTAACAAGGAATCCAACACAAGAAAATCTACCTCAAGACACAGGCTATTACACAACTAAATTGAAAAGGATACAAGTACAACAACACTTAACACAAAGGTTACAATGCTTGCAGAGAACAAGGATCACTAATGAATTACAACAAACTAACTTCTGGTTGACATAGAGAGAGTGTCACATGGAATTTACTCTGAGTTACCAAGGCTCAACTATCTTAGGCAACTGATCCCACATCTTGGGTTATCCTGTCTCAACTCTACCAGCCACCAGACCCTCATACCAACTGCGCTTCTCGTCTCATTGTAAACCTTAAAAGCGAATGAGTTATGAGAAAGAAAGTAATTATCCTAGTTATTTTGAGAGCTTTTCATTAGTTCTTTTTAAGTTATCACTTACTTAAGCCCTAAGTGACTTACCCTGGCGCCCCTTTGTGTGCTAGACCCCCACAAAGAGCCACTCTCCTATCGACAACACATGCGGTATAACCCACAATGGTAACAAGATAAGACGACCTCTCGAATCCAAGGAGGAAAAAAATAAAGGAAAATCACTCTATCCACTAGATGCAACAAAGATCAAAACCCTCTCCAAACACTGGAGGCAACAAGGTTAAAACCCTCTCCAAACAATGGATGAAACTAAAATAAAAAACCCACTCCTTCCAAAGGAGGCACAAACTACGTAACCCTCTCCTAATCCCAAGGAGGCACAAACCATCCGCATCTGAGAAAACTAGGTGAACAACATGATACAACTCAGCACATTTCCCAAGGTGATTCACAAATTGAACCACTACCTGAAACATCCCAAACTAGAGAACTCCTTTGGAAGACTTACTAGACAATTAACTCAATTTCCCCAACATTGAGAAGGAAAAAAACCTCATTGAAAAAGTATTTTCGATAACTCAATAAACTAATGTTTGGGTTTCGTAAACCCAAGCCAAGAAATGGTATAGTACATGAAATTAATTAAATAATCAATATTATTCATTCATACTCAAAGTAATTATATCACGTTGACAACTTAAAGGAATTTTAAGCTAATAATCTAATTTTATTTTCTCAGTCATACTAAATGATTAAAAATAATATTTTTAAATAAAAGCGTTTGATTAAACATCAACTTCATTTCATCTATACAAATGAGATAACCATTTCAAAGTTCCTATTTTAAATATTAACACATCATTTAAACATATGCCTCTAAAATATATTTTTTATATTCTAAGATTTCTTCATAGTAATCAAAATTAAATTTCTAAATAAAGATATTTGATTTTAAAATCAATTTTTTTTTTAAATAAACATTATTAAAAAGTCCCTTTTATTTCAACTATGAAGATGAGATAATCATATTAAAAATTCCTATTTTAAATATTAAAACACATTGAATATTTGCCTAAAGAAAGATATTATATTATAATCCAACTAATTAAAATTAAGTCATTAGTATTTAACATATACATATTATATATATATTTCATATATATATATAATGTGTATATTTAAATCCTTCAACAAAATATTTACATAAATTAAAATATATTATATATGTATATAAATATATAATATATATACATATTATATATTATAATATGCAAATATTATACTATATAATATATATACATATATATATTATAACATATATAAAATAAAATTTTAATATTAATAAATAATAAAAAACAAACAAAAGAAATTTTTTTAAACAAAATGGCCGAGCCCTAAAAAGGGCACGCTGGCCCTAGCCACCAGCGGCAACCTGTGTTCTAAGCACATAGGATGCCTCCCTCATGGGTGGCAGCCTATGTGCTAAGCACACATTCCACCTACCCCATTTGGCACAGCTTGTGTGCGGAGCAAACAGTCTGCCTCCCTTTTGGGGGTGCAGCATGTGTGCTACACACACAACCCACCTCCCTTGGGTTGGGCGGTGGTGGGGCTAGCTCCCCTGCCTCCCCACCTCAAAATTAAAGATTATTTTATTACATTTTTAAAATATAAAATAACCTCTCCAGAAAAAAAATAGAAGAGAACTTCACATTTTCCAAAAAACACATGGTTTAATTACCAAAAACTAAATACATAATTATATGCAAGCATAGAATATATTCATAAACCCAAAATCTCCATTCCCAGCAAAATTGTGCAAATGCGCACCAAAATCTTGTGATAAACTAACAAATTGGAAATGCAATAGTTGGGTTTAAATCTTAGTTTTGAAATGCCAATTTTTTTTTGTTTCCTTTCTATTTAACCATTGTTTGAATTCTTTTTTGATCTCATTTTCAAAATTTCAACAGAGTTTAAAAGTATAGAACCAATTGACATGGGTTTTCCATTGAATTTAAGCATCATCTAAAGGATTTTCAAACAACAAAACAAGGATTTGAATTCTTTCCAAAATGAAACAAAACCAAAAAAAACAAGGAAGAACCTGATTTTTTCTCCAAAGCTTGAAGAACTCCAAAATGGTGCTTTCAATTCCTCTTTTGAATTCAGCCCAAGCAAGAATTTCAATCCCTTCACCAATCCAAGCAAAGCCACAACCAAAAACTCCTTCCCCAAAATGTCAAATCAAAATTATGAAATTCTATTTACTAAATAGAGTTTTTCCCCAAATTGGTCAAACCCCTAAAATATCCCCACCCACTAAATTTATTGCAAAATTTGGAGAATAATTCCAATTTTTTAAATTTAAAACAAATTTTACTTTCTAATTCAAATCTCATGCATTTTTCAAAATTCTTTAAAACAAAAGAGTACAAATTTTCCAAAGAATTTACTTTATCAATAATTTTCAAAAGTGAAATTAAAAACACATTTTCATTTATTTATTTATTTATTTAATTTTAACTCTAACTATCCAACATGATTTCTACTTTTATTTTAATTAAATCTTAATGTCTAATAATGACAAAACAACTATCTCATTTAATATATCACCATTAATCTAATTACTCAATAAACTCAATCTAATTTTATTAATTAAATCCAATCAAGCAATAAAATAAATAATGTTTCAACATTGCAACTAAATACATTTAAACATCAATTTAACTATGCAAGCCATTTAATAACCTCTATAATATAAAATTAAATAAATACTCAAGGTGAAAAGGACCAAATTAAAACAACTAACCCGACAGCAACCCAACAACACACTATGACTAGGGTGATGACTTGACACATAAAACCTAGCTACTATCTCCCAATTGATTTCTGTTGGTCAATGGACACACTCAAACCTATGAACCAAGTGGATTCGATGTCATGTACTTGTCAACCTGCGAACAAAGAGTGCATTGAACATGCATACATATATAATATGATCAAACACACTATGAAGAGGAAATTTCAAAATCATAGGGCACTCATAAGCGAGTGATACAATCCTGTCCCCTTCACCAATACACAATTATTAACTGACGATTCTAACATCAATAATATGATCAATAGCATAAAAAATTGTTATATCAAATATATTCTAAGTTAATCCAAAACATGCTATAAGGATAACATCAGAATGAAATAACATCATATGAAAATATAACATTCACATCGTTTAACACTTTGCAAAAAAAAGTAACTAAGTTCCAAAGTCATAGCATAAACATAACAAAGCATTACAAGGAAAACACTACTGATCCAAACATCTAAAATTTAGGGGTGTTACATGAAGAAAGATGTAAATATCTACCCCTAATGTCTAGCAATGTATGGAATGCCATGGATGGATGCTGGGATAAATGTATGGATGGATGGATATGGTAAGCACATAAAGGATGCCAAGGATTATCTTGTGATAAGATAACAGGTTCAGATAGAGGATGCTTCATGGCTTAGATAATTCTAGGTACGATGAAAGTGATTCATGTCAAGATGTTTACCATAAGAAAGTGTAAAGTGTGCACCAAAGTTTCATCAAGATCAAGATAATTTAGAAGATGGATGGATATGGATGAAAATGGATTGGATAAATGGATTTATTACAGATGAGATGGATGGAATGTTGGATTTATTATAGATGAGATGAGATGATTCCACCCGAACTGGAACACATAGATGCTTGATTCTACACCTGACACTTGTTTTCTAGGTTTTCATCATCGTACCTATCCAAAGCGCTGCCGTAGTGGTTTTCACTAGAGGATGATTTTTTTTTTATTGTTTTGAATCCCTTTTCTATTGTTTTTGGATTTTCATACATTTAATTATTTTATGTATTTCTCTGAAATATTTTAAGCTCATGTTGAACCAACTAGTGGTGCTGAAATAGATGCTTCTATTATAATGTGCCATCGATATCCTTCCTGAAGAAGTTTTTTTGCCAAGATATGTGCACTTGAATGCCACTTTTGAGATCTTGATCTACTTTACTGATACCAAAGTTAAATTTTTCTTTTTGTGTGCATCATGATAGAGTGCCTTTTGAATCCTTATGATGAAGGGTGGATGCTAATACATGGTTAATGTAAGAATTGGATATCATGTGTGGAAGCATGGATGGAGTGTGTTTAGGGATAAAAGATGGATTGGTTGGCAGTTTGGAACCTATGACTGTCCAAACTTGGGAAGATGAGCAATGATGGGTGGATATGAAAGTGTGCGTAGAATTAGAACCAACTACTTGATACACTTTTTACATCACTTGAGAAGCCTTCTTTTCCTTTGTGGACATCTTTGATGGATACTTTTCCCTTTTTTATTTTTCCCCATAGTTTCTTTGACTAATGGAGTTTGATAGGGATAATAGTTCTTTTTATTTTTTGGTATCCATATGTATTTGATTTTTCTAATATGCTTCTTAGCTTCTTTTTATTTGATAATGTTCTTTGTGATTTGACTCAAATCTTTCTTTTGATTTTGGTCCCAATTCGTGGATGGGATGATGGGTGGATGAAGATTCATGACATGGCTGGTTGTAGTATTAGCATCAGTTTCATCATAAGGATTCTTCGTGATCCCTATGTTGAGATTTGATTGAGACATAGTTGCCCCTAGTATGATGGTAGTAGCACCTTTGTTCTTTGATTCTACCTATTTTGAGATGTGTTGTTTGGTAAGCATTCTCTGATAAATGACCACTGCAGATGATGTTATTGGAATTTGTTGTTCTGCTAACTCTAGAATATCTTGTTTTTTTCTAACTTGTTTCCTTGAGTGGATAATGCTTAACTTGGGATATATCTGATACTGATGTTGAAAAATCAGTTTGACTATAGGAATCAATAACCTACTCTTTTTTGTGTAATAATGTCTAGAGTAAATGAATTTTTTTCTAAATGAAGATCATCTACATGTCCATCCAAAGAAAGCATATGATGGGTAGATGTAGGATTATGTGCTATGTGGATACAATCATCTTGTATAGATAGGAGAGTATCCATTAAATCATTGTAGTAGCTTGGAGATATGAATTTTTTATCTTGAATGATTTTAGAATTGCTTTCGACATGCTTTGGATCAAGTTCTTGACATGGGTCAGTTTCAAAGGATGGATTACTTACAAAGGGTTCTTGTATATCTTCATTAGGCATGGGAAGTGGCTCAATATTCTCTTGATCTTTAAGTGGACTTGGATCAAGTGTTGAGTTGAAGATTCCTTCAATATCTACAACCATGAGGTTGCAAGATGTCAACATGTCTTGAAAAGGACCATTGCTAGACTTTGGTGAGAGATGTTGATCATGCTTTAGAATAAATTCTTGAGATATGTCCTTTAACTCATTAGGTGATGTAGAGACATTTTCAACATATCATTGGTCGATGGATCATTGATTATAGGATCAAATAATGTTAACACTCCTAGAAATAGATCATTGTCAGATATTGTTGAGGGATTCTTATCATGATAAAAAAGTGACTCTTGATTTATGTTGATTTGATCTTTAGATGAGTTAGAAACATCTTCAAGGTGCTCATTGATGGATAGATTTTGATCCTTGTTTTCAACAATTGTGGTGGGGAGATTGTCAATGCTATCACTAGTGGTTGAAAAATTATTGTCCCCAATAATTATTATTTTTTGGTCAATAAGGTCTTGGATGAGATTTTGAGTCAAATAAAATCTAATGTTGTGTGTCCCTTGATTTTATGGAAATAAAAAAGGTTATTTTCATTGTACCATGGTGGTTTCACTAAGGGCTCTTGATAATTTTCATAGGTGGGAATGTGATGAGTTTTTGTTGCACCAACTATTGCACAATCAATTCGATTGGTTTCCCAAGTGGTGTGTATTTTTCGTTTGTTACCTTGTGAGATTTGTACTTTAAATAGACCTTGTGATGATTGATCTTGGAGATGTGGAGGTTGGGTTTGTTGTTGATGTTTTTGATCTTGATATCCAACTTATTGACATTGGAGATATGGTTCTTGATGTGGTTGTGGACACAACTCAATGCTTTGATGACATGATTTAACCAATGGAAGAGTGTATTGATTTTGGAGTGGAGATGTCTTTTGGAACAATGAATCAACTAGTTTGGCAAATGAAGCAAGTTGATCTAGCAAAAGTTGATCTTGATTTTGATTTTTACTCCCTTGATATAGTTGATTTGGATTTTCTTCAAGTAGATTTGGAATGTATACTTGTGGTGTTTGTATGGGATCATGGAAAAGTTGATTTTGGACAATCTTCTAATCTGGGATGATGTTTGGATTTGGCATGATAGGTTGAAATTGAACATTTTTGTGGTTAGGAATCATATTACCTTGATTTTGAATGGTGTTACCTTGACTTGGATCAAAGCATGGAGTCATTAACATATTTTTTGGACTTTGAAAAATATTTGTATGATTCACAAACATATCTATCCCAAAGTTTAACAAGTGTGGATTCAAAATGTTCATGTTTTCTAAAGTTGTACTTGGTATATTCACATTTGGCATTTATGGATTTGGTGGGATAATGTTGTTTTGTTCAAGACTCATGCATTGATTGTTTGGTTGATAGATTTGTAGGTTTAGAATTTGATTTAAATCTACCATAGGAAAAGGTGTTCCAAAATTCAGATTGGACATACCCACATTTGTTGTACCATTGAGGTTTGTAGGACATAATGATCACATGTATGGATTGTATAAATGTGAATTTTGATAATCTTGGTTTTGTAAGGCTTTGATAGTTTGGTTGACTTAGATCACTCATGATGTATGGAGAAAGTTTATATTCCATGTTCCTCTTGTGTTATGACCTTGTTGCAAAAGTGAACCTCTAAGGTTTTTCAGGACCAATGATGAGATTAAGGATGAAAGGGGTGAATGATATGGGTGTTAAACTTTTAGGAACTTTGGATCAATGCTAGACGTAGTTTTTGATTTTGATTGGTTTGATTGGATAATGAAATTGTAAACCATAAGATGTTAGATGTTATCTTAAGATGAACTTGTTCAAAAGGGTGTTGATTTAACTAGAGGTATGAGAAATGATGCATTCCCACACTCCTAAATAAACAAGATGATTTTTATTTTTGATGATTTACCCAAGTCTAGAATGATGTTTCCAAATCTCTAAAGTTGTTTGGTGGGATGGAATTTGATAGATGTTTGAGATGGATAAAGTGTTTGATTTGATCCTAAATGAACATAATAGGGACCTTGTTTACAATACTAAGGGTATGTGTAGGATCATGATGGGCTAAAAAGTGGCAATATTATGGGTATTTGTAGAAAATGTGGCTGACAACTTTTTTTAAACCAAAATTGATGAAATGAAAAGGATTTTTAGAGGAGATTCTCAGCTTTCCACCAATATAAATTATGCTTTAATTTTAATTTAATAAATTATTATTATTCATTTTCTATTAGAATTACAACTAAAGTCCTAATCGATAGGCTAATTGAAAAACACCTATAACTTTCAGACAATATCACATTTTTTGAATCTGAAACATGCGTCACATTCTATGCTTCACATACTATAGGATTAAAAAAAGAAAAATTAAATTTCTTGAAGTTTTGGCAAAGTTAAGTTGGTCAGAAAGACAAGTTTTTATATTTTTTAAAAGTTGTAATAATAAAATCATAATTAATTATTTCCTTGGAAAAAAATTACAAATAAATATGCATCACATCTAGACATGAGTCTTCTAATTATATATAAAATATTATTAAAAAATATTATCATTTTATTATGGTTAGGGTGGTTAGACAGACACCTACTTCTTATTTTTTCCCTGAAATTTAAGTACTACTACATTGAAATTTCAAATTTTCACTAAATAGATTTTATTTATTTTAAATAAACCTAGTAGTTTAGAAATTACATTCAATTTTATACAGATTCTATTCTTACATATTTTTGAAATAATATAGATAACTTATTCAAATTTTTACGTCAAGTTGCCTAACACTGATTTTTCTAAATTTTTTGCCACTTAAGGGCCTATTTTTTCCATGATGATCCTGCACATACCCCTAAGATAGTGAAGAACATGATTTTCTCTAAGAGTAGTTCAAAACTAAATGACCAATGTTTGAATGAAAACCATATGACCAAAAGATGCCAAGAACATGTGTGGGGTCCAATTGTTTCTTAACTTTGCATAATGAGTTCTTTTTACCACAAACAAACTCTTGATTAGCTTTTGAAACTAGATGTCCAATGTCCTAATTCTCTTTCATCCAACGAAGTCCATTATGTGGAATCTAGAAAATCAACGAAAAATATTCCTATTGTTGACCTTAGTAGGAGAAAATTGAGATGAAATCCAAATTCTTAGAAGCCTCTAAGGATGAGAGTCCCAAGGGCAAGCACTAGCATGTGAATTTGTTCAAGGATATTTGATTCTCCTAAATGGTTTGAGATTTGATGCTCATGTTAAATGTTTGTTTTCCCGATGTTTACGATCAAGTAAAATGTTTTTTTTCCAAGAACAAGCACAACCCTATGGATATGAAAGCCTATATTTGTTGAATGCCCACTTGGAAAAGTCTAGCTATGCTTATTTCCAGTGGATGCTTAGATGCTTGAAAACAAAGGCTCCCCCTTATAGTGCACTCACTTCTTGGTTTATCCAAGCATTAGTACCCATGAATATACCATGGCATACTTTCCATCTCTACTAAAATCCATAAAACTATGGGGTAGCTTCAGAACAAACATTCTTGCACCAATAAATAGATAAGGATTTTGGCCTTTCTAAACAAAGGTTTTAATGCAAGCATTTCATTTGTGGGGGATAATCCATGCAGCGAGAGACCATTGCTACCCTTCTCGTTGGAACCATCCTCATGATATTGGCCTTTGTTCCAATATCCACACTTATATACCAGTTGGAAGTCACTTGGATTTAGTGTGTTGCCAGTTGGGTCGTTCCCTTGGGTGATTACTTCTTCCCACAAGGAAATCCCTCTAAGATAAACAAAAGTAAGCAAAAATATCTGTAACTTAGTCAATATTTGTCACAAAACAAAGAGAGATAATGTATGCAATATGCTTCACTCACACTTGCAATATTCGTTCAATTTTTAATCCAAATCAAAGTGTGGAGGCAATCTTTTTGACAACTTAATATCACAAAAATACTTTTGATTCTCAAGATTGTTGTGAAGCGCAAGAGAAGTGCATACATCTTTTTAAATGATATTAATTTGTGAAAAATATTACAAAACACCAAATGCACACGTTCATTTTAAATTCCAAAATCCAAAATTGAGTTCCTTTTAAGCACCAACCTTGAAGTGTGAAGTTTGTTTGTAAAATTTTTAGAAGCCAAATTGAATTTTAGTAAGTTTCTAAGTTTAGTTTTAGCCAACTTTGATAAAGCTTGAGTTGTTTTGTAAATTTTAAGCCCAGAAGATGAAGTGAGTTGTCTTGAAACAAAAAATGAAAGTGGGAAATGGATGCTTCAAGCTATTACAATAAGCATTTAAATTTTTTTTTTGTCAAGTTCAAGTTCACTTTCCTCGATTGAAATATGCTTGTTACTTAATTCTCATGTGAGAGAGATGGCCATTGTTCCTTGATGCAATCCCTCCTACAAACATTACAAAGTTAAATATTAGAAATGAGATTTATTTCAAGGAATTACTTATCATAATGAATACAGTTTCAAACAAAATGAATACATTCAATGATAACATCTAATGCAAAAGTTCATCTTCCTTCTCAAACTTTAAAAAAAAAATCTAAATCATGCATTAATAATCTCTTAAATGTATGTCAATCCATAATAAAGCTTTATTGATGATCTTTTAAATGTATGTCCATCCACAATAAAGCCTTCTTGTATATGATGCATCCTCAAGCCATAAAGCCATAGAAAGTACACCCTTGGCAACACAATCGCCAGACATGTTCAAAGCTAAATTTCTCATTAAATGACATGATGATGGCTTAGTTGTTGAATATCACCAACCACGATCTGAAAACAACAAGTGTTAAATGTTGTAATAAAACACTCTTGCATTACCTACACTATGCTATCCCCCTCTCAAGAATAACAAATAGAGGTTGTTAGCCAGAAGATATATATTTAAATCTATATAGACATATTCAATGATAGTGTGGATTTATTGAAAGTCTAGTGTAGCAGTTTTGACGCGGGTAAGAAAATTTCACATATGCCTACAATTTTAAGATTCAACACTATGTGACAATATAGTAAATGCAAAGATAATGTGATCGTGTACGCATGTTTTGACATCTTCATATTTTATAGATCTGAAATATAGGCAAATATTAAAGTCAATCAATGATTTGATAATAAATCCCTCCATTGCATTTGCAAGAAAACTATGTGAGATTTTAACCAAGACCATCACACTAGTGTATGCCACGAATTATCGCTGGATACATAAGGCTAGCAAGCTGCAACTAGCAACAAACAAAATAATGGTGACCTCACCAATATCTTAGAAACCTTTACCTTGACATAGACCAACTAGAAATATAAAAAATGTGTCAGTGATCTAATTTACAATAAATATCTTGAAACAATTAGTGATAAAATATAGAGCACTTTAGAAGGCTTCAAGAGGATTCTACCGCAAAATACCACTTGATTCATATTCGAAGCATCAAAATTAAAAGCATCAAACACTTAATGTGAGAAAGGAATGCAATTTGACCTAAATGAAAATACTGGTTGTTAGGTAAAATGTGTTTGAATGTGTGTGAGAGTCAAAAGTGGGGACATCTCTTAGCATGTAAAATGTTTGCAGAAAAAATAAATTCGATGAAAAAGGCTTTTCAAATTTAAAAAAAAAATGCTCTTGGCAGGTGTAAACTGGATTTCACAACCTTTTGCACATCTATTCCTGGCCTCAATGGGAAAAAGATAGGAGTGAGCTCAACAACCTTAACCAACATTTTCTCACCATGCCAAAGGTAGAGTATTGAATGTTAATAAAGTTTCCACCTTATTTTGTTTTATTTGGCTTAACTAATTCCTATTTGATAGTTCCCTTTACTGCTCTCATAGGGGCCGCTATAGAATTCATGGCCACGAGATGGGTTCAACTCAGATTAGCGCAAGATAGAAAAATATGGCTGAAGTCTTAATTCTGAGTGTTTTATCTTTTCTTTTTTGTTTGTTTTCTTGCTCATGGAAAATGAATTCCAAACGCCAAGAAAGGGAAGGTGGGGCATTGACTTTATTGGTTGCACCTATCCAAATATGGGATCATTTTCCCTTCTTTTCTTGGATTTTTTATTTTTCTTTTTCTGGTTTCACATTCCCCTCTAGCAGATCCAATGAATGGATTTTAGAGGGATATGACCAAGGGCGTAGAAAATCACTCTGCCTATGGCCAAATGGGAGCTTTAAAACAAGGTGTGAACATCTATCCTAGCATCCACAACACAGATAAAATTTTCCAATTTTTTAATTGCAACAACCCTAGTAGCTCTATGTGCAAAATGTGTACACATAGACAAGCAACACAAGTTGTTTGAAAAAATGCCTCAAAGCAATATGGTCTCATGCCATGCCGCGGGTGTAAGGCTACGCACAAAATAGAATTGTTGAAAATACTCTGGAAAGTTTCAAATAAAGGGCCTGAGAAATTGGAAAGCACAAACAAAGCAAGTGATTCATTTGAAAAAATGTGAAAGTATGGACAAAGCCTGTTAATAAATGTAAATACTATAGAAAGTGGCAAGTTTTTTCATTGATTTGAAAGTCTTTCGAAAGGAAGAAAACCATTTTTTTATAAAAGAGGGACCACATGAACAAATGGCCAGCTAAGTGACATGATTGCTTTGCTGACTTGAAGGAAAAATTAGAAGTGATACAGTGATACCCACCTAGACCAGAAAGATGACTAAAAACATGACAAATGATAAAAATAATGAGATGAGTCCCTATAGTAGGCTTTCCTTGTCATCTGAAGCCAGATGGCTTTCAAAGCGACCAAGTCTAGAGATAAATAGTGCTATGATTGTGTATATAACAAGGTCAAATAACATGCCACTATAAACTAATCGAATGAACAAAAAGGGATAGGAAAAGAAACTAATTAGATTTGCTACTTGATAGTGAACAACTTGCAAACAAAATTGAGGGCCTCGTATCTTGTTAAATATTTGAAATACAGTTAAATTGCTTTGCTACAAAAATTCCTGCTATGTCAAACTTATAAGATGAGGGTTTAAACTTTAAAGAATATCAAAACACACCATTGGAATAAATTACACCATCACATTCTAATATGCTCTCAAGAAAGTTTAGAGAAGCAGCTAGAGGAGTTAATAGAGTGCGCTAATCCCATCATGGGACTCTTCTCATACATGCCTTACATCCTAGGTGATAACTGTTGTCAAGTATTTCATTACTTAGCATTTGTACAGGCATAACAACATTTATGCGTAGATATTTGATAACCTCATAATCTTCCAATTGTGCTTAAAACAAGATTGAAACAAAAAGACAAATTCTATAGCTTTGCTTCTATGCTAAATTTCTCTATAGAAAATGCATGCCAAGAAGCCATATATACTCTAAGTGAGAAGCGTAAATAGATATGATATCATAATTAGCAAAATATTTATGGAATGAAACTAGAGAGATATAAAGCAAATTTTGTATGGGATCAAACAAATTAGGAAATGATGTTGTTAACTTTAGAAATGAAATCTTTGAATAGCCCTCCTTCTAGTTCCATTATGTGGTTGTCTAAAATTTGTATATGTCTTAAAAGAACTCCAGCATACAACTATTAGCATGGTTATTATTTTAAAACAAAGCAAACATTCAACATCTGTATGAGATATTTCAACATGTTTCAAAATGCAAATAAATAACAAGATAAGAAATGCATATGAGAACATGAAGTATACCTATCCCATAGTGGATTGGTGCTACTTTGATATGAAAAGTAGTCGTTTCCCAACCCTTGACAAGATCAATGATAAAAATTCCTTGAAGATGCTATGACAATGAAGATGGTGGATTGAAATTGTGGATACTAGACTTGTGCATAAGATTTTGTCTCCTAAATGAGAAGAGAAGCCTCTTATTTATAGATAAGATTGAGAGAAGAAGAGGAAAAATGGATGAATGTGGCACTAAAATTGACCCAATGAAAATATGCCACTTGTCAAAATGTGAGAGGATGAGGGTTGAGCACATTTTGGTCAATGTGCATGATAAATGCTATTAGGTGGCTTTTCAAATTTGAAATTTGGCTTGTTGGAGGGAGAAGAAAGGGTCTTAAATTCCAAGTAGGAGACATGTAAGAGAGGAGTTAAATGACTTGTTGGAATGACATATCTCTTTTGGAGGGATTTTCAAATTTGGAAGAATATTCTCTTTTTATGCCATGTTGAGGGAAATTAGAAGAATTAATAAATAAAAGTAAATGATTTGTTGTGCAAGTGGAAAAAGCTAGAGAAAAGATGATTAGTGTTAGAAGTTAATCATGACTTAATTAACTTTAGATAGAGATTAGTTGACATGACATTTGATTTATATTTTAAATCAAATGGGAGGGAATAATTGACATTAGCCATTTAATTAAATACATTTGATTTAATTAAATAAAATGATTTATTTAGTTAAAGAGATAAACTTAGGAGATAAATCAAATAAACATGATTTATTTAATTGATGGGCGAATATGATTTAATTAAATATGAGGAGTGCATGATGTCAATTTTGCATGTCTACAAAGGGTTTAAGGTTTTATTTGCTATAAATACTCACAGGGTCATGTTTGGTCTTTGGGCCTTTACTACCCATTGTGAGTCATTTAAAAAAAAATTTATCTCATGCCATTTACTATCATTTGGTAACCATTCCCTTGAAGCCTAGGTTCGGGTATTTTATTTTATAAATATTTGGTAAGGAATCTATTAGCTTTTATATCATTTGTGTTTCACCATTTGAAGGGTCTTTAGCTTACTATTCTCATGTTATTCTAGAGAAGCTCCCCCTCTTAGAACAACTTAAGTGCACATGCCTAAAAGTTTCCACTTAATTCTCGATCGCCCTCATAGCTATATCACTCATCGTTGATTTATTCATAGGTTTACACATTGAATTAGCGATGAGTGATGGACCGATGTTTTCCTTTGATGTCACTCATCGCTAATGGATTTTGAGCCTTCAAATTTGTAATAGCAATGAGTGATGCTTCTAGCCTTGCGTTCTTATCACCCATCATAGATGTTCATTGAAAAGATAAACTTGAATTAGCAACGAGTGATATAATGTGATATCACATAGTCTTGGATATCTTTCAAATATAATTATCACATTAGCAATATGCGATAGACCTTGTAAATGTTGTGGATCCTCTCATCACTAATTTCTTGCAAAATATATGAGTAGTGATGAATGAAGACCTTGTGTCATATCGCTCATCATAGATTCATTTCAAAACTTGAGTTCTAAATTAGTGATAAGCGATGGTGTTTTATAAAGGGTTTTTCTTTCACTAAATTGATATGATCATATGAGCAATTTCCTCTATGCTTTTATTTTTATGTAGGTGTAGGTGTCTTAATCCGGTGCCTCTGCAATATCTCTCATCACCAATAGGATCCTAATCGCAAGGTTTGAATTAGCGATGCACGATGGAAGGATGAACATGACCAAAGGTTAGGCCGTTGAACCAGGGGCTAAAGACCATTGCAGGGAAGTTTATGTAAGGCCCCACCTCATATATGCCTAATACAAACCTAATTTGTTATATGCTTTTCTTAAGTTGGTGATTAGATATATTGTGAATGATAAATAAGGTGATCATTTGGTAATATTTTGGAATTTCATTTTAACATTATGTTTTACCTTCACTATCATGAAAGTGGAATACACTCGTATACTATGGAAGACAAATTGAAATTTAAATGGATTATTATATGATTAAAGTTTAGAATATTCAAATAACAGATTTATGTGATATACGATTGTTACTTATGATTGTGTTGGTGTTGTGCAGAAAGGTAATGGTGTTGCATGGGAAGGGTGAACCATTGAGAGAAAATTAAAAGACTCTTCTTGAAGGTTGAGTTTGGTGAAGAGTGATTGAATATGTCGAGCTGACAAGGTTACATGCCTACTAGAATCGACTTCCTATGAAATCAAGTAGCCCGTGGCGAGCATTATCATTAGGAATCAAATATGTGAATAGGAGGATAGATAAATGTTGGAATCAAATCAAATACATCTTTGGGAAGTTCTAAGTGTAGCCCTATTTGACTTAGAAGGGTTTGAGGTTTTATTATTGGTTGGGTGATTGAGTAGAATCTAATTGTAGGACATGTGATGTGAGTTTGGTTGAGGTTGGAACCCTTGGTTAGAATCAAAATTCGTATGGATTCTTGTGTAGGTTTTGAAAAGGGATTATTGAGTCAATTTCCTTGGTTTTTGAACAATAATAGACCCCTAGGACCTATACCTATGGGTTTGGAACCTTTTTGACATGTGAACTTGTCCTTGGAGTGTGAAAAGACCCCTCAAAAGTCCACATTCATGAATGAGACGAATTCAAAAAGTGTTGGGGCTTGGGAAAAGTGACTTGTCACTCTCAACTTCCCACTCCCAAAAAGTTCTTGGAATTGGCACAAGACTCACACATGTGTGAGCACTTGTGGGAAAGAGTGTAGGTTTGGAGGATTCCTTTATATCTCAAGAAGATGGAAGATTTGGCCATTGCCCACTTCTCCTCTTAGAGAACTTGAGTGAAGATGGTAGAAAGAATGAGAAAAAGAGAGGAGTCCATCTCTTTGGAAAGATAATGATGAAAATGGCTTGGTTGGGAGAGGAAGAAGGATAAAAGAGATTAGTTCCCTCACTTGGAGAAAATAGATAAGTTGTCTCTTACTTCCATTTTCTCTTTTGTGTATTTTTCTTTATGTGAGAAAGTGGTATACTGTATGGATCATGGTTGAGAATATAGAGTAGAGAAACTAGAAGCATGAGATTTGGTGCTATGTTATATTTTATCACTTGTAAAATTTTGAAAAAAAAAGAAAAAAACTCCATTAATCACATTGGAGTTAAAAGAAAACCTTGCTCGGGGGTATGGCTAGAGCCCATGAGGCTCCATGACGCCATTACGGTAGGGTGGAGAGCAAGACTTTGTTCATGGGTGTGTAAGACATTTGTTTTCTCAAACATAGTGGTAGAGTTACAAGTTGCAAGGAGATGAATTTCATATTGTTCAATGTAGAAATGAGAGCAAGCCCTAATTCCGTTGTGTGTTCCTTGTTGTGTTCCCTTAAATTTGTTTATAATATGGAAATCTGGTGTTTTGATGTAACATGAAAGAGGATGGAAGAGAACAAGCCTAAAATCCCTTTGCATGTATATTCATTGCTTATTGTGTTTTCCATAATATTGGTAATCCTACTAGTTTAAAAGATGGGTTGCACATTTGTCCAAGGAAGGGGTGAAAAGAACAAGCCTTACTCATTTGTGTGTGCGAATCATTGTATCACTAAATATTGCTTGAAAAGTTGCAGACTAATATTTTGTTGTAAAATGATAAAAAAATAAAATAAAATAAAGAGAAAATAAAAGTGTTTGGAGATAGATGTGAGAAAATCCATCTTCACTTACTCATTTCTGTAACAATATTGTATTTTGCTTAAACCAATGCATGTCTCTCATTTTGTAGTGTTTCTGTAATGGTATTATATTCTACTTTTAAACAATGTATGCCTTTCATTTTGTTGTGTTTCGGTAACAGTATTGTATTTTGAGTAAAAAGAAAAAAAAAGAAAAAATGCCTATCATTTGTAGTGGTTCTTAATAGTAAGGTCGAATGAAGGTAGGAACATTTTTGTATTCAAGCAAAATGTGCCTAAAACTATTTTGTTGTACATTGTTGCATCAAAAAAGTTCAGTTTTAGTAGCCTTGTATGCTCAGAATATGCAAATGAAGGAAGCTGATTTAAATTGTGTGTGGTTGTGATATAAAATAGATTATTATGAGAAGGGATTACATTTAAGTTTCTGATACAAAGAAAGAAAGGTTGTTTCTTCTTTTCTTTTTTTTTGGCTTACAGGAGTGCAACTCGTTGAAAAGTAGATCTGTTTGTTTCCTTATTAAATATATATATATATATATATATATATATATATATATATATATATATATATATATATATATATATATATATATATATATGTGCATGTAAATATAGGTTATTAATAGAAATAAATAAAAATAATAGACTTGTTTATTGTGCATTTACCACAGTAATGGAATCAACTCATTTTTTTTATTTTATTTTTATGAAACGTTCTTCTTTGCGAAAACAATACTGATGTATAAATTAACCCTGGAACAACCTATGTCAGTTTTGAGGAGCCCTCTCTTTGTAGTTGTATAGCATTCACCATTTTAGACCTGTAACCTGCATCCTATTTCAGTTGTTCTCCTTTTTCCTTTAGAAGCTCAAACATAAGTTAGTTTTGAGATAACATTCGTAGCAAAAAAAAAAATTTAAAAAAAAAGGAAAAAAAAATGTAATTTAATGAAATATAGATGCTTCTGGAAATGAAACTCGAAGTTTTCAAAAAGATTGTCTTCAGCATGAAAGCCCATGACATGCTAGGAAAATAACCACAGTATTTTAATATTTTACCTCAATAGCTTTCTCAGATGCATCCCTTGTTGTGTCCATCCTGTGAATCCAACCCCAAGCTTTGAGATAAGATCTATAGCAGATGTTAAGATGGCGTAAGGGAATTGCCTTTTGGGACGGCTTAGGGAGATAGAAGTTAAAACATCACTAATAAATACAGAAAATGATATTGGCAGAAGACTGGGATTTTTCATCTTCCTCCTGTCAAATCAACAATAGTGAAATGTGTTTATCAAGGTGATCTCAGATCTGGTGGCTCCCTCCTTTGAATACTGTGCTCGAGTAAAAACAAAAAGAAATTCTGAACCAACTCTCTCTTCAGTTCAATAGCCGCCATAATGTTCCCTGTTGCAAGTTATTAGGCCTGCTACATGGGGCGTCATACTATCAAAAAGGTTATGTCCCATCAGTATCTACTTCTATCACCTTGGCCCTGATGTGTCAGTCGAGGATGGGGAGGTGTGAAGGAAATGCCACTTACTTTGTCTATAGCAGCAAATGTTCATTCCAATCAAGCTGATTGTGTAACAGACCACTCTTTGGTGATTTTTTTTATGGGGACTTTGGAAAAATGCATTTCCTGTTTAGGGCCGGTACCTCCCATTCAAACATTTCAAATGGATTCCAAGTTGAAGAAAAAATTAGTAAATTTTGGTCAACTAATAAAGCTTTGCACTGCAGTTACACGATTTTGTCTTCCAACTTACTGCACGTCAGTTGATAGAGTAGATAATTAAAATGTCATTATCTTTAATTAGTTGCAACGTGTAAGAAAGGCTCCCTTCGTTATTTATTTTATTTTATTTCTTACCCAACTTTGAAAGGAAAAATAAATGAGGGAAATTTATGGTAGTAAGAAACGGTGACTAATAAAAAAAAATACAGTTATTAAATAAATAAATAAATATTGAGTGGCATATAGTGCTGTTATAGTTGTATTACTGTGAGCAATACGTAAACCAAATACCATTCCTTCTCCATAGTTATTGC
This sequence comes from Sequoia sempervirens, assembly GCA_007258455.2. Classification (NCBI taxonomy): domain Eukaryota; kingdom Viridiplantae; phylum Streptophyta; class Pinopsida; order Cupressales; family Cupressaceae; genus Sequoia; species Sequoia sempervirens. The sequence continues at coordinate 171,922,535 of VDFB02000007.1, forward strand.
TATCGGTTAAATTTTGCATCAACGGTTAGTAAACGTAGTAGTTAGAGAGTAAAAAAAAAAAAACGGTTAATGATTCTGGCGTAGGTGTTACAGGTTGCAATATTATAGCAAAATGTGCAATTTGCAGCTGAAATTATTAGTGTAGCAAGAATAGTGTATCAACAGATTTAATATTGCCAATATCACTGCATTAGAAGTTCAAAAAGAATGAATCTATTACTTTATGCTTCCGTTAAAAATAGTGTGGAAAAAAAAAGAACTCCGTAACATTTAAGTATTTATATTTGTTTAGCTTTCCAAGGGATAAGGCAAAAAAAAGAAGAAGATGCAAGTCAATAAAATCACATGAAATAAAATCCTAAATACAATTGATAGAATATTTGTAAGTAAAGTTAGCCTTGATAGGGAAACTTACTAGATGACATGTGCTACATGTCTCTTTCCTTTTAGTTTTAAATTCATAATATAAACTTTTCTTTTAGTCCTTACGTGTTTTTGTTTTAGGAAGAAAGAACAAAATTCAACATGAATATATTTCCAAAAGATTCTTTCAATTTTAAATATGAAAATATGTGAGGATAAGGGGTCCACGTAATACTAGGGAATTCTTAAAAGGGGATAGTTTATCTTTATTTATTATCTTTCTTTCTCTTAAAAAGAAAATAATAAAAGTTACTTATTCATTGTTGTTTCTTTTATTATTTTTTTATTTTGGGAAAGAAAATTAATATAGGTAAATGGATATATTTATATTTTGTATAGTATTAATTATTTCCATATTTATTCATATGTAAAAAGATAATAATAAAAGAGATAGTAGAAAATATTTATATATTGGTAATAAATAATAAATAAGTAAAATTGCATATATTCACTATTAAGAATGAAATATAAAGTAACAACGTTATGGTAGTTAATAGATACTTTGTACTAAGGAAAAATTGACGGTAACATGGTCCTATCGAGATAGCATTAATGCAATGTTCAAAGGCAATCTTAATCTTAAATTATATTTAATTGTATGTGATCTTATGAATTTAAAATAAAATGAAATATTTATATTTATTTAATTAGTAGAGATGAGTAAATAATTAAATTAGTGATAATTTAAGATAAATAAGAAAATAAGAAAGTTAATAGCTAAATCATATTATCAATATCTTTCTCATTCTCATAATTGAGTTTCAAGGTGGAATGCTTAATGTAGATTCTTTTGATATCATCAAGGTGATTGGAAATGGTAGGGTTAGCAGGTAGAAGAATTTTTTTCCAATAAGTCCTTAGGTTTAATAGTAAATCAAATTTGAGGATATTTATATGTTTTTCCCATGTGGGAAACCTTACCAAGGAGATCTAATAAGGACATTAACTTTCATGCGAAACTGAGCATCAATTCTTGATTTAGTAGTTAAGGGTCTAGTAAACCCTATGTTTGGAGTCAACCTAAATTATTTTCCGTCTCCTTACCTCACTTTTGGGACTACATGGTGGCAATGATGTTGTGCGAGCATTGTCTCCCAATGCACAATATATGTACCATGCTCACGTAAGATTGTTAAATGTTAGTATTTTATAGTATCGTTCAAAAAAAAAAATTGGTTGTGTTTTTATCTTAGTGTAAATTTTGGGCATTACAGTTTACATCAGTAATGGATCTGGGTGATGATGAAGAAAATCAATGACAAGCGATGACCATTGTTGAAAGAGGGAAATGTGGCAGGATCCTAGGGATTCCGCATAAAGCAAAAATAAAAGTGATGAAAGGACTAGAGAACCATTGATAAAGTTTTAAAGTAGGATGATCTAATGGAATGAGATCATCGCATGAATACTTCATCACTAATTATACCCTAAAATTTGGGGAGGATCAGTGGTGAAGTGATGAAGCAATGAGGCATATAAAGAAAGTTTCTCTCCAAGAAGAACTAATATTATGTACTTCGCTGATATTAATGAAATACACGGATTAGGTTGGAAATACATACTAATTGAAAGATTATAACACTTGAGTTGGCATCACTATTTTCTATGAAAAAGTTGCTAAGGACATAAAAAAACAAGGTTCATATCACCATGGATGAGGTTTTAAATGCTTTAAAATCAACAACTTAGATTAAATACCAAGTTGTTAAGTTATCAACTTACTCACATGAGGAGCTTTCAAATAATTCATTCTGCATACTTCAAGCTACCTATTTAATATAGCTTGCTTGTTGATCTTCTTTATCATAATTCATTTTACAAATGAATGAGGGACAAGGGCTAATAAAGAAGTGTGTGGGAATTGAATTCTCTTGAGGAATGTGTAAACATTCCTATTCTAGGCAAGTAGGTCTCCCATGATGATTCTAGAGTTTGAGGAGCTGAGTTTATTTAAGCCTAAGGGAGATTCCTTTGAAGATGAAAGTGTTATGCAAGGAGCTCTTGACACACCAAAAGGAAGAGAAGGATTCAAGAAATTCAAGAAGTATAGTAACAAGGAAAATTACTGTCCTCAAGAGTAGATAGTTTCAGAAGAATTATTCAAAAACAAAGAGAAGAGGATGGTGAAATATAAAAAGAAGGAAAGGAGAGAGAGTGAGCACTATAGGGCATATCTGAAGGGATGTAATTCTCCTTGTGAAGTTTCTAATAACCATTCAGATAGTGAGGGTGACACTAATCTAGAGGGTGATTATTATCCCCTCTCCCTGATACTATCAAGGACTTTTGAAAAGGGGGTGGTGACAGTTTCTCCAATCCCACCACAAGTGAAAAATGGGTGAGTATCCTATGATGTCGATGACTCAGAGTGGTAACTACGCCATTTTTTTACAAAACCATTCCCCTTCAAGTAGGATTTTCCTACTCAACACTCATGTGATTTCTTATTTATAGTATTGAGGTAGAATTTTTTTTGAGTTAGTATGTAGGAGAAGTGCCAGACTAGTTAACCTTAGTGGCACATGTGTTGTTTCTGGACAATAAACAAGTTTGTGCTGGAGCTGCTATTGGAGAATCTTCTTTGGTAAAAAAGTATGAGGATTCAACATGGTTGCAACAAACTTTTCCTTTTGAGTAGCTGGCATATCTTCATTCAAGGAATATGGCATGTCGTCTTTTACTCTTCTATTTTCCTTAGATGATTACATGTAACAAATTAATAATATCTTGAATTTTGGTGCAAATGAAATGAAATGTAAGTGTAATTAACCCTGATGCTTACTACTCCCTTATTCTATAAAAGGGCTTTCAAGGCTTATTAGATGAGTCAGATTCTAAAGTCTTAATAGGGTTCTAGGTGAAAACTAAGTTCAGGAAAGGCACTTTGAATAGAATACTAAAATAGGCTAGTATTTTGTCTTGGACAAGAAATCTTGTATGTAACGATCTTAAATAAGTCTTATAGAAATTTCTAATATCGAAGAAAAATATTAGTCTAGAAGTAGATACTCTCCTAGGTATGTTCCTTATTAGTTATGAATGAGAAATACTAATGGTGTTATCATTTGTCTTCAAATATTTCATTTGAATGTATTACTCTATTTTTAGCTTTAATTCAAGGAGTTAATTAAAATGCTTATGTGCAGGACCATGATGGGCGAAAAAGTGGCAATATGATGGGTATGTGGCTAACGACTATTTTTTTACCCAAAATTAATGAAACAAAAAGGGTTTTTAAAGAATATTCTCAGCTTTCCATCCATATAAATTATTCTTTACTTTGAATTTAATAAGTAATTATTATTCATTTTCTATTCAAATTATGACTAAAGTCCTAATTGATAGGTTGATTAAAAAAAATTATAGCTTTCAAACGGTATCACATTTTTTGAATCCAAAACATGTGTCACATTTTATGCTTAGCATACTATAGGATTAAAAAAGGAAAAAATGAATTTCATGAAGTTTTGACCAAGTTAAGGTGGTCAAACATATGAGTTTTTATATTTTTAAAGATATTGTAATAAAAAAATCATAATTAATTATTTACTTGGAAAAAATTACAAAAAAATATGCATCACATAGGGGCATGAGTCCTCTACTTATATCTAAAATATTATAAAAAAATATTATCATTTTATTGTGGTTAGGGTGGTCAGACCGACACCTATTTCTTATTTTTTCCCTGAAATTTAAGTATCACTGCATTGAAATTTCAAATTTTCATCAAATAGATTTTTTATTTTTTTAAACAAACCTAGTAGTTTAGAAACTACACTCAATTTATTATAGATTCTATTCTTACATATTTTTGAAATAATATAGAAAAATATTCAAATTTTTTATGTCAAGTTTCCTAACTCTGATTTTTCTTAATATTTTGCACTTAAGGGCCTATTTTTTCATGATGATCCTACACATAACCCTTGAATAGGGTTATAAAATTTGTAAGGAATGACTTTTGATTTCTAAGAAGTAAACATTTCTTGCACAATGAGTTTTCATAAATGCAAAGCAATATGAAGATAGTCCACTTCTTCCTTAAGTGAGTAATTTGTAAATTCTAACCCTTATATACTTAACTCTATTGCTCCAATTGACGAGACACTAGCCATTTTTTTCAAAAAAGCTTGCATAGAATGAACAGATAGTGTTCATGGCCCCTAGACTTAAGATAGACAATATTCAATTAAAAATATTTCCAAAGATAATATAGGTGGAATTATCTTCAATTCATAGCAAATAGCTAGTCACTCACTTGAAAATCTACCAAATATTTCATGAGATGGACTTTATTTGCAATATGTAGGAATTAATCTATGCATAAATGTGTTACCAATTGATTATATTGCATGGAAACACAATTGGGATTACCCTCCTAGGTTTCACAGAGCCTAAAACTAAGGATTACAGACCATAAAATCCTATGCTCGTTGTGTTGGCCACTAACCTAGTAGTTCTTCATCATAGGAGTTGGCTACTTCTTAAAGAATTGTTTGGTTCTACTAGAAAAATCACCAACAAAAATGGTGAGTCTTCTGGGGGTACTTTGAATCTCCAATCGCAAACTATCAAAGTCAAGAAATTAGCGAGTCTGAGCATCTGGTTTAGATACTAAGGATTTTTTAGCCTTGGAAATGTTTTTTGTTGAATAAGTAAATTCAAAACATATATGTGTGAATTTACTATGGGAGAAAACCCAGAAGGACATTCATCTTTAAAGGAGCTTCATATTTTTTGAAGTTCAATCCTTTGTGAAAAGAGGTGGCAACTCTATCAACAAGCATGATGAAGATGTGAAGAACATTTCAGATTTGTGCACATTTCCAGTCAAGAGGAGGAATTTATTTCAGCTGCACATATCTAGGTATTCTTTGGTCTTTGGTTTTCAAAGAAAGATAAATATGTATATGAAATCCGTAATTGAAAGATTTAAGAATTTGATTCCCTATTGAGTGAGAATAAGAACTAAGGAAGGGAATAGTAGTGATAGGCTTGCATACTTTTGTATTACCAAATTATAGTATCTATTATAAATTTATGTATTCAATGTTTTTGAAGAACACATTTAGAAGATCTTAAGTAGGTAGAGATAAGAATTTATTGTAAGAGCTTATGATCAGGCTGTAAAAGAAGTTCTAGTTGCTTAGTATAATTTCCTAATGTAAGAAGTCTTATAGAACTGTAAGAAAATGTATCTTCAACCTATGCATCCCCGTGTAGAACCAAATGTAACAATCCATAGTGCCCAACTCTTGTCATGTAATAAAATAAGTTTCAACATTAAAAGTTACACAACCATAAATTTTGATGGCATTTGTCATTACCCAAATTTTATTCCATCTAAAATCAGAAATGAGCTACCAAAGTTTAGGGGTACAAAGAGTGAATCAAAAAGTAGGCACCTACAAGAGTTCAACAATGTAGTTGATGACTATGTGATAGATCATGAGGATGTCATCATGAGACTATTTGTTTAGTCTCTAACGGGAGATTCAAGAGATTGGTTCTCTTATTTAGTAGTATATTTTGTCTATTCTTGGAATGAGTTCAAAGCATTGTTCAGGGAGAAGTTTGGTGAAAGAATCAGTGCTATTTATTTTCTTAATAAATTTATGAACATTGAGAAAGAGGAGGATGAGCTAGTCCCAACATTTAACCAGAGATTTTCTAAAACATTAAGGGACATTCCTGATGTTTTGGAACTAAGTGATGTCGTATGTTTGGTTGTTTATTTGGGAGATTTTGATAATAATATGAGTTATCTAATAAGTCATAAGGATCCAAAAACTTTGCATCAAGCATATGGGATATCCATAAGCATTGAAAACAACCTAAATTATGGAATACATAGGGGTCATTCGAATACAAGTGTTTACTATGAAAAAACACCAAATGATGATAAAGGGTGTAAGTTAGAAGTTAAAAAACAATGTAAAAACACTTAGAACCCTATTGTTTCAACTTACACAACATTCTATAATGTCGATCTCATAAATCCACAAACAAATCATCAAGAAACTATCATGTCTTCAAATTGCAATGATAACCATTTTGCTTCTCTATATGATTCAAGTAGTGAGATATCACATGAAGAAGAAGAGAGTAGAGAAAAGGTTGAAGATAAATACCTCAATGAAGGAAATGAAATGAATGGTTTCAATTTTTGTAATGATTCTAGCACTTTTGCTCCTATGGAAGAAGTAAAACTAAGCATTCAGTCTGATAATTTTGAACACAGTTGCAATATTGAGGAGTCCTCTTGTTGTAGTAATGATGATGGCATTGAGTATGAAATTTTTTCTATTGATTATGACTATTCTCATAAAATAGAGATGGAATCATTTGCTACAAATAAGAAATGTGTTGATAATGATGGGAATGAATGTTTGTTTGAGAAGGAACAAATTTCTTCCTATGAAGAAATTTGAGATGTGTGTATTGAACAATCTAAGGATGGGAATAAAGTTGAAAATGTGTCTATCTTCTCTTCTAGTGATTAAAGTGAATTTGAGTGGAATAATGACTTGAAGGATTTGGACCTTTATGATGAGGAGGCTCTTATGTCAAAAATGAAAATAATGGAAAAACCCTTATTTGTTGAGCCTCCATCTACACCAGAGATAAGAAATGTTGATCCTTATTGGTGCTGATATAATCCACTCTTTGTTGAGGATTCTGATGATGCATCTAACATAGGGTCAGAATGTGGCCTTAAGTAAACAAAACATGTGGGTATGTGCAGGATCATGATAGGCCAAAAAGTGGCAATATGATGAGTATGTGGCTGACGACTTTTCTTTTACTCAAAATTGATGAAACAAAAAGGGTTTTTTAAGGAGATTCTCAACTTTTCGCCAATATAAATTATGCATTACTTTGAATTTAATAAGTAATTATTATTCATTTTCTATTTAAATTATGACTAAAGTCCTAATTGATAGGCTGATTGAAAAACATCTATAGCTTTCAAATGGTATCACATTTTTTGAATCTAAAACATATATCACATTCCATGCTTCACATACTATAGGATTAAAAAAAGAAAAATTGAATTTCATGAAGTTTTGACCAAGTTAAGGTGGTCAGACATATGAGTTTTTTATATTTTTTAAAAGTTGTAATAAAAAATTCATAATTAATTATTTACTTGGAAAAAAAAAAATATGCATCACATCAGGACATGAGTCCCTCTACTTATATCTAAAATTTCATAAAAAATATTATCATTTTATTGTGGTTAGGGTGGTCGACAAACCTTATTTTTTCCCTAAAATTTAAGTACTACTATTTGAAATTTAAATTTTCACCAAATAGGTTTTAAAAACCTAGTAGTTTAGTAACTAAATTCAATTTTCTACAAATTCTATTCTTACATATTTTTGAAATAGTATGGATAACTTATTCAAATTTTTACGTTAAGTTGTCTAACTATGATTTTTCTGAATTTTTTGCGACTTAAGGGCCTATTTTTTCCATGATGATCCTGCACATACCCATGTTGATAAGATATCTAAGGGAAATATTTATGAATGTAAATTATATTTGATAGAAATTTTGTAGACAATCTTGAGTACCATGATGCTAGCTACTTGAAAGAGTATGAACATTTTCAGTTTCTAGTTTAGTTGGGAGGTATTTTGATGAAACGTGACAATGAGATGAATAGAAAGGAATTTTATTCCAAGCATATAGAAATAATACATATGTGTCATGTGATAATGAAATTATTTAGCTCATATCAAATTATACAACAAAAAACAATAGGTGTTACACTGGCAATGTTATGCTCAAAAAGGTTGTGAGAGATAATAATAACAAAAATTGTAATCAAACAAACTTTTAATTGTTCAAAAGAGTCTTGGAATTTGTTTTAGTAGGAATTAAATCACTCTTACTATAGTGGTACAACAAGGGAAAATGTGGATGGAAGGACATCAATTCTTTTAGCAGGCTAGTTTTCGATAGAGGTAGGGCCTTACTCAAGCTTTTTGTGGCCTAATTCCACTAATCAGGAGATAGAGCCTTGTTAGACCGAAGGGTGCATACTACAATTTGCATCTCTAAGGAAATTTTCATGTTGGATGGGTGGATATTGGATCTCCATTTTTAGGTCTTTTTGGCATGTGTATATCTTGTACATATGTTGTTTCTTTGGTTTTGTCTTTTTTCCTGGTTTGCTTCACCCAAAATTCTAAGATATCGCCATGCCTACAAGAGGCATGTTTTCCTAGTTAGAGCCAATGATGGAACCCTCAAAAAAATTTCTTGTTCCATCTCATACCCTTATTGCATTTGAATGTAGGGTTGTGATCTTAAGGGTTTAAGGTTTTATTTATTATAAATACTCATAGGGTTTTGTTTGGTCATTTAACCCTTACTACCCATTGCTAGTCATTTTATAAAAAAGGTATCTCATGTCATTTACTATCATCTGGTAACCACTCCCTTGAAGCCTAGGTCTAGGTCTTTTATTTTATAAATATTTGGTATGAATCTTTTAGCTTTTATATCCTTTATATTTCACTATTTCAAGGTTCTTAAGCTTACTATTCTCATGTTATCCTAGAGATGTTCCCCCTATTAGAACAACTCAAGTGCATGTGCCTAAAATTTTCCACTTAATTTCCAATGGTCCTTATTGTTATCACTCATCGCTGATTTATTCATAGGTTTACACTTTGAATTAGTGACGAGTGATGGACTAATGTTTTCCTTTGACGTCGCTCATCACTAATGGATTTTGAGCCTTCAAACCTATAATAGTGATGAGCGATGCTTCTAGCCTTGTGTTATTATCACCCATTGTAGATGGTCATTAAAAAGATAAACTTGAATTAGTGATGAGTGATATAATGTGATATTGCGTAGTCATGGATATGTTTCAAATATATTTATCACATTAGCGATATGTGATAGACCTTGTGAATTTTGTGAATCCTCTCATCACTAATTTCTTGCAAAATATATGAGGATAATTAGCAATGAATGAAGACCTTATGTTATATTGCTCATCATGGTTTCATTTCAGAACTTGAGTTCTGAATTAGTGATAAATGATGGTGTTTTCTAAAGGGATTTTGTTTCACTAAATTGATATGATCCTATGAGTGATGTCCTTTGTGCTTTTATTTTTATGTAGGTGTACGTGTCTTAATTTGGTTCCTCCATAATATCTTTTGTCACTGATAGGATCCTAGGTGCAAGGTTTGAATTAGTGGTGTGTGATGGAAGGATGAACATGACCAAAGGTTAGGCTGTTGAACCAGGGGCTAAAGATCATCGCAGGTATGTTTACATTGCTGATGGATCCAGACCATGATGAAGTAAATTAGTGACAAGTGATGACTATTGATGAAAGAGGGCAATGTGGTAGGATCTTGGGGATTCCGCATAAAGAAAAAATAAAAGTGGCAAAAGGACTAGAGAATTGTTGATAACGTTTTAAAGAAGGATGATCCAATGGACTTAGATCATCACATGAATACTTCATCATTAATTGCACCCTAAAAGTTGGGGAGGATCATCGATGAAGCAATGAAGTGATGAAGCATATAAAGAAAGTTTCTCTCCAAGAATATCTAATCTTATGTACAACACAACACTTGAGTTGGCATCATTGTTTTCTATGAACAAGTTGCTAAGGACATAAAAAAAGAGAGGCTTATATCAACATGGATGAGATTTTAAATGCTTTAAAATTAATGGATTAAATTGAATACCAAGTTGTTAAGTTATCAACTCGCTCATGTGAGGAGTTTTCAAATCATTGATTTTGCATGCTTCAAGTTACCTATTTAATATAGATTACTTGTTGATATTCTTTATCATAATTCATTTTGAAAATGAATGAGGGATGAGGGCTAATAAAGAAGTGTGTGAGAATTCAATTCTCCTGAGGAATATGTACAAATTCATGTTCTAGGCAAGTAGGTCTACCATGATGATCTGAAAGTTTGAGGAGTTGAATTTATTTAAGCCTAAGGTAGATGCCTTTGAAGATGAAAGTGGTATGCAAGGAGCTCCTAATACGGCAAAAAGAAGAGAACAATTCAGGAAATTCAAGAGTACATTAACAAGGAAAATTACCATCCTTAAGAGAAAATAGTTTTAGAAGAATTAGTCAAACACAGAGAGAAGAGGATGGTGAAATATAAGAAAGAAGGAAAGGAGAGAGAGTGAGCACTATAGGGCTTATACGATGGGATGTAATTATCCATGTGAAGTTTCTAATAACCCTTCAGAATGTGAGGGTGACATTGATCTAGAGGGTGATTATTATCCCCTCTCCTTGGTACTATCAAGGATTTTTGACAAGGGGGTGGTGACAATTTCTCTAGTCCCACCACGAGAAAAATGTGGGCAAGTATCCTCTGAGGTCAATTAATCAGAATGGTAACTACACCACACTTTTGTTTTTGATAAAACCATGCCCATTTAGGTAGGATTGTCCTACTCAACACTCATGTTATTTCTTGTTTCTAGTACTAAGGTGGAATATTTTCTGGTTGGTATGTAGGAGAAGTGCCAAATTGGTTAACCTTGGCGTCATGTTTGTTGTTTCAAGAAAATATACAAGTTTGTGCTAAAGCTGATATTGGAGAATCTTCTTTGGTCAACAAGGATGAGGATTCAACATGGTTGCAATAAAATTTTCCTTTTGAGTAGTTGGCGTGTCTTCATTAAAGGAATATCACATGTGGTCTTTTACTCTTCCATTTTCCTTAGATGATTACATGTAACAAACCAAGAATATCTTGAATTTTGGTGCAAATGAAATGAAATGTAAGTGTAATTAAGCCTAACACTTATTGCTCCTTATTTTATAAAAGGAATTCTAGGGCTTATTAAATGGGTGAAATTTTGAAGTCTTAATAGGGTTCTAGGTGAAAACTAAGTTCAGGAAAGGCACTTTGAATAGAATACTGAAATAGGCTAGTAGTTTGTCTTGGACAAGAAATATTATATGTAACAATCTTAAATATGTCTTATAGATATTACTGATATCGAAGAAAAATATTAGTCTAGAAGTAGATACTCTCCTATGTATGTTCCTTATGAGTTATGATTGAGAAATACTAATGGTGTTATATTATTTCTTCAAATATTTCATTTGAATGTATTACTCTGTTTTTAGCTTTAATTCAAGGAGTTAATTAAAATTATTGAATAGGCTTATAAACTTTGTAAGGAATGGTTTAGGATTTCTAAGAAGTAAACGTTTCTTGCACAGTGAGTTTTCATAAATGCAAAGTAATATGAAGATAGTTTTCTTCTTCCTTAAGTGAGTAATTTATAAATTATTGAACCTTATATACGTGACTCTATTGCTCCAATTGATGAGACATTGGTCATTTTGTCAGAAAATATTGGATAGAATGAATAGATAGTGTTACTGGCCCTAGACTTAAGATAAGACAATATTCAAATAAAAATATTTCCAAAGATAATGGTTACCTGATGTTTAGCTTTCAGCTGAAATTAGGTAACTTAGTGTTTGTTCTTTTCATGTTGTTTAAACATTTAAGAGATAAACCATAAAACTACTACTTTCAATATGCATGAAAGAGTGATTGTCAAATGAATAGATTACATCTTGTCATTTCAATGTTACAATTACAACAAATGAGAAAGAGAATCATAGATATACAAATGTAATCTTTTATTGATAATCCTAAAGTGTACATGTCAATCACAAGCCAAGGGACTAACTCTCTTATTCAACGAAAATATGAAGCAGTTTATACATGAATAAGTAAAGTAAACAAAAAATGTGCATATAACAATGGACCCAGTCATTGCCTCAGAATGACTAGTTACAAGTTGCCCTATTGCTACTACCCCAAGCTGATTGTGTCCTCCCCAACTCCATAATGCTCCTAGCCCCTGCATCTAAGAAAAGTAATGATATTAGAGTGAGGCTCTAAGAAATGAAAGATTCAATCCTTACATACACACCTACTAATACATGTATAAAATCATCCATAAGTGCATAAAATAAGCATGCAAACCTTTGATGTCTTTGAAAACAAAGAAGTCATCAAACACATCCAACATATGCATTTATTTTCTAACTATTTGCTTCATGTGTAGATTTAGGACAAGTTTGGTTACTATTGTAATTTAGACCAAATACAACATATGGGGTAAATGTGGCTCCCATGAGGGTAGATACCAACATGCTTTGAAAGGAAAAGTAAATCAAGCAACTTAATCAAATATTTATCTATTATCAATGCATTAAATCAATATGGAATCACACCAGTTAATCAACTTTCATTATAAGATTCAAAAGATGCAACATATTGTGTTGATATGTCCTTCAATCTTCTTAGAAAGATCCATGATATGTTTATAAAGGAAGTGACTTCATAGATGCATCATGTTGAATTATGCATCTTTTGAACAATGAGGAAGAATTTCAAGATGTTGTCAAGCCCTTCTCACCATAACCCTATTAAGCAGCCAAAAATCACATAGGAAGGTGAGCTTTTAGGTCACCCACATAGGTGACATGTGGTTGTCCAATAAAATTAAAATGAGGAGACTGTGTATTTATTACACATAACCAAAAAGAGAGAAATGGTTGAATCAAGGTCATGATACAAGTACAAGGAAAACACCTTTGCAAGAGCTACAAGGAGATAGGTGTGGTGGAATCTAGTAGCAGATTCATGTAGGACAAAAAGTAGTACAATGGTACAAGTGTATATGAATAGCAACCATGAAGTTTAGGAAAAAAAAATGAATGAATCAACACATCTTGATCAAATGAATGTGAAATTCAATTAAGGTAGATAAAAGGGGTCCAAAAAATTTTGTTGCAAGACCTAGGGATTGATATTTCTCAGTGATAATTCTGGGATAGTCATATAAATTTAGTATGACTAGGTGTTATGTAAAATATTAGAACCTTGAAAAATAAATGTGAATACCAGCCTAATAGGGGGATATTGCAATCCAAAGGATTTGGAGTCATAAAGAAAGGTAGTAGAACTCTAGATGTAGCATGCATAATGTAGTGAGATGACAGTGTGAAGGAAAATTTTTAGGTACTCTCCAATCTATGTAGGGAAGTACTTTCATATCATCATTATGTGTTAAGGCTTTTCATGATAGTTTCAAAATTGAGTAGGACTCCCATCGAACAAGTCTTCATTTCCTTGTGGTAGTTCAAGGTTGTGAACAATCCTCTTTAAGTGACAACCATATGGAGTTTTTACAATAGCCTTCTCAAGCAGTGTTGGTAATCATGTCAATGACAAATTGAAAGTATGAAATGGTAGAAAGCCTATCACATGATCCTTGTTCAAGGTAATGATTATGGGAAAATCATAATAATACATCTACCCACTATTATAGTGACAATTATAAAAGGCTAAGCACAAGCAAGTAGCCATCAATAGGTGCACTATGCAAGTGGTATGGTAGGTGAATAGAAGAAGTCACATGATAGAAGTCCAAGAGAAGTGTTTGCAAGTGGTAACATGGGGTTGAGATCAAAGGGGAAATATAAGCTACAATTTATATCTCAAAAAGGTATAATTATTTCATTTTATTACTTTAGATGAAACATTTATGTATCCAGTCCTAACACCAGTGAACATTGAAAGAGCAACAATGCATTTGGAAATACCCATTATTCATCTATAAATGAGGTAGACTATGAATAAAGGCAGTGATATACATTCCTATTAAGAGTTGAAGAGGTAAACATGCATCATGGTCACTCTATGAAAGTAGTCAAAAGCATTGTGTTTAGCACATAAAGATGCTATCATCATGGTCTTCATTGACAAGAGCACTAAGAATGATGAGGACATATCATCCTTTCTTCAAGCAGGTGATAAGCTAGTAGGAGGCATGATGCAGGATAGTGAATAACTGAAATTAGAAGAGAGCATATGCTTATCAATGAACTATATAGTAGAAAACATGAAGCCACCAAAAATTGTACTATCAAATGATTTACAAATGTAAGAAACTTCAAAGGATATTGAGCTTTGCAAGAGATATTTCAATACAAAAGGCTAGTGAGTGTATATGGATTACTTAATACTATTGTACACAATACCAATTCACAAAGTGCCCTTACCTCTAGTGTTTAGCTTCATGGGGGAGTGAAATTAAAGGGTAGAATATCATTTTAGAATCCATAGGTGGAATGGGCTGCCCCAGACGTAAAATGTAGTGGAATTTTTCAATCCAGTGGGGGATGGTAAGATGATAGTGAAAGCTATGATTATTGACTATATGCAGCTTTGTTACCAAATGATAGAAAAACTCTAAAGTCTAAGACCGGTTCCAAAAATAATGGAAGGGAAACCAAAGGTATAGGAGGCCAAGAATGCAACCCCATTTGGATGACTTCATGCTATGGTTATCATAAGTCACAAGGAGCATGCAATGATGACTAATTCATAGTTATATGGGGAAAAATTATGATCAAGATCAGAGTTAGATTGAGTTGGCTAATGAATTGATAGAAACAAGAAAGTATCATGAACATAAAGGCATTATTAAATAGTCAAAAATCTTTTGGGGTATCCATTAAAAATAAGCAATAGTGCTCAATGATGTTTAATCCCATGAAACATTTTGAGAGGAGACCCCTTATTGGGGTAGATTACCTAACACAAAGCCTATCATAGGATTTCAAGATAGTAACAGTGATCACAAATGGAGGCAATGTTTTTCAAAGATAATTACAATCTTTACAAGCAATCATCAAGGGTGAGCATTCTCAGTTGTGCAAGATAACAAAAAAATGTGGCTTGAAAATTGTCATAAGGGGCTTCAAAGGATTGTTTCACTTGTGAGTACAGAGGAACCACATTGGTCAATATGGAGCAGATATATCATTACTTATGACAGTGAGTTCTTTTCCACTATTATAACGAAAAATATAATTACTCGACTAAAACATTCATAGAAGCACAAAGAAGATAGTCATAGTTTTGGAGATGGTATTGGCAGTCAAGGAAAGGAAAGGAGGGTCTTTGTTGAAGATAGTCATCACATAAACCATCATGGATCATGTTGCTTCAAGCGAACAAGGTATAGTCATGAATAAGGCCAGTGTTGCTTGGAAATGATTTACATATTCTATCTTTAGCCAAGAGCCAAATAATAACAAATGTGGTCAATATTGTCCTCAACAGTAGTGAGTAGAAGCCATTATCCATGTATGGAAGGTACAATAACATTGGTTTTGTATTCAGAGTTAAAAAATGGATATTCATAATGTCCATTATCATTAAATGCAGAAAATTAATTCAGATGCTCATAACAAAACCATGTTTTCAAAATTGAAGTTTTCATTATGCTCACACTATGCAGTGGAAAAAATACCCATCTAGGTTCATCATGAAGATCTGATATAAAAATAGAAAAATTGAGTGTCCTAAAGGAATTAGGACAAAGAAATCCATTTCATGTATTATGATAGGTTGTGAATGGTTTGACCTCTTTTTGCAAAATATGGAAAAAACCCACCTGGGGTTTGAAAAAATGAAACATGTATTACTATATTCTACAACAATGGAGTGTATTTTCAAAACTATTTGAGTTTCTTCAAGAAATCAAGAAACACCACTTGGGTTCCATTGAAATGATTGCAGATACAAAAATATAGGTGCTACGAAAAACTGATTTGGGTTTATCCTGAATTTGTGAAATACAAAGAGAAAATCGAAAGATAGCATGAGGGTTTTCAAAAGTGAAGTTGAGCAAAGCAAAAACACAATATTTTATGTTCATGGCCATGGCTAGAGACTTGTTTTCTTCAAGAAAAAGAAACAAAAACAACAATAGGATATCCCTATTAACAAATTCTTGAAGAAAATGAACATTTATAGTGTTATCTTTTCAAGATGGAGGCTCAAAAAACATGGTTTTCTCGTGCTAAAAGTCAAGAAGATGGAGTCGATTCAAATCACCTGGAGCTTATCTCTCAAATTTCAAGCTTTTGCTTCTAATAAAGCTTCATTGATTCCTCATGGTTATTGTTAACAAATGAAATGAAACAACAAATAGAGAGAACGAATGACACAATATGGGTTAGAAAACTATCCATGGTCGTGGCCTAGAAGTCCAAAAAATGGCCTATAGGTGGAAAAAAGCAGATTTATACCAAAAAAATGCTTTTACTTGTGTTTCCATGGTGTTTTCCTCATAAAGTCACCAAAAAACCAGTGTGATCTCCATTTTTTTTTTGTGCTTGCTCAAACCCCATGGTGACAACATCATTTTCCAGTTTTTTTTCAACGACCAAATGATGATTTTTTCCCTTTGTTTTGGCTATTTTGATGATTAGGGTTTGAACCTACTTGATTTTGATGGGATTTTTATCCCATGTTTTAAAGTTTGAATCATGTGGTAAATGCAATGAGGGCCGAAACTTGACTCATTGACTTAGGGATTTTCCCTTTACATCAACTTATTTCTAAGTGTTTTCAAACATACAACACACAACGTGTGTTAAGTTACACAAATGTAATGCCTTTATTTTTCCAAATATCATGTGAATTGGAATATGCTTTCCAAGGGACTTGGAGGTCGGCGATATTGGCCAAGTGTTTTTGGATTATGATGCCTTTGCAAAACAATGTGTATGGCCATGTGTGAGTAAAATGCATAATATGGTAAGTTGATAGTCAAGTGCCTTAGAAGCTTTTGAAATATTTTAGCCATAACATTATATGTTGCATTTGTTTCTGAATTTTGAGGTTGTCATATGAGTGATTTGAAAATCACTTTTAGTTGCTTTTAATAAAAATGTAATACATATTAATGGTGGGGTCCCCTATCTTATGCTTGAATTGTAAAGTGACTTGTTATGTGATGTTTTATGAATCACTTAAACAAGGTCATTATCTTTAAATTTTCTTTTTTAAATCCATGTGTTTTCAAAAGCACACATATTGCATGATGGAGAATGTGGTCAAGTCTTGCATGAGGACCAATGATGACTTGCAAAAATGAAAAATGTGTGGGATGCTATTTTGACTGATTTTGGTGGAAAGGAGGCCAGCTAGAGGCATTTTTTGTCAATTTTTTGGGGTGACTATTGACTTGGCCTATTTTTTTCATGTGGAGGACATTTTGGAAAGTTCTAGAAGGTTCTTTTGGGGCCTTTTCCATTTTATCCGACCAGAATCTTCTAGAAACACTTGTGTGAGAGGTTTTGGTGGGTTTTTGGTTTAAGTATGTTCATTTTGAACCTGGAAATGAGTTCTTTCTTTTCCAGTAGGAGGATAGCTTTATTTTTTGAAGTTATTTTCATGGAGCTGTATTGTAACTCAAAAAGACATATTATAGAGTAAGCACTTTGAATTAATAGATTGGAACATTCTAATCTTCTCTCTTCATATTTTATGGTATGCCATTAATGGTTGATCAGTTTGTTAGTGAATATTCATCTTTCCTTGCATACTTGTCTCATGTTCCTACATCCATTTTACACAAAATGTATGTTTACAGGTTATAAGTTGTGCTGTTTAGTGGTATTATTGATTGTGAAAACCCATTTTCCTTTTGAAATCAATGTTACAGACCTCCTTATAAATAATTGATGTGAACTACATTGGAAAGTGATTTGTATGAGTTAAGCTTTGGGATATTAATTTGAATGCGTAAGGATATTAATAGGTCTAGGTTTTTTTGGTATCACCTTAGGTTTTTTTGCAACATTAGGTTTATTTTCATGCAATCCTTACCCTTTACCTTCAGAAATTAATAGTTAGGTGACATCTAATGGGGAAGACTGCCCATAATGTAGAGGTTTACTTTTGAAGACGTTACCCACAACTTGAAATCAGTCCCATGTTAGTCCAAATCTACTAAGTTCATTTAAAGGCTTAGGTCCCTAAATATGCACCCTGTTTGCTAAACCTTGATTGAATTTAGTAGATTTGGACTAACATGGGACTGCTTTCATGTTTTAGGTAACCTATTTGAAAGAAAACCTATAGATTATGGGTTGGATTCCCCATTTGATGTAACCTAACCATCAATTTCTAAAGTTAAAGGGTAAGGATTGCATGAAAAAAAACCTAATGTTGAAAAGAACCTAAGGTGATGCACCAAAACAACCTAGACCTGTTAATAGCCTTACACATTCAAATTAATATCTCAAAGCTTAACTCATACAAATCACTTTCCAATGCAGTTCACATCAATAATTTATACCAAATATGTCACATGTTTCTTAAGTTGTTTTGACCCACACATTTGGTGTGCAAACATGTCTCCAACCACACTTTATGACTTCAACACATGTTTCTTTTATATTTTTCATTAAAAAGAACATTTAAACTCAAGTGATTTATAAATTATCACTTAAGCTAAATGTTTTACATTTTTCATAATAAATGAAAAACAATAATCACCTCAAACACCCTCCTTGAAATACATTAATACTATCACTCCAAATGTTTGAAAAATATTTGAACCAAACTAACACCTTGCATTATATGGCTATATTGAAAAAGTGATTTTATCAATTTCACTTAGTCAACATCCTAAATCTCCAAATGGATGCAAAAAGGGCCAATGGTTCGACCTATGTGAATGATCAAGGAATTTTTTATTTTTCTTTAAGTCTTTGAAAGACTTAGCATCCTCAAAAATCACAAGGAGACAAAATGATGTGTGGCTTTAAAAGTGAAGCATAAGGAAAAAATTTCCTAAGGAAATAAGGGGACCCTACACTTAACTACCATGATCAATCTAGGAAGAGGGTTTGCTGGAACTTTCATGGTTTTTTGGAGACTCACTCAAAACTAGAACCTTTGTGCTCTGATGGTAATATTTTCCTATGCTCAAATATGTGGTGAATTTATGAGTATTTCGTACATTTCTTTGGCATTTCTGTAACTCAAGGTTGAATGTAAATTTGATTTTCCTTTAGAAATTTAGATATCCTCTATGCATTTCAAGCATTTCATGTAGAAATTTGACATTTTCATGCATTCTATGTATAAGAATGGCATTTCTCCATGATATCCCAAAAACATTATAGTAGGAAATTGATTTTCCTTCGCATGTTACTCTTTCTATTGACAAATATAGAGTGTCTCTCACCTTTATGGCCACAGCTAAACAATGCATTTGGGCTTCTTAAATTTCACTTTTGACATTTCCATGCAAGCTCCTGTAGAGAACTTCCTTCAATGAAATTCTAATGAGATTTCATGATAGTGAATAGTTATCAAAGTCAACTATTCCATAAAAATGCTGCCTTGTAAATGCAAATGATCTACAAAAGAATTGGTTTAATGCTATTGTATTGTACGGGCATATCTCACAGGTTCCATGCATCTCATCTATGGCTCGAAAGAATGATGCAAAATGCCTGATTTCTTATGTATTCAATGTGGATAACACTGCAAAATAAGTGTGAATACCATCATGATATGGTGATATTGCAATCTAGAGGATTTGGAGTCATAAAGAAAGGTAGTAGAACTCCAGTTATAGCATGCATAATGTAGTGAGATGAAAGTGTGAAGGAAACCTTTTAGGTACTATCCAACGCATGAAGGGAAATCCTTTGATATCATCATTATGTGTTAAATATTTTCATTACAGTTTCAAAACTGAGTAGGACTGTCATCAAACAAGTCTTCAATGCCTTGTGGTAGTTCAAGGTTGTGAACAATCCTCTTTAAGTGAAAACCATATGGATTGTTTATAGTAGCCTTCTCAAGCAGTGTTGGTAATCATTTCAATGAAAAAGTGACAGTAAGAAATGGTAGAAATCCTATCACATGATCCTTGTTCAAGATAATGATTTTGGGACAATCATAATAATACATCTACCCACTGTCATAGTGACAATTATAAAAGGCTAGGCATACCCAGGTAGCCATCAACAACATTATGCAATTGGTATGGTGGGTGAACTGAAGAAATCACATGAAAAAATTACAAGAGAGGTGTTTGCAAATCGTAAGATGGGGTTGAGATCAAAGGGGTAATGAGGAGTCTAGGTTATAAGCTACAATTTATATCTCAAAAGGGTATGATTCTTTCGTTTTATTAGTTTAGATGCAACATTTATGTATGCTAGTCCCAATAACAGTGAACAATGAAAGAGCAACAATGCATTTGGAAATACTCATTATTCATCTATAAATGAGGTAGACTATGGACAAAGGCAGTGATCTATAGGTTTGTTAAGAGTTGAAGAGGTAAACATGCATCATGATCACCCTAAGAAAGTAGTCAAAAGCATTGTGTTTAGCACATAAAGATGCTATCATCATGGTCTTCATTGACAAGAGCACTAAGAATGATGAGGACAATAAGCTACAAATTTATTTCCATTCTACCTATGCACTCGAAGGATAGTCAAGCATGAATGACTTATGAGGTAATCCTTTATATGTATCATGGTGCCAAAGTTGCATACAGTAATGATTTGTCAAGTGTTGAAGCTAATGTAGAGGTTACCATGATTGTTATGAAAACAAAGAACACAACATCATTAAAGGATGAGTATGGTATTCTCAAAGACTGAAATGTAGAGGCCATTCATAGTGAAAAACCCATTTTTGGGTTGTGTATTTTAAAGATATTCTACAAAAATGAAATGCATTGTAGAAAAACAATTTAGATGCTCATTGGGAAAAGCTTATTTTGCTACAATTTGAAGTTCTTATAAACTTATTTGTTGATAAGGATGTAGAAATAATTCCAGCATAAGCATCAACTCAAGTTTTAGTGCAACAAAATGGACCATCTTATGTAGTTGTTTATTCAAAGCAGATACTATACAATAACATGGAGACTCATTTTTTGACCAAATCTAAAGTTGGTTTCAAATTGAAAACATACCCATCTGGGTTCATCATAAAATATTAGAAATAGAATGGAAATATGGTAAACATTCTACAAGGGTCAAAAAATGAAAAGCCATTCATGTGTTATGACAAGCCATGGTCAAAATTGGCCTTTTTTCTACAAAATATGGAAAATCCACCTAGGTTTTCTAAGAAATGGAGCTACATTGTTATATTCTACAAGAAAATGAAATAAACTTGTGAAATCATCTTTATTTTGCAAAAAATCTAAGATTTTCATGAAAGTCAAGAAACCCACTTCGGTTCTTTACAAACAGTTGAAAATTCAACAAAATGCATGCTATAGGAAACCCAAATAGGGGATTTTTTTGCAATCATAGTGAAAATAAAGCAGGAAATCATGAATGGAGAAAACCTAGTTTGTAAAATGGAGGCTGAACCCACAACAGGTTTCTTTCTTTTTCTACATTCCAAGAAATCCATCTAGGTTAAGATTTGTGAAATAAAAGGAATAAATCAAAAGAATACATGAGGTTTTTAGGAAATTAAAATAAAAGGAACTTTTTCCTATTCATAGCCATAGCTAGTAAGCCATTATTCTTTCGAAAACAATAGAAAAAGCACCAAGTTTATTCACAATTGCAGTAATGAAGTATTTCAAGTGCTATCACAAGATGTTTAAAACAAAATGAAAGACATTTAAAAGCTTCCATTCGAGCTTTTCTTGCTCACTATAGGAAGAAAAAGATAATGCAAGGTTGGCTAGGAGCTTACTCAAGCTCGAGCAGTGAAATGTGTGGAGTTTTTCCACTCAAAACTTCTTGTGAAGCTTCATACAAGCTTCTCATGGCAGCTATCAAACAACTGAGAGAAACAACAAAAAACAAGAAAATAAAGCAAAATCTCATCAAAATGCTACAAGCTATAGCCTCTAAGTTATAGAAATGACCTCCAGAAGGAATAAAATCTAGTTTTCAAGCCAAAAATGAGACTTTACCTACTATTACGGGTTTCCTTTCATTAGAAAGGGTAAAAAAATTGCCAGAATTGGCCAAGGCCAATGTGTTTCTCCACATTTTTTTGTGTTTTCCAAACCCCATGGTAGTAGAGCCTTGCTCCATATTCTTCCAAGTGACAAAATGATGATATTTTTTTTCATCATTTCGGTGTTAAAGATTAGGATTTGACCTCCTTTGGGTGCCAATGAGATTTTTTATCCCATATTATCAAACATATGGTAAATGATGGGGGTTGAAACATATGTGTGCTTTCACTTAGGCATTTTTTACCTTGGTATTTTTCCCATTTTTTCAAACCTTGCTAGGTCATCAATTTGCATCATATGTTATTGACTTAGGCATTTTATACCTTGGGATTTTCCCTTTATTTCAACTTATTACTAAGTGCTTTCAAACATACAAGACATGGAGTGTGTTAAGTTACACAAATGTAATGACTTTGTTTTTCCCAATATCATGTGACTTGGAATATGCTTTCTAAAGGACTGGGAGGTTGGCCATATTAGCCAAGTTTTTTTGGATTATGATTCCTTTACAAAAAAATATGTATGACCATGTGTGAGTAAAATGTAGAATATGGTAAGTTGATAGTCAAGTGCCTTAGAAGCTTTTGAAATCTTTTAGCCATAACATTATATGTTGCTTAAATGGTGTGATTATAAACCATCTAATTAAATGTTTCTTTTAAATGCAAATGAAAAGAGGCATGTTTTGATTGTATAAGTAAAAGGAGGTTCAATTGAAGTCATGTGCTTTCCAAGCAGATTAAATGTGTGGGTCAAAATAATTTGAAGGGACATGTGTGTGAAAAGAATGAGTCAAACAAATTGCAATATGGAGAAAGTGTGGGAAGGTGTATTTGACTGTTTTGGAGGAAATGGGGCTAGTTTTAGAGCTTTTTTATCATGCTTTTTTGGTGGGTTAAGTCATGGCTTGAATTTTCTACATTTGGAGGACCTTTTGGAGTGATTTTTGCAAGATTCTATTTTAGCTTTGGTGCTTCATCTAACCTATGGTTTCTAGAAGGAATTGTGTGGGCTGTTGGTTTTAGTTTTGCTTAAGTATGTTCATTTTGAACATTTGGGGGAGTTCTTTTCTTTCTTCCTGCAAGCATTGTATCTTTTGGAGCTTTTTTCTAGTAGAGGAAAACATTGTAACTCAAATTTTCAGATTTGGACTAACATGAGTCTACTTTGAGGTTGTGTGTAACTTGTTTGAAAGCAGACCTCTGGATTATGGGTTGGCTTCCCCATTTGATGTCACCTAACCATCAATTTTTAAAGGTAAATGGTAAGGATTTTCATAAAATAAATCTAGTTATGAAAAGAAACTAAGGTTATACCCCAAAACAACCTAGACCTTCTAATAGCCATACACATTCAAATTAATATCTCAAAGCTAACTCATACAACTCCCTTTCCAATGTAGTTAACATCAATAATTTATAAGGAGTTCTGTGACAGTGATTTCAAAAGGAAAATAGATTTTCATAGTCAATAACACCATTAAACAACATAGTTTATAACCTATAAACATACATTTTCTGTCAAATGGATGCATGAAACATAGGACAAGTTTGTATGGAAAGATGAATTTTCACTAAACAGACTGATCAACCATTAATGACATACCATAAAACATGAAGAGAGGAGATAAAAATGCTCCAATTTATTAAATCAAGGGGCTTACCATATAATAGGTCTATTTGAGTTACAATACAACTCCATGAAAAATAACTCCAAGAAAGTAAGCTATCCTCCTGTTGGAAAAAGAAAGAACTGCATCAAATGTTCAAAATGATTCTCACACAACTCCCTTTCCAATGTAGTTCACATCAATAACTTGTAAGGAGGTCTGTAACATTTAAAAGATAAACCATAAAACTACTAGTTTCAATATGCATGAAAGAGTGATTGTCAGATGAATAGATTACATCTTGTCATTTCAATGTTGCAATTACAACAAATGAGAAAGAGAATCATAGATATACAAATGTAATATTTTATTGATAATCCTGAGGTGTACATGTCCCTCACAAACCAAGGGACTAACTCTCATATTCAATGAAAATATGAAGCAATTCATACATGAATAAGTAAAGTAAATAAACAATGTGCATATAAGAATGGTACCAATCATTGCCTAGGAATGACTAGTTACAAGTGGCCCTACTGATGCTGCCCTAAGATGATTGTGTCCTCCATAGCTCCATAGTGCTCCTAGTGCCTCCATCTGAAAAAAGAAATGATATTAATTAGAGCAAAACTCTAAGCAATGAAAGATTCAATCCTTACATACACACCTACCTATGCATGTATAAACTAATCCATAAGTGCATAGAATAAACATGCAAACCTTCGATGTCTTGGAAAAAAAAGAAGTCATCAAACACATACAACCTATGCATTTATTTTCTAACTCTTTACTTCATGTGTAGATTTAGGACAAGTCTCGTTACTGTTTTGATTTAGATCAAATACAACATGTGGGGTAAATGTGGTTGTCACAGGGGTAGAGCCCAACATGCTTTGAAAGGAAAAGGAAATTGAGCAACTTGATCAAATATTTATCTATTATCAATGCATTAAATCAATATGGAATCATGCTAGTTGATCAACTTTCATTATCAAATTCAAAAGATGCAACATATTGTGTTGATATGTTATTCAATCTTCTTAAGAAGATCCATGATCTATTTATAAATGAAGTGACTTCATAGATGCATCAAGTTCAATTATGCATATTTTGAACAATGAGGAAGCATTTCAAGATGTTTTCAATCCTCTCTCAATGTAACCCTATTCGACAGTCACACATCATATAGGAAGGTGAGCTTTTAGGTCACCCACATAGGTGACATGTGGCTGTCTAATCAAATTAAAATGAGGAGACTGTGTGTATTTATTACACATAATCTAAAAGAGAACAATGGTTAAATCAAGGTCATGATATAGGTACAAGGACAACACCTTTGCAAGAGCTATCAGGAGATAGGTGCATGGTGGAATCTAGTAGCGGATTCATGTAGCACAACAATCAGTACAATGGTACAAGTGTATATGAACAACAAGCATGAAGTGTAGGATAGAAGCAATGAATGAAGAAACACATGCTAATCAAATGAATGTGAAATTCAATGTAAGAAGCCAAAAGGGGTCTAAAATTTTCCATGCAAGACTAGGGGATTGATATTTCTCAATGATAATTTTGGGATAGTCAGAAATTTAGTATGACTAGGTGTTATGCAAAATATTATAACCCTGCAAAAAAGTGTGAATACCATTATGATAGGGGGATATTGCAATCCAAAGGATTTGGATTCATAAAGAAACGCATTAGAACTCTAGTTGTAGCATGCATAATGTAGTGAGATGATAGTGTGAAGGAAACCTTTTTGGTATTCTCCAATGCATGGAGCGTAGTGCTTTAATATCATTATTATGTGTTAAATATTTTCATGATAGTTTCAAAACTGAGTAGGACTACCATTGAACAAGTCTTTATTTCCTTGTGGTATTTCAAGGTTGTGAATAGTCCTCTTTAAGTGACAACCATATGGAGTATTTATAGTAGTTTTCTCTAGCAGTATTGGTAATCATCTCAATGAAAAAGTGATAGTATGAAATTGTAAAAAGCCTATCATATGATCCTTGTTCAAGGTAATGATTCTAGGATAGTCATAATAATACATCTTCCCACTATCATAGTGACAATTATAAAAGGATAGGCACAACCAAGTAGCCATGAACAACACTATGCAAGTGGTATGGTAGGTGAATAGAAGAAATCACATGATAGAATTCCAAGAGAAGTGTTTTCAAGTGGTAACATGGAGTCGAGATCAAAGGGGCAGTGAGGAGTCTTGGTTATAAGATGTAAGTTATATCTCAAAAAGGTATGATTCTCTCATTTCATTACTTTAGATGCAACATTTATGTATGCTAGTCCCAATACCAGTCAACATTGAAAGAGAAATAATGCATTTGGAAATACTCATTATTCATCTATATATGAGGTAGACTATGGATAATGGTAGTGATCTACAGGCCTGTTAAGAGTTGAAGAGGTAAACATGCATCACGATCACCCTCAGAAAGCAGTCAAAAGCATTGTGTTTAGCACATAAAGATGATATCATCATGGTATTCAATGACAAGAGCACTAAGAATGATGAGGACATCTCATGATTTCTTCAAGAAGGTGATAAGCTAGCAGGAGGCATGATGTAGGATAGTGAATGGGTAAAATAAAAAGAGAGCATATGCTTATCAATGAAATATACAATGGGAAGCATCAAGGCACCAAAAATTTTACTATCAAATCATTTACAAATGGAAGAAACTTCAAAGGATATTGAGCTTTGTAGAGATAAATTTGAGCACAAAAGACTAATTATGGATTACTTCATCCTATTGTACACAATACCAATTCATAGAGTTTCATTAATTGTAGTGTTTAGCTTCATGGGTGAGATAAATTAAAGGATAGAATATCATTTTAAAATCCATAGGTGGAATGGGTTGCCCAGGATGTAACATGGAGTGGAATTTTTCAATCCATTAGGGGCTGGTAAGATGATAGTGAAAGTTATGATTACTCAATCTATGAAGCTCTGTTAGCAAATGATAGAAATACTATGAAGTCTCAGACTAGTTCGACAAATAATGGAAGGGACACCAAAGGTATAGGTGGCCAAGAATGCAACCCCATTTGGATGAATTCATGCTATGGTTATCATGATTCACAAGCAGCATGCAATGCTGATTAATTCATAGTTATAAGAGGCAAAATTATGATCAAGATCAAAGTTAGATTGAGTTGGCCAATGAATTGATAGAAAAAAGAAAGTATCATGAACAAAAAGGCATGATTAAATAGTCAACAATCTTCTTGAGTATCCATTGAAAACAAGCAATAGTGCTCAATGATGTTTAATCCCATAAATCATTTTGAGAGGAGACCCCTTATTGGGGTAGATTACCTAATATAAAGCCTATTATAGTCTTTCAAGACAATAATAGTGATCACAAATAGAGGCAATGTTTTTCAAAGATAATTACAATATTTACAGGAACTCATAAAGGGTGAGCATTCTTAGTGGTGCAAGATAACATAAAACTATGGCTTGAAAAGTGTCATAAGGGGCTTGAAAGGATTGTTTCACTTGTGAGTATAGAGGAAGAAAATTGGTCAATATGGAGCAGATATATCATTATTTATGATAGTGATTTCTTTTCCACTATCATAAAGAACAATATAATTGCTCGACTGAAACATTCATAGAAGCACAAAGAAGATAGTCATAGTTTTTGAGATGGTATTGGCAGTCAAGGAAAGGAAGGGATTGTCTTTATTGAAGATAGTCATCATAGAAACCATCATGGAGCATGGTGCTTCAAGAGAACATGGTAAAGTCATGAATAAGGGCAGTGTTGCTTGGAAATGATTTACAAATTCTATCTTTAGCCAAGAACCAAATAATAACAAAGGTGGTCATCATTGTCCTCAAAAGAAGCAAGTGGAAGCTATTATCCATGTATGGAAGGTACAATTACAATGGTTTATTATTCAGAGTTAAGAAATGGATATTCATAATGTCCATTATCATCAAATGTAGACAATCAATTTAGATGCTCACAACAAAACCCAATTTTCAAAATTGAAGTTTTCATTCTACTCACACTGTGCAGTGGAAAAAATACTCATCTAGGTTCATCATGAAGATCTGATATACAAATGGAAACATGGAGAATTCCCTACAAGATTTAGGAAAAATGAAAGCCATTTCATGTATTATGATAAGTTATGGTTAGGTTTGACCTCTTTCTACAAAATATGGGAAAAACCCACCTTGGGTTTCAAAAAATGAAACTTGTATTGCTATATTCTACAACAATGGAGTGTATTTTCAAAACCATCTGTATTTCTAATTAAAATTTGAGTTTCTACAAGAAATCAAGTAACCCCACTTGGGTTCTTTTGGAAAGATTGCAGATACAGAAATATAGGTGCTAGGAAAAACCCATCTGGATTTATCCTAAATTTGTGAAATACAAAGAGAAAATCAAAAGACAATATGAGGGTTTTCAAAAGTGAAGCTGAGGCAAGCAAGAACACAATTATTTTTGTTCATGGCTATGGCCATAAACTTATTTTCTTTAGGAAAAAGCAACAAAAACAACAATAGGATATCCCTATTAACAAATGCAAGAAGAAAATGAGTGTTTGTGTTATCTTTTCAAGATGGAGGCTTGAAAAGCATGGTTATTTGTTGCTCAAAGTCAAGAAGATGGAGTTGATTCACCTCACTTGGAGCTTTTCTCACAAATTTCTTGCAGAAATTTCAATATTTTTCTTCGAATAAAGCTTCATTGAGTTCTCATGGTGGTTGTTAACAAGTGAAACTACTAGGGGGTTGATTATGCCCTGTTTTGTGGCTGCAAGGGAGCTAAGGCTAGCCTACATGCTGTTTTCTTTTCATCATCTATTAAGGTGGAGATCTTGAAAAGAGAGATAATCTTGATGGAGTTCTATCTCAAGGATAAGGGTTGTTGCAGTCACCACGATATGGTTGAGCTTGGGTTTCTCTCCTATAGAGGTGGAGAGAATAGATGGTCTTTGAAGGCCACTTTTGTTACCTTACACACTTGTGGTTACCTTTCCTATAGAGGTAGAAAGGGTGGTTTACTGGGCTCTAAAAATTTGTTTGTTGGAGCTTTGTTCCAGTTCTATGCTATGCAAGTTATATTCTTGGGTTCAAGGTCACTGTCAAAACCTGGATCTATAGTGGGTTATTGGTCACATCAAAACCAATGAGTGTTAGAATCTTATAGATTCTTGGCTCTTGTTTGGGCTTCCCGCTGGCTTTTCACTGGGTGTTGGCTTGTTGTTTCCCTGTGGTGCTACTAGTTGTTTTTGTTCCTATCTTTCAAGTAGCTTGTTCATCTTGGTGGGGGTTTTGGTTCCCCTTAAAACCTGAAGGTTTCAGGTCCTTTCAAAACCTGTTGTAAATGGTTTCAGGTCCATTCAAAACCTATTTTTTCCTATATAAAAAACAAGTGAAACAACAAATAGAGAGAATGAATGACACAATATGGGTCAGAAAACTATCCATGGCCATGGCCTGTAAGTCCAAAAAATGGCCTCTAGGTGGAAAAAATAGAGATTTATTCCCCAAAACAAATGCTCTTACCTATGTTCTCACTGTTTTCCTAAACTCACCTAAAACCAGTTGTGGTGCAGTAGCACCCAAGGCCTTCAAGGAGCACGTCAAGAACCAGGAGAGTGCAAGGGTCAAGAGGACCTTCCAATCATGTCAAAGCATCAATTATGATGTATTGAAGCCTATAATGGCATTTGAGATAAATAAGTGTAATGAGGGTGTTAAAAGTTTCAAGGTTCCTGATGAGGAATTTGGATTAAAAATGCAATCTAAGGGAAAATTAGGTTCTAGGGGTTTTGATTAATGATATTATGCTTAAATAGGTCAAATAAACTTGGATAGTGAATATCCAATGGTTTTTAGGTGATAGATTTTAATAAATCTCTAGTTTGTAATTTCAAATTTTTAAATTTTAGTTTAGGCGGGAAAAGGAGTTTTAGGTGTTTTAGAGGTAATTAAGCAATGTAATTAATCCAAATCAGTTGGATCAGTTGGGGAATGGGTTTATAACCCTAAAATCATCATTTGTACGGAGGTTAGGTGGTTGGTGAAGGCATTGTACGGACTGTTCTCAGAAAATACAAAAAAAATTCTGTTTTCTTGCAATTTTCTGTGTTTTTTGATGAACCATTGAATCTTATTGAAGTTTTCTGCATTTGGATGCTTTGGTAATTTGTATTTAGATGTTTTAACACCAATCACATGCTCTGATAAAGGAAATAGATCAATTCTTGCACGTTTTTGCTGACTGTCCTAAAAAAAGTGCAGATTTTTCACTAATTTTGGTGATTTTCATGGATGATTGATCCATTTCAAGGTAGAATGCTGCTGTGACCTATGAAATGGATCATTCCTAACATGTATCATACATATTTAACCAACTAATGTGCAGGAAGGAAGAATATCAAGGTGTACACCAAGTTGTCAAAGGGAAAAGTGCTTGAAGATGGAGGCTAGGGTGTAGCAGCAGAAGATCTGCCTTAATGAGGGGCATGTTTTTGAGTTTGGATCAACTAAATATGTTGTCCTAATGGTGTAGAGTCAATGAGAAAGTTCTGGAAGTGATTGGAAGGTTAGTTTTCAAGAAGCCCTAGTTTTTGAGGCAAGCTGAGGAGGGGTTTGTGCTGGAGCATGATAGAGGTGTCATAGAGGGCTAAAAACTTGGATTCCTTGGTTTTGAGTCATTTTAGGAGACTTCTGAAAGTTTCATGGTCAGGGGAAAAATTTAAAGAGGGGTTGCTTTGTAAAATAGGGCTAATTAGGCCTAATTTTAAGGAAACAGCAGGGTTTGAAGTGAGGTTGTCTGAAACAATTGATGCCAAGGAGTTGACATGATGTTTGTCATCACAATCCACATCTGAAACCATCATTAGATTGGAGGTTCATTTGCAAAATTTGAGGAAGAAGTCAAAAATCCATTGCCAAAGGCCTAATAGGCTAGATGGCTATGTGAGCAGCAAAAGAGAGTTTTGTATAAAATGGAGGGTTAGGGCTTGAAACCCATTTGAATCAAGTTTGTTCAAGTCTTTTGAGATCATTTCAATGATTAGGAATCACAAGGGAGGCAGATAGGTCTTAAGTGCAAGGTGAAGGCCTTATTTCTAAGTTGGTGTCTAGTTGAGAGATTGAAGAACAAAACTTTGTTAATCTTAAATCTTTGTGTATCTTTTGAGATCCCTGACCCTCTGCATCAGAGTGGTATCAGAGCAGTGAGTAGGTCCTTTAGGGATTGGAGAAGTAGCAATGGCACCAAAAAACCAATTGGCAAGAGAGTTGGAAGAGTTGAAGGAGATCTTGGAGAGGGAGAGAAGAGAAAGAAGGGAACAAGAAGCAGCAAGAGCAAGAGAGGAAAGACAATGGAGAAGAGAGAGAGACACTATGCAGGCAAGGATCAATAACCTTGAGAGGAGTAGGAGGAGAGAAGACCAAGAAGACCAAGAAAACAATGAAGAGGATGAAGAGCATGTGAGGGTAAATCAGGAACAGCAAGCTGATGATACAGAGGACCCTGAGGAAAGGAGGTTAGTGAGGTTATTGAAGGCAGTACAGGGTCATGGAGGGAAGAGTCACATAGACTTACCTATCTATCAAGGGAAGATGGATAGTGAAGAGGTATTGGGATGGCTTGATGCCATGGAAAACTACTTTGAATTTGAGGAGATGGATGAAGAGAGGAAAGTCAAGTTTGCTAAAACCAAGTTGAGAGGCACAGCATTGACATGGTGGACAAGTTTCCAGAATGATAGGATGGCTAGAGGATTGGCAAAGGTCTCTACATGGGCAAGAATGAAGAGTTTGGTCAAGGAGCAATTTTTACCATCTGATTATACCATTCATGTGAAAAGAATGAGGCAGAATTTAAAGCAAAAGGACTTGGATGTGATGTCCTATACTGAGCAATTTCACAAGCTTAGTATTAGAGGAGGATATGAGGAAGAAGATGAGAAGATAGCCAGGTACATCAATGGCTTAAGGTACAATCTACAAGATGAGATTGGTTTGCAATTGCCAAGAACATTGGGAGAATGTTTTCAGTTGGCCATTAGAGCAGAAGAAAAGGTGAAAAGGAAGCAAGAAAGATCAAACAATGGTGGAAGAGGAGGTAGTTCAAACAGGGGCAGAGGTAATAGAGAGCAAGGACAAGGCAGTAATGATAAAAGCAGCAATGACAAGGGTAAAGAGATATTTTCTGATCAAAGAGGTGGATACACTCCAAGAGGAGGAGGCAGATTTGGACAAGGTAGAGGACCATTCACAGGCAGATGTTTTAATTGCAATGAACCAGGGCATCCTTCCTTCAAGTGTCCTAAGTGGGAACAAGCTGATAAAGGCAGAGAAAGGAGAGCTACCTTGGTGCAAGAAGAAGAAGATAAGAAGGAGGAACCAAGAACACTCATGGCAGACCCTGTGACTGATGGTGAGTTTCTCATGATCAAGCAAGGAGAAAGGCTTCATCAAGAACCAAAGGTAACCATTTTCAAAACAAATTGTCTCAGTCATGGTAAGATATGCAGGTTGCTTATAGATTCAGGGTCACATAGCAATTTAGTTTCAGTTGATATGGTAACCAAGCTAGGGATTGAAACTTTTGATCATCCTACTCCCTACAAGGCCACTTGGGTAACTCAAGGACAGCATGTAGAGATTGGTAAGAGAGCTTTTGTTGATTTCTCAATTGGTTCATATCATGATAGGGTGCTTTGTGATGTTATTCCTATGACTTGTGGTCATATTATCTTGGGAAGGCCATGGCAGTATGTTAGAAGAACTTTGCATGATGGTTTTCTTAACACCTATTTGGTTCACAAAGGAGATGTTAAATATCAGTTGGTTCCTTTGCCTTTGGAGCAGTCAAATGAAAGTTTTATGATCTGTTTTGAGAAGCATTTGCAGGTAAATGAGCAGGGTAAAATAGGGGAAGACATTGGTAGGTTGAAAAAAGACAAGTTGCAGCAGGGTTGTGAAGAAGACAGTCCTAAAAATCAGAATTTGTGGGATTTGGATAGTATCAAGGTTGGAGGCATTGAATGCCCTATAATTGAGCATGATAGTGATGGTATCTTTTCACAAGGAAATCAGGGGAATAGAGGCAGAAACAGGGCACAAAATCAGACTGAGTTCAAGCAGCAAAAAGGACAAAGAAAACAGATTTTTGGCTCTCACATGATGAATGTCAAGAATGCAGATTGGCAGAAGAGAAAGACAGTGACTTTGGGGGACTACATACCTGCTCATTGGAAGATGAAAACACATGAGAGCAAAAGGTCTTTTGGTGGCAACACATGGGACACTTCTTGGGGCAAGAGTTCTTTCTTTCCCGGGGAGAATGGTGCAGGAGCACCCAAGGCTTTCAAAGAGTTGTTCAAGAACCAGGAGAGTGCAAGGGTCAAGAGGACTTTCCAAACAAATCAAAGCATTAATTATGATGTATTGAAGCCTATAATGGCATTTGAGATAAATAAGTGTAATGAGGGTGTTAAAAGTTTCAAGGTTCCTGATAAGGAATTTGGATTAAAAATGCAATGTAAGGGAAAATTAGGTTCTAGGGGTTTTGATTAATGATATTATGCTTAAATAGGTCAAATAAACTTGGATAGTGAATATCCAATAGTTTTTAGGTGATAGATTTTAATAAAATGTAAGTTTGCAATTTCAAATTTTTGAATTTTAGTTTAGGCGGGAAAAGGGGTTTTGAGAGTTTTAGAGTAAATTAAGCAATGTAATTAATCCAAATCAGTTGGATCAGTTGGGGAATGGGTTTATAACCCTAAAATCATCATTTTTACGGAGGTTAGGTGGTTGGTGAAGGCATTGTACGGACTGTTCTCAGAAAATACAAAAAAAAATCTGTTTTCTTGCAATTTTCTGTGTTTTTTTGATGAACCATTGAATCTTATTGAAGTTTTCTGCATTTGGATGCTTTGGTAATTTGTATTTAGATGTTTTAACACCAATCACATGCTCTGATAAAGGAAATAGATCAATTCTTGCACGTTTTTGCTGACTGTCCTAAAAAAAGTGCAGATTTTTCACTAATTTTGGTGATTTTCATGGATGATTGATCCATTTCAAGGTAGAATGCTGCTGTGACCTGTGAAATGGATCATTCCTAACATGTATCATACAGATTTAACCAAATAATGTGCAGGAAGGAAGAATATCAAGGTGTACACCAAGTTGTCAAAGGGAAAAGTGCTTGAAGATGGAGGCTAGGGTGTAGCAGCAGAAGATCTGCCTTAATGAGGGGCATGTTTTTGAGTTTGGATCAACTAAATATGTTGTCCTAATGGTGTAGAGTCAATGAGAAAGTTCTGGAAGTGATTGGAAGGTTAGTTTTCAAGAAGCCCTAGTTTTTGAGGCAAGCTGAGGAGGGGTTTGTGCTGGAGCCTGATAGAGGTGTCATA
The DNA here is from genome assembly GCA_007258455.2 of Sequoia sempervirens. NCBI lineage: Eukaryota > Viridiplantae > Streptophyta > Pinopsida > Cupressales > Cupressaceae > Sequoia > Sequoia sempervirens. The sequence continues at coordinate 171,956,847 of VDFB02000007.1, forward strand.
GAGGGCTAAAAACTTGGATTCCTTGGTTTTGAGTCATTTTAGGAGACTGCTGAAAGTTTCATGGTCAGGGGACAAATTTAAAGAGGGGTTGCTTTGTAAAATAGGGCTAATTAGGCCTAATTTTAAGGAAACAGCAGGGTTTGAAGTGAGGTTGTCTGAAACAATTGATGCCAAGGAGTTGACATGATGTTTTTCATCACAATCCACATCTGAAACCATCATTAGATTGGAGGTTCATTTGCAAAATTTGAGGAAGAAGTCAAAAATCCATTGCCAAAGGCCTAATAGGCTAGATGGCTATGTGAGCAGCAAAAGAGAGTTTTGTATAAAATGGAGGGTTAGGGCTTGAAACCCATTTGAATCAAGTTTGTTCAAGTCTTTTGAGATCATTTCAATGATTAGGAATCACAAGGGAGGCAGATAGGTCTTAAGTGCAAGGTGAAGGCCTTATTTCTAAGTTGGTGTCTAGTTGAGAGATTGAAGAACAAAACTTTGTTAATCTTAAATCTTTGTGTATCTTTTGAGATCCCCACCCTCCTCGAGATCATGTCGCTCCATTTTTTTTTGTGTTTGATCATCAAACCCTATAGAAGAAAACATCATTTTCTAGTTTTTTCAATGACCAAATGATGATGTTTTCCTTGTTTTGGCTATTTTGATTATTAGGGTTTGACCCTACTTGATTTCAATGGGATTTTTATCCTATGTTTTGAATTTTGAAGGATGTGGTAAATGCAATGGGGGTCAAAACTTGACTCATTAACTTAGGCATTTTATGCCTTAAAGATTTTCCCTTTACTTCAGCTTATCGCTAAGTTTTTTTAAACATACAACACATGGAGTGTGTTAAGTTACACAAATGTAATGCCTTTGTTTGGCCCAATATCATGTGACTTGGAATATGCTTTCCAAGGGACTTGGAGGTCAGCCATATTGGCCAAGTGTTTGATTGGTATGCCTTTACAAAACAATGTATGCCCATGTGTGAGTAAAATGCAGAATATGGTAAGTTGATAGTCAAGTGCTTTAGAAGCTTTTCAAAGCTTTTAGCCATAACATCATATGTTGCATAATTTGTTTCCAAATTTTGAGGATGTCATATGAGTGATTTGAAAATCACTTATAGTTTCTTTTAATACAAATGTAATACATTTTAATGGTGGGGTCCCCTATCTTATGCTTGAATTGTAAAGTGATTTGTTAAGTGATGTTTTATGAATCACTTAAACAAGGTCATTATCTTTAATTTTTTTTTTCAAGCCATGTGTTTTCAAAAGCACACATATTGCATGATGGAGAATGTGGTCAAGTATTGCATGAGGACTAATGATGACTTTTAAAAATGAGGAATGTGGGATGCTATTTTGACTGATTTTTGTTGAAAGGAGGCCAGCTGGAGGCATTTTTTGTCACATTTTTTGGGTGACTATTGACTTGGCCTATTTTTTATTCATGTGGAGGACATTTTGGAAAGTTCTAAGGTTTTTTTGGGGCCTTTTGTATTTTATCTGACTAGAATCTTCTAGAAAAACTTGTTTGAGAGGTTTTGGTGGGTTTTCAGTTTAAGTATGTTCATTTTGAAGATGGAAATTAGTTCTTTCTTTTCCAGCAGGAGGATAGCTTTAATTTTTGGAGTTATTTTCATGGAGCTATATTGTAACTCAAACAAACCTATTATACAATAAGCACTTTGAACTAATAGATTGTATCATTTTTATCTTCTCTCTTTATGTTTTATGGTATGCCATTAATGGTTGATCAGTTTATTTGTGAAAATTCATCTTTCCTTGCAAACTTGTCTCATGTTCTTGCATTTATTTTATAGAAAATATATGTTTACAGGTTATAAGTTGTGTTGTTTAGTGGTGTTATTGACTGTGAAAATCCATTTTCCTTTTGAAAGCACTGTTACAAACATCCTTATAAATTATTGATGTGAATTGCATTGGAAAGTGATTTGTATGAGTTAAGCTTTGAGATATTAATTTGAATGGGTAAGGCTATTAATAGGTCTAGGTTTTTTTGGTGCATCACCTTAGGTTCTTGTCAACATAAGGCTTATTTTCATGCAATACTTACACTTTAAATTCAAATATTAATAGTTAAGTGACATCAAATGGGGAAGCCGACCCATAATCCATAGGTCTTCCTTCGAATAGGTTACAGACAACCTCAAAGCATTCCCAGTTTAGTCCAAATTTGCTAAGTTCATTTAAAGGCTTAGCAAACAGGGTGCAGATTTGGAGAACTAACAGTTTTGGCATGCTTGGTGGGACAGTGAACTGCTTCTTAGTTCATTTTTATGCATTTTTTTATTGTTGTTTGGTGTGTACAATAGTAGTTTCAACCTTTTGGGGGAAAGTTTTTCTGGAAAATTCAGAAGGATATCAATCGGTTTCAAGTAGACAAAGTGTTGCTATGTACTTATTTTCAAAATTAGACATGGTTTCTTTCTTTAGCAGAAATTCCAATAAATTTACAAGCTTCAAAATTAAAAATATGTCTACATTTCATGGAAATATGTCATATTACCCACCATTCCATGAAAACCATGCATGTATACCCTCTTACCAGCCATCTCACATAGAGCAGCTTGTTGGTCTTATACCAAATGTACCTATAAGAGTAGACTACCAGTAGTCCTATCATGTTTTCCACCCTACCATCCCAGCTCAATCTCAATATCAGCCAATCTATGATCAAAATCAACCCCATGAAGAGGTATTTGATGCCAAATAGCATGATTATTCACATAATCAGCCTCAACAACACCCTTACCAGAATGTATTGGATCTAATCCAAAAGATTGACCGTGTGTTATGGGCTTTGAGCCAAAAGCTTGAACATGTGAAGATCAGTGATGCTAGTAAGGTGTTCTCACATATGCATTGGATGTTGGTTGACATCAAGAAGCAAAAAAAGGATTATCTCATAGAAGCAAGATTTGTCTTATCGATCCTTTATCTTTGATCAAGAGTGGGTGAAAAAAAGAAGGAAATTTGAGGAAGGCATAGAAGGAGAGATAGCTACTAAAGATGAGAAAATCAAGTCTTTGTTTGCTCAGGTGCAAGATAGTCAAGATTATTTTGATTATCAATGCCAAATAAGGTATGAAACTTCCATTCCTAGTTTCAGCTCAACTCTTCTTGTAATATTGAATAATCCTATCAATAAAGGAGTTCCCAAGTCCAATTTTCCAAGCTTCAAGCAAGGTGAACCTCTTTAGCCTGCTAGATTTGAGTCCCCAAGTTTTAGAAATCTTGTTTCAATTTAGGAACATGTCCTTAAGCAAGATCAACCTATAGAGGAGCCTAGAGAATTTAATTTCCCAAGTTTTAGGAGCTCTCTTTCTATTCAAGAACCCTTTATTGAACAAAGGAATCATTGTAAAGAACCCATTAGGGAGGCTCAACAACTCCTTATGTTCTAGAACAACCTAAAGAAGAGATGCTTGTAGAGGAAGAAACAAATATTTTAGCTTCCGTTACATTTGAACAAGAGCTTGGGAATGATAAATCAAATGTGATAATAGAGGAAAACAAGGTTGTAGATGAAGAGTAGACCCTTGGCCCACACAACTCACTCAACATAGAGTGGACTAGGAGTGTGAACTTGTGGCATTTAGCCATGGAGGAATACAAAATACAACTGCAAAAGGTTGAATAGGAGAAGATTTCTCAGGATGTTTTTGTAATGTCTTAGCTAATGATCCTCCTACTATTATCAAGGATAGTGAAAATTTTTCAACTGGACAATAGGTTGAGGAAGTAGAAAAGGTTGTTGTAGATGACCAACCTTTAGTTTGGATTGATGAATTGCCTGCTTTTGTCAAAAAGGATGAAGATTCAAAGCAACAAGAAGACATCAAGCATTATGGTGAGTTTTAGGTTCAAGAATCAAGACAACAACATGAAGAGCCTAAAAAGGGTGATGTAGGTCATGATTTCATAGCTTCATTTGATGATCTTCCATGCTTCATTGAGCATGATGAGGAAAGCATAAATCTGGTCATAAGTCAGCAACATGAGGTTAAAGAGTAGTGTACAACTAGATTTGACATTTTTGAGCATGTTATACATGAGAAAGTTGATGTTGAGCTTTATGAAGAATTATGCATTGGTATAATTGAACGTTTTTGGTTCAAAATTGCATGAAAAGGAATCAAACCTATTAGAGGAGTTTAGTGCCCATGCAAAAAATCAACAATAGATTCACAAGTATGAACAAGGAACTTCTCATGAACCTGATGTGAAATGCCTTGTCTACTTAGATGAGCTTCTTTTCTACTATACAAAAGAGCTATAAATTGATATACCAAGTGAAGGTCTATTTTAGGAAGCTACTTCACCATTTGAACACTTGACTACCTCCATAGAAGAAGCCAAGCCTAATTTGGAGCATCTTGCTTTGAGTAGTAATTAGAATTATAAACAACTTCCTTTCTTGTGTATAAAAGAGCCAGAGGCTAATGTATTGATTGAAAGTGTGTTGGAGGAAGCCATCTCATTGTTTATTCAAGAGGTTTCCCCATTAGATATCTGGCCAGTTCAGAGGCCACTAAATTACAAAAGGTCATGTGTGCACCTAAGTATGAGGATGCAATTGATGAAGAAGCTAATTTTGGAGTTGCAGCTGGTGATCCAATTCAGCTCACTTGTCCAGTTTAGGACAACAATATGCATTATCATTTTCAAGGTGCAAGTAAGTTCATTTTATTTTTTTATGAAACACTACAATAATCTATTGAATATCTGCATGTGTTTCATGTTCCTTTAGAAATGCATAATCATGTAATGCATCAGTTGTTGATTAGAAAAGGGTGTTATTTCATAAAACATGTCAATGGTTCTATTTGACTAGCTTCTTTTCTGGTTAGAGTAGGTTAGGGTAGTTTCTTTTCTAATGCATTTACAGTTTTCCCTAAGTGCTTTTCAGCACAGCTAGATAGTTTCATTTTTTAGTGTTAGGTTTTTCAATAAGTTTTCAAAGGGTTTCTTCCTGGTTTAGTGAGTTACAACAATTTGCAATGTTTTTTTCAAGTGGTGTTGGTTTCTGAGTGACCCCATGCCCAATAGATAAGATTAGGTATATGGTATCATGTTTAGTGGGAAAACATATAGTAGATGTCACAAAAAATGTTACTTGATTTTTAGTTTTCAGCTAAAATTAGGCAACTTAGTGTTTTTTTTATTTTCATGTTGTTTAAACATTTAAAACATAAACCATAACACTACTAGTTTCAATATGAATGAAAGAGTGATTGTCAAATGAATAGATTACATCTTGTCATTTCAATGTTGAAATTACAAAAAATGAGAAAGAGAATCATAGATATACAAATGTAATATTTTATTGATAATCTTGAAGTGTACATGTCCCTCACAAGCCAAGGGACTAACTCTCTTATTCAATGAAAAGATGAAGCAATTCATACATGAATAAGTAAAGTAAACAAATAATGTGCATATATGAATGGAACCAGTCATTCCTTGGGAATGACTAGTTACAAGTTGCCCTGTTGTTGCTGCCCCAAGCTAATTGTGTCCTTCGCAGCTCTATAGTGCTCCTAGGCCCTGCGTCTAAAAAAAAATGATATTAGAGTGAGGCTCTAAGTAATGAAAGATTCAATCCTTACATAAACACATACCTATACATCTGATCCATAAGTGCATAAAATAAGCATGCAAACCTTGGATGTCTTGGAAATCAAAAAATTCATCAAACACATCCAACATATGTATTTATTTTCTAATAGTTTGCTTCATGTGTAGATTTAGGACAAGTCTGGTTAGTGTTTTGATTTAGATCAAATACAACATGTGGGGTAAATGTGGCTCCCATGCGAGTAGAGTCCAACATGCTTTGAAAGGAAAAGGAAATTGAGAATCTTGATAAAAAATTTACCTATCATCAATGCATTAAATCAATATGGAATCACACTAGTTGATAAATTTTCATTATCAGATTCAAAAGATGCAACATATATTTTGTTGATATGTCCTTCAATCTTCTTAAGAAGATCCATGATCTATTTATAAAGGAAGTGACTTCATAGATGCATCAAGTTCAATTATGCATATTTTGAACATTGAAGAAGATTTTGAAGATGTTGTCAATCCCCTCTCACCGTAACCCTATTGGGAAATCACACATCACATAGGAGGGTGACCTTTTAGGTCACCCACATAGGTGACATGTGGTTGTCCAATAAAATTAAAATGAGGATAATGTGTGTATTTATTACACATAACCAAAAAGAGAGCAATGGTTGAATCAAGGGCATGCTACAGGTACATAGACAACACTTTTACATGACCTATAGGGATATAGGTATGGTGGAATCTGGCAACATATTCATGTAGGACAAAAATCAATACAATGGTACAAGTGTGTATGAACAACAACCATGAAGTGTAAGAAAACAACAATGAATGAAGCAACACATGCTAATCAAATGAATGTGAAATTGAATGAAGGAAGCCTAAAGGGGTCCAAAAGTTTCTATGCAAAACCAAGGCTTTGATATTTTTCAGTGATAATTCTGGGATAGTCATAGAAATTTAGTACATGACTAGGTGTTATGCAAAATATTATAACCCTACAAAATAAGTGTGGATAGCATCATGACATGGGGATATGGAAATCCAAAGGATTTGGAGTCATAAAGAAAGGTAGTAGAACTCCAGTTGTAGCATGCATAATGTAGTGAAATGATAGTGTGAGGGAAAAATTTTAGGTACTGTCCAATGCATGGAGGGTAGTCCTTTGATATCATCATTATGTGTTAAAGCTTTTCATGACAATTTCAAAACTGAGTAGGACTATCATCGAACAAGTCCTCATTTCCTTGTGGTAGTTCAAGGTTGTGAATGGTTCTCTTTAAGTGAGGACCATATGGAGTGTTTATAGTAGCCTTAGGAAATATTGGTAATCATGTCAAAGAAAAAGTGATAGTATAAAATGGTAGAAAGCCTATCATATGATCCTTTTTCAAGGTAATGATTCTAGGACAGTCATAATAATACATTTTTCCACTATCATAGTGAGAATTATAAAAGGCTAAGCACAATCAAGTAGCCATGAACAACACTATGCAAGTGGTATGGTAGGTGAAGAGAAGAAGTGACATGATAGAAGTCCATGAGAAGTGTTTGCAAGTGGTAACATGGGGTCAAGATCAAAGGGGCAATGAGGAGTCTTGGTGATAAGCTGCAAGTTATATCTCAAAAAAAATATGATTATTTTATTTTATTACTTTAGATGCAACATTTATGTATGCCAGTCCCAACAATAGTGGACATTGAAAGAGAAACAATATTTTTGGAAATACTCATTATTCATCTATAAATGGGGTAGGCTATGGATAAAGGTAGTGATCTACAGGCCTGTTAAGAGTTGAAGAGGTAAACATGCATCAAGGTCACCCTAAGAAAGTATTCAAAATTATTGTGTTTAGCACATAAAGATGCTATCATCATGGTCTTCATTGAGAAGAGAACTGAGAATGATGAGGAGATCTCATGTTTTCTTCAAGCAGGTGATAAGCTAGTAGGAGGCATGATGTAGGATAGTGAATGGCCATAATCAGAAGAGAACATATGCTTATCAATAAACTATATAGTGGAAAACATGAAGTTACCAAAAATTGTACTCTCAAATGATTTACAAATGGAAGAAACTTTAAAGGATATTGAGCTCTGCAAAGAGAGATTTCAGCACACAAGGCTAATAAGTGTATATGGATTACTTAATCCTATTGTATACAATACCAATTCATAGAGTGCCCTTACCTGTAGTGTTTAGCTTCATTGGGGAGAGAAATTAAAGGGAAGAATATCATTTTAGAATCCACAGGTGGAATGGGCTGCTTAGGATGCAGCATGTAGTGGAATTTTTCAATCCACTGGGGGCTAGTAAGATGACAGTGTAAGCTATGATTATTCACTATATGCAGCTTTGTTACCAAATGATAGATAGGCTATGAAATCTTAGACAAGTTCCACAGATAATGGAAGGGAAACCAAAGGTATAGGAGGCCATGAATGCAACCCCATTTGGATGACTTCATGCTATGGTTATTATAAGTCACAAGGAGCATGCAGTGATGATTAATTCATTGTTATAAGTGGAAAAATTATGATCAAGATCAGATTTAGATTGAGTTGGCCAATGAATTAATAGAAACAAGAAAATATCATGAACATAAAGGCATGATTAAATAGTCAACAATCTTTCGGGGTATCCATTAAAAAAAGAAATAGTGATCAATGATGTTTAATCCCATGAATCATTTTGAGAGGAGACCCCTTATTGGCATAGATTACCTAACACAAAGCCTATTATAGGCTTTCAAGACAATAACAATGATCACAAATAGAGGCAATGTTTTTCAAAGATAATTACAATCTTTACAGGCAATCATAAAGGGTGAGCATTCTTAGTGGTTGAAGATAACAAAAAATATGGGCCTCAAAATTGTCATAAGGGGCAAGATAATAAAAAAGACAATCATAGTTTTGGAGATGGTATTGGAAGTAAGGGAAACAAAAGGAGGGTCTTTGCTATAGATAGTCATCATAGAAACCATCATGGATCATGGTGCTTCAAGAGAATTGGGTATAGTCATGAATAAGGGAAGTGTTGCTTGGAAATGATTTACAAATTCTATCTTCAGCCTAGAACCAAATAATAACAAAGGTGGTCATCATTGTCCTCAAAAGTAGTAGGTGGAAGACATTATCCATGTATGGAAGGTACAATAACAAGGGTTTAGTATTCAAAGTTAAAAAATGGATATTCATAATGTCCATTATCATCAAATGCACAAAATCAATTCAGATGCTCACAACAAAACCCAGTTTTCAAAATGGAAGTTCTCATTATGCTCACACTGTGTAGTGGAAAAAATACCCATCTAGGTTCATCATGAAGATCCAATATATAAATGGAAAAATTGAGAGTGTCCTATAGGAATCAAGAAAATGAAAGCCATTTCATGTGTTATGTCAAGTTGTGGTCAGGTTTGACCTCTATTCTACAAAAACCCACTCGGGGTTTCCAAAAATGAAGCATGTATTGCTATATTCTATAACAATGGAGTGTATTTTCAAAAGCATTTGCATTTTTACACAAAATTTGAGTTTCTTCAAGAAATCAAGTAACCGCACTTGGGTTATTTTGAAAATATTGTAGATACATAAATATAGGTGCTACAAAAAAGCCATCTGGGTTTATCCTGAATTTGTGAAATACCAAGAGAAAATCTAAAGACAACATGAGGGTTTTCAAAAGTGAAGCTGAGGCAAGCAAAAAAAAAATAAAATTATTCATGGCCATGGCCAGAGACATATTTTCTTTAAGAAAAAGCAATAGTAAAAACAATAGGATATCCCTATTAACAAATGCAAGAAGAAAATGAATGCTTGTGTTATCTTTTCAAGATGGAGGCTCAAAAAACATGGTTTTTTGTTGCTCAAAGTCAAGAAGATGGAGTCGATTCAAATCACCAAGAGATTTTCTCACAAATTTCTTGTAAAAAATTCAAGCTTTTGCTTCTAATAAAGTTTCATTGAGTTCTCATGGTGGTTGTTAACAAGTGAAACAACAAATAGAGAGAACAAATGACACAATATGGGTCAAAAAAATATCCCTAGACGTGGCCTGTAAGTCCAAAAAAATGGCCTCCAGGTGGAAAAAATGCATATTTATACAAAAAAAAATTCTTTTACTTATTTTTCCATGGTGTTTTCCCCAAAAGGTCACCAAAAAACCAGTGTGATCTCCATTTTTTTTCTATGTTTGCTCAAACCCCATGGCTAGAGTATCATTTTCAATTTTTTTTCAATGACCGAATGATGATGTTTTCCCTTTGTTTTGGCTATTTTGATGATTAGGGTTTGACCCTACTTGATTTCGATTGGATTTTTATCCCATGTTTTAAACTTTGAAGCATGTGGTAAATGCAATGGGGGCTGAAACTTTACTTATTGAGTTAGGCATATTATGCCTTATGGATTTTCCCTTAACTTCAACTTATTGCTAAGTGTTTTCAAATAGACAACACATGGAGTGTGTTAGACAAATGTAATGCCTTTTTTTTCCCAATATCATGTGACTTAGAATATGCTTTCCAAGGGACTTGGAGATCAGCCATATTGGCCAAGTTTTTTTGGATTATGTTTCCTTTACAAAACATTGTGTATGGCCATGTGTGAGTAAAATGCAGAATATGGTAAGTTGAAAGTCAAGTGCCTTAGAAGATTTTGAATGATTTTAGCCATAAAATTATTTTTTTCATTTGTTTCTAAATTTTAAGGATGTCATATGAGTGATTTGAAAATCACTTTTAGTTGCTTTTAATACAAATGTAATACATATTAATGGTGGGGTCCCCTATCTTATGCTTGAATTATAAAGTGACTTGTTAAGTGATGTTTTGTGAATCACTTATACAATGTCATTATCTTTAATACTTTTTTAAAGCCATGTGTTTTTAAAAGCACACATATTGGATGATGGAGAATGTGGTCAAGTCTTGCATGAGGACCAATGATAACTTGCAGAAATGAGAAATGTGTGGGATGGTATTTTGACTGATTTTGGTGGAAAGGAGGCCAGTTGGAGGCATTTTTTGTCACATTTTTGGGGTGACTATTGACTTGACCTATTTTTTCTTCATGTGGAGGACATTTTGGAAAGTTTTAGAAGGTTCATTTGGGTCTTTTTCTATTTTAACTTACCATAATCTTCTAAAAACACTTGTGTGAGAGGTTTTGGTGGGTTTTATGTTTAAGTATGTTCATTTTGAACATGGAAAGGAGTTTTTTCTTTTCCAGCAAGAGGATAGCTTCATTTTTTGGAGTTATTTGCATGGAGTTTTATTGTAACATAGACAAACCTATTATACAATAAGCACTTTGAATTAATAGATTAGAGAATTTTTATCTTCTCTGTTCAGGTTTTATTGTTTGCCATTAATGGTTGATCAATTTGTTTGTGAAAATTCATCTTTCCTTGCATACTTGTCTCATGTTCCTAAATCCACTTTACATAAAATGTATGTTTATAGGTTATAAGTTGTGTTGTTTAATGGTGTTATTGACTATGAAAATCCATTTTATTTTTGAAATCACTATCACATACCTCCTTATAAATTATTGATGTGAACTGCATTGGAAAGTGATTTGCATGACTTAAGCTTTGAGATATTAATTTGAATGTGTAAGGCTATTAGTAGGTCCAGGTTGTTTTGGTACATCACCATAGGTTCTTTTCAACATTAGGTTTATTTCCATGCAATCCTTACCCTTTACCTTAGAGATTAATAGTTAGGTGACATCAAATAAGGAAGTAATATGGAGGTCTACTTTCAAACAGGTTACCCACAACCTAAAAGAAGTCCCATGTTAGTCCAAATCAGCTGAGTTCATTTAAAGGCTTAGCAAACAACATGCAAATTTGGGGAACTAACAATAATATTGGTGGAATTATCCTCAATTCCTAGCAAATAGCCAATTGCTCACTTGAAAATATACCAAAAAAACACAATTGGGATTACCCTCCGAGGTTTCACAAAGCCTGAAGTGAAGGAGTACGGACCATAAAATCCTATGCTCATTGTTTTGGCCACTAACCTAGCAGCTCTTGATCATATGAGTTGGTTACCTCTTAAAGAATTGTTCAGTTCTACTAGAAAAATCACCAACAAGACATATAAATGAGACTTTTTTGTGTGTTTTATGTTTATTTTTTAGTATTTACGTGTATTAAAATTACATAGTTCTAGATCTTAAATTTTGAATTTTTTATGTACACATGGTAAAGTTGAATTTGATGTATGCATGCATTGTACATCCTATTTTTTTATTTAAAACATGTATCTTAACTTTTGAAATTTGTATGCACATGCTCAAGCTGAATCAATGTATGTATGTGTATGTATATGTATGTATCCTATTTAAACAAATTTGCATGTATGTTTAAAATTTACTATTTCTTGTAATTTTGTACTTGTTCATTAATTTTGTATAATTTAATGTAGGTTCACTTATATATCATTGATCAATTAAATATTGATGATATCCTTAATCCACCTCCACCCCCTCCACCTCCACGTCCCCCTCCACCCCTTCTACCTCATAACGTCCCACCTCCATCACCTCTAAGATCTAATGAGGATCTCTTGCAAGCATGGATTAACTTGTCAATGTTGAATACATTGAGAATCAAATCAGTGCTATTCAAAATGAAGCATTGATTCCCCCACACATGAACCTAGAATATTGAATAGGTGGTGCATACATCCACAAATAATACACATTTTTGGGAGTGATGGTGAATAATATTTGACCATCCACCACATGCTAATTTAGAGGTCCCTTTATACTTAAAAGGAAATTATATGTAAAGTTTTTTTGGAGAAAAATACAATTTATTTTGATTTTAAATTATTTTAGGGTGTTGGTGGTGGCATGCCACAAAAAAGGTTAGGGGCACAGGTTGATCCTCGATGCCTCGTGCATGCCCAAACTCTTGTAGATCCTCCTTCTCCTACCATTCCTACACCTGTGTATCATCATGTGGTGGTATCCACATTAGGATATTTGAATACACTTGTAGGAAACCTTGATGAGCATAGTTTCATGATGGTAGTTGGGGATCCTGATGGTACTTTCATTTTTTTTGTAAATTTTGGTGTGCTCATGTGAAAACCCTAGGAATTTTGACCTAAAAATATTTGTCATATTTTCTTAGGGTTCTTATATGAGGTTTAGGGTTTTTGTTTTTGTTACTTGGTGTTCTATTTTTACCGTTGGCTATAAAATGTCTATTGTCGGTCAAGGAAAATGAGGAAATCCTCATGTTTACATCATCATGTGATTGTTATTATACGACCGGATTTTCTCCTAGGTAGGTCTGAATCATCTTTTTTATAGGCTAGGAGAATAATCTTTTGATCGTTACATCCTTTTTTCTGCATGATTCCAAAGTTGTGAGCTTACCATTCTTGTGTCACTCTAGGGAATTTTCCCCCCCTTTTAGAACAACTTGTAAGAATGTGCATAAATTTTTCACTTAATTCCCAATGACCCTTGTACCCATATCGATGGTCACTAATTTAATGATTAGTTTACACCATGAAATAGCGATGGGCGATGAACGGTATTTTATTTTGATATCACTCATCACTAATGACATCCAAGCTTTCAACTTTGTAATAGTGATGAGTGAGGTTTATGCTCTTATCGCTCATTGTGGATAGCAATTAAGAAGAACATTTATAGTAGTGATGAGCGATATGTTGTTACACCATATGATCATGGATGTATTGTAAAAGGTTGTTCTCACATTAGCAATGTGTGATAAACCTTATGATTATTGTAAACCAATCATTACTAAATTCTTGCATAATGTATGAGGATAATTAGAGATGAATGGAGGCCTTATTGCTCATCACGAATTTATTTTTGAACTTAGGTTCTAGATCAATGACTAGTGACTGGTGCTTTCTAAAAGGGTTTTTCTTTTGCTAATTTTGATATGATCTTATGGGCGATATTTTGGCACCATTTTTTCTATTAAAGTACACATGTCTAAGATCTAATATTTTACAATTTATCTCATTACTGATGTGATCTTAGGGATAAGGTGTGAATTTGGAAGAGCACAATGAAGGGACAGTTGTGACTGGGAGTCAGGTCACTAAATCAAGGGATAAAGGCCATCACATAAATATTCTTATTGTTGATAGAGCTGAGTGTGGATGAATTAAATGAACGATAGGTGATAACCATAAATGAAAGGAGTAATATGGTGGCATCCAACGGGTCTCGCGTAAAGCAAGAAGGGAATCAGTGAAAGAACTGGATGACCATTGATGAAATTTTAAAGCAGGATGATCTAATGAGTAGAAAGTCATCACATGAGTAAGTTCATCACTAATGAGTACCTTAGGATTAGGGAAGGATCATTGATGAAGCAAGAAGGAGTGCAAGGAAATTTTCTCTCCAAACTAGCCATATGTACTTCACCGATATAAATGAAAAGCATGAATTAGGTTGGCGATACATGCCAAATTGTCAAGACATGTATAATTAAATTATGATTAAGGAATAATGTGTCAATATTTGAGATAACATTGTTGTTTTCAAGAAGCAAGTTGATGATAGTCAAAAAATGATGCTCATGACCACCTTAGATGAAATCTTAATTTCTCTCAGATGAATGGTCTAGCTTCAAAGCCAAGTTGATATGCTACCAGTTTGCTCATGCAAGGAGTTCTACATCATTAATTCTACATGCTCAAAATCTCTATTTAATACTAGGTGATCAATGATTATTCTCATTATCTTTTTGGTCTACAATTTGTGTTAAGGCTAAGTGTGAGGGGTTGTTGGTTTGTTTGTGGTAGAATTTTCTTGTCTTGGTTGGGTTGGTATGAAATTAAGTTCTCTAGTCTACATAGGACTTTTGCTGCTTGAATTAGTTGTTATCACTGGGATTGTGGTATTCTTCTTATGAGTGTTAAATCGAAAGAATATCTAAAATGATTTCTTTGTAAATTATGAAGAGATGGGAAAAAATGGTGAGGCAACCCCACCTATTAGGAGGTCTAGTCGATTGAGCATATCCAAATTGCATGAGGAGGCAACTGAGTAGGAAACCATGGTTTTCCCTAAATTTGTTAAAAGATAAAAGATGGTTAGAGGCCATAAAATGCTTGAGAAATAGGACCCTTCATGGGGAAGCAGTTGAGCCCAAAGGTAAGGAACTTGCATTTCAAGTGAAAAAAGCTAGAAAGAAGGGAAAGAGATCAAATTCATCAGAAGAAGCAAAATTCTCTTATTGGTTTTTTCAATACTCCTTCATATGTTGATGATGAGACATAATCTGACTATCATCAGTATATTTATTCCCTAGTGCCATATGATAGCTCTATTGATGACGTGCTTATAGTACCCCCTATTACAACAAGGACTAGACGTGGTTGGGCATTTTCAAATGCCGACGACTTTGAATAAGGGTCATATTCTATGTTAGTTTTTGATGACACCATGGTCATTGCATAAGAGGTATTTTTTTTTATGTGTCCATGGTCTGTCTTTTCCTTTCCCTTGCTGATGTGGAGAATTTCCAAATAAAATGAACCAATTCTTTTTTGTTCTCAACGACAAATGTTGTGGCAGTGACAACAATATTTCTCACATGTTTTTTTTTCCTCCCCTACTATGAAATGATTATGTATGAAACTTCCTGGGGAGTATTGCGAGATGTTAGTTGGAATTAGGTTTTTTTAAATGAAATTGAAATTGAAATTGAAATTGTAATTCAGTCAGGTTCTTGTTGCTCCCCTATTATATAAAGGGGATTTCATGGCTGAGAAAGAGAGTTTATATTTTTTAGTCCTGAATAGGGTCATAGTAGATATGTAGCTCTAGTAGAATAATAGAATGTTAATAGGTATTTAGATAGATATATTGGAAGAAGTTCTGAGATGAAAATTATACTATGCATAAATATAGAATATGTTTAACAAGAAAATATCATAAATGAAGAAGAATGTTAGCTTTTCATAATTTTACTCTCCTATGTGTTTTCTCTCAAGTTCTGAATGAATAATGTTAATGATAGCTTAATTTATCTTCTGTCATTTCCATAGAATGTATGAATTTTTTTTATGCTTCAATTCAATGAATTGATTAAATGCTGAAATAAACTCATTGGTTTGTGAAGAAGAGCATATAGGATTTATCAAGGAAGTGGTATTTTGAAGACGTAGTGAGTTAGAATGTTACAAAGTAACATTCTAATAGTCCATTAATTTCTATATTTCAATTAAGATTGTATTACCGGTTTATTACCAATTATAATTATTTTATGCCTTAGATGAGGTAACAATTATCTGGTTAGTTTATCCTATGATTAGCTAAGTCCATATCAAATTGGGCCTAGGATTTAAGATGAAGAATGATTTAACATACTTTAAACTACAATGTCCCAACCTTGAGTGTTAAGGAGCACTTCTTGAAAATACATAAAGCTTCTATCTGAGGTTTGTTGATCTTTTGATAGAGTTATTTTCAAGAAATTGTGCATCTATGTAAGGAAATACTCTTAACCAAGTGTCACATATTATGAGTATGTAAGGGATTACCCTCCCTAGGTCTCAAAGAGCCTGAAGAGAAGAAGTAGAGTAGTAATTACTCTGCTTTAAGTGTTGGCCAATCCTCATCCTAGTTGATAATTGGGTCATTGCAAGCCCATAGGTTAGGACTGAGATTAAGTTTGGTTCCAAAAAAATAACCAAAAAAAATGGTGACTCTACTGGGGACACTTTTGTAATCTTGATACAAATATGTCAAAGACCATTTAAAGAGTCGAGAAAAAAATGAACATCTGGTTGAAGTATTAAAGAAGTGTCAAATCTGCAAAGTGATTTGTGTGGCCATTTGGTGACTTTGCTGGAAGAAATCAGATAAAAATATCCTTGCTTCAAACCTGTTTTCCTCTTATTGAAGAGGTGGCAACTCTACTCTACAATTTCTACACATGAAGGGTTGTTGTTTGTAACTGGAGAAGACTATTCAAAGTTGCAGGAACTTGAGCTGTGAAGGTACATAATTGTGGTTGTTGTTTCACTCAAAGTTTTATACATAAAATAGCAAATATGGATGGTTAGAATGAAATAATTTATTTGAAAGATTGTATCTATTTATAGTTATTCTTCATTTTATCATGGTTATGATTTTGCACCATTAGTTGAAACTAAGTTTGCATACATCCATGGATTACAAAAGAGAAATAACCATGCCACTAGAAACATGGATGCATATTGTCAAGAAACTTTAGAAGTTTGATAATCCTCAAATAGTTGATAACAAAAGAAGCATGAACCATAATGTAAAAAAGCCTAGGGTAAGGCCAAAATGGAAAGTTGTATTCAAAAGGGGAGTTAAAGAGTTGAACAGAAGGAATTTAATGGCTATACAAGTGGAGTTAAGAGATAATCATGTTAAGTATGTTAGCCAATTTTCTGCACCTTTTTTCAATTCTTTTGAGTCATTGTATGACAAATTAGACTTGTTATGGATTGATTATTATAAGGTTAAAACTATGCCATCTTGAATCTATAAGCAGATGCCTAGATTTAATGGATATAATGTGTGAGGGAGATGCACATGTCCAAAGTTTTTATAACTTCATGGTAGAACATTCATTTGGAGATCATGATATGTGGATGATATTTTTTGTTAGATCTCTTGAAGATAAAGCTAGGGATTTCTACCTAAGTTTTCCTAAAAAGTGTTTTCCTTGCTGGGATAAACTAGCGGATGCTTATAGAGAAGAATTTACACAAGAACATTCTAATCTTGTCAAAAAGTTAAAACTGCTTAAGAAATAAGATGAAGATTCAAGCATTGCTTTCAATCATAATTTTTTTGTTGCTCTTTCACTAATCCTTGAAATTTTCAAACCTAGTACATCAGATTGCATTCATTTCTATTTTGAAGCTTTTGAGGAATCTACTACATTGTTGAAGGATTTTAAAACTTCAAATATGCAAATGGCTTACACATGTTTAGACAATATGGAAAAGATGAGGAATGAATATGTGCAAAGTCTATTATCTTCATTTATGAGTAAACATGTTGATGAAACTAGCATTTATGTGGATACAAATGATAAAAGGTCTTCAGTCCTTGAAAAGAAAGAGATTAAGAGTGTTACCATATTAACCACTGATGTTCCTAATGGTGGAAGTGTTTCTCTTTGTTTTCAAAAGGACATAAATGGTCAAAGAAATGATGAAACTTAGTTTGTAAAATTTCTAAGTTTTGATAGTGGTAATGTCTTGATTTTCCCTAATTCACAACTTGATAAAACATGTTTTCTACCAAATAACAAGAGGAAGAAGTGGTTGGGTGAATTGGCCAGGATTATGGTCTATTAAGTAGTGAAACTTTCCAAATTTCTAACCACTGAATATTAGAAATATGCACATATGAGTAATCCTAAGTCATTGTGTAATACTCATATTGATTTTGATAATGATTTTTGCTATAGGAGATATGAAAAATGGCTATCTGATATTCCTTCCAATTGTAAAAAGACATGTCACCATGGTGATAATTTGGATAATGACAAGCAGCCATTTATTTTCAATGATGAGCATGAAGGTAAGTAGGGTGATACAAATGTAGAAACTAGTGTTGAAGAGCTGAGAACAACAAACAACAATGGAGCCTATGTATTTGATGGATTGAAATATGAAAGTCCTAATATAGATTTGAATGCATATTTGCTTCCTCATTTAAATAATCCTAGTTGAGTTTTTTCATATGGATATAAAGGATGACTTAAAAAAGGAACTAGATTATCTTTTGGATCCAGAATTACTCACTTTTGAATAGGTTTTAGATCCTAAAAATATTGATATATTGTGTTCAAAAAATATTAAAGCGAGCAAGAATAAGGATAGGTTATAGATTCTTGATGATTCTCTAAACATGGATGATGGGGCATAGTTACAATATGTTCCACTGAGCGAGTGTGTTTCTTTACACACACTTGAAGGTAGTTTCCATAATGAGAAAAGTTTTGTGATCAGTTCCTATGAATGTTTCATTTTTAGCATTCAAACTACTAATCAAATTGAGCTTTGTGATCCTAGCTATATGGAAGAATATGAGTGCCAAATTTTGTAGCTGGATGAATTTTTTTTATAGTGTGGTAATAAGTAGAACATCAAGAGAAGTTGTTTTCAACTTTGTATTATTGTAAATAACAAAACTTATGAGTCATTGCCACATAAGGATCAGGCATATTGTGGGGATATTTTCAAATTGGGTTTAGTGAAATGTGATGAGAATTTTTTTTATGATAGAGGTAAGAGCAGGAACACATTTGTCTTTGTGGCTTTGAGCCATCAAGTATGGTTTGACTTGTCAAACCAAAGAAAGCTTGGGGAGGGGGTAGAGATAAACTTTTGAATATGTTTCCCAATGGAGTAGGAATGTGGTTTGCTTCTCTCAGAAGATTTGAATTCTTGCTTTGTTCACTAAGGAACAGACGTCTCCAGAAAGATCCACTGATGACACTTTCATTTTTTTTGTAAATTTTGGTGTGCTCATTTAAAAAACCTAGGAATTTTGACCTAAAAATATTTGTCACATCTGCTATAGGGTTCTTATATGACATTTAGGGTTTTTATTTTTGTTACTTAGTGTTCTATTTTTGCTACTGATTGGAAAATGTTTATTGTCCGTTAAGGAAAAGGAGGAAATCCTCATGTTTACATCATCATGTAATTGTCATCATAGGACCAGTTTTTCTCCAAGGAAGGTCTGGATCATCCTTTTGATAGGCTAGGAGAATAATCTTTTGATCATTACATTCTTTGTTCCATATGATTCTAAAGTTGTGAGCTTACCATTCTTGTGTCGCTCTATGGAATTCCAGCCCCTATTAAAAAATCTTGTAATCACATGCATAAAGTTTTCACTTAAGTCCCAATGACCCTTGTACCCATATCACCCATCATTGACTTATTCATTAGTTTACACCATGAAATAGTGATGAGTGATGAACGGTATTTTATTTTGACATCACTCATCGCTAATGGCATCCAAGCTTTCAACTTTGTAATAGTGATGAGCGAGGTTCTTTGTCTTATTATCTAATCACTGATCATGGATAGCCATTAACAAGAACATTTGTAATAGTGATGAGCGATATGTTGTTACACCATATTATCACGGATATATTGTAAAACATTGTTCTCACATTAGCAATGTGCGATAAACCTTATGATTAATGTAAACTGATCATCATTGATTGCTTGCATAATGTATGAGGAGAATCAGTGATGAACATAGGCCTTATCACTCATCATAGATTTATTTGTAAACTTAGGTTCTAGATCAGCAACTAGTGATCAGTGCTTTCTGAAAGGGTTTTTCTTCCACTAATTTTGATATGATCTTATGGGCAATATTTTGGTACCATTCATTCTATACAGGTACACATGTCTAAGATCTAATATTTTACAATTTCTCTCATTGTTGATGTGATCTTAGGGATAAGGTGTGAATTGGTGAGAGCACAATGAAGGGATAGTTGTGACTAGGAGTTAGTTCATTAAATCAAGGGATAAAGGCCATCATAGAAATATTTGCATCGTTCTGAATGTGGATGAAGTAAATCAATGATAGGTGATAACCATAAGTGAAAGGACCAATATGGCCAGTGTCTGGGGGGTCTTGCGGAAAGTAAGAAGGGAATCAATGAAAGAATTAGAATACCATTGATGAAATTTTAAAGCAAGATGATCTAATGAGCAGAAATTCATCACATGAGTAAGTTCATCACTAATGAGTACCTCAGGATTAGGGAAGAATCAACGATCAAGCAAGAAGGAGTGCAAGGAATGTTTCTCTCCAAACTAACCATATGTACTTCGTCAATATAAATGAAGAGCATGAATTAGGTTGGCGATACATGCCAAATTGTTAGGATATGTATAATTAAATTAGGATTAAGGAGTAATGTGTCAATATTTGAAATAACATTGCTATTTTGAAGAAGAAAGTTGATGATAGTCGAAAAATGTTGCTCATGGCCACCTTAGATGAAATCTTAATTTCTCTTAGATGAACGGTCCAGATTCAAAGCCAAGCTGATATGCTACTAGTTCACTCATGCAAGGAGTTTTGCATCATTAATTTTTCATACTCAAAATCTCTATTTAATATAGGGTGATTGGTGATTATTCTCATTATCTTTTTGGTTTGCAATTTTTCTTAGGCTAAGTGTGAAGGGTTGTTTGTTTGTTTGTGGTAGAATTTTCTTGTCCTAGTTAGTTTGGTATGAAATTGAGTTCTCTGGTCTATGTAGGACTTTTGCTGCTTAAATGAGTTGTTATCATTGGGATTGGGGTATTCTTCTTTGTGGGTGTTAAATCGAAAGACTTTCTAAAATGATTTCTTTGTAAATTCTGAAGAGATGGGAAAAACTGGTGAGGCAACCCCACCTATTAGGAGGTCTAGTTAGTTGGGCATATCCAAATGCCATGAGGAGGCAATTGAGCAATAAACTATGTTTCCCCCTGAAATCTAAAAGGAAAGAGGGTTAGAGGCCATAAAAAGAAGAAAATTGTGCAAAGTACTTACCACCTAAGAAATAGGACCCTTCCAGGGGAAGCGGTTGATCCGAAAAGCAATGAACTAGCATTGCACAGTGAAGGTGGTCCTAAAGAAAGGAAAGAGCTACTAGATTGATCAAAGGAAGAAAAATTCTCTTATTGTGCTTTCTGACACTCCTTTAGATGTTGAAGTTGAGACAGACTCAAACTATTGCCAGTATCTTTATTCCCTGGTGCCATATGATAGCTCTGATGATGACGTGCTTATAGTACCCTCAATTGCAACAAGGACTAGAAGTGGTTGGGCATTTTTTTATGTTGACGACTCTAAATAAGGGTCATCTTCTATGTTAGTTTTTTATGACACCATGGTTGTTGCATAAGAGGTATTTGTTTTTATGCATCCATGGTCAGTCTTTTCCTTTCCCTTGCTAATGTGGAGAATTTCTAGATAAAATGAATCAAGTCTTTTTATTCCCAATGACAAATGTTGTGACAATGATGGCTAATATTTCTTGAACATTTTTTTTGCCTCCCCTGCTCTGAAATGATTACGTATGAAACCACCTAGGGAGTCTTTCGAGATGTTAGTTGGAATAAGGTTTTTTGAAATTAAATTGAAATTGTAATTCAGCTGGGTGCTTGTTGCTCCCCTATTATATAAAGGGAATTTCATGGCTGAAAAAGAGAGAGTTCATATTTTTGAGTCCATAATAGGGTCATAGTAGATAGGTAGCTATAGTAGCATAATAGAATGTTAATAGGTATTTAGATAGATGTATTGGAAGAAAGTCTGAGATGAAAATTATACTATGTATAAATCTTGAATATGTTTTACAAGAAAATATCAGAAATGAAGAAGAATGTTAGCTTTCCAAAATTTTACTCTCCTCTATGTTTTATCTCAAGTTATGAATGAATAATGCTAATGACAACTTCATTTATCTTCTGTCATTTGCATAGAATGTATGAATTTGTTTTGTACTTCCATTCAATGAATTGATTAAATGTTGAAATAAACTCATTGGTTTGTGAAGAAGAGCATATAGGATTTATTAAGGAAGTGGTATTTTGAAGACATGGTGAGTTAGAATGTTACAAAGTAACATTCTAAGATTCGATTAATTTTTTTATTTCAATTAAGATTGTATTACTAGTTTATTACCAGTTATAATTCTTTTCTGTCTTAGATGAGGAAAAAATTATCTAGTCAGTTTATCCTATGATTAGCTGAGTCAATGTCGAATTGGGCCTAGGATTTAAGATGAAGAATGATTTAACATACTTTAAACTGCAATGTCGCAACCCTGAGTGCGAAGGAGCACTTCTTGAGAATACATAAAACTTCTATCTGAGGTTTGTCGAGCTTTTGATAGAATTATTTTCAAGAAATTGTGCATCTTTGTAAGGAAATACTCTTAACCAAGTGTGACATACTACATGTATATAAGGTATTACCCTCCTTCGGTCTCGAGTATGTGCAGGATCATCATGGAAAAAATAGGCCCTTAAGTGGCGAAAAATTTAGAAAAATCAGAGTTAGGAAACTTGATGTAAAAATTTGAATAAGTTATCTATATTATTTCAAAACTATGTAAGAATAGAATTTGTAGAAAATGGAATGTAGTTTCTAAACTACTAGGCTTATTTAAAAAGAAAAACATTATATTTGGTGAAAATTTGAAATTTCAATGCATTAGTACTTAAATTTCAGGGAAAAAATAAGAAGTAGGTGTCTATCTAACCACCATAACCACAATAAAAAGATAATATTTTTTTATAATATTTTAATATAAGTAGAGGACTCATGTCCCAATGTGATGCATATTTTTTTGTAATTTGTTTCCAAGTAAATAATTAATTATGATTTTTTTTATTACAAATTTTAAAAAATATAAAAACTCGTATGTTTTACCACCTTAACTTCGTCAAAACTTCATGAAATTCAATTTTTCTTTTTTTAATCGTATAGTATACGAAACATACAATGTAAGGCATGTTTCAGATTAAAAAAATGTGATACTATTTGAAAGCTATAGATTTTTTTCAATAAACCTATCAATTAGTACTTTAGTCATAATTTAAATATAAAAATAATAATAATTATTTATTAAATTCAAAATAAAGCATAATTTATATTGGTGGAAAGTTGAGAATTTCCTTTAAAAACCTTTTCATTTCATCAATTTTTGGTAAAACAAAATTCGTCAGGCACATACCCTACAAATACCCATCATATTGCCATTTTTTGCCCATCATGATCCTGCACATACCCTCTCATAGTGCCCAAAGAGAAGAAGTAGAGTAGTAATTACTCTACTTAAGTGTTGGCCAATCCTCATGCTAGCTATTAATTGGGTCATGGCAAGCCCACAGAATAGGACTAAGATTAAGTTTTGTTCCAAAAAACAACCAATAGAGCCTAAAGACGATGAACACGAAGGAGCATTCTATGGAGTTGGTCCTAGTACTAGTCCATGAGTTTTGACACCCCATGTATGTACCATTTTCCATTAGTTATGCTATGGACCCAATTAGGCTACACCTAGTTTGAGTGGACATGGAGACTCTAGTGGAGAATCTAGTAACATTAGTTCATACATTGATTTTCTTACTACAAAGCATCACCCTATAGACAGTGTGACACAAGTATAAATATGAATTCATGTATATATTGAATTTATAAGAATTTTTTAAGCACATGTGTTTTTAATGAACATATACATAAAAAAATTACAATATATTAACAATCAATTTTTTTGGTGTAGAGGACACTAACCATAGGAGAATCATGTACTCATCAATTTTATATGTCGATACTAGTGCAAGTCGACAATCCTTATGGGGTATTTTGATTTCAAAATTTTAAATAATATATGAAATATTTTTTAACTTGAATTTTTAATTCTTAATTCAATCATGAACATA
This sequence comes from Sequoia sempervirens, assembly GCA_007258455.2. NCBI lineage: Eukaryota > Viridiplantae > Streptophyta > Pinopsida > Cupressales > Cupressaceae > Sequoia > Sequoia sempervirens. Next base: position 171,980,914 of record VDFB02000007.1, read on the forward strand.
CATTTTAAATATTTATGATGGTTCAAAGGAGTCAATCTACTTCCACATTGGTTCCACGTGAGGGGTTATCGACGGCTAATCCATTGTTGGGTGTCTCACATTGAGTACAGGTACATGTATATTGTAAATTATTTAAAGTTACTATACTTACAATTTTGTATTTTGAATTCACTATATATCAAATGTGCATGTACAAGTATAGATAATAAGCATCATTTCTATGTATGTAGGTTGATAGAACAATGAGAATGATGATCAAACACACATTTGATGTGGCAGCGACTTAGGAGACATATAACTTTCAGGTTGCTTATAAAATCAAAAAATCTACACAATGTGCACACTTGAATATATATATATTTTAACCTAATTCAAGTACACATGTACTTTAAATTTGACCTTGTAGGAATTTGTTAGTGCCACTTTCTACCTTGATGAGGTCACAACACCTCAACCAAGACATGCACAGAAACCTCATATGGTAATTTAAAATTTTAATTATATTTAATGTCAATTATAAATTATACATTGTGAATAACTTGAATTAAATTTTAAATTGAATAATATGTATGCTCATACATGTTAAACTATTTTTATTTTATAGAAAGAGACATGTCTTATAAATGAGCATGTAGAGATAGGTTGTGGAATAGAGGATGCACAAAAAACTCTTACGATACAATTTAAATATTATAAATTATAAATTAAATTGAATTAAATTATTTTTAATTGTCTTACATCCAATTCTAACTTTCTTTCTCTTGTATGTAGATTGATTCAAAGCATGTAGAGACATGTCTAGATGCACTAGAGCATGCAGAGCAACGTCACACAATAATTTAATTTTATGATGAATTATAAATTAAATTGTTATTAAATCATTTTTAATCATCCTACATCTAATTTCATCTTTATTACTCTTGTACAGAGTGATTTGGATCATCTAGGTAGTCCACATGGTGTGAAGAGGTCTCTTAATTATAGAGACAATATGAGTTCGATTATTTCATGGACTAGATGTATTGTTTCTCATGGACTTTATATATTGTTTCATGGACTTTATTGATTTTAGTATTTTATGGTCTATTATTGTTAAATAGTAATTTATGCATGTGCATTTATGTATTTTATGTGAAATTAATATGAAATTGAGAGGACATATTTATACTTTACAAAAGATTCATAGTAAAGATATTAATATGACATTAATGTGAAATTAAATACAAACATGAAATTAAATTTGAAATTAATAGGGTATTTAAATATATTTACTTAAAAAATTTAGTGATTCATATTCAAGGAATTAACTTATCAATGAAGTTCTAAACAAATTACTTAAGGGTCCAGCAAATACTTCAAAGTGCATTTCTCATATTTAATCACTATAATTGCTTAAGAGGATTAAAGAAGTTCTCAAAAAAATTCTTCAGGGGATCAAATACTTCAAAGTACATGTCTCATATTTAATCACAATTGATATAATTAAGTATTAGAATTTAGGATGAGTCATCATAACAACCAAATTCTATACAATTTAAATAGTGTCAATGTTAATTTAATTTAAGTTTTCTCATAATAGGATATATTAAGGCATAATAATATGATGTCTTAAGTGAATCAAAGAAGTTCTCAAAATTTGGTGAATTTTCCCAAGGAAACCAAATTTAACAATAATATACATGATATTTAGTGATTATATAATCAAATTTAAAGTTTCAAAGTAGGAAATCATGCACATTTAATAAAAAAAAATATATAGAATATTGATTTTGATATATAAAAGTGTACAGTATAATTGTGTATGTACATGTATATAAATTTGTGCAAAATGTGTAATTGTGTAATTGTGTATGTATATATATGCCAACTCAAAACAAGCAATATCAAAACATGTATTTAATGTATTTAAAAGGACAATATAAAACTAAAACTATATTTACCTATATTTACTTATTCCATTGTACCATCTATGTCCTCTTTTTCTCGCAATGCATCTATGATTGTCTCATGCTCTTCCATAGAAATTCTCCATAGCTCTTTATTTGTAGGTCTTCCACAATACCTAACTAGTTTTATATTTGTTGCCATCAATAAATGTGAGTGGTGTATAATCTTCTTATGTGTTTCACAATCTTCGAAGAAGAAGATGATTTGATTCACCACTTAATGGTTTCTAGTGATCCTTTAAAGGTAGGATTCCTAATCTCAAGTCCCTCTATGTTGTTGCATATGTTCATTGGTGTAAATCCTTTTAGAGTGTAATATTTTGGGCACATTGTTGCTGGTTCTTGTAATTCATTCCTATTTTAATGTGTAAGTTCTTTCTATGTTGAAATGAATGTTGGGTTAGTTTTTTTTGTGTAGTTGTGTGTGAAGAAGTTGGTATGTGTGTGTGTTACATTTATGCCCACTGTTCCCTAGATTTTTGTGGATCCCCTCATCTTAGGGATTTGGATAGAACTTCTTTAGCTTAATGATGCCAAAGAGGATGGGAGGTGAGAAATCTTTCCCTTGACTCACAAGTTGTAGGAACATATATCGATGAATGGATTCTATTTGCATGACATTATTGGCGTATTAAGGCCTGACATATTTTTGTAACAAAGATCTAATTGGTTGCTTGTACAGTTATGATAAAGGTTTAAGATTTGGTTCATTTGTTCAAAAGAAATTTTTAAGCTGCAGAAATTTTCAAGGAGGTTATAGGTTCCTTTTTAAGGAGAAAAATTGTATTTTATTTAAATGAATAAAAGGAAATATATGACTCTATATTTTAGGAAGAATAAGTAAAATATACCTTTGAGCCTGCAAATGAAGTGAATACTTTTATTACTATAGTTAGTTTGAAAACTATATTAAAAATGTTTTGTCAACTCCACATAATCACAATCAAAACAAGGTGAAGCAAAACCAATATAAAAAGGAAGTTGTACATATATAACAACTTAGGAAAATGTGTTATGCTATCCTTCCATATGCTCAGAGAACAATGAAAAAAGTCATGTACCTCTATTAAACAGAACAAATTGAAGAATACATTATACTCCTTGAAATGTCAAGTTGTTTCTCTCCTTTCTCACGTACAATACTTTTCTTTCTCTGTACTCTTGTGGTAGAAATTTTGGTTCAAACTTGGTCACAATTATTTCTCTTTACTACTTAAAGAATAAATAAAGTATTAAAATCATACCTATATATATATGCCTCAAACAAAAAAATATCATAGATAAATAAATCTAGATCTACATAATAAGAATCAAATTAAAAAAAAAATTAGAAAACAAATTAAATTTTAAATGATAAAGAAAGTTTTTTTTTCCATTTAAGAGGTCTATTGCCTTAGGATCCAAATGACGTCTCTATGTGGACCTCATACCAAGAAGCATGGCCCTATGGTGAGCATGGCTCCACATACCACTGTCGTTCCTCATAGGTTAATAACCTTCCAAACAAATACCAGAGGACAAAATTTAAAATAAGACATCTCGACATTTAAGTACAACATTATATTGATAACTCTAGATGGTTTAAAAAAATAGTTTTACACCACATACAATGCATTTGCATCCTTCTACGCCGCCTAAGGGATTTATGGGAAAAACCTTAGATTGTAAATAAAAGCTTAATCTAACAACCCAATCGGTAGTGCTTTAGACTTACCTCCATATCTACACTGCATTTGGTTTTCCTCACAATGGTTTTTCTCACACTAACACACCCCCTCTCTATCTAAACCAGAAAAATGATATGGTTACTCTTTTAAGGCATGCATTCTCCTTAGAACACATTAGGTCAAACAAAAAAATGAAAACCCTAAATAAAAGGTGATCGTGGTTTTCTTTGATATTTAAAACTTAATTGAAATAAAGGATGCAATATAATAAAATACTTAAGGTTGTACGTATACAGTTTAAACTTATATTAATACTCCTAAATATGGTATTCGTCATACTTGGGTGAGTGAAAATTCAATTTATATAATGAGAGATTGAATAATCTCACACATTAAAGCTATGAATAGTAGACAAATTATTTAATCTTATAAAAAGTTGGAGGTTTATACAAAAGGGAAAATTGGAACTCAATCACAGCATTCGGCTATGGGTGAGTCAGGCATATCTCTTATCACTGGTAGCATAGGTCGAGATTAATGGTATTGTGAAACCATTTGTTAATATTAGAAATGTGAGCACTTGAATAAATTCACAATATTAATGTGGAGTACATATATGCTCTAATAAATTTAGTGTTACACCTAGTTGTTGGAAGCTTTGTTGGCTATGGTTTTGTCTTGGACAATTCAATTTTAATGTAATAATAATAATAATGAATACAAATTAAATTCAACTTTGTAGATCCCTTCAAATTTTACATGAGTTATGGTTAAATTAGGTTAGTCAAGGTGGTGTGCCATTATGCTAGGTAAAATCAACTCATCTCCTAAGTTACCTATTATAGGTGTCAATTCCTCATAATGGGTATACAACATATAAATCTTCCTCTCATTACCATTATTGATAGATAATAGATTCATAAACTGTTTAGAAAAATGATATCTACTCTTTGCTTCTCAGTCAAGTTCTCTCTTTGGAACATGACCACATACAGGTCAATGGTACTATGAGTTTCTTGGAATGTTTAAAAAAAAAAAATTATAGGTTTTATGTGATAAAGCTTGTCTTCAGAATGTGGGCATGAAACTTGGTATTAAAGCCTAGGTTAAAAACTTTGGGAGCTCTAGGAATTATTTTAATTTTGATTAGTCTATGTGCTTCTTCCTTGAATGATTTATTGCCCTATCCTTGGATGATTTATTGTTAAAAATTAATAACTAATCACAATTGATTTATGAAATTATAATTTATTTTATATTCTTATCACCATAAATTACAATTAAATTCCTCTCATTTTTTATGTGCTACTCTATGTCCATTGTCTATTCTACTACATCCCTTCTTGGCAAACCTCCAGGAGTCTAACAAAAAAAAGAATTGGATTAAATACAAAATTTATGTGGTATGTATTTAGTTAGTCTTGATTTTGGTATAAGTTGAAAATTGACTTTACAATATTTGGATAATTGAATTTCAAACTTTAGAATTGGAATGATTAAATAATGTGGAACTCCTTAATTTAATGTTGGAAAGGATTTCTAGAGATTATAAATATGTTTATATATATACTTGAATATTAATTAGAGATGTTTAAACTATGATTCTTTCCCTATATGCATATTATAAACTAGTATATATGACCATGGTAATCAATAGATGATTTTGATCTGGGTTATATTGTTGGAAATATTAGCACCCCCTTTCTCTATCAAGATTTAAACTAGGATTTAGCACTACTTTAAATTGTAACCTAACACTATGTACCACTTAGGTGTCTCTATTGACATTGTTCACCACTCCCTAGGTTGGAGGGTAATGCTAATTTTTATTTTATTTCTCTTTTACTTAGCTATGAAGCTAGGATACATAAAATTATATGTAGGAATCATGTAAAGGTTAACAAGTGTGTAACTTATTGTATTCTTGCTAGTAGATAGCTATTTTCTTATTAAATTATGAGTGAAAAAAATAGAAATCAAATGAATTAATGATTAAGTTTAGAGCCAAAATAGGATAAAAAATGATGTGGAGAAGTAATCATTAGATTAAGTTGGCATTAGGATGCTTAACTAAATAATTTGTATACTTTACATTAAGTATCTTGGAAATTGATCCATATATGACTCCTTGGAATCTATAGAATTTAAAGAAGAAATATTTCCTTATAGATTTCCTTCCCTCCTAAAGTATGTTTCACTTGATTAGCCCTCTAATCCTTGAGGGTGCACTTAATTAATGATGAATGGTATTAATTCTAAAATTATTCAAAATACGTATACCAAAAATGCTAACATATAAAAGAAGTAGATTTGAACCAAATTCTTATAAGGTGACTGTATCATACCTCAAATTTACCCCTAGAATTTATTTAAGTTTTTAACTTTGAAAAGTAAATAACATCAATGCTAAAGATAATGTTAAAAAAAAAATTCTTTTTCATTATCATAAATGCACTTTGTACATATCCTTACATGAATATAATAATCAATACATAATATTCAATGAATGAAATACATATTTCATATACAATTTCAAAAATGATTCAACATCATAAACATATACAATATCATATCTTTCTATAATACAATGGTTCAATGTTTGAGGTGTCCACCTATGGATCTTCACTTCCTTTGTTTCACAAGACTTGACAACTGATTACATGAAAGAGAGCAACACCCAAGTTCTTTTTCACCAACCACAAACATACTACGATTCATGTACAACTACTTGATTGGTGAAATGAACCTACCTTTCAACAAAGATATTGTTATGTAAATCATAATAATGGGATCTGAATATCTATTATTGGGTGTCGTATAAATCTAGTAAAACTATACATTGGATCCCTTCCAACAAGCATGAATCTACTGACTAGAATTTAATCTTGGACCAAAGTGAATCAAAAAGTGTAAGCAATGGATTTTATATTTACTTTGGCCAAAGATTCTATATATAATAATTCTACTTCTTATGAGTGGAGTCGTATAATCACCCACCCTTACTCAAATAGGAAACTACTTGAGCATTGAACCTCTTAGTATATAAACATAAAAAGGTTCAACACAAAGTGATAAAATCCCTATAAAAACTTCATGGAACCTAAGAGTTGACATAACCACTAGTTATCTCCATTTCATAATTTTAATGTCTAGGTTTAGGCATCTATCTTAATTCAATATCAGAATCCCAATCCTAGGGATTAATTAATGCTAACCTCATAAGGTTTATATCCTTATGAGAAAATTTTTACTCTATTCAAATAATCTTCCCATCATATGTAAATCTATGTAGGACTACCTCTATTTGATAGTTTCTTCTAATATAGTAAACACTCTAGTTCAAACATCTAAGAAATATTCATCCAAATTGTCTCTTGAATTCTTCTAAATTATCTTTTAACAAATTTGTTTAAGTACAACATCATCCAATTTTTCTATAGCAATGGAAACTCCAACCATGTCTCCCAAAAACTAATCACAATTGGATAGAAAATCATTAATTCTACCAGCAAATGTCCATAATTTTTGTAAAAACTATTGAACCATCAATTTTAAGGTTTTATGTATTCTCTTGCACTCTTAGGGTTTTTCACCTAAAAGGAGAGAGATAGAACCCAAAATTTGAGGTGGTTCAATCAAACTAAGGAATGTATGATGTATTTATGACTAAATGAAGCTAATTGATGAAATTGATTAAATATGATGGAAAAACTAATGAAATATGCAATGTTTGAAAACACATTGTGATATGCAAAAATGAACTAGAAAGATAAACAAATACAAACATAATTGAATGATGTTGAACAGAATGCACCTAGAAGTTGAATGTTGATCCTAGAAGGTTCTGGAAACTATAAAAAATCATTGTTGATGACTAGTGGGACTCATTCGCCACTGATAGAGAATCAGTCCTGCTATTGGTAAAATGACCTGAAACTGGTTTCCGACTGTCGAGAACTGAATTATTAAAAACAACTTTTCTAGCTTACAGGTGGGACTCATTTTCCACTAATGGTGAATTAGTCCTCCAAAAATTTGAAAATCCAAGGGTCAATTCTATAGGTCCAGATCTGCACTTGTCTTCTTGTCAGATTGACAGAGTAAAATTTGTAGAAAATGGGCTAAATTTTGTCTCCAAGCTTGAATTAGGGTTTGGTTGACTCGAAACACTTTGATGACTTGTTAAAAAATTTTCAATACCTATTTATTTTTCAAATCTTCATACAAGACCTACAAACACACATGCAAAGAGGGAAAAAAAGGTTAAGGGTTAGAGTATAGGGATTTTCCTTAGTCATATCCCATTTTTTTAATCAAACCCTTGATAAAGAAATGAAATGAAATAAGAAGGAAATGATGAATAAAAAACATGCAATTTTCCTAAACTAATCTTGTTGTTAAAGTCTAAAGATATGTCAATGGTTGTTCCAAGATGCTTGATGATTGCTTGATTGAATGATGCTACAATGCTTAAGTGGAAGAATGAGATTGAATGCAAGGATGAATGCTTGAATTAATTAGGTGTAAAATGAATAGAAAAAAACTTATTTATACACTCTTATGCCCTAATTACCCAATAATACATCACAAGCCAATATAAGGTCTTAATGAATAAAAACCTGAAATGAATTTTTGAATTATTTTGAATTTTGAGCCAAGAGGGAGTCATTCACCACCCATGGTGAATGCGTCACACTCTAGGCTTGTAAGTGGGTTTTAGGAACTAAGTTGTATTTAATGTTGTTTTCTAGGTTTATATTAAAAAATACACTTAAACAAGGCCTATAAATGCATAAATGGGCCAAATAAAGCGTAAGAAAGGTGTAATTAGTGATACCAAGCCTAGAAAAGTGTGAAGTCTTGTTACAATACTTTACAACACTTTAAAATATGACTTGATATGGGATAAAAATGTGATATTTAGATGAATTATAATAAGAAGAGTATATAAAAGTGTAGAAATGTGTTACAACACTTCACATCATCTTTACAAGACATCATAATTTAAATATTTAGGACCTAATGTGAATCTTTAAGTTACATTGCAACTTTAAATTTAAATCGAAGAAAAATAGGTCAAGCTTTATGAGAGGAAGACCTAAAATACCATGAAAATTTCAATGATCCATTTTTCTATGGTACATTTATCCCCCACTTTAGTGAGAGGATGAACTTGCTTCAAACTCAAACTAAAGTAGCCATGCATATCGAAAGAGATCCAAATGTACTTATGATAGAAAGATGAGATAACAAAAATCAAGAGGGATGATAAAGCCCCTAGGATGAATATCCCATGGAAAACTGAACATAAGAACAAAGGAACACACACAAGAAATAGAAAGAGAGAAGAAAGAGAAAAAGAAAAAGTCAGATCAAGCTTTGATCATTTATGCAGCTAGTTGTGGATCATATCTAGGCTATTTGTTTGAAAAATAGAATGTATACTCAATTTGGGGTGATCTAACTCTTGGTTGTCTGCTAGGTGAGAAGGCCCAAAAGGTGAGAAACATACACTTGGGTGGTATGTACTCAAAAACACATAGGTGGCTATGGTGAAAATCGTGCCACTGAATGGGCTTCCATCTCATCCATATCAAATTTATACCTCCTAATAACTTTAATAAAGTTCCACAAAGGACAATGTTGGATCATGGTTCATGAGACAAGAAAAGCTTCATATGCTTAGAACTCATGAACAAGAAGGATGGTACCACAGGCATGCAAGCTGCATTATGCAAGCTAGCCATGTAAATGCAGAATGTAAAGTGCAAAAGAAATGTTAAAATGAGTCTTGTTAAAATCATGTGAGGTCTATCACTTAGGGAACACTATGTCTAATGTCTCCAAGAGAGGACCAATCAAGGAATAGAATATTCACAACTTAGGGGATGCAGTGTGTCACATTAGGCCACTAAAAGGAATGCAATATGCTAAGATAAATCATGCTTATGAAGGACATCACACCCAATATCATCCACAAAGTGAGAAACACATCATATGAATTAGCAAGGCTGCATTAAAAACCTAGAATGCAAATGAATAATTCCAATGTATTCCCCCACTTTAAAGGAATTTCTACACACTATTTTGTGAGTAATTACTTTAAAGTAGTGAATGAAAAATTCAAAAAGAAAACACGACATGAGAGCCTAGTTGGAAAGCCCCTATGCCAAGTCATACATTTTTGAGTAAGGTTGTGTCATGTAAACAAAAAAGAAAACAAAAGAAAGGGAGGTTTCCCCTAGAAAGCAACACACCAAAAACATAAGGGATCTATGGATTTGGGGTCAGTATGTTTGTTGTTGCAATGTGTTGATTAAAGAGCTCAAAATTGTCATCATTCCTCAAATACATAGAACTAGAAGAATGACACAAAGAGAGTGAAAACAAAAGGAAAATAAAGTTTTTTTTGCATCAACATGGAGGAGACATTTTAGTCTCAATGCTTTGCATCATCCCCAAAAGGAAAACATAAGCGAAAAGAATATGAAAAGGTGAAAGAAAAGGAAAAGCTTTTGGGTCAACATGAAGGAGACATTTTAGTCTCAATTCCTTGCGTCATCCCCAAAAGGAAAAACACAAGAAAAAGTAAAAGTAAAAAGGAAAAGGGACTGTTTAGGTTAACATGGAAGATACATAGGGCATCTCAATGCTTTGCTTATCCCCAAAAGGAAAACAAAAAACAAAAGCTAAAAATAAAGGGTAAAATGTATGACATATAGAAGAATAAAGGTACAAATAGAAGAAGTGCACAAAGAGAGAGAATATCAAACACACATTATAGAAGAACATGATACACATATTGAAGCTCACAAAAGAAAAAGAAAAATGCAAAAGTTCCTAGTAAGGAAAATGCAAGTCAACCATTAACTGAGTTATTGGCTTTGCAATCTCAATTAATATAAGTGGAAGAGGAATAATGTAGTTAAGATAAAAGGAAAAATGAATTACTAAGACAAGGCTAATGACTTCTTTCCCTCCATTGAATGTAAGGAAAGAATGATCCAAGGTGGGTGAGGGGAAAGGATCATGCAATAGTGAGAATAGAAAATTCTACAACTATGGAATGATGAGAGGATTGGGTTTAATGAATTATGGGATGATAGGAAACTTTTTTTTTTTTCAATTTGTAAGGTCATTTGCACTTAACAGATTCAAATTTTTCATGAATTGAAGGAGAAAGAGAACCCATAGGGATCCTAGCATCCTTGTCATTGGAATCATGTAAAGTTTGTCCACATGGGAGGAGAACATACAAGTTAGGAGGGGAATCAAATATCACTATTCCCTCATCTTGAATTCTCCAATTTTCAAAAGGATGCCTTTTGTTATGAGGAGGATCTTGATATATTAGCCCTATTGTGTTTTCTTTTGCTGGTCTTTGTTCCAAACATTGGTGAATGTCATGTTGAGTTCTTATATCACATCCTTGTTTCCTTAAGATAGTAAAACCCTTGCCAGATGTTTCTTCAAGATTGATTGGTGTGTTTGTAACTTTGTTATCATAAAATGGTTAAGGATGTGGCTGTATAGAAGAACTGGGTCCACCTATTGGAGGGAACTTAGGTTCTTCATTCGTTTTAGGATGTAGGTAACCAAACATGTCAAGAGGTGAGATAGTAGGAAGGTCTTGTGACTTCATCGATGGGTAAAAGGGTACATTGGGTTCAAGGTTGTCAAGGGATGAATGTAAGAACTTGTTTATGCTATCACCATCTTATCCAATTATGTCAAAAACATGAAGAGGACATTCATGTTGATTTGAAGGAGCATGAGGAAGCTCGAGGTCATTAGGATCATAGCCAAAAGTATAATTGGACATGTCTACTTAGGGTTTCAATGAATTCCAAAACTTATTATAGCACAAAGCCATGATGAAAATGAAGAATAGTAAATTAATATGCAAGAAATAAGATAATTTTCTTTTGGAAAGTATGACAAAAAGTAATAACAAAAAACTATAATGTAGAAAATAACAAGAAAATGTCTGAAAATGCAATGCAAAATATGCAGCTAGACTGATTTTTCTAGGGTGGCGAATGAGTCGAAGGATTATATTTTCTTGTGTTTTTCAAAAAACTTAAAGTGATTTTTATGTGTTTTAGGTGCAAAATAAAGATCCAGATGCAAAATTTTATTTTTTCTAATGTTTTGAAGTGAAAGAATGAGATCTATATGAGATATTCACTAATGCAGTCTTGTAAACCCTAAGATGCAAAAGCTAATGCAAAGATTAATGTTATGAGTCCTAGGATGTAAATGCAAATGCAAATTAGAAAGATAAGGTGTTCAATATGCAGGTTCATAAAAATATACCAACAATTTAAAGGTTTTATGTACTTCTCTTGCACTCTTAGTGTTTTTCACCTAAAAGGAGAGAGATAAAACCCAAAAAGTTGAGGTGGTTCATTCAAACTAAGGAATATATGATATATTTATGACTAAATGAAATGATCTAAATGTAGCTAATTGATAAAATTGAGTAAATATGTGTAGAATAGGAGGATTCACTACTCATGAGTTCTCTTCATTCAGAGAGCCTCATGGGGTGAACTTCCCTAAACTACCTCACCAACAACAGTGAGAGTTCTAGAATCTAGAATAGTAGGTCACAAATATTTTTTGCATAAATGGAAAAGATCTCAACCAAAGGACATTAGTGTGGGATACGAATGACAACGCGACACACTGGCATCCTAGAGGAATGATAGCATCTTGTACGAACTAGAGATTGAGTTCATCACCAAAAATTCCTAAATGACTACTAGCTATCTGAATTCTAAGAATTTACAGAAAGCAATAAAGTAGTGGAATACAATAGAACTTAAATAAAGAAGTAGAAGTGAAGAGAAATTGTTAGGGATATATAGGATTTTGCCTCAATCAAACTCCCATTTTGGTGTTCCCACCTCCATGGATAGCCAATAAGATAGAGAAAGAAAGAAATCTACAAAGTGTGTGGTGAAAGAAAAACTTGCTCAGGAGTAGAACTAACACAACCAGGTAGGAGTGATACAAGAAAACCCCACTTGATGAGGAGAGCCCATAGCACAAAAGAGGTGATAAGATAAATCCATACTCAAGGAGGAGAACCTGTATCACAATGTAAAAATGTAATGGAAAGGGGATATGGAATCCCAAGATGCTCACAATCATTTAAGGTGAGAGATATGGAGCTGCAAGAGCTAAGAGAGCTCCAAAGAGCATTGGTAAGGGACCTTGACAAAGCTTGAAGCTACTAAAATAGGTTGTATGAAGCTATGTAAGCAAGTGATAGTGTGAAACTGAAAGCTAGAATGAAGTGAGAGAAGTGCTAGAAAGACTTGGAAGAAGAAAATGGATTGAATAGATAGCTTTTAAGGAGAGAAAAGAAGTAGAAGGAAGCTTCCTGGGAAATTTTAAAGAATCTCGAGCTATTACCACCGACCAAACAAGGTGAAAAGTGGAAATCATGCTCGAAAATAGTCATTTGAGCATTGAAATGTCATAGGATGCTAGCAGGGTGTGCAGGCTTCTACTTGGCACACTAGTGTCTAGACACATCACACTACAAAATGATAAGAATGGGAAAAGAAAATGGTTTGATGCAAGCTAACATGTGAGGGTGGCTACTTAAAAGGGGTGTTGGAGCATCTTGAGAAGGGAAGAAAGATGATGCAAGGGATCAAATGAGCCTACTCAAGATGCTAGGGGAGTGAACACTATAGAGGAAGCAAGAATGTATGTGAAATTGCAAGGGGTGCAATTTTATGCCTATACATTTTTCCCCAACTTTAGCGGGCATATGAATCTACATTAATATGAATGCTAAAGGAAATCTACTAAACATAAATAACATCATATGCCAAAAAGGATACTGTAGAGGAAGGAAGATAGCTATTCGAACCATGAAAGCATTCCATTAGGATAAAGACTTGCAAAACCAATATGTTAGAAAGGAAAAACTTGCACTAGACAAGAATGTTAGCACACAAAAACTAATGGATTCAAGTTAGTGAAGTAAAAAAACCTCGATGTAGAAGGTTGTCTCAGTACTATGTGTTGTCCCTGAATTAAGTAATAACATATAGAAAAATGAAGAGTGGAATGGTATATACTTAGGATGAAGAAGATGTAGATCTTCAATTTGGTATATGCAAGTCAAGAGAAGAGAGATAAAAATGAAATGAATGCAAGAGTGATAAAAGCACTCCCCACTCAAGGAGGAAAACCTATATCAAAAAATATAGTTGCTAAAATAAATCCCCGCTCAAGGAGGAAAACCCATATTGCCAAATAAGGATGTAAAGGAGTTTTACAAGTTCTCAGTCCTGTAGAGAAAGACAAATCAGAGAATCTTGTGGCTGCTATAAGTTGTGTTGCAGGACAGTCACAAAAAATATAGGTCTAGTTAGGCTAGCCCAAAGCTAGATGTGATTTTATGAAACAGGTATAGTCAGGCTACCTCCAAGCTAGATGTGAAGATATGAAATAGGTCTAGTCAGGCTGCCCCCAAGCTAGACACGAAAGAATCCATTTGAAGGAGAAAATATTTCAAAGAGGTCCCTTGGGAACCTTTCAAATGAAAAATGGGGTCCACTCAAGGGAAAATTAAATTGAAATATAGAGAGAAGAAAGGGGGTCCTTTAAGAAGGATACACATCTCCAAAATGTGTTATCACTGCCCCAAACATATAGGGGAGGTGAACCATAGAAGATACTTAGAACCGGATAGAGGTGAACCTCGATATCACATGTCATGTGAAGGAAAGGAAAGTGTGTTAATCAAATGGGATTTTGACAAAATTTGAATCAAGAAGTTGTTGTATCTTGTCCTTTAAGGCCTTACATTCACTAGTGAAATGGCCAGGCACTCAATGGTATGTACAAAAATAATGTTTTTCTTTGTCATGTTCATGATATTTCTTGCGTGTAGGAGAAGGAAGAGTGATTAGGCAAGGTTTTAGAAGCCACAAAAAATAATTCTCTTTCTTAGATAGAGGATGAGGAGTGGGAAGCAACCCTTTCTCTTTTGGAGAAAGGTTTGACTTCTCACAAGAAGAAGAAGAAGGCACAAAGATGGAAGACAATGAAGGAAGAATCTTGTCAACAAAACAAGGTTGGGAAGAATTCTCGTCACTTAACCATGGATTTTGTTTAGGTCATTCCTTTGAGCAACCAAGTCCCAAATTATTCTTACGGGGTGTGAATTCTATCAGGACCTAAATTCCTTGTTCATTATGCCTACAACCTTTACACTCATATCCATATCTAGGGACAAGCCTAAAGTTGGGGCCATAATGTGTTTGAAAATATTGAAAAGGAGGATCCTCATAAAGAGCATTTTCCCAACAACAAATATCACACTCCTCTATGGGATCATCATCATTCTTATTAATAGGATTTCTAACACTGTCTTCTTTAGTAGAAGTGTAATCATGTTCCTTAGAAGGAGGATCAAAACTAAGGAAATTACAATTTATGCTCACACCATCCCACAATAAAAAGGAATAATCATCTTTGATAGCAGGTGTGGATGGCATTATTAGAAGGTCTGAGTGGATCAAGTTGATTTTATACTCCCCACTAAAGGAACCTAAATATAAGGAACCCAAATCATCACCAAGACATGCATTCCTTTGGGAAGGGGTAGGCTTAGGATTTCTTGCTTTAGAAGGTTCTTCCTCAGTGACAGTTATCTCAAGAGTATCCTTTGTAGTAGGTATTGTTGGAGTAAACATCGACACATTGGAAGATAATGAGTGAATAAGAATAAGAACAACTGAAGATTGACCGGTAGTTGCTATTTCACATAAGCACATAACATCAGGGTCAACCTTGATTATGACTACTTTATTATTGCAAATGAACTTAATATATTTATACAAGGTAGATGGGATTGCACTCATATCATGAATCAATGGTCTTCCAAGAAGAAGGTTATACAATAGCTTTTCTACCTATAATATACAAGGGTAGGTACAGTAACAGGTCCCAACCTCAAACGAAAGACAATCATTCCTAGGGCTTGTCGACTAACATTATTGAACCTATGAATAACAATGGAAGAATCATTAAGAGAAGATGGATCATCATTAATCTTAGGTGATAGATTGATGCTACATACATTGAGCACCAAATCAACGTCAACAAGAGTACATCTAATACCAATTTTATTAATGTTGACTATGACCATTAAAGTGTCCACTTGCTTCTATACTTCCAAAGATGGGAGTTCATGTGGATAAAATGTAATATTTGATGAATATGTATGAATATATGCCATCAACACATTAGCATCTGTCGGCCTAGTGGAAGAAGGCAAGAGGATCTTTTGCAAGGCTTCCTGAAGCATACCTTCAAGGTTTAGGTGCTTGAGGAATGATTTTTTTTTATTCATTCTATTTTTATAAGTATGGTCTACTAATCTATAAGAGCCTTAGAAAAATTAGGAGAACCACCATCAAATGGAACACCATCAATACAAAAATATTTTTAGAAGAAGGACTAGCTGGACTCACGTAAATAACCAGTCTCTTAGGCCTTTGAGGGGTAGCAGAGACATAGATTACATTTACTAAATCATCACAACTAGTAGAATAATTATTTGAATAAATATTCTTAACATAAATCCAAACAAGATCAAATGTGGAATAATTATTTGAAGAAACATTCTCAACATCAATCCAAGGAGGATCAGATGTGGAAGGAGGTTCATTGTTTGCTAATGCATCATCTCTAGAGGAGAGTACATTAGAATAGATAAGGAATTCATCATTCAAGAATGCAACGTCTCCACAAGAGAGTCCATTGGAATAGAAAAGACATTCATCATTCACCAATGCAACGTCTCTTGGAGAGAGTACATTGGGATGAAAAGAAGGTAGAGTAACATTGAGAAAGGTATCAATGATTTCATCTACTTGTGACAAAATATCCTTTGAAGCCAACAGACTTTTGTGAGAAGGATCAAAGATACCAAGTGACATGGGTAGAGCAAAGTCACCATCACATGCATGAAATGGAAAGTCATTAGAATTTAGAACAAAATTAGATACTGAACTAATAAAAGAAGATATTAAATTCATTGCCATTTTTTGTAGTGTTTTCTATGTTCTAGTAATCCACGTTTTCAAAGGTCTTCGAAGGGTAATTTAAGGTCGGAACTTGCGTCGGTCCCTAAAATTTTACCACCAAAGGTAGTTCTATTTTAGGGACTAAACTAGTTCTTTAGGAGACCTTTCCAATGGTGCAAATGGTTCTGAATTCTGAGAACTGAGTCGAAAGTTATGACTCCGCCAAGTAGGGGTAAATAAATTCCCAATTTTTTGAAATTTTTTCTCTTCACGTCGGATTCACCAAAATGTAGAATAGAAGGATTTGTTACTCATGAGTTCTCTTCATTTAGAGAGCCTCATGGGGAAAACTACCCTAAACTACCTCAGGAATAGCAACAAGAGTTCTAGAATTTGAAAAAGTAGGTCACAAAGTTTTTTTCCATAAATGGACAAGCTCTCTACCAAAGGACATCAACATAGGATATAAATGACAGTGTGGTGCACTGGCATCTCGTACAAACCAAAGAATGAGTTTATGACATAAAATGCATAAATGACTGCTAGCTATCTGATTGCTAAGAATTTACATAATGCAGTAAAGTAGTGGAATACAATAGAATTGAAATAAAGAAGTAGAAGTGATGGAGATGAGGAGAAGAAAGGAAAGAATATACTCACAATGATCCAAGTAATGAAGAATCAACCAAACAAATGTCTTCAAAACCTATTTCTATAAGATTTGGAGAAAGTGTTACGACTGTATAGGGGTTTGCCTAAGGAAAATGCCCATTTTGGTGTTCCCACCTCCACAGATAGCCAAGAAGATAGAGAAATAAAGAAATGAACAAAGCATGTGGTGAAAGAAAAACCTTCTCAAGAGTAGAACCCACACAACTAGGTAGGAGTGATAAAATCAAACCTCGCTTGAGGAGGAGAACCTCTATCACAAAAGAGGTGATAAAAGAAATCCTCGCTCAAGGAGGAGAACCCATATCACAAACTAGAAATGCAATGGAAAGGGGATATTGAATCCCAATATGCTCACAAAAATAAGGCAAGGGATATGGAGCTACAAGAGCTCAGAGAAATACAAAGAGTTTTGCTAAGGGAGCTTGAGAGAGCTTGAAGCTGTGTAAGCAAGTGATAGAGTGAAACTGAAAGCTAGAATGAAGCTAGAGAAGTGCTAGCAAGACTTGGAAGAAGAAAATGGATTGAAACAAATAATTTTAAGGAGATAAAAGAAGCAAAAGGAATCTTCCTGGGTGGTTAAAAAGCATCTCAAGTTGTTACCACCGACCAAAGGAGGTGACAAGTGGAAAGCATGCTTGAAAAAAATTGTTTGAGCATTGAAACATCAGAGGACACTAATGTAACACAGAGATTTGTACAATGCACTAGTGCTTTGACATGTCACACTACAAAATGACGAGAATGGGAAAATCACATGGTTTGATGCAAGCTAACATACAAGGGTGGCTGCTAAAAAGGGGTATTAGAGCATCCTAAGGAGGGAAAAAGGCTAATGTAGGGGCTAAAATGAGCCTACTCAAGATGCTAAGGGAGTGGAAATTAAAGAGGAAGCAATAATGTATGTGAAATTACAAGGGGTTCTATTTTACACTTATACAATATGAAGGAAAAACTAATGAAATATGCAATATTTGAAAACATAGTGTGATATGCAAAAATGAACTAGAAACATAAACAAATGCAAATAGAATTGAATGAGGTTGAATAGAATGCACCTAGAAGTTGAATGTTGATCTTGGAAGGTTTTGGAAACTAGAAAAAATTATTGTTGATGACCAATGGGACTCATTCACCACTGATGGTGAATTAGTCCTGCTACTAGTAAAATGACCTGAAATTGGTTTCCAGCTGTCGAGAACTACATTCTAAAAAAATCAACTTTTCCAGCTTACAAGTGGGACTTATTCACCATTGATGGTGAATCATTCCTCCTCCAAAAATCTGCAAATCCAAGGGTCAATTATGTAGGTCTAGATCTATACTTGTCTTCTTGTAGGGTTGATGGAGTCAAATCTGCAGAAAATGGGTGGAATGTTGTCTCCAAGCTTGAATTAGGGTTTGGTTGACTTGAAACACTTTGATGGCTTGGTGACCACTTTTCAACATCTATTTCTTTGCCAAATATTCCTACAAGACTTGCAAAAAAACATGCAAAGAGGGGGAAATTTTTTAAGGGTTAGAGTATAGGGATTTCCCTTAGTCAAATCCCACTTTGGTAATCAAACCCTTGATAAATGAATTAAATGAAATAAGCATGAAATGATGAATAAATAACATTCAAGTGTCCTAAAATTACAAAAACCTTGTTGTTGAAGTTTGAAGATATGTCAATGGTTGCTCCAAGATGCTTGATGAATTGTTGATTGAATGATGCTATGATGCTTAAGTGGATGAGTGAGATTGAATGCAAGGATGAATGCTTGAATGAATTAGGTATAAAGTGAATTAAAAAAACTTATTTATACACCATTATTCTTCAATTACCCAATAATACAACATCATAGGCTGACATAAGGTCTTAATGAATAAAAAACTGAAAGAAAATTTTGAATTATTTTGAATTTTGAGCCAAGAAGAACTCATTTGCCACCGATAGCGAATGGTTCCCACTCTAGGCTTGTAAGTGGGTGTCAGGAATTAAGTTGTATTTAATGTTTTTTGTCGGGTTTATATTAAAATAAACACTTAAATAAGGCCTATAAGTGCATAAAGGGGCCAAATAAGGCATAAGAAATGTGTAATTAGTGAGAAGAAGCCTAGAAAAGCATGAAATATTTCTATAAGACTAACACTTTAAAACAAGACTTGATAATGTATAGAAAGGTGATATTTAGATGGATTATAATAATAAGAGTCTAGAAAAGTGTAGAAATGTGATATAACACTTCACAACATCTTCAAAAGACATCATAATTTGAATATTTAGGACCTAATGTGAATGTTTAAGTTACATTGCAATATTAAATCAAAACAAAATAGGTGAAGCATCATGAGAGAAAGACCTAAAAGAACATGAAAATGTCAATGATCCATTTTTCTATGGTACACCTATGAAATGATCTCCTTGTGGAAACCAAGTACTTACAACCAAAATAAAAGTTATTTGATCTTATCCTTCACAAAAATTCCTTCTCTCTCTAGATTCTTCCTAGATAATTTCTAAATAACCTATAATTTTGGGCTCGTCATCTCAAAATATCTAAGGAAACATAGTCTTCAATTTATTTATCCACCTTCTCCTTCAAAATTAAATATATTTTTTTAAAATAGTTATATGCATTTATGTCATAAAATTTATTTCTTTCTCACCCTTGGTGAAAACATGCTAAATCTAATCAGCAGTGGTTTGGGTCCAATTTCTCATTTTCTCCATTCTACTGACTTCTTCCTTGGATAGAAGCATGAGAATAAAAATATGAACTAAAATACTTTTCCTCGAAGCCACTACTTACTAAATGAAGGTATTTAACTATGCAACTTGAGCCTTGATCACCTTCTTTGTGTCCTCATCTTTATCTATTTTATTCAAAATATTATCATTGATCCTTGAAAATCATCTATTTATTGAGCTCTATTTTTTGTCCCAATATCTATAGAAGCTATATTATATTTAAAGGGAAGAATGGAGGCTACATCCTTCTCAACAATTGGCATGGTGATATGAATGGTGTGGCATCGGAAGGCATGTATGGTTATGCAAAATCAAACCTTAGCGATTTTTTCTCCCTTAGACATTTCCCTACACCAAACAAAAAAATCTTCAAAGGTAGCCCTCGTATCCCTAAAAAAAGGAGCCTTGTCTTTCAATTGTTTCTATAACAACATAGGGGTGGTAGTCTATGAAGAAGATGATGGGGTAGCAACCCCTTGTTTATCTTTGCATGGTTCATCCTCTTTCTTCTCTTTCTTCTCTTCAAGCTCTTTAATCTTTTGATCTTCAAATTATTTTTCTTCTCTTTTTTCATTTCTTCTCTCATCATCTCCTTATGTGTAGTATCAATATCTTCTTCCTTTTCATTCATCTTTTCCCTTTTCTCTTTCTCAAATAGCTCCTTCATTTTCTATTCTTCAAAGATTCCTTTGTCTATATCCTCATTAGATTCTCCTCCATGCATCAAGATCTACCTCCCTCTCCATATCCTTAGGATCTACAATGCTAAGTCCTTTTGAATTGATAACTTGGTCATCATGTTCTTGGGTAGTGGAGACTTCTTTAGTGGCAGCCAATTCCTTTATGTTTAGTCATTCTTGTTTTTCCATTTCCTCCAAAATTATGTCTACACTCTCTATATTTTGAGGCTTATGCACCAACAAAGAAGGGGAAACAAAATCAATTTTATTTATTATACCTAGTTCTTTGGAAATAATAGAATGCTAAATACTTGCTTTGATAAATTTCTCAAATGAGGGAAGAAGGATTTGGGTAAGCTCAAGGAAGTGGGGGAAGAAACAAAAGGGATGGTAAGTGGTAAGGTAGATATGGTTAATAGGGGTGTAGAAATGGTAGAAGAAGATTAGGAGGAAGTAGCCATGGATTTCAGTGATGATTCCACCATGATGGGAGAAGTGGAAGGAGAAAAAGAAGTGAGGTGAGTAAAAAGATAAAAAATGGGTGGTGATAAAAATATACGTGTAAGAGCAGGAGTGGAGGAAGAATGTTGTGGTGAAGGAAAACAAGGAAAAGTGGGAAGATGTGGATGAGAGTGAGATGGTGAAGCCTACAAGTCCTTAGGTGGAATGGCTCTTCCTTTGATAATATCCATTAAAATTGTGCCCATCTTTTTGGTCTTCTTCGATACAAGTCTCTTGCATTCACTGATTTTCCTTTTGTAGACTCTTGGTTTATCTACTTATTTTCTTTCTTGAACCTCCTTTATTTTTTGGATTATTTTAGTGGGAGGAGAAGGAGATGCTTTTCTAGAGTAACTAGTTTCTAATGTTTCTCCTTCATACTCCTAATCATCAAATTTATCATCATCATTGTTTCCCTGAGTCTCTCCTTTGTCCCTCTCACTATAAGTGAGCTCTATATTTTGTTGGAGTTAAAATGACACTGAGAGGGGAGGGTGAATCAGTGTCTTAACATATTTGACCAATTTTCAAAAATTCATAAACATAGCTCATATTTGATCTCAATATTACTCTGATTAATGCATTCATGAGTTGAATGTAATCATTTATAAAAAAAATTGAGAAAAGTAATAATCCCAACAATGAACTGAAACAACAACACTATAAAGCAGTGAGCACACAAAAGAACAAAGAGACACAAGATTTTTCTGAGTGGAAAACCCTCCCAGGGTATAAAAACAACTCCCGAAATGCCTTGCAAACTTTATTTTTAATCAACAGTTCACAATGCCTTATAGGCTGATTTTTGAGCACCCACTCAAGGAGCACCAACCCCTCATTTAGATATATCTATCTCAAGGAGCACCAACCCCTAAAATTATATTTCTGAACAATAATCATGTCTCAGAGGATCTCTTTGTTTTCAGTTAAGCTCATAACTCTCTGTTTTCTCATCTACAGAATACCCTAAGGATTCAATAATTGAATCCTTAAAATATTACATAGAAAGGAATATTACAATATATCTCTACATCTTTGTTTTTCAGATTTTTAGTATAGAGTATTTCAATAGATTTTTGATACAGCCAAAGAACAATATTCCAGAACTACAACCAGAGATCCTACACTATTTTCAACACTAGTTTTTATATAAATTTTAAGTATGTCTGTCATGAAGAAATCTTCAAAATGTGTTTTTCAAAAGAATCTGATACTCTCTTGCTAACTTTAGAATATGAAGCTAAATAATGATAATATGTAGATGATGGTAAAAATCAAGAGTAACGCTTGTCTAGAGAGATTTAATTTCTATGTTGAATCAAGAGATTTCAAATTGTAACTAATAGATTTTCATCAAAACCATGACTTCCCACCAGATGAGAACCCAAACCTCCCAATTCTCAGAGAATATTTTTCCATGTAACCATTATGAGATTCAATGCCAACCAATGATGTTGGCCTGCAACTATACATAGAAATTCACATGTTGGCCACAATGACAAAGTTTGTTAATCATTCGCCGAGACAACTCCGTAAGTATGCCAAAGGCAATTATAATGCTGTCAGTTGCCACGTGTTCTTTGTGATTCGCTATGACCTTATGCGAGCTGCATTTCCTTTTCCTTATTTTCTTTTGCTGTGACCCAACAAAGTTGGGAAGACCTCTCGCAGACCACATTAAGTTTTACTGAAAGCCCTTTTATCTCTTATGTGTCACTATGACATTTTGTTGTTGGGGAGACATTTCGTAGATGATGCTTAGTTTTACCGAAAGACATCCTTTCATCCAGTGTCGCTGAGACAATTCATAGTCGGGGTGACTTCTCGTAGAGCATCCTGTGTCTTACCGAAAGCCCACATGATCATTCTTGTTCACCAATACAACTCAATACCTATGCTGACAAGATCCATTTGTATTCCATCGGTGAGACCCACAGGGTTCGTTATGATATTATATTGATGCTGCAACTCTTGTCGATGTGTTCTCATCCAACCTCCGGTTAGTGAGACATAACAATCTCATTGTGACCCAATACTGATGGTATAACTCTTGCCAATAAGGATCACCCTCTATCACCAAAACAAGGAGAAGTCCTGCCGAAAGCTACTTGTGAAACTCCATGTGTAATGTCGGCGAGACCAAAGGTCACTCGCCAAGACCTCACTTTGATAATGCTAACTCTTACCGATATGTATCTTCCCACCACCAGTTGTTATGACAATGTACAATCGCTATGACTTCACACAGAGAGCAGCATGTCTGGCCGAAGTGAATCTTTAATGTGCAAGTCAGTCAATGTAACAATTCAAACTCACCAAGACACAATGCCGATGAAGGATCACTTACACCGATGAACCACCTCATGTATTAGTTGGTGAGACCTGACTCATTCAGAAAGACCTCTCCCTGGTGAAAAATACTCATGCCGATAGACCTTTCCTTTGTCACCAAAACCACGTGAATGTCATGCCAATAGATACCCAAAGGTGAATTTTGTCATCAAGGACAAACCAATCATAACACAACTGAGAACCAACAAACTCCCCCTTTGTCCTTGATGGAAAAACACAAATGACTCTCCCCTTTTTGCCTCAATGACAAAGGATAGAAGAAGAATGTGCAATGCGGAAACGCACGACTTAGAAGCCAACAAAAGTATCATGAGAAACAGCTACAAAAAGAGTAATAGTGCAGGAACCAAGATTGTAGGAGAGCTATAAGTGAATAGAAATATATAACATGCTCCCCCTAAGCTGAAGCTTGGTGAATTAGAGAAGTAACGATTGAGAGATAACTCCCAATCGAAGTCTCAACCTTTCAAATAGCTCTTTTGCTAAGGGCTTAGTAAGAATATTAGCCACCTGATCTTAACGTCCAACAAAATACTCGTATCGCCATTTAGTAATACGCTTGCAATGAAACTTGATAGCAATATGTTTAGTGTGAGAGTGCATAACAAGATTTTTTGAAATATTTATCGCACTAGTGTTATCACAAAGAATGGAAATAGGTTTAGGAACTTCAATACCCATATCAAATAGAGTTTGACTCATCCAAAGAACTTGAGTACAACATGAAGTGGCAGCAATGTATTCTACTTCAGCAGTAGAAAGAGAAATAGATACTTGTTTCTTGCTGTGCCATGCCGCAAATGATCCTGAAAGAATGCACACACTAGTACTTTTCTATCATCAAACAGCCAGCCAGATCCAACATCGTTATAAGAAATCAAGAGAAATCGGTAGCACAAGATACGAAGACCATAATCAAGAATTACCGTTATATTTAAAATCCTTTTAACAATAATGACACTGAGTTCTTTAGGTGATGTCTAAAACTGGCCTGTGATTACAATACTGCATGATGTGTCAAGTCGAGCGGGTTAAATATAAAATACTGCCAATCATTGATCTATATTCAGTTTGATTTGTATTAGGAGAATCATCAACCATAGTAAGTTTGCATCCAGTAACCATTGGAGTGCTAATTGGATGGCATTCATCCATCTAAAATTTCTTAAGCATCTCTCTAGCATACTTGGTTTGAGAAAGAAATATTCCATTTTCACGTTGAGAGATTTGAAGACCCAAGAAGAAATTTAATTCTCCTAATAATGACATTTCAAATTCAGATTCCATTAGCTGAGAGAATTTTTTACTCAAAGTAACATTGTTGCATCCAAAGATAGTGTCATCAACGTAAATTTCAACAACCAAAATATCAGAACCTTCAGTTTTAACATAAAGATTGCGATCTACACCTCCTCTAACAAAACCATTTGAAAGTAAATGATTTTCCATCCTAGAGTACCAGCTCTAGGTGCTTTTTCTAAGCATAGAGGCCTTTTTCAATAACTATAGCTTGTGATCGGGCTTATCTTTGCAAAATAAATCCTTAGGGTTGTTCTACATAGACTTCTTCATCTAAATAGCCATTTAAAAAGGTAGTTTTGACATCCATTTCATAAACAATGAAATTCTTATAAACAAAATAAGCCAAGAAGATTCTAATAGATTCTAGTCTAGCAATAGGTGCAAAGGTTTCACCAAAATCAGTACCTTCTTGTTGAGCATAGCCTTTGTAGACAAATCTTGCTTTGTTGCGAATAACATTACCATTTTCATCAACCTTGTTTCTATATATCCATTTGCCTCCAATGACATTCTTGTTATCTGGTCTTGGGACTAACTCCCAAGTCTGATTTTTCTCAATTTGATCAATTTCTTCCTCCATAGAATTAATCCAACATGAATCTGTGAGAGCTTCATAAAAAAATTTAGGCTCAAACTGAGTAACTAAATAGAAAGCTATTTGAGCCTTTTCATCAGATTCAACAGCCTTTCTCCTAGTTTTTACTCCTGCATTTTTATCCCCAATAATCTAATCTTTGGGGTGATATATAGCTAGATTTTTTGAAGGAGCTTTTGATACAACCTTTTCAGGACTTTCTTTTTCATTTTTAGGGCTTGCTGATTCAACAAAAGACTTGCAAGATGTCAGCATCTAAGTGTAATCTTTCATCAAACTTTACATTCACAACTTCAACAATCTTGTTAAGCCTTTTTTTAATGCATTTATAAGCTTTGTTGTGAGTTGATTATCACAAAAAGATACACACATCACTCTTTGATTGAAAGCTCCCAAGGTTATCATCATCTTTCTTGATAAAACACTTACTTCCAAAAATTTTAAAGTATTTGACAGAAGCAATTTTTCCATACCAAAGTTCATAAGGAGTGTGTTTAGATTTCACCCTAAGCTGCATTCTATTCAAAATGTATACAGCTGTATGAACAACTTATTTCCAGTACATATCAGGAAACTTAGCTTCATCTAGCATTGTTCTAGCCATTTCTTTTACAGTTATGTTCTTACGTTCAACTACCTCATTTTGTTGAGGTGTTTTAGTTGCAACATACTGCCTTTTAATACCGTGTTGTTCACAATAATCAATAAACTCTTGAGAGGTGAACTCACCTCCTTTGTCAGATCGAAGACATTTGAGTTTCAGATTAAATTCCTTTTCAACCATTTTACGAAATTTTTTGAACCTTTCAAAGGCTTTTGATTTGTGCTTAAGAAATGTGACCCATATCATTCTAGTATAATCATCCACAAACAACATAAAGTATTTTTCACCATTAATAGACCTTGTTCTAGTTGGTCCACATAAATCAGTATGCACTAGTTGTAGAGGTTTTGATGAAGAATGTTCTTTTGTTTTGAAGCTGATTTTAGTTTGTTTACCGCTTAAGCATTCTTTGCACACAAAATTTTCTAGCCTGTTAAGGATTGGTAAACCTCTAACATTCTGATTCTTATTGATTCTAACCAGATTTTCAAAGTTTATGTGTCCTAATCTTTTATGCCATAACCAACTCTCTTCAATTTTTCCCATTAGACACATATCTTGATTATTGTCATTGCTTGATGTGTCAAGAAGATTGTACACATTTCCTTTTGTCCTCCTTCCAACTACAACAGCCTTTCCAAGCTTGTTCTTAATCTCACATCCCTACGAAGTGAAAAGAACATGATAACCACTATCACAGATTTGACTAACACTTAGAAGATTGTGCTTAAGACCTTCCACATAGTACACATTATAGATAGGAGTGTCTTCATTCAGAAGAAGTGAACCTCTACCTTTAATTTGAATACCAGAGTTATCACCAAACTTAACATAACCACCTACATAATCTTCAAGATTTATAAACTTATCCTTGTCGCTAGTCATATGGTTAGAACATCCACTGTCTAGGACCCATAAGTCCTTTTTCTTGGAATGAAAAGCAGTTTGAACCAACATAGTTTGCTCAATGTTGTTAACAGTCTTAGGTTTCCAAACCTTTTTAATTTTCTGCTGTTTAGATTGCAGATCAGTTCTACACTGTTTGACAAAATGTCCCAAAGCATTGCATTTAAAACATTTGATCTGTTTAACAAAACCATAGTGTTGCCTAAGACCAAACTTGGGTATTCTAGGGTTCATAAGCTTGCATGTGCTCACCTTATGGCCAAATTTGTTGCAGAAAAAACAATAACCATAGAAGAAGGGATTGTATCTGTAAGATGATCTATTACCTTTCAAGGGTTGAACATGATTCTTACCAAAATCGGAGTGATTTGGACTTGAACCCTTGATTTCAGAAGAGGGGTTTTGTTTTGTATTATCAATTGAACATTCACCCTTTTCAAAACCAATACCGGTTTTATCTTTATATAGCTTTTGCTTGCTGAGCATCTCATTGAGTTTTAAAGTGCTTTCATATTTCTCAATTTCCTTTCTAAGACAGACTACTTCTTGTTCCAATTTTTGAATTTCTTGATCTTTGTAGCTTACAGTCTCTTGAAGACAGTCTTCAATTCTTTTAGCTTCTTCAAGCCTAGTTTTTAGAGAGACCATTTCTTGATTTGGTTTATGTTCTTGAGCAAGAACTTTTTTTTTGAGTTTTCTGACCTCTTGTAAAGCACATTTCAGCTCACTTTCAAGATCTACTTCACCTTCTTCAACATCAATAGTGTTTGAATCATTTTGCTGAGTAATTTTAGCCATGAACAAAGTTTCATCTTCTTCAATTGATGAATCTTCAGACTCAATATCGGATTCATCCTTACTAAATAGACTTTTCTTCTTTTTGAAATTGAAGTTTTGTTTAGGTTTGAAGGCCTTCTTCTTAGGCTATTTTTCAAGGCTCTGTCATTGCATTTGATTATCATAGGGATACCCTTTGTAGCAAAGTGGCCTATTTTTCCACAGTTAAAAAATTTAAAGGGAAGTTTTCCCTTATATTTTCCTGATCCCTTTTTAAATCTTCTAACAAAATGGAATTCTTTAGAATCAAACAACTTAGATTCACTGACTTCAACTTTTGCTTTCTTTTCAGTGTTAAAGGAAGTTTCTTTTCCTGTTGAATTGTTTTTGCTAGTTCTCATTTCATAGGTAGTAAGTATTCCTTGTATGTTGCTCCATAAAAGACAAAGAGTTTTTCTTCTAGGCTGAAACCTTAGATTCAAATTTGGATGGTAAGGTTCTAACAACCTTTGTGACCACATCAAATTCATTAACCTCTTAACCTAGACCTTTCATTGCATTGACAACTTCATCAACTCTTAGGAAATATTCAACCACTTTTTCATCATCCTTCATTTTCAACTCCTCAAACTAATGTTTGAGTGTAATGATTTTTGACAATTTGACTTTCTCATTCCCTTGATATATAGTTTCAAGTTTTTCCTTGATATCATGAACAGATTTGCAATGCATGACTTTAATGAACACATCTTTAGTTAGCCCAGACAAGATGGCATGCTTAGCTCTGGCATTTGTTTCATACCTCTTTTTTTCAGCAGGATCAGTGGGAATAGAGGTTGGTACATTGTAAGCATTTATAACAATGCTCCAAACATCAACATCAAAAGAAATAAGAAAAGCTTCCATTCTCATTCTCCATAACACATAATCTATTCCATCAAATAACAGAGCTCTGGTTGCAGAGGCACCATCTTGAGAATGTGCTATTAAACAAACTCCAAGACCAAGATCAATCCAAGGTGATTAAAACCTATAAGAGGACCCTACGCTCTGATACCAATTGTTGGAGTTAAAATGACAGCGGGAGGGGGTGAATGCCTTAACAGATTTGACCAATTTTCAAAAAATTCATAAACATAGCTTAGATTTGATCTCAATATTACTCTAATTAATGCATTCATGAGTTGAATGTAATCATTCATAAACATAATTTGAGAAAAGTAATAATCCCAATAGTGAACAAAACAACAACATCAGTAAAGTAGTGAGCACACAGAAGAACAAAGAGACACAAGATTTTCCAAGTGGAAAACCCTCCTGGGGTATAAAACCACTCCCTAAATGCTTTGTAGGCTTAATATTTTTTAATCAATTGTTCACAATGCCTTATAGGCTAATTTTTGAGCACCCACTCAAGGAGCACCAACCCCTCATTTAGATATATCTATCTCAAGGAGCACCAACCCCTCAAATTATATTTCTAAACAATAATCATGTCTCAGAGGATCTCTCTGTTTTTCAGTTAAGCTCATAACTCTCTATTTTTTCATCTACAGAATACCCTAAGGATTCAATAATTAAATCCTTAAAATATTACATAGAAAGGAATATTACAATATATCTCTGCATCTTTTTTTTTCCAGATTTTTAATACAGAGTATTTCAATACATTTTTGATACAGCCAAAGAACAATATTCCAGAACTATAACTAGAGATCCTACACTATTTTCAACAATGGTTTTTATATACATTTTAAGTATGTCTGTCATGAAGAAATCTTCAAAATGCATTTTTCACAAGAATCTGAAACTCTCTTGCTAACTTTAGAATATGAAGCTGAATAATGATAATTTGTAGATGATGGTAAAAATCAAGAGTAACGCCAGTCCAAAGAGCTTTAATTTCTATGCTAAATCAAGAGATTTCAAATTGTAACTGATAGATTTTCATCAAAACCATGACTGCCCACCAGTTGAGAAACATAACCTCCCAATTCTCAGAGAATATTTTTCCATGTAACCATTATGAGATTCGATGCCAACCAATGATGGTGTATGTGCAGGATCATCATGGAAAAAATAGGCCCTTAAGTGGTAAAAAATTCAAAAAAATAAGTGTTAGGCAACTTGACATAAAAATTTGAATAAGTTATCTATATTATTTAAAAAATATGTAAGAATAGAATCTATATAAAATTGAATGTAATTTCTAAACTGCTAGCTTTATTTAAAAATAAATAAAATGTATTTGGTGAAAATTTGAAATTTTAGTGTAGTAGTACTTAAATTTCAGGGAAAAAATAAGTAGGTGTTTGTCTGACCACCCTAACCATAATAAAATGATAATATTTTTTTATAATATTTTATATATAAGTAGAGGACTTATGTCTTGATGTGATACATATTTTTTTGTAATTTTTTTCCAAGTAAATAATTAATTATGATTTTTTTATTACAAATTTTAAAAAATATAAAAACTTGTATGTCTTACCACCTTAACTTGGTCAAAAATTCATGAAATTTAATTTTTCTTTTTTTAATCCTATAGTATGTGAAGCATAGAATGTGATGCATGTTTCGGATTGAAAAAATGTGATAACGTTTGAAAGTTATAGATGTTTTCCAATCAGCCTATCAATCAGGACTTTAGTCGTAATTCTAATAGAAAATAAATAATAATTATTTATTAAATTCAAATTAAAGCATAATTTATATTGGTGGAAAGTTGAGAGTTTCCTCTAAAAAATCTTTTTGTTTCATCAATTTTGGATTAAAAAAATAGTCGTCAGCCACATACCCTAAAAATACCCATAATATTGCCACTTTTTGACCCATCATGATCCTGCACATACCTGATGTCGGCCTGCAACTATACATAGAAATTCACATGTCAGCCACAGTGACAGAGTTTGTTAATCATTCGCTGAGACAACTCCATAATTATTTCGAAGGAAATTATAACACTGTCAGTCACCACGTGTTCTTTGTGATTCGCTATGACCTTATGCAAGCTGCATTTCCTTTTCCTCATTTGCTTTTTCCGTGACCCAGCGAAGTTGGGAAGACCTCTCGCATACCACATTAAGTTTCACCAAAATCCCTTTTATCTCTTATGTGTCATTGTGACATTCTATTGTTGGGGAGATGTTTCGTAGATGATGCTTACTTTTACCAAAAGACATCCTTTCATCCAGTGTCATTGAGACAATTCATAGTCAGGGTGACTTCTTGTAGAGGATCCTGTGTCTTACTGAAATCCCACGTGATCATTCCTGTTCGCTGAGACAACTTAATGCCTATGCCAACAAGCTCCATTTGTATTCCATTGGTGAGACCCATAGGGTTCGCTATGATATTATATTGACGCCACAACTCTTGTCGATGTGTTCTCATTCAACCTTTGGTCGGTGATACATAACAATCTTGCTATGACCCTATACCGATGGTATAACTCCTGTCGATAAGGATCACCCTCTAACGCTGAAACAAGGAGAAGTCCTACTGAAAGCTACCTATGAAATTCCATGTGTAATGTCGGCGAGACCGAAGGTCACTCGCCAAGACCTCACTTCGATAACCCTAACTCTTACCGATATGTATCTTCCTGCCATCAATCGGTATGACAATGTACAATCGCTATGACTTCACAACGAAATTAGCATGTCTAGCCGAAGTGAATCTTTAATGTGCTAGTTGGTCGATGTAACAATTCAAACTCTCCAAGACACAATGTCGATAAGGATCACTTACACCGATGAACCACCTCATGTATTAGTCAGCGAGACCTGACTTATTCAGAAATACCTCTCCCTAGTGAAAAATACTCATGCTGATAGACCTTTCCTTTGTCACCAAAACCACATGAATGTCATGCCAATAGATACCCAAAGGTGAATTTTGTCATCAAGGACAAACCAATCAGAACACAACTAAGAACCAAGATATTTTTCTTTTCCAAGTGGGAGATTTTTACATAAATCCAACATTTTTTCCTCCTTAGCATAGTATATATGATGACATTGATATCTATTTCTTCTTCTTTGGTCCAGTTGATTGCTAGGAGAGACATTTTGACAATCTTATTACATATGCATCTTCATACAGCACATTCTCATATTCTTGGAGCTAATTTGGAATAGTGTACAAATGTAAAGTACAAGCAAACTCTAGAGAAAGCCTCATATACATTCTCTTTTGTACCTCCTATTCATTCTCAAATTTTTCCCAAAAATCTTCAATATGGAGCTGGTGGGCATATTGTTGTTTACTAACTTGTTTCTACATTTTTACTAGAGGATCCACATTACCTTGTATATTATGGAATAAGAATCCTAAATCCTAAATCTCCTTATCCAAATATTTCATAGATGGGGTCGAGGGGCAAGCATACAAAGCCCTATGTAATGTCATGGGGTATGGAATCTCAACTCTATGATTAGATTGTAACAACTCATGAGAGGCACATAGTTGTCTGATTAAATCCAACATTACTATCTTATCTATAGGATACTTTGGTAACCTATAGGGAGCAATAAAAAATCCTTCAATCTTGAAATATCTAAACTTTTGGAACTGGGTGAATGAAAACCCAAATTGAGACACAATCTTCTTTGTTGGGAATGAAATTTTAATTCCCATGTCTCTCTAAAGCATCTTGACAATGTGCATGCAAAACACATCATTTACTCTTTTATAGTGATGTTTAACATTTATGTATTGTAATTGGGGATAACATTGATAAACAATGTAATCATTGAGACCTATCCCAATATTCCCCCTATAGGTTAGACCTCTATATGGGAATTTGGAACCTAAGAAATAAACCACCTATGAAACTTGGTTATCACTAATCATCTTAACCTAGTGAAACTTGTTTTAAACTCACAATATTTCCTCTACAATGTAGTAGATACAATATGTAAGCAAGGACGAAATAGGATATCCTACAACTCTGATCAATATTGTCACCAAGTCATTGAATTCCTCAATGAAGTCAATCTGATATAGTTTCTTTGGTGATTTATCAGCACTCAGCCAGGAAGCATGCATCCATTTCTTGTTAATTACTTGCAAGAAATTGGTAGCACTATGCTCAAAAACCTTTCTTTCCTATTCCTAGCTTGCTACGTCCATCTCTAAAAATGATGGAATTTTGAAACTTTTGGCTAAAGAAGAAGTTGATAAATATTTTACTACCCTTCCATCAGATGCAAAAATCTTCAAGATTCCTTATGAAAAAATTCTCTACATGCATGAATGAGTTCAGGTCAAACCAACAAGGGTGGGAATCTAACATCCTATGCAATTCCACTCTTCCTATCCCTCCTTTCCAACTAGATCTTTGGTACAGTAAGAGTACTTTCTTTGAATTCATCGATTTCTATATGGTTGATGTTGGTGTCAAAGATTTCATCCCATGCAGATGAGATCTTGGAGGTCACATCAATGTCATGGAAGTTGTACTTCATCTTTGATGTTTTCTCTATCTTCTCAATATTTTCCATCTTTTACATAACCTGCAAAATGATAAGTAATTAGTGATTTTGGCCATGTCGGAAAAATATGGTTAATTCCCACATAAATCATACATAATCATGCTTAATTTATCTTAAAATAACATCAAATTCTAGACATAAATTATTTAAATCATCAAATTGTAAGAGTTTATGAAAATTTATGGGTTTTGAGAAGTTGAAGGAATTGGTGAATGTGAAAACCAAAAATTTGTGGGAATGTCTTATGTGGGTTCTAGAGGGTTCAGTGTCAGTCAGTGGGAAACCTATGAATGAAATCTTGCAAATCAAAATTTTCACAATGGAATCCCACCCTAGAAAACCCGCATGCGGTCTCTCTAAATTTGTAAATACTTAGTTAATTTTATCTTTTGAAATTTGATTCATTGAGAAAATCCTTGCAAAATATACAAGGATTTAGTGCAATCTTTAAGTGTTTAAAAAATGTAATCGTAAGATAGGAACCATACCAAGGAAGTTTCGATGATAACTTCCACAATGGAATAAACTCAAGTTTTAACTTTGAATCTTACCATTCGTAAATTCATGAAAATCCTAAGCATATTAAGGTGTTAAGGTAGATAATTTATTTTTAGAAACTTATGGTCAAAAATCCAAAGGCCAAGGTCTTGCAGTTTTTGACTTGACTTAGGGATATTGAATGGACAAGGCATATTGAGTGGATTTGGGACCTCAAACTTCTGCGATAGAAAACTATGAGATTATCCCACAATGGGAGGGATTCACAAGGAGTTAGGACATAGTGATAAAAGACCCCAATAACATAGTACTTTTATAAAATAACATTCTAATAGTGAATCAGTAAACTAAAATCTATGAACCAAACCCCTTGTAATTGTATCAAATAAAGATACTCAACATTTTAAACTAGTATTTATGTGTAGTAACACACAACAATGACCCGATAGGTAGAGAGCGACATGAAAGGCAAGTGATGTGTAGGCAGTGTCGGTGGAAAAACATTAGAATATGAATGGCATGAGTGGGAACAACAACTATATGCATATATAGATAGTATAGTTACACATTAGGGATTCCAACAAACAATACAATGGATCACTAGATATATTATAGGCAATAATTAAAGTGATCGAGTGGGAACAATATTGTTTCCCATTTTTACCTTAAATTTTAGCATCATTATTTTATTTTAAATTATAATGGGGACCGAACGAGGGTGTTAACCCTAATGGTTCAAAAGGAGGATATGCATATAAAGGATGAAGTATGCAAGCAATAATTGGTGAGAAAGTAACATTGTAGAATATATATATACACATATAGAGGTTTGGTTGAAGAATAATTGTATTAACATTCAATTAATTATTTGGTGATAACATCATTATTATTGGTAATTGGTTTGGTGGGGTAAATAATAATATTATCTAGTTAAGTTGTTAATTAAAGAAGAATAATATTATTAAATTTGAAATTATTTCATTAAGTAATACTAATATCATTAAGTTTTATTAGTTAATAAAAATATAATATTATTATGGATAGGGTTCAATGTCTAAATTGATGACATTACTAATGTGTATTTAGATGGGAAATAATAATCATGGCATACTATTAGTTGAATTCATGATTATATAAGGACACCCCATAATTTGGCAACTACATCAATTCATTATGATAAAAACTAAGGATCTTTTCATAGCTAGCAACAAAGTATCATAGACGAATTTTGGTTAAAACAATTTAATTATTTTTGTGATGTAGAGTATAAGCAAGAGAACAATAATGAACAATTCCTAATGGAATCTAACTTAAAGTGTATAAGATCAAATATTTTACTCCATTGTAACCATAAGCTTAAACATATGAATTCTTTTTTATTCCTACATCAGAAAGATAGCAATTTGTACATACAAAATATAAAGTAAAAGTCAACACAATGAGGCCTACTCTCCACCCTTCCATATTGGGTCATGGACCCTCATGGACCCTCACCAAACCCTTGAGAAATAATATAGATTGACCACCACTATGATTAGGGGTGAAATGAATATTGTGTATTACAATCAATATAGAGTGCATTAGGATATGATTGTCTATTTGACAATTGTTGCTGATCTTACAATCACTATCATTATTCAGGAAGGTTTTTTGTGACACATTAGTTTATGAAATACCACATTATTCCTAGAGCATGGTCTACAAGAATAACAAAAAAGTGTTAGTGTAATAAAAATGCACCATTGGTACACAATAAGAAAAGAAAAAAATATAGACATATAATTAATTACAAAGATAATGCAATATAGTTGTAGTCTAGTACACAATAAGTAAATAAAATCTAGGCATACCTTCTATAGGGAATGGATTGAAGTCTAGCATACAAAAGAAGGTCCGTTCTCCACCCTACCATATTGGGTCATGAAGCATCATCAACTATTCTCCCTTGGGAAAGAGAGTTCAAGAAGTGGGATGTTGATTCACAACCATAGTTACAATCACTTCATTCACAAAGTTCATCCATCTATTTACCATATAAAGTAGAATATCAACACCCAAGTTCTTGAACTCTCTCTCCCAAGGGAGAAGCATTTTTTTTGGAGCAACTATGAATATGAATAGATTGTAAAACAGGCTAAGAGAAATTAGATGATCGCCGAAGTAATTTAAAAATTTAAGCAAAAAAGAAAAACCATAAAGGGAAAGCAAGAAGGAATTGAAAAAAGCTAAACAAAACCCTATCAAAAATTAAAAGAACATAGCCATTTTATAGCACCTTCTCAATCATCGAATGCTATAGCCTAGGCAAGAGAACAATAGTCAACAATGCCCAATGGAATCTAACATAAAGTATATAAGATCAACTCGTTCACTATGTTGTAAGCATAACCTAAAGCATATGAATTTTTTATGAATCATATGTTAGAAAGATAGAAATTTCTACATAAAAAATATAAAATAAAACTCAACACAATAAGGCTTTCTCTCTACCCTACCATATTGGGTCATGGAGCCTCATGGACTCTCACCAAACCCTCTAGAAAGAATATACATTAACCACCACTTTGATCAATGGTGAAATGAATATTTCTAATTACAATCAATATAGAGTACATTAGGATATGATTGTGTACTTGACCATTGTTACTGATTTTCCAACCACTATCATTATTGTGAAAGGTTGTTTGTAAGATATTAGTCCATCGAATACCACTTTATGGATGGAATATGGTCTGCAAGAATAACAAAAAAGTGTGAAGTTTAGTATATTGATTATGCAAAAATAGAATAAACTACATAAAATTAACTATTTTATTCCATTACATCCATTGTGAGAGAAAGCTAAAAATTGATACCCATGTTCCTATGAAAAACTTTTACTACAAAGGCCAAACCATCTGGATGCAATGCATTGGAGTCTGGACACACAAAAGGTTCCATGCCCTCTGCCCTACCATTTTAGATCATGGAGTTTTATTAGCTATCACTAGACCCCTGAAATTACTTACCATAACGTACAACAACTTTTCATGATGATACCAATGAACACTATTGTTCAAGTGAGCAATTCAGTTGCACACATAGAAAATATAAAATGCAAGAGAAAAAAATGAGGCCCACTCACTAATATTGGGTGGCCACTACTATGATGAATGGTGAAATAAATGTTCTCATTCTCTTAGCCAATCTTATAGTCACTTCATCTTCATAGTTGTTTTAAAGCTCATTCCTTTATTTAGCATGTATACTGGAATATCAACATCCCACTTCTTGAACTCTCTCTCCTAATAGAGAAGCATGTTTTATGGAGCAACTATGAATATAAAGAGATTATAGAACTGAATAAGAGCAACCAGGTGATGGGTGTGAAAAACAAAAAATATACACCTCTTCCTGATTCTTTCAATTACATCTCTACTTGCTTGCTTTCTCTTCCTTTCGTTCTTTCTCCACCTCCTGCAAAAATGAACACAAATTTATCAGAACCCACAAATTTTGCAACCATGAAAGCATGAAAATAATACAAGATAACATCTAACCACCTTCATAGATATTCCATAGGAAATGAACAAAATTGCACCTCCATAGAATCTTTCCATCATCACTCACAGCTACCTTCAACAAGAACAAAAACCCAGAGAATGAAACCCAACAATACACTATCGATAACTACATAGACATTCATTTTTTTTGTCGAGAACTTTAAACAGATGTTACTTGCACCATCACCACTACCAAGAAACCATGCAATAATTAATATTGATGTTGTTTTGCTAGCCTCCACAACTACCTTAAAAAAAACATAAACCCAGACAGTGACATCCAAAAATACATTATCGATAACTGCACAGACATTCATTTTTTTTTTAAGACTTTAAAACAAATGTTACTTGCATGATCACCACTACATGAAAACCATACAACAATCAATTATGATGACATTTCATTGGCCTCTTGTACAATCACGCTATTTTTTTGACCTCCTCTATGGAATGATATAGCTTAAGCAAGAGATCAATTATCAACAATGGCCAATGAAAGCTAACATAAAGTGTACAAGATCAACTATTTTAGTATGTAGTAACCACAACCTAAAACATTTGAATTTTTTTATGAATCCTATGTGAGAAAGATAGCAATTTGTACATAAAAACTATAAAATAAAACTCAAGAAAGTAAGGCCTACTCTCCACCCTACCATACTAGGTCATGGAGCTTCATGGGCTCTCACCAAACCCCTGAGCAAGAATATACATTTCCCACCACTCTGATCAGTGGTGAAATGAATATTGCTTATTATAATCAATATAGGGTACATGCTTAGATATGATTGTTCATTTGACCATTGTCACAGATTTTCCAGTCACTATCACTATTCTAAAAGGTTGCTTGTAACACATTAGTTCATCAAACACCACATTATGGCTAGAATATGGTCTACAAGAATAACAAAATAGTCTGAAGTTTAGTGTAGTGATTATGCAAGAATAGAATGAACCACATAACATTAACTATTTTATTCCATTAGAACCATCAGAGTGGAAAGATAAAACTCATAGCTATAGTCCTATGCAAAAAATTTAGTGCAAAGGTTAAACCATATACAACCTATGTATATACAAAGTGTGAATTCTAGTGTAGTGATCATGCTGTATTGACAAACAATATGTAAATCAAAATATATCAAAGTTGTATATTCTACATTACATAATTTTCTCTCTACTTGCAATGGGATGAATGCAGTGATTATAATTTAGCCATACCCGGTGTGTGTGGAAAAATGTAGTATGCACAAAAAAACAAGGCCCAATTTCCACCCTACCATATTGGCTCATGGAGTGTCATGTGCTCTCACCAAATCCTCAAGCAAGAAAATAAATTTTCCACCACCATGATCAATGTGAGAGCAATGTTTCAACTGCCAATGACTCAATACAAGATCTAATCACATGAAAAGGCCGACGAAGGATAATTGTTTTGGTTGGTAGACAATAAACAAATGAAAAAATATAGACTTATAGAATTAATTACAAATGATATGCAATGGAGTTGCAGTACAAAAAAGTAAGTAAATAAAATCTAGAAATACCTTGTGCATGGAATGGATTGGACTCTGGACACAAAAAAGGAATCTCGCTCTCTACCCTACCATATCAGGTCATGAAACATCATTGGCTAGGACCAAACCCTCGAGTAGTAACATTAATTTTACACCACTTTGGTGAATGTTGAAGGAAATGCTTTGGCAATTGAGGAAATCTGTTGGATGGAAATCAGTGTTATACATTTTTTATAATTTGACATGGAGTTGCAAAATGAGAAATGGAAAAAAAGATACATAGGTTTACATTGTATGAAAATGGAAGATAGATGAAGGACATACAACATGAAAATATGGAATCGTAAAGCCATTTAGCATTTCTAGGGAGCCCTACATCTTGTATATGAATACAATGTAGCTGTAATCTAAAATATTTTTAGTAGAATAAAACTACACAGAAGCAAACTATAAAATTTGGTACCACGAACATGTTTTATTGGAAAGCAATATCTAAAACATGAAATTTAAGTGGTTGTATAATTTATAAGAAAAATATATGTAATAGGACAATTACATGTCACATAAAAAAAAATGATAATGAAGTGAATTTAGAGAGGGTGTAGATTCTATATGTATAGAGGTGAAGAGGAAAGGAGAAGCAATTCACTTACCATAAAGAAGAGAAACTTTTGATGATGATCATGAATAGTTTTGTTGGAGGAGATTTTCTTGTTTGATTTACAGTGCACTGTAATTGTTGGTATGTATCATGTAGTTTCTACCAAAATACAAAGGCAGGTCTACACAGTTCAAGTGAGAAATTTTGTTTCTTACTATTCATTGCAATGTTTCTATATGCCTAACCTCTGGGACAAATCTGCTCCTTTTTGAAGAGGCACATATATATGCATTGTTGATTGCAAAAAGCACAAAAAAATTGTGACTGCCAAACTAATGGGTAATAATACCCAGTGTAGCGAGCAACACACCACAAAAAGAGAACTAGATTATGTTAAGAATTTTATTTTGTTGCAAACATAGCCAAAAAATAGAGGCCATATAAAGAATCATAGAAATAAATTCATGTTGAGAAGCCCAAGCAAATCGCTGGGTTGTTTTTGAAGAGAAGCATTGGAAGAAAATTATCAAAAGGGATGTGCTGTAAAAGCCAATCCATGAATGAAAGAATATTGGTTTGAATAAAATATAGTCTCTCCCAATACAACCTTACCAAAAAGGGAAAAATATACCCTAAGTTAGAGAACAACAATCAAATCTCCCTTACAAAAAACAAGGCAACCTATATAACTTGAGCTATTTGATTTGCATGCATAGAGGAAACATGCGTCACTTTGCAGAGCTTACCATGCAAACATTGTCTCATGTATGTGCTACATATATTTCCAATGGTTGCAATAATACTTAAATTTAAAACTCACCAAACTAATTGAACAATTTGTGGTAGTTTCAATAACACATTTTTCAACACGGGGCTGTGGATTGAGCTGCATAACATACA
Source organism: Sequoia sempervirens (assembly GCA_007258455.2). Classification (NCBI taxonomy): domain Eukaryota; kingdom Viridiplantae; phylum Streptophyta; class Pinopsida; order Cupressales; family Cupressaceae; genus Sequoia; species Sequoia sempervirens. The sequence goes on from VDFB02000007.1 coordinate 172,021,255, forward strand.
TAACAGACATTATAGCTAAGAACCATATGACATCCACATCTAGCATGGATCTATCATTATGGATCATAAAGTAGTACCAAGAACACTTGGTAAGCATTATATGGATACCTAGACATGATAGTTACATAGGAAAATACATCATAGACACATATATCTACACAAAGCTCTATCAAGATATTCTAGATGCACTAAGAACATTGTAAACAAGATGAAAACAACATTCTCTTTAAAAAAACTCATAGATAGTTGTAAATATTGAATTTTGTATGCATATATGCATAGATATCCAACACACGAACACATATTTACACACATATGTACCAAGAAGTTGTATAACACGGGGAAATATCAATTGTATGCATGTATATTTATCTATATGCATACTTAAATGTACACATACATACAACTATGTCCACAAGTAGATATATGAGCAAGTGGAGACAACGATACGTCTCCTAAAAAGGACAAGAACTCTATATAAATAAATAGTATAAAATTAAATAAGAAATATACACTTAAAACATAACAAAATTATAAGCAACATGAATAATAGAAAAGAAAACAACTATATCTTTTTTACTTAAACATTATAAGTTATACTTCATTGTCTTAATATATAACCACTCAAACAAACAACAAAGAAATAGTGGTAGAAAGGAAAGGTCTTTTTGATGTGCAACATGATGGAACAAAACAAACTAAATGTCCAGCCAACATGAACTATAAGAAATATGCAAAGTCACAATTAGCCATGGTTGTTTTGGTGTTCAAGGCAGTACAAAAACTATCTCCGGAGACTATTGCACGGCAGGAGAAACAGCAGACAAATCTGATAGTAAGAGCTTGCACTCAACTTCAAATTTAATCTTTGCAACCTTCACTATTATTGTTTTTAGTATTTTTTTTGAATTATAAGTTTGAGTTTTGATTAGAACAATGAAAAGAAATGACGTGTAGGTGACAAAATTTATAACAGAATCAACACTCATTTCAGCGGTAGACTCATATTGTAACATGTAAATCTATTTTGTTGACATTTGCAATAGGCTTGTTGCATCCTCATCAAAAGAAGTTTCTAAAGGCTCACCTATGTGGTCTTCGATCTTTATTTGCAATAAATATCAAAAGTCACAGTTAGCTATTGTTGTCTGACATTTTGGGTAGAACCATGTATTTTTCTCATATTTTTCACACTTTTTCATGCATTTCCTACCATTCACCTCCAATGGGCATGCAGCATAACAAAAAGCACCATTTTTTTATAAATTTTACTTTTGCATTAAGAGTAGCTTGCAAAGTCTCTGGAAAGCCAAGGTAGTGGTCGAACATATATGCAATAGTGACTCTCCCATTTCCCAAAGCAACCTTTCAAGGGGCTACTCAATGGGGCTCAACAGTAGGTGGATCAATATATCCTCTTTTGATCAATGGTTGTGTTTCTGGTATGTCAGGATTTATATATAAAAGAGTCCTTGTGGTTGTGTTCAGAATAGCTCTGTTGAAGTACCCAACATGTGCATTTTTAACAACAAGCATGAGAGTTGAACCAAGGTTTTACAACCTCTCCAACTCATGACCCTTTGCTTCCTAGTTTGACCACTACAAATTAACATCTATTCAAAAGGATGACAAATCAGTAAGTTTAATATTTCTCTGAATTGTTTGGGATTCTGATGCAGGAGCATCCAGTGGTGTAAGGGCAATCTTGCATCACCCAAAAATAGTTAAATTTCAAGTTTCTTAGTTTTTAGATGTTTTTACATTTTTGGATACCGTTTTCATGATAATGAAATTCCCAATTTATGATTTTTATTTTCTATTCCTGGGTTGAAAGATATTGTTGTTTTAGTTTCCCAGATTTGCACCTGAAAATCTTCTGAGTTACATTTGAGGCACTTAGAGTTCCCATAATGGCCGTGAAACTTTCAAAAATTGGCCTAGAAAATTTTTAGTGTGTTATTGACTTCAAGACCTTTCCAACAATTCAAATGGTTCGCGAATCGGAGTCCCAAATCAAAAGTTATGGCCCCGGGAAGTTGGCGCACTTTCTAGAAGATACAATTGCAAATGTTCTTTTGAAATTTGAACTTCAAGTTGGAATTTTTCAGCGCCAAACTGCCTAAACTCAAATTTGAATGTTGTTTTGGCTCCAAACTAAAGAGGAGCTCTATTTATGGGAGGGTTTCTAATTTTTTTGGGTAACTTTTTTGGGGGACAAGCTCGCATATTGTGAAAGGGTGATTTTGTAGCTTTCTGTAACTTGCATGTGTTGTAGAACTTGGAGATTTGAGATTCTTTGCATGTAAGAAGCTCCATTTTCTGAAAAATAAAATTATTCTCTTGTTTGTGGGTTATTTTCTAAGTCTCGGGCTACACCCTCATCAAGTGGTATCAGAGTGGGTTTTCTTGAGCATGTGGATAGATCGCCGATCGTGAGGCAGTTCACACCAAGACCGTGGTTGTGGGTTGAGGTCAAGAAAGATGCCTCCAAGAGTGATGCCTGGTAGGCATGGTGGTGCCAGAGGTGGTCAAGGTAGCATAAATGCTGGTGGAAGATATGCACTAGCAACCCTCCAAAGACAGATTCATGTGTTACAAGAGCAGTTGAGAAGAGGGTTAAACCTAAGGGAGGAAAGTGAGGATGAAGGAGAGGAAGAAGGTTCAAATGTAGAAGAGGAAGAAGAAGCAATTGATCAAGAACAAATGCGGCTAATAAGGGCTATTTCGAAGATTGGGAAAAGACCCAAAGCAGAAGTCCCGAGTTATTCCAGAAGTCTGAACCCAGAAGAGTTGCTCGACTGGATCAATGAGCTAGAAGAATATTTTGAGTATGAGGAAATAGAGGACCCAAATCAGGTTAAGTTTGCAAAAATGAAGCTGAAGGGCCATGCCAGTATTTGGTGGAAAGAGGTTCAATTGGAAAGAAATCGAAGAGGAAAAGGAAATATCACCAGATGGGATCGCATGGTAGAGAAACTAAAGAAGCAGTTCATACAAATGGACTACGAGTTAGATCTATTGAAGAAATTGCAAGGGTTGAAGCAAGGAAGCAGATCTGTGAAAGAATATACTGAAGAATTTCACAAGATAATCATCAGAATGGGCCACATAGAGGCCAATAAGGAGAAGGTAGCCCGATATCTTAATGGGTTATGACCGAGCATTCAGGAGGAGTTAAGCCTAGTCAGAATGACCACCATTGAGGATGTGTATTAGTTTGCTCTAAAGGTGGAAGAGAAGTTGAACAAAATATTTGATGGCAAGTAAAAAGGACAAGGAGGTCAAAGTGGAAGGGGTAGTGGAAGACCTTCAGGAAGCCAAAATGATGATGAAAAGAAAAGTGAATATGTGGGTACCAACTGAAGCCAAAGGAATGACAACTTCTGCCCTCGTGATCAAAATAGTGATGATCAAAGAGGTAGAGGATGAGGGAGACATGGACAAGGATCTGGAAGAGGTGGTTTCAAAGGAACGTTTTTCCAGTGTGGTGAAGAAGGGAATCGAGCCTATGAATGTCCACAACACCAAGGAAGGGCAGACAAAAGGCCAGAAGGTCATGGAAGGGTTGCGCATGCAGATGAGGAGGCCCAATATGAACATTCAAATGATGCTAAAAGGGGAGAAGTCCTAGTGATTAGGAGAGCCCTGGTGACTGAGGAAAAGGAACCAGAAAAGAGGAAGAATCTGTTTCGCACAAGGTGCAAGTGTGAAGGAAAATGTTGTGATGTCATTATTGACGGTGGGAGCACCAATAATCTGGGGTCAGAAGAGATGGTCACAAAGTTGAAGCTGAAAAGGGAAAGGCACCCACATCTATATCAGATTATCTGGTTGCAGAAAGACCACAAAGTTTTGGTCAATGAGTAGTGCCTAGTAAAGTTCAAGATCAGGAGCTACAATGATGAGGTACTCTATGATATCATCCCCATGGATGCATGTCACATGTTGTTGGGGAGGCCGTGGTAGCTCAATGGGTGAGCTATACATGATGGCCACACAAACACTTATTCCTTGACAAAGGATAGCGTTTGTCACAAGTTGAAACCCCTGAAGGAGATTGAAGAAAAGGTATGCAGTAGTGCTAGAATTTGTTATGTAGATGGAACAAAATTTTTAGAAGGTATGAAGCATGAGCGTGTGTATTATGCATTGATTCCTAGAGTGAGTAAGGAGGATAGTGAGAAGGTTTCGAAAGAATTTTTTGGGATGTTGGATGAGTTTTATGATATTGTTTCTAATAATGTACATGAGGGTTTACAACCAATAAGGAAGATCAGTCATCAAATTGAATTGATTCATGTTGCTAGTTTTCCAAATAAGGCAGCTCATAGAATGACTCCAACATAAAATGAGGAGTCGAACAGACAAGTTCAAGAGTTGCTAAGAAAGAGTTTGATATGGGAGAGTTTGAGTCCATGTGCAGTACCTGTAGTACTAGCACCAAAGAAGGATGGGGAGTGGAGGATGTGTATAGGTTCCCCAGCCATAAACAAGTTAACAATCAAGTACAGGTTTCTCCTGCCAAGGATGGATGACTTGATGGACTATTTGAGTGGAGCTCAGTACTTCACAAAGATTGATCTGAAGAGTGGATATCACCAGATCTAGATTTGAGAGGGATTTGAATGGAAGACTACCTTCAACACCAAAGAGGGCCTATACGAGTGGTTAGTCATGCCTTTTTGGCTAACCAATGCACCGAGCACATTCATGCGGCTCATGAACAAGGTACTAAAATAATTTCTAGGACATTTTGTTAGTGTATTTAGATGATATTTTTATTTTTAGTAATACATTTGATGAGCATCTGATGCATATTTAGAAAGCCTTTGAGAAGTTAAGAGAAGGGAAACTATTGATTAATTTGAAGAAGTGTAGTTTTGGGCAGAGGGAGTTAGTGTACTTGGGGTTTGTTATTTGAGCAGAAGGTCTCAAGATGGACCCAGAGAAGGTGAAGGCTATTATGGAATGGCCTACCCCAAGAACTGCTACTGAGGTGAGATCTTTCCATGGTTTGGCTAGTTTTTATAGAAAGTTCATTAGAAAATTCAGTAGTATTTGTGGACCCCTGACTGAAACAATGAGAGGGGATAGAATAGAATTCAAGTGGAGCACTGAAGTGGCCAAGAGTTTTGAACTGTTGAAGCAGAAGGTAACAGAGCAACCCTTTCTAGCCCTCCCAGATGTCAACAAGGTGTTTCAGGTGGATTGTGATGCCAGTGGTTGTGCCATTGGAGCAGTGTTGAGCCAAGAAGGTAAGCCCATTGCCTATTTTAGTGAAAAGTTAAATGATGCCAAGATAAATTATTTTTTATATGATCAGAAATTTTATGCAATAGTTCAAGCATTAAAGAAATGGAGACATTATTTGTTGCCAAAGGAATTTTTTCTATATACTGATCATCAGGCCTTGCAGTACCTAAATAATTAGGGAAAATTAAATCAGACGCATATGAAATAGGTAGAGTTTTTGTAGAGTTATACCTTTATTTTGAAACATAGGAGTGGGAAGTCAAATAGGGTTGCAGATGCCTCAAGTAGGAGGCATACATTGATGAAAAAGATGCAGATTGAAGTGGTTGGGTTTAATGAAATTAAGACACTGTATGCAACAGATTGTGATTGTGCAGAGGCTTGGAAAGCTTGCAAGGAACCTATTACAATGGATAGGACAAGGTGTCTAGATTTCATAATCCAGGATGTCATGCTATTTAAGGGAAGTCAATTGTGTATCCCGAGGAGTTCCATGAGGGAGAACCTGATAAAGGAGAAGCATCATGGAGGAATGGTAGGACATTTTTGTTGGGATAAGACCATTGCCATTATCAGTGAGCATTATTATTGGCCTCAGTTGTCACAAGATGTGAAGAAGTTTGTACAAAGTTGTAGGGTATGTCAGATGGCTAAAGGAGTGAGCCAAAATACAGGCTTATATCAGCCCTTACATATACTAGAGAGGCCATGGGAGGATATAAGTATGGACTTTGTTCTTGGTTTTCCAAGGACACAACGAGGGAATGATTCAGTCTTTGTGGTGGTTGATAGGTTTTTTAAGATGGCACATTTCATTCCATGTCAGAAGACCCATGATGCAGTCCACATTGCTGACTTGTTCTTCAAAGAGGTGGTGAGGCTACATGGTCTGCCAAAGAGTATTGTTTCAGATCATGACACCAAATTTGTGGGGTACTTTTGGAGGACTTTGTGGAAGAAGCTGAAGACAAAGTTGAAGTTTAGTTCTACACACCATCCACAAACAGATGGGCAGACAGAGGTTGTTAACAGGAGTCTGTGTAACCTATTGAGATGTTTGGTAGGAGATAAACCCAAGGGATGGGACTTGATCTTACCCTAGGAAAAATTTTCTTACAATAATTTTGTGAACAAAAGCACTGGTAGATCATTATTCTAGATTGTGTATGGAGGTAGCCCCAGAACAGTTCCAGAATTGAGGAAGATGGACCAAGAGAAGAAAATAAGTGCTGAAGGCGAAGATTTTGTAAAGCACATCAAGAATATACATGAGAAGGTATGAGAACACATTAATAAGATGAATATGCAATATAAGCCTAAGGTAGATCAGAAAAGGAGGAATAAGGAGTTTCAGACTGGCAATGAAGTAATGGTCCACTTGAGGAAATAAAGGTTTCCTGTGGGAGCCTATAACAAATTGAAGAAGCATGATTCAGGGAATGCATATTAGGTAGAGTTGCCTGATGGAATCAACATTTTCCATGTGCTCAACATTTCAAATTTGATAGAGTATCATGAAGGTGGAACGGAGGAAGCACTAGCAATAGGGCATTATGGCATTCTAGCACCTACTTCAGAAAGGGAGGAGATTGAAGGAATCCTGAATAGTCATGTGGGAAGGAGTACCAAAAATAGGAAGTATGAAGAATATCTGGTGAAATGGAGAGGAAGGCCTATGGAAGATTCATCCTAGCTATCTAAGGTAGTGATTGACTATTTGGATTTTCCTCAACCATCTGAGATGTGATGGGTCACTTCTCAAATTACCCTGGGTGTTTGATGCAGAAGCATCCATTGGTGTAAGGGCAATCTTGCATCACCCAAAAATAGTTAAGTTTTAAGTTTCTTGGTTTTTAGATTTTTTTACATTTTTGGATACCCTTTTTGTCATAACGAAATTCCCAATTTATGATTTTTATTTTCTATTCCTGGGTTGAAAGATATTGTAGTTTTAGTTGCCCAGATTTGCACTTGAAAATCTTCCAAGTTAGATTTGAGGCACTTAGATTTCCTAGAACGGCCCCAAAACTTTCCAAAATCGGTATAGTGGATTTTGAGGACGTTATTAACTTCGAGAACTTTCCAATGGTTCAAACGGTTTGCGAATCAGAGTCCCGGATCAAAAGTTATGGTCCCGGGAAGTGGGCGTACTTTCTAGAAGATACAATTGCAAATGTTCTTTTGAAATTTGAACTTCAAGTTGTAATTTTTCGGCGCCAAACCACC